>CAMZMU010000107.1:106238797-107445578 GCA_947311845.1 Poa pratensis | reverse complement strand
AATTCCGGCTTAGATCACAACTTTCCAAGTCCTTAGCACTTTGGCTTAGACTCACAACAATTCCCGTTAATCACTGGGTCTCTATTAATTATTTCTCCAAGTTCGACTGGACTGACCCCTAGTGTGACTTGACCCAAACAAGTCCCATAACCCGGGGACAGGGCTAGAATCTAGATTACACTCTCGAGGTTGCAACTTTTGTCCACACGCTGAAGTCTAGGCTTGTACCGCCGGTCCGAAGTACTAGAACCAACCATGGCGGCAGCACAAACCTCTACTTCCACAGTCGTTTACTCCACCAAGACACTCCCTGTATAGCCACCGACATAACTCTATGCCTTATGCAGAAGTGAATCCGGCACGTCCCAACCCATGAGCGACGCCTAGCTCCGGAACCTTCGCAAGCCTAGCCCCGACAACTATGGTAACCGACTAGACTTGCCAAAGGGTGGCATCAAAAGAGGCTGATAAAATACCGGCCCATGGTCCGCCCCCACACGGACGACGCATGGTTGTGCGAGGTGTTTGGTGAGTGGCACTAAGTGACTCAATCTAGTGAGGGAGGTGATTATCTTCTTAGTCAAATTTTACATCCAGTTTCCAACCAACAACAAGCAACACAAGCAAAGCATATAACAATAACAACATAATACTTGCATGAATAAACAACAACATAACAATAATAACAATAATACCCGGGTGACGGTGGCGGGCAACCCGGCCGGTGTTACTCGGGGGTTAGTGATAAAACAATAACAATGATAGCATATAATTCCCCCACTTCCTCGGCTGAGGCGGGAGACCCTGCCATTGCCCCGGAAGTGTGAGTGTCACCGTAAAAGAATAACCGAAAAGCACTCAAGAAAATGAGAGAGCATCCATTCACTCGAAGGTTACTTCGACTGGTGTCAGCAATCTCGGCAAAAGAACCGCGGAAAAGTCAGCTCCCAAGCGTCGCAGTCCGGGTGGTCTATGCCAACCATATTTGACGGAGGGACAAGGCAAATAACTCTTTTGGCAAATGCCCCAACCCCGAGGATCATAAGACGACATTCGTCCGCTCCTCACCTCGGCGAAGAAGAAAAGAAGCAAACAAAGCCCCGCAAGCGCGAGACACACAGTTGTAATGATTTAAAATGCAATATGGAATGTGAGGTGCAACAGATATTAACTTCAACAGTCCAAATATCTCCTAAGTTCGACCAAGTTTGAAATTGGGTTGGTGGCTTGCCTTCAGCAGAGTGGTAGGGTTCGGGTTCGACTTCAACTTCGTTGGAGAAGTTTGGATCTATTTAAAGAATGAAACGGTATTAAAACCCTTCCTACGGCATCGAACAAACGATCAAGCAAATGAACTTCAAATGAAATACTTTTGACGCCATTTGACAGACATTTTGAAAACAAAGCCATCAAAAAAAAGATTCATATTTTTTTGATAATTTTTGAGTGAGAAATGGGCTTTTAAAGTTCTGCCATTTATTAAAACAGAAAATAGAAAAACCCTAAAAGTTTAAAAACCTGACAGTGGGACCCACAGTACTGTGCTCGAACCGTTCTCTGGAAAAACAGAAAAAGCGGCACTGTTCACCGCCAGCGAACTCACCGGCGAGGTTTTCCCGGCGGCTAGGGGGCAGGGGAGGCGAGGGAGGGTGCTGGGCGGCTCGGGGAGGCGGTCTGCAGCTCGTCGGCGAACTTGCGCTTGCTGGGAAGGTCGGGGGTGAGCAGAGCTTCACGGCCGCGGCTCCGGCAATCCGTCGACGATGGATACGTCGATTCCGGCCACGGCTGGCTCCGGCGAGGGTGGCTACGGGTTCTCCATGGGCTAAGGAGGATGTGGGTGGAGGTAATTGGTCTGGGTGACTTCTACGGCGAAGAAATCGTGCGGACTCCTTGCGGCGGTGGTGGACTGGATTCCGGCGATGTGGTGCTCTAACGGCTTCGATACTGCGGTGGGGGGTGATTGGGAGCGAGGTGGAGGTGGTGTGGTGCTCTGGGTGCCGGGGTAGCCTTCTTATAGCGAGGGGAGGAGGTGGTGGCCGTCACGGGCATGGACGCGATGTCCCGGAGATGTGGCGGAGCGGACTCGGCGTCGTCGGTGTAGTAGCGTCGGTGCGGCGTCGTGCGTGTGGAGTGGATGTGCTGGACGACGAAGATTGCGCTCCCGTGGAGAGGCTGGGGTGGCGTGGCACTTGCAGGCGGAGGGGAGGCTCTGGCGGCCACGGCGTGTCGACGGGCGGCGCGGTGATGGTGTAGCAGCGGTGCGTCGGGTAGCTGGCGGCGGCAGCGGGTGGAGGGGAGTTCCACGGACGCACAGGGGAGGGGGGCACGGTTTGCTCGAGCGCGAGTTGCCGACACGCGGCCACAGCAGCCACTGTGCTGCGCGGCGCGTCGTCTAGCCGTGGCGAGGCTAGCGGACGGCGGCGTCTCCGGCGACGCGTGGAGGCGGGGAAGCGAGGAAGGGCGGGGGGGCCTGGCTGGCGCGGGGAGAGGCGAAGGGGGGCTGCACGGCGACGGGCGGGACGCGGCGGCGCCGCTCGGCCAGGTGTTCGACAGTGGTGACAGGTGGTCACCACTGTGCAGAGCACGCCAGAAGTGGTCAACGACCCATTTCTCGCAGCTCCCTGCTCCAAAATTGAGTGAGGTTTTGATCTTTGTGTGCAAAACGCAAAATGTGGCAACTTTGCTGACTAGAGTTCTTCAAAATTCGAAACTTGCTCCGTGTAAATTTTTGGAAAACAGTACTGGTCAAAACTTAAGTGGATGTTTTGGAAGGGAAAAAGAATGGGCTTGGTCCAATTTGATGTTCCTGAGGTGTAGGGTCTCAAGGTGAACCTATACTGGGCTGGGTGAAATTTATTGAAAACATTTCATGAACAACTTTGAAATTATGAAGTTTGAGGCAGATTCTTAAATCAGAGAAATGGGTGGTGAAACCCTAAGTGCATACCAAATATTTTTGCATATTTGGGCTATATATTGCCCAGGGATCATCCCCTAATTTTTGCAGATTTTAGGAAAGATATTTAGGGTACTTCCTTTGTAAAGTCACAATATAGGGATTTTGGTAATTAAATAAAGGAAACTATAGAAATAATATTTTTGGGTGAAAAGGAGCCAGCAACAAGTTTGCCAAGTGGGAGAGAATTCAAAACATAAGATCCCAAACTTGGACAAGGTTTCATAAATGGTCGAGAATTTTTAAAAGGGCAACCAAATCAAGGGATAATTAAATCCCAAATTTCAAGAATAAATTTTTAAAGAAATTTTTGAAAGGCCAAATTTCAGGATGTTACAGACCTTCCCCCCTTAAGATGAATCTCGTCCTCGAGATTCCTGTTGCTCGTTGAATAGATACGGGTATTCTGTCCTTAAAAATCTTCTCGTTCCCATGTAGCTTCATCCTCCGTGTGCTTGTCCCATTGTACCTTGTAAACTTTGTGACCCTGCTGCGAGTACGGCGTTCTGACTCATCCAAGATTCTGACGGGGTGCTCCTCGTAAGTCAGTTCACTGCTCAACTTCAATTCCTTAAAGTCGGCCTGCTTGGTTGGTGGGGTGAGATACACTTCCGTAGCTGAGATACGGGAAAACATCATGTACCCCATCTAGTTCCTCTGGCAGTTCCAGCTGGTAGGCTACCGTTCCTTTTCTGGCTAGGATCTTGAAAGGTCCAATGAATCTTGGGGCCAGCTTCCCTTTCATGTGGAATCTTTGCAGGCCCTTGAGGGGTGTCACACGAAGATAGACATAGTCATTTTCTTCGAACAGGATTTGACGGTGCTTGCGGTCGTAATAACTTTTCTGGCGGGACTGTGCTGTCTTGAGCCGGTCTCGTATCAGACGTACTTGCTTTTCTGCCTCCAACAAATCATCGGGCCTAAAGATCTTGCGGTCTCCAACTTCGGACCAGTTGAGTGGGGTTCGGCATTTCCTACCATACAGTGCTTCAAAGGGTGACATTTTTAGGCTGCCTTGGTAGCTGTTGTTGTATGAGAACTCTGCATACGGTAAGCTATCTTCCCAACCTGCTCCGTAGGCGAGCACACGAGCGGAGCATGTCTTCTAATATTTGATTGACTCGCTCGGTTTGACCGTCTTTGGGGGTGATAGGCGGTGCTGAAGGATAACTTTGTCCCCATGGCATGATGCAGGCTCGTCCAAAATTTGGAGGTAAATTGGGTACCTCTATCCGACACAATGGTCTTCGGGACTCCATGGAGTTTGACAATCCTGTTCACATAGAGTTGTGCCAGCTGGTCCGAGCGGTATGTGGTCTTGACGGGGATAAAGTGAGATACCTTCGTCAAACGGTCGACAATGACCCAGATGGAATCATTCCCTCGGCTGGATTTGGGAAGTCCGACAATGAAATCCATACTTATGTTGTCCCATTTCCACTCAGGTATCTTAAGGGGTTGGAGATACCCAGCGGGTTTCTGATGCTCGGCCTTTAACCAGGTTGCACACATTGCAGGATGCGACATAGTAGGCGATATCCTTCTTCATACCGGACCACCAGAATGTTTGCTTCAAGTCTTGGTACATCTTGGTGCTTCCCGGGTGAATGGAATGGAGGCAGACTCGTGGGCTTCCCTGAGGATCTGTTGTATTAGCGTGGTCTTGTAGGGTACACAAAGGCGGGTACCGAAGCGGAGTACTCCTTGGTTGTCCAGGGAAAATTCCTTGGCCTGGCCCAGCGGTATCTTGGCCCTTGATCTTGCCTAGGTCGGGGTCGTTGGCCTGCTCGGTCCTTATCTCTTCCTCCAGGTCTGGCTTTACCTCCAAGGTGCTTAAATAGGCCTTGCTTCCTACGCACAAGTTTAGCTTCGCGAATTCCTTCTCCAGACTTGGCCGGATTTTAGGGGGCTTCCTGCTCAGGGCATCTGCTACCACGTTGGCCTTCCCTGGATGGTAATGAATTCCGAGGTCGTAGTCCTTGATCACCTCTAGCCATCTCCTTTGCCTTAGGTTGAGATCAGGCTGGGTGAAGATGTACTTCAAGCTTTTGTGATCAGTGTAGATCTCGCATCTCCGACCAATAAGGTGATGTCGCCAAGTCTTTAGGGCGAGAATGACGGCAGCTAACTCCAAGTCGTGGGTGGGATAGTTGAGCTCGTGGGTCTTGAGTTGCCTTGACACATATGCGATGACCTTTCCTTCTTGCATGAGTACGGCCCCTAGCCCATTTCTGCAGGCATCACAGTATACGGTAAAATCCTTGGCATCATCAGGCAACACCAGAATCGGGCGGTGGTTAACCGGGTCTTTAACTCGTTGAAACTTTCCTCACACTCATCTGTCCAGGCATACTTGCGGTTCTTCTTCAATAATTCCGTCATGGGCTTGGCTATCTTGGAAAAGTTTTCAATAAACCTTCGGTAGTAACCAGCCAACCCTAGGAAGCTCCTGATTTCTGACACATTGGTGGGAGTCTTCCAGTTTAACACATCGGAGATTTTGGGGTTTACAGCCACACCGGCTCCAGATAATACATGCCCTAGGAATTCCACCTCCTTTAACCAGAACTGGCATTTGCTGTACTTGGCATAAAGTTGTTGCTCACGCATTCTTCCAAGAACCATTCTGAGGTGTTCGGCGTGCTCCTCCTCATTTTTGGAGTAGATGAGGATGTCGTCGATAAACACCACAACAAACTTGTCGAGGTACTCCATAAATACCTTGTTCATCATGCCCATGAAGTAGGCTGGAGCATTGGTCAGGCCGAAGGACATAACTGTGCATTCATATAGTCCATATCTGGTAGTAAAGGCGGTCTTGGGTATATCACTTTCTCGAATCTTCAGCTGATAGTATCCCGTGCGGAGATCAATCTTTGAGAATACTCGGGCACCACGTAGTTGGTCAAATAAATCGTTGATTCTCGGGAGTGGGTACTTGTTCTTGATGGTGACATCGTTGAGAGCACGATAGTCAATACATAATCGGAGGGTACCATCGCTCTTCTTTGCAAACAAAACCGGTGATCCCCAAGGTGAAATGCTTGGGCGGATGAACTTTTTCTGAATCAATTCGTCAAGCTGTTTCTTCAGTTCCACTAGCTCGGGACTTGTCATACGGTAGTGTTTCTTGAATATTGGGTTTGTTCCCGGTATTACTTCAATAGCGAATTCAATGTCACGATCAGGGGGCATTCCGGGTAATTCATCTGGAAAAACATCCGGGTATTCACTGACTACGTACACTTCCCCTATCCCGGGGCTTGAGCAAGAAACATCTTCGCATTTATCTGGTGAGGCTTATTTGGCACATAAGTGGTGCGTTATGCCTTCCGGGTTGGTGAGAGTAACTGCCCTGGTTGCACAGTCGATCTGAGCTGCATGCTGAACTAACCAATCCATACCCAGGATGGCGTCGAGGCCGGGCACATTGAGAGTGCTGAGCTGAGCGGGAAATTTCACTTGATTGATGCTGATTGTCAGATCTTGACACATGGTGTTTGTTTTCATCTCAGAGGCGGGGGTTTGTATCACCAAAAGATGGCCCAAAGGGGAAACGGAAAAGCGGTGTTTGGCAACAAAATCCTTCGAGATGAAAGAGTGGGAAGCTCCAGAATCGAATAAAATCAGCGCGGGTTTAGTGTTGATAGTACACGTACCAAGCACTACGTCTGAAGCTTCATATGCTTCCTCTGCTGACATGTGGTGGACACGGGCAACTTGAGGTGGCTTGATCCCCAGCAGGGTGGTTGCTGTTGTTGTTGTTGCTGTTGCCGTTGCTGTTGTGAAGAGGGCAATCCTTGATGTAGTGTCCTGTCTTGCCACACTTGAAGCAGGAGTTCTCCCTCTTGCAGTCATCCACTAAGGGGCGCTTGTGGTAGAATCCTTCCCGGGGGTAGCCATCCTTCCTGGGTTGATTCCAGGTGTTCTGAGGTGTTGAGATCCGGTTGTTGGGCTGCCATGGGCGTGGTTTTGAAGAACCTCCTTCATGCTGGTTCTTACGGGGCTCGAACTTCCGTTTGTGGGAGTCATAAATTGAGCGGTGCTCCTTCTCTGAAATCAGCGCCGTGTTGATCATGGACTGAAAATCTGGAAACTGCAGAACACTGAGCTGAGTTTTTATGGTTGATGCATCCCATGAAGGAACCTGTCTTTCTTCTTTTCTTCTGTGTTGATGTCCTCAGGTGCATAGCGAGCAAGGTTGTTGAACTTGGTCAGATATTCGCTGATGGACTTGCTGCCTTGAGTAAGTGCCAGAAATTCTGCTGTTTCATTTTTATGAGGCTTGAGGGGATGTAGGCCCTGCGGAATGCTTCCTGGAATTCTGCCCAAGTGACAGGGGGTCCATCGCCTCTGGCGTCCTTCTGGTTGTCCCACCAAACGCTGGCAGGGCCTTCAAGGTAGTGGGCAGCGAAGGGCACCTGGTCTTGCTCGTCCACGCGAGCGAGTTCCAGTTTCTTTCCCATAGCGCGGAGCCAATCATCAGCCTCAAGGGGTCATCAGCATACGCGAACTTGGGCGGTTGTGTGCGCTGGAAGTCTTGCAGCTTTGAGCGGCCCGGGGGTGGAGCATTCCGGGCTTGCATGTATGTGCCAAACTCCCTCATGATCTGTGTCAGATGCTGGTTGTGGCGTTCATCCATCATCATCATAAACTGACTTGGGCTTGGTTCCTGATTTGGTGGAGGAGGCGGTGGTTGCGGGGGCTCGGGATCCTCGCCAGCTTGTCGTGCGGAACGACGAACCGGGGTTTCTTGGCTGCCACTCGCACCGCTATTGGGCCTCATCCTGAACAGTTGAACGTGGTGGCGCGTATCATGAGCATCCACATGGGGGGGGGGGAAAAGTGTAACATCCAAGAAAAACCAAATGGTAACACGGTTTGCAAAAACAACAACAAGTATGATGTTATACAATGGAGGATGGGGTTACAAGATTCAAGCACTCGCTATTTTACAAAAGATGCAAAGTAAAGGTACAAGCTACCCGTACAGGATACATGATACAAGATGCGAGATACAAGGCACTCGGTACAAGGTCCGGATAACACCCTACCACTATTATTCAAGCACGCGATACATCGGAAGGTATAGTACACTAAGCGATGTCGTCTCCGAGCGTCTAGAACTCCATCTCGAGGGGGGTCGCTGGCGTGGCGGTGTCGAGGGGCTCCTCCGCGGGGCTGTAGTCGGGTGAAGCGCGGTCGTCACGGGAGTCTCCGGAGTAACTCTGTGGCTCGGCTGCCTGGACGCGACGACGCTGAGACCGAACGGGAGTGAAGCGTGCGTAGTAGTGAGCGGCGCTGCTACGAGTGCGGGAAGGTGGCGTCGGAGTGGGAGACGGGGAGATGCGGGCAATCCCCCTCCTAAGCTGCTCGAGGGAACTCTGCCTAAAGGTGGGGAGACGAGGTGGGTGGTGGGACGTACCAGCTCGCGTCATTTCGGCCAAGGCCACGTTGGCGCGAAGCGAGGCAAGCTGGAGGAGAGTGGCGTTGAGGTACTGGTGGAGGAGGGTGGTGTACTGAAGAATGGCGGAGAGGGGTGAGCTGGGGTCTCCTGGGTTGGGAAAGAGGATATCCCCGTTGTCTAAAGCTAACCTCGGGAAGTAGGCGTAACGGGTGCACTGCTTCATGACGGGATCGAAGGTGCGAAGAAAGAGGATGGCGTCTCCTGCAGCCTCCTGGAGGAGGGTGGTGTACTGAAGATGGCGGAGAGGGGTGAGCTGGGGTCTCCTGGGTTGGGAAAGAGGATATCCCCGTTGTCTAAAGCTAACCTCGGGAAGTAGGCGTAACGGGTGCACTGCTTCATGACGGGATCGAAGGTGCGAAGAAAGAGGATGGCGTCTCCTGCAGCCTCCTGTATGGCTCGAGACGCTGAGCAGAGACACCGGAGGTGTGGGCGTGCTCGATCCCTGCGGACACGGGCTCCAGGGCGCAAGTGGACGTGGCGGTGAACTCCGAGGTGACCCTGTCGAGACGGTTGTGGTAACGTGGTAGGTCGGGGAGGTGAGCCGGGGTAGAGGTGGTCCCAGATTTCCCGAAGAAACTGCGGAAAACCGGGAACGTGCACGGCGGTAGTCTCAGCGAGCAACTCTGCCATCTGTGACAGAGACAAAAAATCAAGGAAAGTGAGTGTTAAGTTTAAAAGCACAACAGACAGAGAGAAACAAGGAAAAAAAATCGGCAACACAACGGGTTCTATTCTACGCCGTCCAAGAACTAGGGTATCCTACAGGCAGTCAGGCTCTGATACCAAGCTCTGTGGCACCCCGATCCAGATGATCGAGTTACCCCATATACCAGTCCCAGAAACATGGATATGTGACAGCTTGATACAAAAGCATAACCAAATTTATTCAAAGGCTTCGTTCGGACGAGATACAACATATTACAACACGGGGTGGGCCCAGCTTTGGCGCAACGGCGCACCAACAGTAGTACATTATTTTTCTAACATCGGCCTCTAGCGGAAGTCGTAACGGAAGCATAGACGGTAGCGTGGCGACAGCGGGCATTACTCCACAGGGTTCTGCCTGGAATACGGGTTCTAGTTCTCGTAGAGCGGGTACTCGGTGACTGGTTCAGCAGGGTCTGGCCACATGAAAAGCCAGGTAAGTACTTGAAGTACTCGCAAGACAACCCCAAAAACATGCAAGGTCTACCTTTATGGCATGGCATGGTTCAGAAAGTAACATGGCAGGAGTTCGGGTGCGAGGATGAGTCCAAGCTTAACGGTTGGACATAACTTACCTATTACCTTTGTAGGGGTGTTTCATGTCATCGAGTGAGATCACGTTTCTCACTCGATAACTCGCAAAGCAACTAGGCTACCAAGCTCTAGCCAAATTCCGGCTTAGATCACAACTTTCCAAGTCCTTAGCCAACTTTGGCTTAGACTCACAACAATTCCCGTAATCACTGGGTCTCAGATTAATTATTTCTCCAAGTTCGACTGGACTGACCCTAGTGTGACTTGACCCAAACAAGTCCCATAACCCGGGGACAGGGCTAGAATCTAGATTACACTCTCGAGAGGTTGCAACTTTGTCCACACGCTGAAGTCTAGGCTTGTACCGCCGGGTACGAAGTACTAGAACCAACCATGGCGGCAGCACAAACCTGTACTTCCACAGTCGTTTACTCCACCAAGACACTCCCTGTATAGCCACCGACATAACTCTATGCCTTATGCAGAAGTGAATCCGGCAGTCCCCAACCCATGAGCGGACGCCTAGCCGGAACCTTCGCAAGCCTAGCCCCGACCAACTATGGTAACGACTAGACTTGCCAAAGGGGTGGCATCAAAGAGGCTGATAAAATACCCGGCCATGGTCCGCCACACGGACGACGCATGGTTGTGCGAGGTGTTTGGTGAGTGGCAACTAGTGACTCAATCTAGTCGAGGGAGGTGATTATCTTCTTAGTCAAATTTTACATCCAGTTTCCAACCAACAACAAGCAACACAAGCAAAGCATATAACAATAACAACATAATACTTGCATGAATAAACAACAACATAACAATAATAACAATAATACCCGGGTGACGGTGAGCGGGCAACCGGCGGTGTTACTAGGGGTTAGTGATAAAAACAATAACAATGATAGCATATAATTCCCCCACTTCTCGGCTGAGGCGGGAGACCCTGCCATTGCCCCGGAAGTGTGAGTGTTACCGTAAAGAATAACCGAAAAGCACTCAAGAAAATGAGGAGATCCATTCCACTCGAAGGTTACTTCGACGTGGTGTCAGCAATCTCGGCAAAAGAACCGCGGAAAAGTCAGTCCCAAGCGTCGCAGTCCGGGTGGTCTTTGCCAACCATATTTGACGGTGGGACAAAGGCAAATAACTCTTTTGGCAATATGCCCCCACCCCGAGGATCATAAGACGACATTCGTCCGCTCTCACCTCGGCGAAGAAGAAAGAAGCAAACAAAGCCCGCAAGCGCGAGACGCACAGTTGTAATGATTTAAAATGCATTATGGCATGTGAGGTGCAACAGATATTACTTCAACAGTCCAAATATCTCCTAAGTTCGACCAAGTTTGAAATTGGGTTGGTGGCTTGCCTTCAGCAGAGTGGTAGGGTTCGGGTTCGACTTCAACTTCGTTGGAGAAGTTTGGATCTATTTAAAGAATGAAACGGTTATTAAAACCCTTCCTACGGCATCGAACAAACGATCAAGCAAATGAACTTCAAATGAAATACTTTTGACGCCATTTGACAGACATTTTGAAAACAAAGCCATCAAAAAAAAGATTCATATTTTTTTGATAATTTTGAGTGAGATGGGCTTTTAAGTTCTGCCATTTATTAAAACAGAAAATAGAAAAAACCCTAAAAGTTTAAAAAACCTGACAGTGGGACCCACAGTACTGTGCTCGAAACCGTTACTCTCTGGAAAAACAGAAAAGCGGCACTGTTCACCGCCAGCGAACTCACCGGCGAGGTTTCCCGGCGGCTAGGGGGCAGGGGAGGCGAGGGAGAGGGTGCTGGGCGGCTCGGGGAGGCGGTCTGCAGCTCGTCGGCGAACTTGCGCTTGCTGGGAAGGTCGGGGGTGAGCAGAGCTTCCACGGCCGCGGCTCCGGCAATCCGTCGACGATGGATACGTCGATTCCGGCCACGGCTTGGCTCCGGCGAGGGTGGCTACGGGTTCTCCATGGGCTAAGGAGGATGTGGGTGGAGGTAATTGGTCTGGGTGACTTCTACGGCGAAGAAATCGTGCGGACTCCTTGCGGCGGTGGTGGACTGGATTTCGGCGATGTGGTGCTCTAACGGCTTCGATACTGCGGTGGGGGGTGATTGGGAGCGAGGTGGAGGTGGTGTGGTGCTCTGAGGTGCCGGGGGTAGCCTTCTTATAGCGAGGGGAGGAGGTGGTGGCCGTCACGGGCATGGACGCGATGTCCCGGAGATGTGGCGGAGCGGACTCGGCGTCGTCGGTGTAGCGTCGGTGCCGGCGTCGTGCGTGTGGAGTGGATGTGCTGGACGGCGAAGATTGCGCTCCCGTGGAGAGGCTCGGGGTGGCGTGGCACTCGCAGGCGGGGGGAGGCTCTGGCGGCCACGGCGTGTCGACGGGCGGCGCGGTGATGGTGTTGTAGCAGCGGTGCGTCGGGTAGCTGGCGGCGGCAGCGGGTGGAGGGGAGTTCCACGGACGCACAGGGGAGAGGGGGCACGGTTTGCTCGAGCGCGAGTTGCCGACACGCGGCCACAGCAGCCACTGTGCTGCGCGGCGCGTCGTCTAGCCGTGGCGAGGCTAGCGGACGGCGGCGTCTCCGGCGACGCGTGGAGGCAGGGGAGCGGGAAGCGAGGAAGGGCGGGGGCCTGGCTGGGGGCGGGGAGAGGCGAAGGGGGGCTGCACGGCGACGGGCGGGACGCAGCGGCGCCGCTCGGCCAGGTGTTCGACAGTGGTGACAGGTGGTCACCACTGTGCAGAGCACGCCAGAAGGGTCAACGACCATTTCTCGCAGCTCCCTGCTCCAAAATGAGTGAGGTTTCGATCTTTGTGTGCAAAACGCAAAATGTGGCAACTTTGCTGACTAGAGTTCTTCAAAATTCGAAACTTGCTCCGTGTAATTTTTTGGAAAAAACGGTACTGGTCAAAACTTAAGTGGATGTTTTGGAAGGGAAAAAGAGAGGGGCTTGGTCCAATTTGATGTTCCTGAGGTGTAGGGTCTCAAGGTGAACCTATACTGGGCTGGGTGAAATTTATTGAAAACATTTCATGAACAACTTTGAAATTATGACGTTTGAGGCAGATTCTTAAATCAGAGAAATGGGTGGTGAAACCCTAAGTGCATACCAAATATTTTTGCATATTTGGGCTATATATTGCCCAGGGATCATCCCCTAATTTTTGCAGATTTTTCGGAAAGATATTTAGGGTACTTCCTTTGTAAAGTCACAATATAGGGATTTTGGTAATTAAATAAAGGAAACTATAGAAATAATATTTTTTGGTGTGAAAGAGCCAGCAAAAAGTTTACAAGTGGGAGAGAATTCAAAACATAAGATCCCAAACTTGGACAAGGTTTCATAAATGGTCGAGAATTTTTAAAAGGGCAACCAAATCAAGGGATAATTAAATCCCAAATTCCAAGAATAAATTTTTAAAGAAATTTTTTGAAAGGCCAAATTTCAGGATGTTACACCGGAGTCAGGGCTCGACAAGGCCGGGGGGTGCGTAAGGCTTAGAGAGGTAAGAGCCCTCGAGGCGCGATGCTCAGGGGCTCCCCTTTGACGTGCAAGCAGCCCATGAGGCGTAAGAGAGAAAAGAGAGGCTCGAGGGGCGACAAAACCAGCGAGAGGGAAAAAGAGCTCATGAGGCGTAAGTTCTGGACTTAGCTCTGGCGAGACGCCTGCTTTGTAGAGGGGTTGTGTTCCTGGTGAGGTGTTCTCCCTCTCGAGGCTGCCTGAGACTGGCTTGGAGCTTTTGGAGCCCTGCAAGGCGTCTTGTTCCCTGTGTTGAGAGAGAGAGAGAGGCGAACCCACAAGCAAAGCATAGTTGTACAACTCATGCGCGCTCATAGATTTCCTCATGGGTATCTCACGAGGAGAATAAGCACCAAGGTCCTTGGTGAGGTGACGTGCATGGGAGCTAACCCACGAGTCAGAGCTCTTTGGTGAGATAACGGTCGTGGGCGGAGAGCCACGAGTTAGAGCTCGGATCCTTTGGATTTTACGATGCTGCTGGGATGCTCCCGAGACACAGGCACCGTGCTCAGCCCCCGCTCGCGAGGTGCGCATGGGGAAAAATGTGAGCGTGAATGAAATGTAAGAAACAAACTCACCAAGCAATATTACATAACGGCGCCGAAGCGCAATAGGTTCATGATGACCTGAAATTGTTCATTACACTTGGCGAGGCCAAGACAAAGTCCGCCATGTCTGGGCATGGGGTTCCACATGGAGTGGCTGAGGCTTCCCGCGGCCCGTGGCACGCGTTGTAGGAAACTCTCAGTGGAGATGGCCCTCGTGAAGGGAAAGCTTGGTGAAGCTGGGAGGTGAAGACGCGTGCTTCCCTCTTGAGACAAAAAATGCCTGCCGCGACGTGATCACGGGTAGAACTTGCGTAGGTGCTCGATGTTCCATGGATTTTTGATCGGATCGCCGTCTTCCGTCTCGAGCCGCACCGCGCCAGGCCTGGCGATGTGCGCGACCCTGTAGGGGCCTTCCCACATGGGTGAGAGCTTGTGGAGGCCTTCTCTGGAGAGGATCCTCCTGAGGACGAGATCGCCTGTCTCGAGGGTGCGCGGCCGTATGTGGCGGCTGTGGTAGCGGCGCAGGTCTTGCTGGTACTTTGCCGCTCGGAGGGCGGCACGGCGACGTAGTCCATCGAGCAGCAGCAAGTCGTCGTTGTGGAGCTCCTCTTGGTTGTCCTCGTTGAAAGCAAGGATCCGTGGGGACCCATGCTTGATCTCGGTGGGGAGGACTGCTTCAGCGCCATAGACGAGAGCGAACGGCGTTTCTCCAGTGGGCTTCGTGGCGGTGGTGCGGATGGACCAGAGCACGGAGGGGAGCTCTTCAATCCAGTTCTTGCCGTGGGCCTTGAGGCGATTGAAGCTTCTTGTCTTGAGGCCTTTGAGCACTTCTGCGTTCGCCCGCTCAGCCTGCCCGTTGCTTCGTGGATGAGCCACCGAGGCGAAGCAGAGCCGTGTGCCGAGACTCTCGCAGTAGGCCCTGAAGATGCCGCTGGTGAACTGCGAGCCGTTGTCGGTGATGATGCGATTTGGCACGCCGAAGCGACAGGCCAGGCCTCTGATGAATTTCACCGCTGATCTCGCCGGGATGGTGCGCACCGCTTCAACCTCCGCCCATTTGGTGAACTTGTCGATGGCGACGTAGAGGTAGCGGTAGCCCCCGCTGGAGCGTGGGAAAGGTCCCAGGATGTCCAGCCCCCAGACCGCAAAGGGCCAGGAGAGGGGATGGTCTGGAGCCCCAGCGGGCTGGTGGACTTGCTTGGCGTGGAACTGGCATGCCTCGCAGACTGGACGATGTGGTTGCATCTTGAAGCACTGAGGGCCAATAGAACCACTCCTGAAGACTTTCCCTGCGAGGGTGCGTGATGATGAGTGGTGGCCACATTCTCCACTGTGTATGTCCTTGATCAGCTGGCGGCCTTCTTCAGGGGGGACGCATTTTAGTGCAACTCCATTTGGACGCTTGCGGTACAGGTCTCCCTCGTGAAGGCAGTATGACTTGGCCTGGCGAGCAACTCTCTCTGCTTCTGCGTCCTCTTCAGGGAGGACTCCGTCCCTGAGGTACTCCTTGAGCTCATCGATCCAGCCCGTCTCTTGGTGTGTCATGGCCAGCAGCAGGCGTTCCCCTGTGGGTGGACCGCAGCTGGTGCTCCAGATGTTGGTGGTGGTGGGAGCTCTTCGTCCATGTTCATTTCAACGCTTCTTTTGGCTGTTTCACCGATGCCCTGGTGAGCCTCTCCTCGAACACGCCCGCCTGCTGGGCTTCTCTGCGTGATGCTCGCCTGGCGATGTCGTCGGCCTCCTGGTTCTCCCTTCGTGGGATGTGCCTGAGCTCCATCCCCTTGAAGTGTTTCTCGAGCTTGCGGACCTCCTCGAGGTAAGCGGCCATATGGCCGTCCTTAGGCGTGTAGCTCTTGTTGGAGAAGTTGACGAGGAGCTGGGAGTCGCCCTTGATGAGTAAGCGCTTGATGCCGAGGGCGATTGCGGCTCTGAGCCCGGCGAGGAGGCCCTCGTACTCGGCGATGTTGTTGGAGACCTTGTCTGTCGTGAAGCACAGCTGGACGGCGTAGTAGAGCTTGTCGCCCTTGGGTGAGGTCAGGACGACGCCAGCCCCAGCGTTCTGGCATGCGAATGCTCCGTCGAAGTGCATGGTCCAGTGGCTTGGCACCGTGTCTCCTGCTGGCGTGGATTCTGCCTCATGAGGCTCTTCTTGCTGGTGTCTGTCCACTCGGCGACGAAGTCAGCCAATGCTCTCCCTTGATGACCCTGGTGGTGTCGAAGCGCAGGCCAAAAGGTTGCAGCTCAATGTTCCACCCTGCGACGCGGTCAGTGGCGTTTGGATTGCGCAGGATCTGCTCCAGAGGGAATGATGTGACCACCGTGATGGGGTGGCCCTGGAAGTAGTGGCGCAGCTTCCTGGAAGCGATGAGGAGCGCGAGGAGGAGCTTCTGCTGCATAGTGTACCGCTCGCGAGCATCTCGCAGCACAGTGCTGACGAAGTAGACGGGATGCTCGACGAGGGCTGTCGATGGTGACGCAGCGCTGGGTTCCTCGGGAGCCTTGTCGAGCCTCTCGAGAGGTGGACCCTCGACGAGGGTGCCTTCTGGTTGCGGGCTCGGCATGGGGCTCAGGGCCTGAAGAGGATGTTTCCTTGTCGGGGGGATCTGGGCTTGGCGTGGCGGTGTCCTTCTTGGCGAGGACTGGCTCTTCCCTTTCTGCCACCAAGGCTGCGCTCACTGTTTGTGGAGTGGCTGATAGGTACAGCTTCAGATGCTCGCCGGGCCTTGGGGCAACCATGACAGGTGGGCTAGCCAAGTACTTCTTCAGGTCTTCAAATGCCTTGTCCGCCTCAGGCGTCCACTTGAACGTGCCAGACCGCTTCATGAGCTTGAAAAATGGCAGCGCCCTCTCGCCGAACTTGGAGATGAAACGGCCGAGGCTGGCCATGCATCCCGCGAGGCGCTGCATGTCCTTAAGGCGACGAGGTGGCTGCATCTCTTCTATGGCTTTGATCTTGTCAGGATTCGCTTCTATGCCGCGGTGAGACACTAGGAACCCGAGGAGTTTGCCTGACGGTACCCCGAAGACGCACTTGGCGGGGTTCAGCTTGATGCTTACTTTGCGCAGGCTGGCAAAGGTCTCCTCGAGGTCCTCCATGAGGGTGTGCTCTTCGCGAGTCTTGACCACGATGTCGTCGACGTAGGCTTCTGCATTTCTTCCCATCTGAGCCCCCAAGGCCTTCCTCATGAGCCTCTGGAAGGTGGCGCCGGCGTTCTTCAGGCCAAAGGGCATGCAGACGTAGCAATACACACCACAAGGGGTGAGGAATGCTGTCTTCTCCTCATCCTCCTTCGCCATCTTGATCTGGTGGTAGCCTGAGAAGGCATCCAGAAAACAGAGGAGGTCGCAGCCGGCGGTGGAGTCCACGATCTGGTCTATCCGAGGCATGGGGTACGGGTCCTTGGGGCAGGCCTTGTTGAGGTCGGTGTAGTCGATGCAGAGCCTGCCGCCCCCGGTGTGCTTGGGAACGACCACCGTGTTGGAGAGCCATGTGGGGTGTGGAACTTCTCTGATGATGTGCGCTTCTTTAACTTCTCTACTTCCTTGATGATGAACTCTTGCTTCTCTGGCGCCTGGCGCCGTGCTTTCTGCTTCACGGGGCGTGCGTTTGGACACACGGCTAAGTGGTGCTCGATCACCTCCCTCGGTACTCCGGACATCTCTGACGGTGTCCATGCGAACATGTCAGAGTTTGCCCTGAGGAAGGCGACGAGCGCGCTTTCCTATTTGGGAGGCAAGCCAGCGCCTATGGTGACGCTAGCCCCCGAGCCGCTGGCGTCCAGTGACACCTTCTTCGTGGCTGCCTGCTCCTGTGAGAACAGCTGCTTCTTCTTCGCGGGCCTCTCGAGGGGCTCCATGTCCTCATCAGCGGGGAATGCCACGGCAGCGGCCTTGTAGGCGGTCTCGACAGAGCGCATTGCGTCCTGGACTTGACCGTGGATGGCGATGGTGCCGCCGCTGCCTGGAAGCTTGACGATGTTGTACGCATGGTGAGTGACGGCCATGAACTTCGCGAGGGCGGGGTAGCCGAGGATGGCGTTGTAGGGCAGGCCAATGTGCGCGACGTCGAAGTCGATCTGCTCGGTGCGGTAGTTCTGCGGCGTGCCGAAGGTGACCGCGAGCCTCACCTGCCCCAGAGGTGTGGTAGAGCCACTTGTCACCCCCGTGAAGGGCCTAGAGGGCATGAGCCACTCGTAGGGCACTTGAAGCTGCTCGAAGGTCTCGACAGAGATGACGTTCAAGCCCGCACCCCCATCTATAAGCGTCTTGGCGACGGCGATGTTGTTGATGATGGGGGTGCACACCAGTGGGATGGTGCCTACAGCCTTGGTCGACTTGGGGTGGTCCTTGGAGTCGAAGGCGATGGTGTACTGTGACCACTTGAGGGGCTGGGAAGCCTCAAGCCCTGGAAGCGCTGCGCTGACCTCGCGAGAGAATTGCTTGAAGTGGTTGTTGGACTTGGGCGCTGGGACCCGCCGAGGATGCAGGCTATTGCCCCCTGAGGGGCCTGGTAGCCCCCAGGGTTCTCGTCGGGGAGGTTGCCGTTTTGCCCAGCGTTGTTCCCCCGAGCCTGTGCTGGAAGTTGTGGCGTCCACCTCCGCGGCCACCACGGCCTCCGCCGCGGCCGCCGCGGCCCTGGTTCTTTCCCGCTCCTTGCTGAGCTGCTTGAGCTCCCAGCAGTCTTCAGTGGCGTGGTTGTGCCTGTTGTGGTAGATGCAGTATGGGCGATTGTCCGCCTTTTTCTCTTCAGCCGCCGGAGAGGCCTCGCGAGGCTGCTTTGCGTCAGGCTCTGCCGCGAGGATGGCGGTGGTCTTGCGCTTCTCGGCAGGCTTCTTCTTGCTCCTGGACCCCTCTGGAGGGTCCTCCTCCACTTCCTTCTTGACGAAGAGGAGGCCCTCTTCAGCCTTGGCGCACTTGTCAGCCAGATCAAAGAGCTTCACCACAGAGGAGAGGGTGTCGTGGATGCCGAGCTTCTCGAGCATCCTGTGGTTCGTGACGCCCTCCCTGAAGGCGGAGATGACGTGCGAGTCCGGGATGTTCGGAATCTTGTTGCGGACCTGGCTGAAGCGCTGGATGTATCTGCGGAGGGTCTCGTCAGGCTTCTGGCGCACCGCGCGAAGGTCGTTGTAGGTGAGCGCGCGTTCGTAGGTGCCCTTGAAGTTGGCGACGAAGACCTTGCAGAGGTCCTCCCACGTGTCGATGGTGTTCTCGGGGAGGTTCATGAGCCACGAGAGCGCGGAGTCCTTGAGCGCCATGGAGAGCCAGTTGGCCATCACCTTGTCGTCGCCTCCTGCAGCTGGATGGAGACGGTGTAGAGCTGCAGGAACTCCAGAGGGTTGGTCCTGCCGTCGTAGCGTGGAGGGAGGTCTGGCTTGAACTTCACAGGCCAGACGACGGCGCAGGTTGCGGGTGAAGGCGGTGCAGCCCGTGGCGTACGTCACGGCGCCACCAGCGAGTACGCCGCGGTTCTGGCGACCTGCAGCGGCGATCTCCTGCACGACGCGGTTGTGGCGGTCCCTCTGGCGCTCGATCTCCACGCGGGCGTCCGCCGGAGTCCGCTGCACGATCTGGCAGTCGTGCGGCGAGGATGCGTGCGACGCGGCGCGGTGGTTTGCTGCCGGAGCTGCAGCTGGAGGAGGTGGCGGAGGCGGAGGGGGAGGAGGAGCGCCGTGCGCTATGTTCCCCTCGCGTCCGGAGTGGCGCACCAGCGAGCGGGAGGGTGCTGGTGCTGCAGTGGTGGCGGCAGGAACGGCGGCGGCGTTGATGAGCTCCTCGAGACGCCCAGCCAGTTGTCGTGGCCCGCCTGCGTGGGACGGTAGCGCAGCAGCTCTTGCGCCATCAGCAGCGCGGTGGCTGGACTGGGCGCTGCTCGGCCCATCGTGGAGGCGCTCTCGCGCCTGGATGGGTGCAAGGAGGAAGCTCCCTCGTCCTCGCCGTCGATGCCGCCGTCGTTGCCGCTGCCGTTGCCGCCGTCGTCCTCAGGGTGCTCGACGCGCGGCTCGGCGTTGCGCTCTGAAGCGCGGTTGGCGCGTGGGCGACCACGCGGGTTGTGGTTGGCGGCGGGCTCGGTGTTGGCCCTGCCGGACGTCCGTCGCGCGAGACGCGCAGCTCGCGTGTCAGTCATGGCGCGGAGAGGTTGAAGAAGTTGAAGACGCGCCTCAGCCCCCTACCTGGCGCGCCAAATGTCGGAGACTAGTCCCAGGAACTAGGGGTGTCTCTCAAGTGCCAGGAAACGAGTAAGGGGCTGAACACAACGTCAAACAAATCCTCAACAACCTCGGCGACGGTGCTCGTCGAGCTCGGTGAGGAACATCACGAGAGAGGTAACACGAGCCGCTACCCAGGTTCAGGCCCACCACGAGGTGTAAAAGCCCTACGTCCTGCTAAGATGTATTGCACTGCTTGGAGAGGTTCACAGTACAAGTGGCTTGCCGAGGGCACTGCTGTGGCTATGGTGGACTATGGTGGAATGAGCTCTGTCTTCTTCTCAGACTAGCTCCTTGGTTGTGGAATGAGTTGTGAATGCGGGATCCCCCTCCTAGGTCGTACACTGGCTCCTTATATACTGGGCTTGGTCCTCTTCCCCGAAAACTCCGGCGGGAAGGGATACCACAACGCCGCCGAATTGGAGCACAGCGCACAGCGTCAGGGGCGTCCATGGACACGGTCCATGGCAGGGAGCACGTCGTCTTGGCAGAAAAAGCCACCGTCCAACCAGGACGGTGGGCTGGCGCTGCAGAGCTTTGGGGCGCGCCCACAGTGACGTCGCAGTTGGAGCGTAGCGGCGGCCGGCCGCTTTATCACCAATTTGGCAAGTCTTGGAGTCCGCTTTGCTTGCCGCAGCTCCTTTGACCACTTTATACACGAGAATGGCAACTGCGGCGTCTTCGTCGTCACGCGCAGGTGCGCGCGTCACTCTGCGGCGGGCGCAGAGCCCATGTGCGCTCTGCAGCGGCGCAGGAGCTTGCTTCCACTTGAAGGAACCCCGCGAGGCCTGGACCCTCGCCGAGGTTCTGTTACCGTTGACCTCCCGCGAGGGAAAACCTCTCGAGGGTGGCGCGGAGACGCGCCGGGGCCTGAAGATCTTCTAGGAGAGGCCTTCCCGAGGTAGAGGTCCCTCTCGAGGCCTACAGGCCGATCGTTTGGTCCTTAGCAGAAATGCTCAGTCGAGCAAATAAGCCCTCGCGAGGGAAAATGCCTCGCGAGGCTCGCCAGGGTGAAGGCCTGGTCCTTAGCAGAAATTCCTGCGGAGCGTTCGAGGGCTGTGGCAGGCCGGCCCATGACACCCTGGTTTTCACTGGGCCGACAAACATGATTATGAAGACAGTGCAGCGGTGTGTACTGTCAATTACCAGCAGATGAAGCTAGGTAGAAAATTGCCTAGGATGCAATTGAATCGTCCAAGGTGATAGCATCGTTGGAGACAGCTGAGGACGTGAGACAATTAACATAGCAGATAATGAATCTGATTAGAAAACAGAGATACCTGAGACCACCTCGAGTATTGGAGAGGAGGGGAGCAGGACATACAACATGATTAGATTACCATCAACCGCCAAAAATTGGAACCTACAAATAACAACTGAATGCTTAATCATATTAGCCCCTCATCTTTTAAAAATTCCTCACAATTCTAGAAATTCGAAAGAAAACAGAGGAAGAGGCTGCCCGCATATATAGTTATGATTCTGAAGTAGATTTGGCAGAAACTCCTTTAGCAGAAGAATAGTGTCAATGTAAATAATCTTCTTGTGCGTTTAACTGCTCAGCTACACTACGGTGGTCTAAATCTTTTGCAGCCGAAGCATTGCCTGAGATATAAAAAAATATAAGATTTCAGTTACTGCAAGGAATGCCAATGCACAATCTCAGATTTAAATTGGAATACCGACAGGTTTCAGATCCAACTACGCATTCCAGGTGAAGGGAAAAAATTCGGAGGACCCTCGGGTCAGTGAATATGGTGCCCCATCAACTCCAGCGACGCCCATGCCATGTCTGGAGCTGATCCAGCGCTCGCCATTGAGCCGCTCTAACTGCGCGAAGAAGATAGGCGCAATGATGCCAGTACTTTGTCTGGGGCCGATCCAGTACTTGCTGCTGTTGAGCCGCTTGATCTGTGCGTGACGTGAGTGTTGGCGACCTTAGCTGCGGCAGCAGATCGAGTTGCATCGCATGTGGGATCGCTAGAGCCGATCGTACTTTCGCCATTGTTGGAGGCTGGAGGTGGCCATCAGAGACGTCCGATCCATTCATGTTTTATGTGATCAGTTCAAAGGAAGAGCATATACAGCATGCTTTTCTTGATTGTCCAATCTCTCGTAACTACTCCTCAAATACCTGGGATTAATAATGATCAGAGAGCATCAATCATATCAGTCATCGATCTGTGCATATTTATCATATTCGTCTCAGACGATGCAAAATATTTTAGCAACTCAGCCTAGGACGTGTAAAACAAATATGTATAGTTTCAACACATTAGCGAAACAACGAATCAAAACCTGTTGCAGTTCACCACAATCTGTGAATAAAGCCCATCGCCGCTCTCCATCTTGTCGGCGTGGCTTTCAGCTTTTTAGAGCGACATTGCTGGTCGCTCCTTTTCGATGGCCTCCTATCCAGTGTGTGCTGCGGGCCGAGACGACAAATCGTTGCGCTTCTTCTCGTCGGACTGCCGTGTGTTGTGGGGCGAGATGGCAGATCGTCGCGCTTCGTCTCGTCGGGCTGCCCGGCCGGGCCGTCGTTGCGCTTCTTCTCGTCGGACTACCGTGTCCTGTGAGGCGAGATGGCAGATCGTCGCACTTCGTCCCGTCGTCTCGTCGGGCTGCCCGGCCCGGCGCCGTCGCGCGGCGGACGATTATGCTACGACAGAAGAAACGTCAGGCGCTATAGATCGATTGATTGCTAGCAGTTCGTACTATTTTCTACCAAGGCTAGCACTCGTACATTAATGGGTAAACCTAGAAAGAGTCCGCAACATTGTCAAGCAGGGTAGACTGCATCGATTTCCTTTCAAAATTGGATGTGCGTGCGTGGTAAATATCTCCTTTAAATCCGAGCCGTACTTTTTTGAGCGCTTAATCTGAACCCTTAATTGTCTTGTGTTTTAATTATATAATAGATAGGAAACAATTATTTTATTTACTAAAATCATTAAATAACAGTGGTATAACCCTTATATGATGCAAATATGATTGGAATATGAGTGATATAGTGCAAAGTTCATGTATGCATTTTACATGCATCAAGGAGGTAGTCCCGGTGGCACCTCTTGAGGGAACACATCTTCAAACTCATTCAAAAAAGACAACAAAGATGGAGGAATGTTTGTTAAGGTGTTAGTAAAAGAGGCTTCACCCTTGCATATGAGCACATCGTGATGTGTGGATGGGTTCTCTCTCAACTCCCTCATGTCTCTCTTGGTGGCAAATAGAATTAAGTTTGGTGTGGCTCTCTTTGAAGATTCACTCATGTTTGGCTTGTGGCTCTCACTCACTTTTTGGTGGATCACTCTCTCACCACTCATCTCACTTGAAGCACGCTCTTGTTGTGCCCTTGCAATGGTCTTGGCATTGTCGGCAATTATTTGACTAGGAGTCATAGGGCGGAGGACGAAGGTCTTGTCATTGTTCTTGAAACTATAGTACTTTGTCCTTCCGTCATGTGCAACACTCCTATCATATTGCCAAGGTCTTCCAAGAAGTAAGTGACAAACGGTCATAGGCACAACATCGCAATCGACGGTATCTTCATAAGCTCCAATTTTGAAAGACACTTGCACCATATGTTGAATCTTGACGGTTCCGCAATCACTCAACCATTGCACATGGTATGGGTGAGGGTGCTTCTTGATCTTCAAGTTGAGCTTGTCACAAAGTTCCTTGCTTGCCAAATTGTGACAACTTCCACCATCGATGATGACCTTGATGGACTTTCCATGAACAACCGCTCTTGTTTGAAATAAGTTGCATCGTTGGTCTTCCTCTACTTGGACATTGGTGGTCAAAGTTCTTGTCACAACCAAGGTTGGTTCATTGGGGTCACCATCACAAAATATCTCCTTGGAGTCATCTTGAGCACTTTCTGTGGTGGTGCCGTTGGTGGTGGCGATGTACTCCTCTTCACTCATCGACTCATATTCTCCCAAGTCATTGACAATCATGACTTTCTTGTTTGTACACTCAAATGATTTGTGTCCATGACCTCCGCACTTGAAACATTGCAAGAGTCTTGTGCCGGTAGGTTGTCCTTGAGGTTTGTTGCTTGGGAGAGGCGCTTTCTTGAAAGCTTGAGGCGCTTGAGGTGTAGAAGATGCGACTTTTGGAGTACCTCTCATGCTTGCTTGAGGTAAAGCTTGTATCGTTGGAGGTGTTGAGAATGACGGCTTGTTTGCAAAGAAAGATTTTGTCTTGAGATACTTGAGCTCTTCAAGCACGTGACGCTCAGTCTTTGTTGCTTGATGGACTAGCTCAACCAAGTTGGTATAAGGTTGGAACTACACAATCTTCTTGATAGGATAGTTGAGGCCATTCATGAAACGAGCCATGGATTGCTCTTGTGACTCCTCAACATGGGCTCGTATCCTTGAGATTTCCATTTCCTTATAGTACTCATCCACGGACCTCACACCTTGCTTCAACTCATGCAACTTCTTGTATAAGTCTCGAGTATAGTGAGTAGGAACAAAGCGCTTGTACATCTCTTCCTTCATTTCAACCCAATTGGTGATAGGTTGTTGGTGGTTTTGCACACGCACATCTTGTAGTTGTTCCCACCATAAGAGAGCATATTCCTCGAACTCTAAGGATGCTAGAGTCACCATCTTGTTGTTGGAGAAGTTGCGAACCCGAAAAATCTTGTCAACCTTGAGTGCCCATGATAGGTATGCTTCCGGATCACTTGTTCCAAAGAACTTGGGTATGTCAAGCCTATGATTGCTCAAGTTGTCATATTCATCCCGATGGTTTGGAGGTGGGAATGCACGTCCACGTCTCCGTTGATTGAGGCCATCACGATGGTGGTGGCTTGACTCGCTATCACTTGACTCGACTCGGGATGATGATGATTATCTTGATGACGATCTTGGTGAGGACGCGGCTCATGATGCGGCATTGGGTTCTCTTCACGGTTGACATGTTCACGATGACGGTGGCGTGGCCTTGGAGGATGGCGATGTGGACGCCCTTGATCACCATAGTCATTGCCACCCGGCACACCATTGCCATTGGCCCGAGGTTCTCGACGTTCTTGATGTTGTGGTGGTGGTGATGGTGTTCTTTCTTGCCTTGCACCAAGGTTACGATGATGCTCTTGATGGCCATTGTCATGGTGTACTCGAGGCGATTGTTGACGCTCATCATCATGGAGACGTTGATCATGTTCATCGCGCCGTGGAATTTCTTGTCGTCCATGATGATCACCGTGTCCATCTTCTCACCGGCGTGATGATCTTGAAGACTCCCTTGAGTGACGAGATGATGAAGAAGATCCACGACGTGCAAGGTTCGCCATGTGCTCATTCATTTGCAACATTTTCTCATTTATGTTGGCTTGCATGGTTTGCAAATCTTGTCGCATGTTGGTGAAGTTGCCGTCTTGAGCTTGGAGACGGCGTTCATAGCGTCCTAGGCTATCACGCACGAGGTGTCGAAGATTCACAAATTCGCTATTTGTGACGTAGCCATGAGCGCCTTGATGGCCTCCATTGATATCACCGTCCGAGCTTGAGCTCCCATTTGTACTTCCCCTAAACATGATTCTCAAGAACAAGTGAGATGTATTGGAAAAGATTAGTAAGATAAACTAGTACCAAAAGTAAATGTGCTTGTTCAATGAGAATCCGGTTCTCACACCCAACTCACACACTTATGTGGATAGGTAGGTATGGTGGTTGGAAAGCCAAATGAAATCAACCCGAAATCAAGATATTGTCTAAGCAAGTAGAAAACCAAAATGATCAACGAGCCAAACAAGTCGATCTCAAAAGAAAAGAAGAAAGAAACACACACATGGCAAAGGAAGTGACTTGTGCAACTATCAAAATGAGCAAGATAAGCTAGCGAAGACTACGCTCGGTGTTGCACAAGTGCTCGATGAGCCACTAGCTCGATTGCAAAGTATGAGTGGACTCCACGATTTGCACTAAGGACACCACCTATAACATGTTCATCGAGCGTTGGCGCAACCTACATAATGGCGAGTGGTGTTTTCTTTTTCTCTTTTGTGGCTCTTTTTGCTTCTTGACTTTTTCTCTTTTCAAATATGGTGGCTCTTTTGCTTCTTGAGCTCTTTGCACACTCACTTCCTTGAAGCCAACACGATATGTGATATGATAACTAGCGCACAACTTTTGCTCGGAAACTACACGGTGCCGAAGTGCAAAGTCCACGCAATCGTCAAGAGCTAGCCTCAATAGGATATGGTAAACACAAAGATATAATGTGGCTTGCAAGGAAAAAGGCTCGAGGTAAGGATTGGAGAGGTTATACCTTCATCGACAACCTTACCCGTTTGTTGTCGGAGTCTCGTGCTTGCCAACGAATTTAGGGTAGTGGTGGATGGTGAAACAACCGGTATGGCGTCGTAGCCCTCGCTCGTAGCTTCGAAACGAGCCAAAGAACACCAAATTCCGAGTCCGGAAACTCAAGATATCACCGAAACAATTTCTGGAATTTTCAGTTTTCGGGCAACCAGCCTCGTGGCCAGCTAGGCCGGCTGTGGGGCCGGCTGGGCGCGTGAAACGCCCGAAAATCCGCGATTTTCCGGCGGAAATTTAGCCCGAAAAACCTCAAATCGAAGGGGAAAACGATGGAATTGGCCGATGGAAAAGCAAAGGATGTAAGATCAACATGTTTAGCACGAGATCCATGGATCAAAACTTGCAAAAACTCACTCAAATCGCAGATCGATCCAACAACAAATTGGGGATTTTTTTGTTGAAATTTTCGAATTTCTCAAAATCAAGAAAAATTTGGGGGAAAAGTGGGGGAAACACAAATCAAATCCGTGGCAACCGTTGCTCTGATACCATATGTTGTAGGTGCGGTCCCGATCTTCACAGATTTGGGCGGGATCGGCGATGAACACGAAGAACACGACGATGATCACGAAGAACACAAACACAAAAGGGGCAAAGGAGGATAAATAGCAAGACACAAGCAACTAATTGATCGGTAACACGCCCCGAGGGTAGCCCCCGATCCTGAAAGATGCAAGCACACTTACTCTAAGATTCGTTTATCTCACCGGTCGAATCTACCGGTCCAATCACCGCGATGAAAGGCGAGTAATCGCAATTACACAGAGGAATTCATCTCCATGCAAGGAGGCCTTGGTTCATCTCACTAGGAGGCATCTCACAAAGAGGCAACATCCAAAGGATGGAAAGGAGCTAAGCTCAACTCAATCTCAACATAGTCTAACCCTAGCTCTATGGAGGGGAGGGGTTATTTATAGGTTCATACAATCCAGGGGCAAAAAGGGGAAATAATTAAAAGGCAGCACGGAGGCGCGGGCGCGAAGCAGCACGGCCGGCCTGGCAGCCGGCCTAGGCCGGCCAGGAGGCCGGAGGTGTCGGGCAGGAGGCCGGCCACCACCGGCCAGGGGGCCGGCGGCTTCGGGTTGTTGGCCGGCCTGGGGGCCGGTCCAGGCTGGTGTGGAGGCCGGTGGTGTTGGGTGGTAGCCCGGCCTGGGGGCCGGCCCAGGCTGCCTGGGAGGCCGGCTGTGCCTGGCAAGGGCTCGGCCTGGGGCCGGCCTAGGCCGGCTGTGGGGCCGGCTGGCCCCTCCTCTCTTGCTTCCTCCGCTTCTCCTTCCATGTACGCACGCTCGTGTTGACCATCTCGGCCACCTCCTTGGGGGTTCTCTCCCTCTTCTTCCTCACGTCCTCGGAGATCTTCATGGGGAACCTAAGCACACACAAAGTATCCGAATGAGGTAGCAAACCATTCAACGAAGTATCGAGATCATGCAAGGATAGGAGCGAGTTCACCTTATCATG
Organism: Poa pratensis; assembly: GCA_947311845.1. Taxonomy (NCBI): domain Eukaryota; kingdom Viridiplantae; phylum Streptophyta; class Magnoliopsida; order Poales; family Poaceae; genus Poa; species Poa pratensis. The sequence continues at coordinate 107,417,868 of CAMZMU010000107.1, read as the reverse complement.
TAGGGCTTTGACTCGTGCTCTCGTCATTGGTCCACTTGGTGTGTCTTGTGTAGGGCGCACTACATCATCTTTTCTCCTCCGAGCGACACCGGTGGGGATCCCACTCCCAAAACTTCTCTGTGCCAGCAAAGGGCGGCGAACGGAGCAGCGAGCGCTGCTGCCGTTACAGTAGATCGAGAGGTTTCCTGTACCGCCATCGTTAGTTTCAGCATCAGGGAAACGAACGACCAATTTGCTAGCTCAAATTTGGGCCTTTTCCCTTGGTAGCTCAAGATAGGCACACTCTACAATTCAATCAGATAAGATCTGTTTTTTCTTGTTAATTTTGCCCATCTGGCCATCTCTATTACAAAGTTGCCTACCGTGTATAAACCTTTGCCTAGTGCTGTTATGAAGTTGCCTATCCACTTTTGAGAGTTGTCAACCCACCAATAATACTAAAATATGTTGTAATAAGCAACAATTAAAGCAACTACTATGTTTTATGCATTTCAGGCAACTAAGTAGTATTTTCATGCAATTAATTGACGTTTTCAAGCAAGTTAAAATAAGTGTTAAGGCATTTTTGAGTTATGATAGTAGGAAATTATGCAGTTTGATTTGCTTCTTTAAGGATTTTTTTTAGGCAACTAAAATCATAATTAAGGCAATTTATTGGTTGAGTGGATTTTTTAGGCAAATTAAACACCTTTCTTACCGTTGCTTTTAATTGTTCTGTAGCGTTGTTATGAAATTGCCTATCGAACACCAAAGTTAGTTCCCATCGTACCCAAGTTGATTTTTTTTATTTATTGTGGAGTTGCTTATCTCCGTTGTGAAGTTGCCTCATCATACACCAAAATTGATCCATAGCATAACAAAGTTGATTTTAACTATTTTGTAGTTTCTTATGGATGTTGTCAACTTGTTTTGTGGCGCATTACACTTGCTTTTCAAAATGAAATTCGTACATAACTAACTATTATTTTTTTGAAGTCGTCACATGTTGTCGAAAAATTGCCTACCATTGTTCTGAATCTAGTATTTTCGTCAAGCACAAAGTTGCGTAGCGCACCAGAGTTGCTTCAACGCGAACATAAATTTCTTGGAAAAATAAGTTACTTTGGCGCCCATAAATTTTGCTTCGGCGCTCACAAATGTTATTCGTCACCCACAAATGTTGCTTCAGGCAATTAAGTGGTGTTTTTGGGGCAAGAGCAACTAAGATGTGCTTTCAGGCCAGCTAATCACTGTCAAGCAAATTTTGAATCAATGTCTAGAAATTTGTTGTTGTTTTTCAGGCAACTAAGTAGGGTTTCAGTCCAACTTAGAAGTGCTTTAGGCAACTAAGTACCGTGGCAACTAATTTTTGCATCCAGGCAACTAAGTAGTATTTTTAGGAAAACTTTGATGTGGTCAACTTTTCTAGGAAACTAAGCACACTAAATTTCCTTCTCCTTGTCTTGAATTTATTTTCGTTTCTTGTAAAGTTGCCTACAAATGTTGTCATGTTTACCGATCGCACACCAATATGTTTTTCCTCGTACCGAAGTTGCATATCGATGTTGTCGTCTTGCTTCCTTGTACACTAAAGTTACTTCTCCATGTACTGAATTTGCTTATATTTGTTATAAATTTGCCTATCGATGTTGTCGTCTTTCTTCATTGCACACTAAAGTTACTTCTCCTTGTAATGAATTTGCTTATATTTGTTATAAAGTTGCCTACCAATGTTGTCGTGTTTACTGATCGCATACCAAAACTGGTTTTCCTCGTACCAAATTTGCTTCAATTTTTTATAAGTTGCCTACCGATATTTCCATGTTGATTCGTCGCACACCAAAGTTGTTTCACCACGTACAAAAATTTACCTTTATTTGTTATAAATTTGCTCAGTTCTGCCAATTTGTTGCCTAACGTCTAGTTGTTGAATTATATTAGTTTATTACCTAACATCATACAATAAAAGCGGAATTGTGAATTATGAATTAATAGATGTAACGGCAAATGTAAAGGGTTGATCAAAAATAAGAAAATGTAAATGGGACTGCCATTTGAGATGTCGCTGTGGACATCATCTTGGAATGTGTCAGACTTGTATCTGACATCCCCGAAGCGGACACAATTTAGAAGGTGTCGGACAAAATTACTGGGGTGCCGGTGGAGATGGAGACAACTTCACTGCCGCGGTAAGCAATTTTGGTGTGCGATCCTACAATTTCACAACCGCGACAAGAAAATCTAGACGACCTAAAAAATAGTTTTGGTAAAAGCAACTAATCTATGCCGTTAGGCAACAAATTAAATAATTAATACTCCCTTCGTTCCAAATTAATTGACATTCATTTGTCCACATGTGGATGTATCTATACGTGTAACATGTCTAGATACATCCATATATGGACAAATGGAAGTCAATTAATTTGGAACGGAGGGAGTAGATTCAAGCAACTATTAAAACATTTTAGGCAACAAATTGGTAAATTTAAGCAACTTATATATGTAGTTAGGCAACAAATTGATATGATTGATTTACTTCTTTTTTTTCTTAATTGTTCTCCTTTTTTGTTGCAAACAAAGTACGTGTCATTTTCAAAGTAGTGGGAACTGATTACATGACACGAAGTTACGAACCCAACACGAAGGCTCCAGAAGGCCACCTGTCTAATAACTTTTACAGAGACAACCCAACAAAAAAAAATTGCATCTAGGTCCTTAGAGGTCATCAACTTTTCCACTTTTTTCTCTTCCCTCTTTGCTTCCTTTCGTTCATCTTTTTTTTTTTGAGCTATTTCATCTCTTTCTTCCCCAACTGTGGACAAGAGGCCACCGGCCATTCCCTGCACCTCTGGAGGTCGTCTACGAGCTTCCCACGCCGGCGGGCCGCTCCCAAGCCTTGGCGACCACCTCCAGGCCGGTATAGCCCCCACACCTTGTCCACCCTCCTCCAGCGCGTGTAGCTTCCTTCTAGGCCGTGGGCATGGTTCCCCAAATCGAGCACCTCGACCACGCTCGTCCATGGAGGCGGCCGAAGGTTGGGGTAGGGAAGGGTGGTTTCCAGAGCTACCAACCGCCAAGGTCCAGTCGGGGGAAGCAAATCAACCATGAAGGCGAGTAGGCGACCGGAGATTCGGGAAGGAGATGGTGCGCTGAGGATCCGGATGAGTTGCTGGGAGGAGGTGATGTCGTCTCGTCCGGACGGGGCACGCTGGCGGCCGAAGAGGCGAAGATTGACACGCCGGCGGCCGGATGCGGAGGCGGGGAAGAGAGACGGCCGAGGGTGGAGGTGAAGGCGCGGTTGGTGCCTGATTTGGGGAGGACTTGTGCAGTTTCCATTTTTGGTCACATGGGGACAGAAACTTGCCTTTTTGGGTCGATCGACGAACCTACGGCCGGCCGTTCGCTAGACGCGTCCAGATGTATATGACGCGTTTGTTTTCAGTGCGTAGATTCACTCATTTTCTCGTGTATGAATTTTTTTTCTCATGTATAAAATGTTACCTGCCTATTGTGTTTGGCAAAAGAAAAACATTTTTTAATCGTATACGAAATACGTGGGCTTTCACTTATAAAACGTAAAGTATGTCAGTCCAGCAAAATGGGCCCAACTTCTTTCTTCCTCCACCTTGGACAGTTCGACCAGACCGTGACCAGCAACACCGGACAGAAAATTCCAATGGCGTTGCTCTGCACCGCCGCCGAAGGTAGATAGTCAGGGGAAACTGCTCCGCCGGCGGAGACCCGGGACGGCCGCCCTTGACTGGCCCCACGGTTGGCCCGCCATTGGCCATGGCGCTACTCGCGGGCGCCGTGGAGACCGCCGCCGCTCTGACCCCTAGTCCGGACTCTGCCGCAGGAGCCGCTGTGATGGGTGTCTTCAAATACAACTTCGGTGCTCCTCTCTCGCCTCCCCGCCTACGCCTGGGTGCTTGATTTTGGGGATCTAAAGCTCAGTGCTCGTGTTGTTCCTTGTAGCGGCGCAATTCCTTTCGAGGGTCATCCCCTTCCTCTATAACGGCTGGTTCGTGCGCCAGCTCAGCGCCGACGACTGCGCGGTGCGGATCTCACCTGCTCCTCTCTTCCTTCTCAGTTCGGTGCAGTTAGCAACCGGTTTGGTGATTTCATTGCTGGGTGATTTGTAGCAGATTGAGTTTGGGGTAGTTGAATTTGGCGTGGAACTTAGCATTAGTTCTCATTTAATGTTTTTAATCCTCTTTAGTATGGTTACGTATAGTCGTGTCCTCCCTTCATGTGTGCATTTCTGAGTTTTGACTATGATATGCTTGGGACTGGAATCCTTGAACTGGAAAGGTTTGTGCTCTGTCCTAAAGTAGAGGCGTGGGATCTGTGTAGAGTAGAGTTCTAAAGTTTCTTCAAAAAGAGTAGAGTTCTAAAGTAATTATAATTGCAGAGTTGTTTGCTTTCTGGTGAATTTGTGATATTTAATGGTACTCCAACGTTGTCCTTTGAGCTGCAGAAAATAATGTCATCGAGTTGATCTTATACTCTAATAATTATAGTGGTTGCTTTCAACTATTTGAGTTGTTCATGTGTGTACATTTAATGTCTCTTTGCTGTTATTTGTTCCTCGTATTCTTTATGAGCTAGGAGTCGTGGAATCATTTCATTTTGGTGAACGTTGAATACTCATGCTATTTCTTAAGTTTGATTCTTCATTGTTTCTGTAACAAGCTCAGTACAGTTATCAAATGGTGATTTTGCTCAATCAGATTTAGCTTACATAGGGTGGTGGGGATTTGAAATGTTATGTCTTACTTAGTGATTAAGGTTTTAATGCAAATACTATGGGGATTTTCGTCTCTTTTCCATTAGCAATTGGGTATGACTGGTTCAGTAAACATGATCACATAGAATACCTTGGTCACATCACTGTGCTCAACCCTTGATCCCTCTGTGCTGGATTTGGAAAACCATTGGCTATGGATAGTAGGTAAACTGCAACCAGACTAGGTACTTCTTGTTGGTACACATTATTGGTTCATTCAGTCCCCCAACCCACCCACCCGAAGCCCTCTTTGTATTTGTTTCTTATACCAATAGGGATATAGTTGCATGTGGTTTATGGACCATCCGTCGAATACGAAATATGCAAAGTTCAAAAACAAAAACAAAAAAGGATAACTGACTGGTCTTAACTGGTTTCCTACGAGAAAGTGGAACTAAGAACCTTCCATTTTATTCGCTAAAGAAAGTAATTCACTGCATCTACGCTTAAAGATGTTTCTCGTTTTTAAAGTTGCCTAATATGTTTGCATTTATTTGGCAGGCATATGCGTTGCAGCTTCCTCTTTTCATCAACTGTGTCTTATTTTTAAGTCGAGAGGGGTTTCGGCGTGCTTGTTTGCGTAATACTTCTGGGAGGTACTACAAAATTTACAACAATTTTATAGATTCATCCGTGTAATGTGATTAATCAGCACCACTGCGGCATTTGTATACAATAAATAGCATATATTTATTTGAAGATTTCTTTTTGTCAAAATTAGCCACAAAATGACAAAAGATAGATACTGCAAGTTGCAAAGTGCAAAATTAGCCACAGGTTCTTGTCTTAATGCACCACAATTTAGATGTTCGGAGTATTACATGACAAGAAACATGGAAAACTTGACCTCTAGTGGCACTTCAGCACACGTTATTCTGTATGGACAGCAGTAATATTCAGAGAAGAACGACTTGACCTTTTGGCAGGATGATTCAGGAGGGAAAGAAGGAATATAGGGTAAAGATAGCGAGAGATAGGAGATGTAGTATAATTCTCTTCAAGTTTATAGAAAAGAAGAACAAGAGAATAGGTTAAGTTAAAGTTTGATGCCATAATTGCCTGACAAACTAAGACAAGATAATTTGAAATTATTTGGTAAAGATTACACCTCTTATGTTTTGGAACATCCTACAGCCCGAAACTCACCAAGTGCAGCACCCATTGGAAGACAGTCTTCTGCATGCTTATCACTCGCTCGGGCCTTCCTCCCTTCGTCCAAAAGGGTTAATCCAGAGTTATTATGTTTGGACCCTTACGCATTATGTGTTAGTACTATTCAGTTTTGAAATACAATGTTGCATTGTGGCACCACCACTATACACCAAGGGCCACATAGGCCACCTCCGAAGTGGTCCATGTGTTAAATAGTGGCATGTTAGTCCTAAGTTTTAAGTTGAAGCTGAGTAGAGCTAGCATGTAATGCTTGTGGATCTGAATGAACAACTTCAGGTTAACTGTTTTTGGAGAAGTGAGGGCACAAGGCCAAGCGAGCTGATATGTTTGAGGTGAGCACAGCCACACCTAGGGGCTGGGCTCTCGTGAATTGTTTGAACCCCTTAATTGTATGAAGCAATAATGCTCGGTGTCATACTTCTCATAGCTATTTCACCAACTTGAAGTTGGTACACGTGACATGTTTTCTTGTGATGATGTGCGCCATTCTTCACCGTGATCACATTTTGTATGTTTGTGAAAATTTGTTGTTATATTCACATGAAATTTGTATTTTAGGACATTTTTTCTCTGATCTTGTAATATTTTTCCTTATACTTGCTTCGTTGGAGTTTACTTCGTAACTGATAACTTAATCCTGATATTACAGTGGTGATGTGTTAAGTGATGAAGAGATGCTAAAGGTAGCTTGGATGATCATCCCGTTTGGCTTGTTAGTTACTTTTATTGGCAGTCTATTTGTGTTCAGGGTGAAGAAACTGAAGTTTTCTGACCCTTATGCGAAAGCTACGTTAATCATTGGTAAGTCTTCCGTTAACCAGAATTTACTAGTAAGTATATTTTTATATTGGTCCTGAGCATGATAATTGGTATTTCCGGAGTGAAGTAGCCAGTTAGTTGAATCAGTTCGATTGGGTGGTAAAATAGCCATCCACATTAAAATTTTATAGGGCACCACTGAATTTTATCTTATGGAAAATTACACTTTTTAATCCTGAACTCATGCCGAAGCCCATTTTTCAAATGTGAGCTTAAATACTGTTTGAATTGCAACTTTGAACTACCGAGACAATCCATTTTCACCCGTTGCATGGTCTCTCAAGTAATTATTGGTCATGTGACGTGTCACCAAATTTGACTTATTATCAGTTTCCACCATTTACTTATGTCCAGCATCTTTTATATAAGAAAATTTTGGAATGGCAGGTTTCTTCTTATCTGGCAGTGGCATGATAGACACATGAGCTTCCATGTCACTCAAAAGTCAAAACCACCTGTGAAACCACTTGAGGTGAAAAGTGGATTGTTTCGACAGTTCAAGGTTGCAACTGAAACGTTTTTTGAGTTTAGGGCTGAAGATTGATTTTGTATAGCTTATATTTAAATACTGAACACATAGCTCTTAATATATATAGATTGGAGACAAGCATTTCATGCTGTTATGCAGTTCAAGTAGATAGCCCTACAGTTCTTTTTAGATGGTCAACTAAACAATAAATCAAATCTACTAATCCATACATGCTCAGTCATGTGCTGTGTTTTCTGTTTACATGCTATTACTCCTAAATTAGTTTGGATTCTCATTTCATATTTTGTTCACTCCCCCCATATTGAGGGCTAATGTATTTATTTGGTCCAAAATGGCAGGATTTGCTTGTATCTTGGAGCTACTGGCAGAACCTTTGTATATACTTTCCCAAACGAAGAAATACTACATAATACGAGTGTATACTGAGCCTGCAGCTACTCTGCTACGTTGTATAACAACTTATATCTTCATAAAAGGACACGTGAAAGTGGTAATGTCACATTAGCCTTTTGCTCCAGTTTATTACCGTTGCATAAATGCATAAGCCCACAATGCTGCCATTTCTAATTCTACTTGAAAGGGTCGCAAACCATTCTGAAAAAATGTAACCATTTGGTGCAACTATCTACATACATCCAAATTTTGCGACGAACAAATAATCCAGGACATTCCAATATTCAATTCGTATTGCATACTGTATTTTTTTTTTTGGTGTACCAAGGATAATATTCGTGTATATCCTCTGTAAATATAAGGATTCAACTTCTGTATCTCTCTGTCTGGTCAAGAAATACAACTGCCCCAGTTAATAAGTTTTTCTTTGCAAACAGTTGCCTTCTTCACTACTTCCCCTCTGCTGTACACATCCATCTAAGAAAATAATAGAGCTTTGCAGGAAAAACAATATAATTTTTGCAGAGTTACATTTCCAATTGATAATTCTTGTGGCACTATTTTCACACATCAATTCATGCTTTCCCACGTCATTATTTTTGTGTTGCATCTGTTGATCAATACAGTACTACAATAGGATTTGTTTTTGCAGGAGAAGTTGGTCGTATTTGCTCTGTCTCAGGTTGTCTATGCAGCTTGCATTTTCATTGGATATTGGGCATATTTCCTTTTATTTGCTAATATCAGAATTGTTGATCTCCTTCCTTTCAGGTTTCTTCTTGTTCTGTCTTTGTTGTTATATAATTAGGTTTGATTGATCACAAGTTAGTTATATTTCCTTATTGATGCGATAACACACAACTTTCAGGTTGTCAACCCTGATGGTCTATGATAAACAGTTATTGCACATGTGCATATTGTTTACAGGCCAGACGTTCAGGAAATTGATCCTCCAAGAAGGCGAAAAATTTGTTCTTGTTTGGTTTGATACTCCATACAACCAGGCTGCATATGGGCTTGTGGATAAATTAGGCAAGTATGCCAAACTTCTTATGTTTCAAATTCTTATATTAGATAATGGGGAGTTGGTGAGGCGTGTTTATCCATGCCTCCCACCTCCCTTTCCCACCTTGGTAAGAGTCTCCAATAGTCCAACAAAAAGAACAAATTAACTTACTAAACATATGACGAAGCTATTCAAAATAATAACTTAACAACCTTCCATAAAAATCTCTAATGACCTCCTGTTTATTTGCAGGGAGTCTGGTTGTTAGAATAGTTTTCCTGCCATTTGAGGAGAGTTCTTATGCTACATTCACCCAATTGGCATCAGGTTGCTCTTTTGCATGAATTTAAAGTTTCATTTTACTATGACAACTAAGAGTGAATTGTCTATTATCTGTTTGGCCTGAAAGATACAATTTCACACACCCGCATCTGTCTTCTGATATGGAGTAGTCTAAGTTTTGACTATTGAGCATCTCTTGAATATGTTACTCAATCGACGTAACATATTCAAGAGACCCGTGAACTATATTTTTCCTTTTAGTTTCATTTGGCCATCTGACAATGTTCGTCTGAAGTGACTGATTTAGGATTTGTTGTCGGTCATTTGATATTTCTGCACTCTTTCTGCTTGTTTGCTATGTTGTTTGTTCAGTATTTATCCTCTAACAAGTACCATAGATAATTGTAATATTATTGCTAAGCTAAGCATTGCCGTGAATGCAACCAAACAAGTTAATCATTTTGGCATATTCCTTGCTGTCCTAGATTATAACGGTTGTCACAATTTCAGTTTATTTGCTGATATGGCCATTCTTATATCTCAAACTATCTGAAACTATAATTTTTGGCATATTTTCGGTTTGTATGGTGCTGTTCCGCAACTCGTCCTTACATCTATAGCTGTCTAATATTAGAATTCCTAGCAAGATTACTAAAACAATATGTTGTGCCCATTATCTTTGCATTTATATTTTTCTGAGCGAGCTAATGATAGATCCTTATCCACAGGACAAACTCCTCAAAATATATCCAATCTGGAAGGTTCTTTGCAGGGAGCTCTTAAGCTGATTATGCTGATAGGTGCGCTTTCCAATACTGAATGCTCTAATGTTTATATTAGTCCATTTATCTACTTTGAGTCCTCACACTGAATAAGAGGTAAGCAATTGAGTCACACAGTCTTTGTAGTAAACTTGTTTTGGTTGCTATACTTCGATCTCCTAGTTTTCCTTTGATATTCAATATGTTAGCATCCCTTGAATATAATCATCCTGTAATTATGCAGGTCTGGTGGTCATTTCTTTTGGTCCAAGTTATTCATACACCCTCCTAAATCTACTATATGGAGGAAGATATAGTGATGGCGAAGCTACAACTGTTCTTCGTTACTATTGTGTTTACATAATCTGCTTAGCGATGAATGGTTTGTACTTCTATGTAGCTCCTCTGCATATTATCATTCTACAATCTTTTACAGTACTTTTCTTAATGACATTAAAGAATATTTCATTGATGGATAGTACTAGCTCTGGGCAGGAACCTGTCAACTCCAAATTGTGTATCTAAATTTGAGAATTTGAAACTAGTTTTTGCAAACCCAGAATTTGGAACACTGGGCATAACAGCCCCGGTTTTGCCCTTTCTGCGTTTAGATTTGCTTCAGTTATGAACTTATGATGCATAGAGCACAATAATCATATCCAACTTGACAAGAGGAACAGTTATAATCTGTTTCCAGTCAAGTTATTAGCAATTAAATTCACCCAACTTATGACTTGACCTCTCCGTTGAAAGCTGTCAATTGCTCTTCAATATATGCACAACCTTCAACATCTGCACAACATTTATAGCTGAAAAAGAACTTTACTTGAATGAAAAGCAAATTGTACTATTCATTGTCTCGACATGGTTTTGACATATCTGGATTAACTTACTGTACACACAAGTAACATGCTCCTGGTGGTGCTGATTGTTTAGTTATAGCCGGGCTATGTAGTATTTGGTGAAATGTGCAAATAAACTAGGTTCCGCATAAATGCCTCGTATCATTCTTTGATTACTTTCAGGCACATCTGAAGCTTTCCTTCATTCCGTTGCCAATGAAAACCAGCTTAAGCAGTCAAACGATATGTTGCTCCTCTTCTCAGCAATTTATATTGTTCTAAATGTGGTTTTTATTAAGTCTGCTGGAGCTGTCGGGTTGATTGCTGCGAACTCTGTCAGTATCCTTTGATCAATAACTCTAGTATCCTTGTTTTCTTGGAATCGGTCTTTTTATGGAAGAACTTCTTTGGTGCCTTGACTGTCTGTAAAGATATGCTACTGCGAATCACATATTCTGCAGTATTCATCAAAGACTATTTTAAGGTAATTTTCTTTCGTTCTTTTGTAATTAGTGTTTTAAGGTAAAATTTCTGTAATATTCCACCTGTGATTTTTTTTAAAGAATTGCATTTTTAGCAAATATACCTGATGCCGGTTTTTTTACAGGGCTCATTCTCTTTCAGCCGCTGCTTGCCAGCGGGCTGGGGCGTTCTGCTCATTTCTGGTGTGACCACAGCTTTCTCCGAGAGGATGTTTCTGAACAGAAATAGGTTCAAGCAGACACTTCCCATTCACATGGCCATAGGCATCATGTGCCTGGTATTCTCGCTGCTTGAGATGTAAGCACTACATCAACTGCACAAGGATACTCTCTTTGTTTAACATTTGTTAATCATCCTGACGTGTCTTGTTTTTCAAACAGATACCGTGGCGAGAAACAGTTCTTGTTGAGCATTATCACGTCGCTGAAGGGACACAGCAAACATGCTTGATTTCTACATCATTGGGGAATGCAGACCCGCCTTCTGTGAGTGTATGCAGCCCTGGTATGTAATCGATGTTCCCAGGCAACATGCGATGCTGTAAATACATTGACACTGCCCAGACAGCCAAAGGTAGCGAGCTGGACCCAGCAGCTGGAGAGGCTTCTGAAAGCATATATCAATTTGGCAAAAAACATAGATTCCCGCTCTTTAGCGAGGCGAGCTGCGGGGACAAGTTTTAGAGGCGACAGAAAACATAGATCTGTTGGGTAGATAGGTAATCGATTCTGCGATTTTTCTACTAAGAACTTGTTAAGATCAAATTGCAGCATGATTGCTGGCATTTACTATGTTGTTGTGCCATTCAGATTTTGCTTCCTCAGTCTTGCATAAGCTTACCGAATTCCTTAATCAATCCGGTAGATAGGTCCAGCCAGCTGGGAGATGGGAATGAATTGTACGGTACTCTTCCCTTCCGAGTTTATAAGGTGCGTACATAAGCACATAACAAACCGGAAGCCACAAACATGCAGGCCGAGCTTGAGGGCGCCCTTTATTTTAAGAAAATCAAAAAATTCTGGAAGAATATCTCCAACGTAGACAAGACTGATGCATTCTACCGACGTGCAAAGTCTCAATTCAAAATAATTTATATTATCTGCTACACAAAAACAACAAAATCTGACAAATTTGCGAGAGTTGAAATTTTACACAAATCACTACTTTCAGATGTAAGACTTCATCATTTTTGCACAAGCTAAAATCGAATATATTTTCAGTTGAGACTTTACACACTATAAATATAAATATGTCTATTTCTATTATCTGTTTTCAGTTTTTCTAAAGTTCAAAAATATGATTTTTGATTTTTTCTTCTTCAAAATAAAGCATTCCCTAGAGCTCGAGCTTCATTTGTCCGCACCCCAAACATGTGCTCAAATAAAGCAAGGAGTATATACGCTTCTCAAATAAATTTGCGAAAAACTAGCAGAGATAAAAAAAATTGGCATGAATTTTGTCCGCAGACAGAGTCCGGTCACCTTTTATTGTGCCCTCACACAATTATAACCCTTATTTCCGATCCCTTAAATCCATGCAACATAGTTAGATTGCATTTTATACATACTACGATCTACGTGGCTAACGAAACAACACCTAGTCCTCATCTTTGGAGAAAATTCTTATGTTCACACCGGAGCCGCCGACCTCGTGGACGTTGGCTGCGGGGACCATCTCCTAGTGCTCCTCCTCCTCACCGTCATCCTCGAAGTACTCGAGGATGGAATTTTTGACGAATGAGACCACTTGATCCAGTGAAATGTCAAAAAGGAGCACCCCCGAGTCAAAATGGCAGAAGTACCATGGCGGCTTCATGGCCAAGCGACACGTGGCAAAGGCCGCCGGGCAAAGGCCGCCGTCGCCCGGCGGCCTTTGCCACGTGTCGCTTGGCCAGAGGCCGCCACGGTATTTTTGCCAATTTGATTGAGAGGTGATCCTTTCTAACATTTCACTCACCTAGGTGGTCTCTTGTGTCAAAAATTCCTCGAGGATGACGCGGTTCTCCTTGACTAGGACATGGTCGCTCCTCATGTGGGCCACAAAAGCACGTTCTGCAGCTTCGGCCGTGAGTTGCCACTCCGTCACGATGTGCTCCACCTCGCGATGTGCTTCCTCTCTATGGCGATGCGGACTCGTCAAGGACATATGCGCGTATGCGGTTACGTCTTCGCCCCCGTCTCAGCATGTTGAAAAAATGAAGCTTGGTACAGGTTTATTTACATGGTAATGTACACACAGCTGTACATTTTTTCTGTACTCGTTTTATGGTACACATACATACACCGTTTTGTTCTGCTGTCGCCTCCGTGCCGTAGGCGAAGCGGCACGGCCTGCGCGCCATTTTAAGCTAGTGCTGCCGCACTTTCTTCAGCGGTGTGGTACTATTTTTCCGACCGCGCGGCGCCACTGCCGTGCCAGTGAGCGAGGAAAAAACAATATTGATTGGTCTGGGCCGTATGGCATCGCTCCTAGGCCGGCCCATCCCAGAATTTCGGCACAATATTACTGCAGCCACCTGACGGGTGCCCCTATACATCGACCTGGGAGGTGATATGTAGCGCTCCTTAGCGCCCCATAACACACGGGGCGCCTACACCCTTCCCGCCGTGGGCTGGCCCAATTGCGTGTCGCTCGCTGGACGTCCCCTTTACTGCTTCCTGCTTCCTTCGCTCGCTGGTACTCACACACAGGACGCACGTACGTACTCACACTGTCAGTTCTTGCTATGTTTCGAACGTGCATGCACGTTCTGCTTCTTCTTTCATGTGTACACAGTCTAAACACATACTACATCTCACACAAAAAAAATTCAGTTCAAAATAATTTACACACGAAATATGTGTGCGTTCACGATTAGGTTCCATTCCCGTGATCGGTTTCGAGTTTCGTGTAATGTAACTTCTTAATTTTGGACCGAAGTTTTCAATATTTTTAGATGAATTTTGTTAAATTTGTCACACTCAGTCGCCGGTTTCAAAATTCCTTTCACGGGTATATGAAACTCGCCGTTTTCCACAACTATCGTGTTATAACTTTTTCGTTTCAACAGAGATATGAATAGATCTTGTATGTATGTATGCATTTAGCCTCTTCTTGTTGAGAACCATTTCCGTTTCAATTCCCGTTTTTAATTTTAAAAAATGAACCAAAAGTTTGGAACCATTTTCAAAATGGAACCAATTTAAAATTTGGAACCATTTTCAAAAATGAACAATTTTCAAATTTGGAACCATTTTTAATTTGGAACAATTTTAAATTCGGAACCATTTTAAAAATGGAACAATTTTCAAATTTGGAACCATTTTAAATTCGGAACCATTTTTAGATTTGGAACCATTTATAAGTTTGGAACCATTTTTAAAAACGAACCATTTTAAATTTGGAACCATTTTAAAAATGGAACAATTTTTAAAAATGAACAAATTTCAAATTTGAAACCATTTTAAACTTGGCACCATTATTAAGTTGGAACCATTTTCAAAATGGAACAATTTTCAAAATTGGAACCATTTTTAAAAATGAACAATTTGCAAATTTGGAACCATTTTTAAAAATGAACAATTTTCAAATTTGGAACCTTTTTTAATTTGGAACCATTTTTAATTTGGAACCATTTTTAAAAATGTACAATTTTCAAATTTGGAACCATTTTTAATTCGGAACCATTTTCAAAATGGAACATTTTGTTACATTTTCAAAATGGAACCATTTTAAAAAATGAACAATTTTCAAATTTGGAATCATTTTTATGTTGGATCCATTTTTAATTTGGAACCATTTTCAAAATGGAACCATTTTTAAAAATGAACAATTTTCAAATTTGGAACCATTTTTAATTCGGAAACATTTTCAAAATGGAACCATTATGAAAATGGAACATGGAACCATTTTCAAAATGGAACCCTTTTAAAAAATGAACAATTTTCAAATTTGGAATCATTTTTAATTTGGAACCATTTTTAATTCGGAACCATTTTCAAAATGGAACCATTTTTAAATTCGGAACATTTTCAAAATGGAACCATTTTCAAATTCGGAACCATTTTTAAATGTGTAACCATTTAAAAAATGGAACCATTTTTAAATTTGGAATCATTTTTGTATTTGGAACCATTTTTAAATTTGGAACCATTTTACATTTGGAACCATTTTTAAAATTGGAACCAATTTAAATTCGGAACCATTTTTTATTTCGGAACCATTTTCAAAATGGAACCATTTTAAAAAATGAACAATTTTCAAATTTGGAACCATTTTCAAAATGGAACCATTTTCAAAAGGGAACCATTTTCAAAAATAACAAATATTCAAATTTAGAACCATTTCAAATTCGGAACTATTTTGAAAATCCGAACCATTTTCAAAATGGAACCATTTTCAAATTTGGAACCATTTTAAATTCGAAACAATTTTAAATTGTATCATTTAAAAAATAGAAAATTTGGAACCATTTTTAATTTCGGAACCATTTTCAAAATTAAAAACATTTTAAATTCAAAAACATATTTTAAATTTAAAACCATTTTTAATTTTGGAACCATTTTCAAAATGGAACCATTTTAATGTTTGTAACCATTTTCAAAAGGAACCATGTTCAAAAGTGAATAATTTTCAAAATTGGAACCATTTTTATGTTTGGAACCATTTTCGAATTTGGAACCATTTTCAAAATGGAACCATTTTTAAGTTTGGAGCCATTTTCAAAAAAGAACCATTTACAAAATGGAACAATTTCTCAAATTTGGAACCATTTTGAATTTGGAACCATTTTGAATTTGGAACCATTTTAAATTGGGAACCATTTTGAAAATGGAACCATTTTCAAAAATTAACAATTTTCTAATATGGAACCTTTTTAAATTTGGAAGCATTTTTAAATTTGGAACCATTTTCAAAATGGAACCATTTTCATAAGGGAATCATTTTCGAAAATGAAAAAATATTCAAATATGGAACCATTTTTAATTTGGAACCATTTTAAAATTAGAACCATTTTTAAATTCCGAACCATTTTCAAAATGGAATCATTTTCAAATTTGGAACCATTTAAATTCGGAACCATTTTTAAAATTGTATCATTTGAAAAATTGAACTATTTTTAATTTTGGAACCATTTTCAAAATGAAATCATTTTAAAGTTTGGAACCATTTTCAAAAGTGAATAATTTTCAAAATTGGAACCATTTTTATGTTTGGAACCATTTTCGAATTTGGAACCATTTTAAAATTTGGAACCATTTTTTCGTTCAGAACCATTTTTAAAAATCGAAACCATTTTTTCGGTTCGGAACCATTTTCAAAAAGGAACCATTTTTAAACATCGGAACCATTTTTCGGTTCGGAACCATTTTCAAAAAGGAATCATTTTTAAAAATCGAAACCATTTTTTCATTCGGAACCATTTTCAAAAAGGAACAATTTTTTCGGTTCAGCACCATTTTAAAAAAGGAACCATTTTTTCGGTTTGGAACCATTTTAAAAAATGGAACAATTTTCTAAAAATCAGAACCATTTTCAAAAATCGGAACCATTTATTCGGTTCGGAACCATTTTCAAAAAGAACCATTTTCGAAAAATCGGAACCATTTTCAAAAATCGGAACCATTTTTTCGGTTCGGAACCATTTTCAAAAATGAAGCGTTTTATTGATTAAATACAACAATACATAGTCTTTACAATTGAATTTACAATAAATGGAAATACAAATACATTTCATTCCTAAGCTAGAATTCTTGGATCTTTTTAACTCCAAATGTATTCCATCTTCAAAACCTATTTCCTGCAAAACAAAAGAAAAGAGAACTAAAATAAAGGGGTTAAGGTTAGGATTACTCTCAGATTAGCGCTAGTCTCGTCATTGAGTTAAATTAAAAGAACAAGTATAGTATTTGTTCTAGTTTCAAATTATGCCTCAGTGCAACATCATTGGCTGGGCATCAAGAACCACTTAGCAAGACAAAAATAATGAAGCCACTAAGGATAATTCCAAACCAGCCGAAGCCATGCTTCTCAGGTCAGAATATCTGGGGGGTAGCAGGCAGGCAGCTCAAGCACACAGCTCACACATCCATGCAACTCACCTGGCTGTCAACACCACAGCACCACAACCAGTAGGGGATAAGAGCAAGGACTCGTAGCAGCTAGCAAACTAGCAATAGTTCACTACCAAATAGAACCAGTTCGAGCTCCACAGCTCAAAGCACACAGGAACCACAGTTTATCACAAATCACTCCAATCCACCCATACCACACCACCAATCTCTGCTGAGAGGAAGGCATGATGGGATAGGAAGGTCAAGAGCAAGCAAGAGCAAGGGGAGAAGGCCAGGAACTAGAAGGAAGTAACCAGGAGCTGGAGGAGTAGGCCAGCAAGGAGAACAAGCAGAATATCTCACAAGCCACACCACACAGCCACCACCTCAACACATCAGCAGGATAACAAATGTTCATGTGTAGCTAGTAACCTTCACGATTCCAGACAATATTCCAGTTGCCACTTTCTCAGACATTTTTGTCACCTTCTTAGCCCTGCCAGCAAATATAACAAATGTCAAAATGATACAACACAATCAGCTTAGCAAGGACCATATGTAACTTTACACATTCAGTGATCACATACTTCAGATCGCTAAACAAGTGTGACTGAACTCACAAGACTCAGGGTCAGACTCCTTGTAAGATGCAATCTATCTTTATGCTAAAATGAAGATTAATTGCTTAGGATTATGTCAAGCATAATGCAATTGGTAATGATGCTTAAAAAGAACAATATCGTGGTCACAAGAAACATCCCTCAGTTTAAGTTAGCCGAGTTGCAAAATTCCTCAAAATACAGCTACCTACAATCCTGGGGTCTTTCTACAGGGATGCTTGGGATTCTTCCCAGGCATGACATAAATGTCGAACCAAGGAATCAAGGCATAGTTATGATTAAACATACGAGCAAGAAATTAAGTTACCATAGCTCCAGGGTTGCCAAAACAACAAAACCAGTAAAATACATGTCATTGGCAGCAGGATTACCATAATGTTCAGAACCCCAACTGTAAACCAGTAAAAATGAGCAAGAAACCAGTAAAAACGAGCAGGATTACCAACAACAAAAACAGTAAAAACGAGCAAGAAATTAAGTTATCATAATGTTCACAACCCAACTGAAATACCATTAACGAACAATGAGATGCCCAGAATGGCATACTGAATCATGGTTCAAACTACTGAACCAACAATGAACTATAATGTGCCCAAAGCCTGAATCATTTCCACATAGCACATCAACAAGAACGCAAGCAAGAAAATAAGGCAAGGAGGAATTGGTGGTTGCGCGAATTGAATACCTGGTGTTAGATCCGGCGCTGCCCCCGGTGGCGGAGGAAGGCCGCCTCTTGCGCCGCGATTCGCGGACAGGGGTGTCCTCGACGACGAGCGCCGCGAGGAGGATGGAAGAATAATCAGGAAGCTAGGCGGCGGCCGAGCGGCCAGGAGCTCCTCTCATATTACTGCTCTGTGCTAGGGTTAGCCACAGGGCCGGGCGCGGAGGCGAATCGACTGGGCGGAGGTGTGGAATCGGTGGGGAGGAGAAGAGCAGAGCAGCGCCAGAGGGAAGCGGCGTCGGAGCTGGCCGGAAGCGATCAGGGCAGCCGAGGCGGCGGCGAAGATGGGGAAGCAGCGAAGCATCGAAGCAGCGAAGGAGAAGGAAAAAAAGGCCGGCCCAGAAAACGCTTCACGACCGAGCTCTTCAGGCGGCGCTACGGTTTAGGGGCGCTAACGGGCGGCATATAGGAATCGCGCATCGACCTGGTGATGATAGGGATGAATCGCACACCTGGCGATTAACTGGGCCTGGCCAGTAGTAGCATTCACGGCGCGGCGCGTTGCAGGTTCCGGCGCGTCGCTGGTTCGATTCCGGGAGCGCCTATTTTCCGCGTTATGCGGGAGCGTAACGCTCCCGCGCACCCCATTGGCATATGGGCCTGGCCCATGTCTTATTGTCTCCTTGTGTTGTTCTCTAGCGTACGTAGTTTCTTTTCTTTTTTGCATCGCAGTTGGCAGAGGCTCTCCTGCGTGTCCCCGCTCCGAGCCTACGCTTGTAGCCTTGTACCCCTTCCTTTACTGTTTCGATCGTACTTACTGTTCCGCTCGTATGAACCGGATTGATAATTTGAAATAAGATTAAGAAATGAACCATTTTCACTGCAGCGTGGTACTCTCACCAGAAAATCTAATACAAAAATAACTTGAATTAAAAATGAACCGTTTTTAAAATCTGAACAATTTTCAAATATGAACAATTTTTAAAATCGGAACAAATTTAAAAGGTAGTTCGACTATTTCCTGATTCCCTGCTTCGCGCAAAAGTGTACCCTCACGTTTAAAAAAGCATATATATTTACACAAATATATTCCAATTTAAAATATAAATGTACATGAAAATTATGCACGTCCCCGGGTAGGTTCCATTCCCGTAATTGGTTTCGAGTTTCATCAATTGTAACTTTTCAATTTTGAATCGATGTTCGGAAGTTTTTTAGATAATTTTTGTCAAATTCATCACACTCGGTTGATCATTTGAAATATCCTTTGACGACAATATATATCTCAAAGTTTCGCACAAATTTTGTGTTGTAATTTTGTTTCGTTTCGATGGTCATATACGAGCAGATCTTGTACTCTAGGTTTGAACGTGTTTATATTCCGCTCAGTGTACATGTTTCGAATATAGATTAGAACAATTTGAAAAACTCATTGAACAGAATCAAGGTTTGAATGGACTTAGAAACCCGATGAATGAAATCTAGATTTGAACGTTTTGAAAAACTTGGTGAATGGAATCAATGTTTGAACGGATTTAGAAAATCCGGTGAACGGAATCTATGTTTGAACAAATTTGGAACAACATGGATGGAATCTAGGTTTGAACAGATTTGGAAACCGCGTGAACGGAATCTAGGTTTGAACATATTTGAAAAACCCGATGAACAAAATCTATGTTTAAACGGATTTATAAAACCCGGTGAACGGAATCTAGATTTGAACGGGTTTAGAAAACCCGGTGAACGGAATCTATGTTTGAACGGATTTGTAAACCGCATGAATGGAATCTAAGTTTGAACAGATTTGACAACTCGGTGAACGAAAGTCTAGGTTTGAAGGGAATCTAGGTGAACGGAATCTAGGTTCGAACGGATTTGGAAACCGCGTGAATTGAATCTAGGTTTGAACAGATTTGGAAACAGCGTGAACGAAATCTAGGTTTGAACATATTTGAAAAACGCGATGAACGAAATCTATGTTTGAACGGATTTAGAAAACCTGGTGAACATAATCTAGGTTTGAACGGATTTAGAAAACCCGGTGAACGAAATCTTTGTTTGAACGGATTTGTAAACCGCATGAATGGAATCTAGGTTTGAACAGGTTTGAAAAACCCGGTGAATGAAGTCTAGGTTTGAAGAGAATCTAGGTGAACGGAATCTATGTTTGAACGGATTTGGAAACCGCGTGAATGGAATCTAGGTTTGAACAGGTTTGAAAAAACCGGTGACTGAAGTCTAGGTTTGAAGGGAATCTAGGTGAACGGAATCTATGTTTGAACGGATTTGGAAACCGCGTGAATGGAATCTTGTTCGCCGGCCCACTTCCGTCCTTAGGAGTAGCAACTTGTACTAGAATGGATCGTTAGTTAATCTAAAAAAAAGAATGGATCGTTAATTGCTTCCTGTTTCGGTGCTTTTTGCACGTTTGAAATACTTTAATGCGGAAATGCATATGTACGGTTGGCTGATGTTTCCCCGCACGTTTCCTTTTTCTTCAAAATCTGGATATTTTAAATTTTCAAAATTCGAATTGAACATTTTAAAAATTTGAAAATTATGGAAGCCTGAACCAATTTCAAAATATGAACAATTTTGAAATATGAATCTATTTCAAAAATGAACAATTTCATAGGATTTTAAAAAATGAGAACATATATTTTAAATTGAAATTTTATCAATTAGAACATGGACCTCATTTGAGCAGTTTTAAAAAGTGAACTGAAAAATGGCGGTGAACGGAAAAAATTTATGAATTTTTTTAAAAATGAACAGAGAAGGTCAGTGAACGAAATATATTTTTGAATGATATTGAAAAGTGAACAAAGAAGTCTGTGAAAACAGAAAAAGTGTATGAACGGAAATTATTTTTGAACGATTTTCAAAAAGTGAACAAAAAAGGTATTTGAACGAAAACTATTTTTGAACGATTTTAAAAGACGAACAGAAAAAGTTTGTGAACAGAAATTATTTTTGAACGATTTTCAAAATGTGAACAAAAAATAGGTATTTGAACGGAAACTATTCTTGAACGATTTTAAAAGACGAACAGAAAAAGTCTGTGAACGGAATTATTTTTGAACGATTTTCAAAAAAGTGAACAATATAGGTATTTGAACGGAAATTATTTTTGAACGATTTTAAAAGGTGAACAGAAAAAGTCTGTGAACGGAAATTATTTTTGAACGATTTTCAAAAAAGTGAACAAAATAGGTATTTGAACGGAAATTATTTTTGAACGATTTTAAAAGGCCAACAGAAAAAGTCTATGAACAGAAATTATTTTTGAATGATTTTTAAAAAGTGAACAAAAAAGGTATTTGAACGGAAACTATTTTTGAACGATTTTAAAAGGCGAACAGAAGAAGTCTGTTAACGGAATTATTTTTGAACGATTTTCAAAAAAGTGAACAAAATAGGTATTTGAACGGAAATTATTTTTGAACGATTTTAAAAGGCGAACAGAAAAAGTCTGTGAACGGAAATTATTTTTGATCAATTTTCAAAAAGTGAACAAAAAATAGGTATTTGAACGGAAACTATTTTTGAACGATTTTAAAAGGCGAACAGAAAAAGTCTGTGAACGGAATTATTTTTGAACGATTTTCAAAAAATGAACAAAAAATAGGTATTTGAACGGAAATTATTTTTGAACGATTTTAAATGGCGAACAGAAAAAGTCTGTGAACGGAAATTATTTTTGAACGATTTTCAAAAAGTGAACAAAAAAAGGTATTTGAACGGAAACTATTTTTGAACGATTTTAAAAGGCGAACAGAAAAAGTCTGTGAACGAAAATTATTTTTGAACGATTTTCAAAAATAAGTAGTGGTTTTATTTTTTGTTCACCTTTTAAAATCATTGGTACTTGAACATTGGTTTTTAATAGAAAATATAAAAAAGAAACATAAAATAAAAAGAGAAACTAGAAAAAGGAAAGCTAAAATGAAAACAGAAAATAAGAAAGAAAAAAGATACAGAAAAATAAATGAGAGAGAAAGAAGTAGAAAGGAAGAAAAAAGAAGTAGAAACAGGCGCTAGACAAGCAGTAGTCCACGAAGTATAAGACGAGATATATGGGCTGGCCCATAGCGACAGGGTGGTGCGCGGAGCGGAATAGCGCCCGCGTAACGCGGCAAATAGGTTTTGCCTTCGATTCCCAGGTTCGAATTAATTGGACTGTTTCTTCCGGCGCGTCGCTGGTTCGATTCCCAGTTTCGAATTGGACTGTTTCCCGCGTTGTATGCTCTGCCAATGCTGTGAAAAACCAGCGATCTCCAGCGAAGCACGTATTTCGCTGAATTATACAAATTATACCAATGCTGTGAAAAAATTAATATGTACGAGTAGGAAAAACGGTTAAAAAATGTAACAAAGGTTCAGAGAAAGCATCTGGTGAACTTCTTGATAGAAAAAAAGATGGCATCCCTCCAGGTTACACAGAAAGGCATCAGAAATTCATGTTTATGATACCAAAAACTCCTATTTTTCTAAATATCGTTCTCATGTGTGCTTCATGGAGAAATCATTTTCGTGAATGATAAATCATGATTCTGAATTACTTCAACTGTTCCATCAAGAACCTTTTCAGATCTGAAGAAGCTCTCTGTGTTCATTTCCCTCTTGTTTCTTGTTTCCTGCAAAATTAGATTGAGAAAATTAGTATGGGAATGAAATATGAGAATTATTCAGTGGTAGGAAGTTAACATAAAAATGAGTAAAAGAAACTTACTCATAAGCAAAATGTTGCTGTCATTATTCAGTCAGTGAAGTAGGTGTGGTGCCTGTTAATGAGATGAAACATTAAAATTTGATGTGTGGAATTGTAGCTAGAAAATCTAGATTGTACAGTTGATTGCTCACATATTTCTTCATGAACTGTTTCGCCATTGGGATTTGAACTTCGTTGAATTTGTTAATGACAAGTTGGCATGAAATTACAGCTCGAAGTGCTTCAACATCATACTTCAGATAACACAACAAAAAGCGTAGCAGAATAAGATTGCATTAGTTAGAAGGATAGTGCATTTTTTGCTGTAGTGGAAGAACAGTAAATTACGTTGGCGATGGTTAGGTACTTACATTTGAAAAAGGTTTCACAAAGAGACCATCGTACCACTTGATGAATTGCATTACAAAAATCCCGGAGTCGTACCTGTACAATCCCACAAGTACGTTAAGACACTTGAAAAGAATATTAAAATGATTTTAGTGCAACAAAGAAGAAGATACAAAATGGAAAAGGATTTTCTGATTTTTTATTCCAGTACTTGAAGTTGTGTTTTGGAACATCAACATGTCTAACTCCAAACTGCTTGATGTCAAAGTATCTCGCATGGGGATAACTTTTATCAAACAGAATTCTGAAGTTGTTGGTTACAGTATTGATGACTATCGAATTTGTCAACTGTTTTGTCTGGAATCAGTACATCGAAAGATAGGTCGATGAAATTTGCGACGATTAGAATCCACTGTCTATCAATTGGGACAGGTATGTGTACCTGTTTTCAAGCAGGAAAAGATTATAAAGAAAACACTAGTCATGTAAACCATGAATCGATAAATTTACGAAGTGCTTCTATTTTTGAGTTGAATAAGTCATTACCAGTCCTGCTTGATCTAGCCTCATTCCTCCAACATTCTTTGGAGAGAACAAATAGTTCAGGTTCGGATCTGAATGGTTGAGCATAGGGTCCAACAGAAGTTTCTGCAAACAGATAGCATGGAAGGCATAAGTTTAGGAAAAAAATATTGCAACTGAGTGTATCTTTTTAAATGGGGCATGCTTCCAAAGAAAGAAGGAACAGTTTAGTGTTTAGAACATACCGTTTCTTCCTTTATGACAATGTATCTTATGATATCTGTTTTATCAAATGTTCCTTCACGAACACGGTCATGCTGAATTGTATTCATTAGATGGCCGTAAGAATCCATAACGAACGGGTGTATCCAACCTCCTTAACTCATTGATAGAGCTAGTGTTTTTTTTGTCAACCCATACATTGTTTATCTGAGTGATGCGAGGGCTGAAAAACAATAGTTTTTGACTGCCTTTAGTCGCACGATGTGAACAAATTTGCTATGAACCAGTGTTTAATTAATTCTTGAACAATAGATTAATTAATAAAGGAATGAGCATACTTGTGATCTAACTTGCTATGAACAAGTGTGTTGTAGAACTCTTGTTCTGAGGCAGAAGCACATATAACAGGCTTTATTGGGATGCTGTTGTTTTTGACACTAGGAGAAGTTGTTTGCGCGAAATCTATGTTGAGTTTCCGCGAAACATTTATATGTTCTTTGTCATCAATTTCTGTCAGTGTCAGCTTTTGGCTGTGATTAAACACTGCGGAACCATGTTGTTCCAATCCTGTGGATGCCTGCATGTAATTAAGATTGTTACTGGATGCAGGAATTGAAAATGATGAGCCTGGAAAAAAGAAAATTGGAAGATAAAATTATTTTGTTATGTTGATGGTAGATAAAGAAACTTTGAAGGTGAACTCACTAATTTTCTGGGTGCTTCCTCGAAATGCAATTCTTCTTCATCGAAAATGTCGAAAGAAACATAGCCTACATTGCTCTGTTGTGGCCTTCCTTTCCGACCCATTAGGTGATCATTAAGTGATAAACACTCTGATACATGCGCCTTCCCATGTGGTAAAGGAAATGTAGATCTACCTTGGGGTGGTATTGAATCGTTATCTTTACTGATCCGGAAGTTAACTTGTGGTGTGATAGGGCTGGCATCACCTGTGGAATAACATAGCAGTCCAGTTGAATGGAACTTAGGGTTCTGTACCCTTTGGTTTGAATACAGGAACAATGCATCTGGACTTTCCTTATGTTTCCTTAAGTTCATGGAATCCCCCAAATCAGCCATATTGCCTGTGGGAACAAAGAAATTATAAGTCATTAGGATCAAGTATGAATATTGTATTGGCGCTATAAGAAGATTTGTGTGACAAAAATTAAAGAAATGTACCATCATGATCTACATCTGGTACAGTCCAGGTGACTTTGACTCTATTTAGCTCCCTCTGAACTAACTTGAATTGCATATCACTCTTCGCTACCATTTCTGTGGAAACAAAATCAACTTGTGTGAATCATTGAAACAGATTGGGTAAGAATATAAGAATGTGGTGAAAGATTAATAGAAGATACCTTCAAAACTTTGCTTCAGATAGTCGGTGCTGGTCTCGTTCTCCGCATAAGCTGATGTATCAACGAACTGTGGTTCGAGGCTTCTTGCTAATGTATCTCGTTCAACGGAATCAGGGTATGGCATTTCTTCCCAAGATTCATCAACTTTTAAAACATTTGAGAAAGTTGTGATTAAATCTTGAATCAGTCCATTGGTGGACTCATTTTCGAATGGGTCAGGTAAGTTTTTAGGATTGAAAATTTTATTTAAAATGTCACGGACTTCATCCGCGGTGAAAGGTGCTGACTCTTTTATATCAAACATGGGAAACTTGACTAGCTGGTTTTCTTTCTGTTCAGAATCAGGGTTTTCATCGGAGCGGGAGTGTTGTTTCTGTATTTGGTTGCATAGTGGAAAGATATCATCAATGTAGGATTTGAGAGTTGGTACTGAATTTTGAACCAAATTTGAGAAGAAGTTGTGTGATAGTTTGTGAAGTTTCTTCTTGCCCTGTGTTTGCAGTTAAAAAACATTATAATTTCCGGAAAAAAACACTCTGAAGCATTAAGAAGGATTGAAAGGTACATTAAAAGGGAAAATGCTTCATCGTACCTCATTATTTTCAATTCCTTCGAACTTTGCATGTATGTACTGTTGGATATCTTCTGGCATTTGCAACTGAGTTGGCTGACTTAAGCATTTGAATGTAGTAGACGATATATGTTTTCTCTGTATGAAATTAAAGGGAAATGATTAATGTTCCAAGGCTTGGAATGCATGTATCAAGCATTAGGGAAAGAAAAACACTTACTGCGAGTCTTCCAAAACATGGTTTGCTCCATGAACTGAATCCAGTGCAATATATGAGTTGACAACATGTGTTGTCCATAGTGGAAGCCTTGGAACAGTACTCCCAAGGTTAAATTCAGATGTTATAAGAAACTCCAGATAAGATATCTGTATGTTTTTAACAAAATGCAGTGAATTAAAAAATCGTGATAAAATAAGATGGACAATAGTAAGTGAAGAAGCATGAATTATGATAGTATGTGTGACATACCACTAGTATAATTTTGCACCCCCCTACATCTTCTAGGTTTCTTCTTTGTGATTTCTTTATACACATCATTAGCCAGTCCAAAGTGAATGAGCACCAATCAAGATTTTGGATATCAAGGATATCAATCAGGTTGTGAAAGTGTTGGTGACATATTTTACCACTTCCGTAAGGTGCAATGAATACAGACAAAACAAGTAGTGAGAATATGCGACGGAAGGTTAGCTCATCCAAGTCATTGTTCAGAATAGAGCATAAAAACTCTACTGTTGGGTTATCAGTCCCTAACATGTTGTATACGAAGTGACAATCTTCATTCGATGAGTTTGTTTTAACATGCTTTGGACCAAATGGTAACCCAAGTATGTGGAACACGAAAGATGGTGTTATAGTGAAACTGAAACCATTTTCCAGAGTTACAGTAGCATAGTTTGTGTCCACTCGGTTAGCAAGCCAGTGGAAGATATCATGCACGTCACTTGTGCATGAATAATCAAGAAAAATGCCAAAACCCATATTCCTGACGATTGCTCTCTTATCATCAGATAGCAGTGCAGTTGCATTGAAGAACATGATCACGTGGTCCTTATGTGTGCTCTGCCAGAATGAATTGAGACAAACAATTTAGATAAAAAGAAAATTAAAATTGCACAGAATTTTAAAAAATGCGTGAATGATCTCTAGAATGCATGAGTTTTTTCATGACTGACCTTTAGCCTTTTGTTTTGTGATGTAGGCGTGATGTCGAAACGAACATGCTTACCATCCCGCTTTTTTGAATTTGGAATTTCCATGTGACCTGCATTTTGTAGCATGTTGTAGTTATAGTTCAGATGAATGTGATACATTATTAGCTTTATGGATCAGAAACAGGTATGAACCAGCATATTAACAAGATTTCGAAATACCTACTTGGTGATCAAATTTCCCCCATAAATTATTAAAAAAAGAACTCAACACCCATATCATGTTGCTACTGGTTGAAAAAATTAATTTCGTAGCTGGAAACATAGAACTAGTTGAAAAATAACTATATTACTAACAGCCAAAAAAATATGCATAGGATTAGAATGATGCTTTATATGTTTTTGCAAACATCAGTTGCATGAACATGAAATAAGTGCTGAATTAAAACCTATTTTGTAAAGCAACTAGGTACAGTCGTGGGGATTGTTAACTCACCAGGTAGGAACACCGAAGATCGCCGGATTATTCTTGATTCGGAATCGAACTAGGAATGTGGCTTGCGTGGTGGTAGTAGCAGAGGAACAGCCTGTGGGCCAGAGAAGACTACATTTTAGAAAACTTGATGTGTAAACAATGAAACTGGGACAAATTGTACAACATACGCAGCAATTACAAAAAAAAGTGGGTTGCCTATTAAGCATCAGAAAGGAACCAGGTTTACAACCATTCAGTAAACAGTTGTGTTACAAAAACATTATCTAGATTATGGGTTTCCACCCACTTCTAAAAAAGACAGTCAAAACCAGTTAGATCGACCATGTCATTCAGAAAAGCATGTGGACACAAAAATGTGAAGATCAAGGCTGAACTCATGTGAAGAAACCAGAGAAAACAGTAGCTGTGGCAAGTAATTAATTGACAGATTTGCAGTCAATTCTGTATGCGATAAAATGTCAGAGAATTTCATTCAGTGGTTCAAACTTCTTCAGTAGTAGATGGAAACAACTGGCAATGCCTCAGCCAACTCCCCAGGCAATTATTTTCCCTCTGGTAAGCGGCAACTAAATTTTGAGCCACAAAAGTCAATGATGCAGACAGTAGCTAGCAATGCAACATCAGCAGCTATACAACAAAATCCAAAACGAAGAAAGGCTATGTTTTAACTGCAGAGAGCCTTGGTTCCCATGACATAAGAAGGTCTGCAAAAATGTCTAACGCAGTTCAAATTCATGCAGCTTAAAACCTGAAACCATATATATTCATGAATATGATGAAGATTCATATGATGCTGAGAAATAATCCAGAAGACAGACCCTAGTTAATTTCGATGCATGCTCTACAGGGAAAAGAAATCCACCAGAATTACTTTTACTCTCTGCATCATGGTTAATGGAATAAAAGCTATATATGAAATGCAGCCAACATGGAGGCAAAAAGTTCAGGTGTCTAATGGGGGAACATTGTGGACAGAATTCCTATGCAAAAATGCAGAGTACATCATTCAAGGAGTTCCTATCTCTTCTCAGTTCAGGGTTTTGAAAACTTGAAAGCTATGATATAATACTGGGAGCTGATTGAGTCTATGAGCACAGTCCTATAGAGATGAACCCTAAAACACTCACACTGAAAAGGTGCAAACATGAGTTTGGTCCATTCACTATCATGGATGCAAATTTACCTCCTACGGCTGATTTACCACACAGGCTGGATTTTCAGAGGTTTCTATATAATTTTCAGAGGCTGTTAAATACGTCGTTCAGCGACAGAAAAGGAAAAAACCATGTGAAGAAACAGTAGTTTTAAAATTGATCGTACACGCGCACTAACGTGAAGAAATCAGGGAAATAGTTGTTGAAAACTACCTTGGGCAGTAGCTGGGGGAGGCGGGCGAAGGCGTAAGAGGAAGCGGGCAGCGCGAATGCGAGGAAGGTGAAGACGTCGCGCGGCGAGGCAGCGGCGGAGCTCGATCAGCTGGCGGCGCCGCCGTCAGCAGATGAAGAAGCCGCCGATCTGGATCGGATTGAGAAATGGGGAGGTCGCCATTGTGGAGAGGTGGGGAAAGTGTGCTGCGTGCGTGATGGAGAAAACGAAGACTGTAGAAGAAGTCATCCCCATATCTGGTCCCACCTGTAAGTGCCACGTTGAATTAATTTTTGTGGATATTTTTTCCGACCAATTAAATGAAACAGTTATTGAGCTGGACGAACGAGAGCTCCAAGACCTAAACCAGTCGTCGGCGCGGGGCGAAATTGCGCCGCCACCTGATTATACTTCCCCGCAAAACCAGCCGTCGGCGCGGAGGCGTCGGAGTGGTTGGCGGCGACCGCGAATCAGTGAGAACCAGCCTTCGGCGCGGCGGCGGCCGCGAATAACCCAGCCATAGACGCGGCGGCCGCCGCGAATCACGGAGAATCAGCCGTCGGCGCGGCGGCGTCGGAGGGGGGTGAGGAAGCATTGGGAAACAAGCTCCTCCTGCCGTGCCGCCTAGAGGGTTGAAGATTCTTGAAGAATTTCCCTGTAAGCAAGTATGCAATCCTGCCCCCTCTATTATCCTTCATTGTTGATGTTTATTCGAAATATGTGAAGTAGTTGACATGATACTAAACCGTCCCCATGTTGAACCCATGATGGTGTCATCTGAAAACATCATAATACTGGAAAATCACAGAATTCATAATGGATTGTATGTTGTGAGAATTTGTTTGTAAAATATGGATTATACTGTATGTTGTGACAACTTTTGTTCACATTTGTGAGTTGGCTTTTGAAGTTGCAGAAACAAAGCAATGCTATGCAGTAGCTAATGAAATAAGAAAATGCAGTGCAGAAAAATATAGAATTCAGTTATAAAAACAACTGCAGGTTCTTGTTGAATAAATTGTTGACATTATTAGATGAATTATTCTGACATTGACTAGTTGATGTGAATTTCATTTTACTTATTATGGCCAGTAGCCTAATTGAAACTAATGATAGAAAAATGTTTATGCTACAATATGACGAAAGCATGATAGACTAAAATAGTGTATTGCCTATTGTTCCACATTAGGGAAAAAATCATAATGGATAGTAGACGGAAAATTGAGGCAGCAATAAACAGCTTCAATGAGAAGAGGAAGCAGCCAGATTCATTGGTGGTTGCAAGCACTTCCAATAAAAAGGTTTCCTTCAGCTGTCCTTCAACATATTTATCGATTTTATGAGTAAAAACATGATTCATGTTTGAAAGAGTTAATATGTCTTAATACAAACAATTATTTTCATCTGTTACTGTCACATCCCAAATTTGTAAACTAAGAAAAACTTAGTTTTACCAGACCCAAAATTCAGAACCAACAAAAAGTTTTTGAAATATTTTACTGATGATTGTGTTTTCCATCCCATTGCTATGTATGACCTTGTGTGACTTGTTGTTTAAGTTGTTTGACTAGTAAATATTAACCAGAAACTCAACCAAGATGAAAATATTATTAACTTGGTGATCATGTCATGACAAGAAAAATATTCCATGTATCTTTTCCATTCTTATTTTGGCCAACTCCATTTCAATGATATTTGGTTTAGCAACAACCAAAACTAATACCCACTATTTGAGAAAGTAAAGGTATTTCCAAAACTATGTGTTCCCAAAAATATGGAGATCTATATGCTATCTCCTATCTATCTTTTAAACTTGATATTTTGCATTTGTATGCAACTCCCATTTTATAAACTTTGATTATCACTTCCCTTTTAAAAAGAACACAAGTGGGAAATATATTACCCCACATATTTTGCCTTGCTCAAAACTCTTTCCAAAAGTATCAAGGTGGAGTTGAGATAGTTTTAAACATCATCTTGTCATAATTAAGTGTGATCATATTTATAAGATAGTATTGTTAATTATGTAAATGGTGGTGTGATTAATCCTTGTGGTTTGAATTGTGTGGACTTGGTTGGGTGTTGATCTTGTTGTGATAGTTTGCTTATTGGACTTATGATTGTATTGAATGTTAATTCCTGTTTTATTGTTTGCTTGGGTGAATAATTACACCAATATACTTGAGTAGTAAATTAAAAACACACTTGGCAACAAATTTGGAATGTGACTTAAATTTGAAACAAACTCCTCCAATTATTCAACAAATAGAAATTAAGATCATGAGTTAAAGAAATGATCCTAATATATTCATCTACCTACCTCACTCTCTATTTTCTTCAAACAAATATTTTCTCTATGAAAATATAAAGTATTTGAAGTTGCCATATTTGTCAAGAAAGTTCCAAAAGTTCAAAACAATATTTTATCACTTGCTTGAAAATATTAAAAGAGCATCAAATATTATTTACCAAAAACAACATATTTAAACTCTATGAACAAATTATGCTCAAAACATTTTATTTTGAAAAACCAATTTTTGTGGAGTCTCTAGTTGACAAGGGGAGCCTACCCAAATATTTTCAAATTTTTATAAAATGTTTTAGTACCCCAAATAATTCCCTAAAACCCTACTAGTTTTAAAAGAAATAAAAGAAACAGGAAAAAGGACCTAGTTGTAATTAGAAACGGAAATCCAGGGGGTTATCGGCAAAAGTGTCGTCTTCTCTGTAGCAGCCCGTGGTCGACGCCGCCGTGTCGTCCTCCCGCGCGCCGAGCTCGCCAGGCCCCCCCTCCCGCGCGTCTCCTGCCACTCGAAGGAGATAAGAGGCCCCCCTGGCGCTCCTCTGCTTCCCCCTCCCTCGCTCGCCCACTCCCTCTCCTCTCTCTTTTCTCCCCACGAAGACGAACCCTAGCCGCAGGTTGCCGAGCTCGCCGTCGCGCCTCACCACCGAATGAAGCCGCCCCGTCCAGATCGAAGGCCACCAGAAGGTTCGCCTGGTCCTCCTCTGCATCCTCGCCCAAGGAATCGTCGCGGGAAGCAGTACCTCAAGCAGAGCATCCCCGTTTCTTCCGCTCCGGCCGCGGCAATGTCGAGCAAGCTCGCGGTTGACCTCGTCCACCGTTCTTCGCCATTATTGCTTCCCTGGGATCCCCTCCTCGCGTTCTAACTCGTAGACATCCTCTCACCTTTTTAGATTCACCGGAGCGCCGTCGCCGTCCTCGCCTGCTCCCTGTACGATGCCGTGCTCCGCCGTGCGCGTTCTGGAGAAGATGAAGCCAGTGTACCCCTTCGCCTCGCAGTGGGCCGCTTGCTGGGCCGCGAACTGCGTCGCACGGCCAGGTCTGGGCCAGATCGAGCCCAGTGATGTTTTTTTTTAGTAGACCTAATATATGATTTTGTTTCCTGTTATTTTTACAGTGTAGATTTAATTCGTTTGTGATGAATCTGTGGTAGATAATTGAGTGATTCAAATTTTGTGGAGTTCTAGTGTGTTTTCTTAAACATGTCCCACAGGCTGTTTGCAAAAATATATTTTTAACTGCTGTCTAAATTAAATCTAGTAAAAAGTGTCTTTTTCACTAAATATTTAATATCTTGAGTTTTACAACTCCAAATATTGCAAACTAAAATTCCCTGGAAAGCCTGAAGTAATACCTTTCCATATCTGTTGGCCTTATATTCAAATGAAACCTAAAACCAAAGTTCTATTCAATCTTGTAAACACACCAGTAGCACTTTGGTGATTTTTGTAGATTTTTGTGAAATGAATTTTGGAGTAAATCCAATTGGATTGTCTTCTATATGTATAGAAGGACATATCCCTAGCTTGGTTTGAATTTAGGAGTCACTGATTGACTGTGGTGCTAATTATAAGGTTTAGGCATTTTCTGCCTATTTTTATTAGGACTTTAATTAATTGTGTGTTATCACTTTATTGTTGCAAATGTGTTTCCAAGCAGGTGTAGGGTGGTAATCCACTGTTGTGATGTGTTTCCTTATTGTTGCTAGCCTATTAGGAGAGTTACTTGTGAGTTATGTAATTGGTAGGGTTTTATTCCCTATATAACTTTTCCTCTAGTAATTAAGAATTGCTATGTTTATTTATTTTAATGTGAGAATATTGTGTGTGATTAATATGTGTGCCTTGCTGGTTAATGATTGTTGTGGTACTGTGCTTGCATGTTATTATTGCTTAGCAGGTTATAATATGTTAGTACTGTTAGTGGTATTTGTTAGATATGTTGGTATGAGTAAAATGTTTGCCCTGCTTGATGAACTTGATCATCTTAAGTTGAGTACTAGCTTAGGTATCTTGTTATGTATCTACCCTAGCTTGGTGTGATGTATTCATTTACAGAGATTATTTGGTGACTTAACTTTTGTCTGAAGTATTTCCTGTTTAGGAAAAATGGTTGTTAATTACCTCTATTTAAGGATGTCCTTGTGCCCTCTTGTTTTGGCATGTGTATGGTGTTATACTCCTGATTAGTATAATGCCCTTGTAAATGTAGATCTTAGTTTGTTGCTTGATTAAAATAGTGCTATGTTGTGGTTTGTTCCTTGTTTGTATACCACTTGTGGTTTGGTTTGCTTATTGCGTGTTGTTTTATTTTCATGTTGCGACGCTAGAGATAAACGCTACCGGGGTGGTATTTGGAAAGGATTTATCGGAGAACGATGAGAGTTTATTTCTTTGATCAATGAGGAGAAGTCCAGGAACGTCATGCTGAAATCAGGCAAGCTATTCTCTGAGATTGCATCTACATACATCTATTTTGGTTCACATGTTTTACTTATAAAGAGCATAAGTGATTTATGTGGTGTTTGACACAAAAGATATGATTTTGAAAACCCTTTTCCAAAATATAAGTATATTATTTTGGCACCCTATATGGAGACATTAGCTGGAATTTCTTTTTCAAACTATAGGATGGGAAAAATA
The DNA here is from genome assembly GCA_947311845.1 of Poa pratensis. Classification (NCBI taxonomy): domain Eukaryota; kingdom Viridiplantae; phylum Streptophyta; class Magnoliopsida; order Poales; family Poaceae; genus Poa; species Poa pratensis. Next base: position 107,383,846 of record CAMZMU010000107.1, on the reverse strand, counting down.
TTGTTTACTCAAAACTCGTTTGGAAATACTTGTGTGGATATGGAATACCGCGATGTCGGTGTGGAAATGGAGAAATGGTGAATGGTGATGTTTATGAAAAATGCACATTGTGTCCTTGTACTTACGTCGACCAGCCAATAACCTGTGCGACCACATTTACCCACATATGGGAAAGGGCGTAGTCATATAGTTTGCTCATATTAGTACTGGAAACCTCAACAACGAGGATGACCTCGTTCCATGAGGGGATGGTTTGGTGACCTGCCCCTGACCTGGGTCCTCTTAAGAGAAGTCTACCGGAGGCCGGTATGAGTGTATTGGAGAAAGAGGATTGAAGACGCCACCTTTGGGTCGCCGGGCAGAACTACGAAGTCCTCACACTTAGTTTCCGACGGGCTGGATTTAAGTGTCGATGGAACCGGTTTCGTAGCGGTAGGATCCTATACTAGCATGAGCAAAGGACAGGCTATGGTCGGTGACTCAACTTCGCATACACCTGGTATGGCGGGACGTGGCTGACACGATGAGTTGCCGGATGGGTGTGGGAAAAGCGTGCTACCTCTGCAGAGGGTAATAAAACTATTCGAATAGCCGAGTCCTCGGATATGGACAGTTGGGAGGCCCTGCTTTGACCATGTGCAAGTTTTGGAAATGTTTTAAGATTTGAAAGGAAAATGGAGATGTTGTTTATGTGCAACTATACCGATGAGTCGGTATGAGGTTACTGGAAAAGAAAAGTACCATGACGGGCTATGGTCGAGAAGTGCAGAGTTTTGTGATTTAAAAGTGGAAAATGTTTTATGCAACTATACCAAAGGGCCGGTATGAAGTTGTTGGGATTGAATGACATGAAGGGTTATGGTCGAAAAAGGAGGGGTTTTGAGGAAATAAACAAAATGGTGATTTTTCGGGAAAATGTTTTAAAAGAGACTTATTACAAAGACAGGTTTATGGGGAAAAGTTCTAAAAGCCTTCTTTTCTTTTTCAAGAAAGATATAGAGATTTCAAAACAAAGTTTTAATAAACAAAAGTATATCCTTCTCTTTTCAACAAGGATATAGAGTTTTCAAAGCAAACGAAGTTTTATTTAAACAATAAAAGAGTAGTGCATGCTCATTCCGGGGGTAGTTTGCGAGTACATTCAAATGTACTCATATTGGTTTCGTCCCTGGCTATTGTCTTAGCCAGATTCTGAAGAGGAGCAGTTCGAAGAAGAAGTGGTTAATGACGTCAATGCGAACTAGGGCGCTTCCCAGTCAGCTGCCTATAGGGTTATGGCAAATGACTTGGGCTCCACTCTGTTTGGTGATTTCCGCTGCAAGTACCTGTTGAAGTTATGACTTCAATCAAGTAAGTATATTTATTCGGTATTTATGGGTGTTCTGTGATGCCAATTCGAGTTATGTGCAACAACAGACTGATCATGGGATTGTTGCAGGAAACATAACGAGTATCTCGGATAGTTAATCCGGGGTCCTCACAGTTACAGAGGTGTAAAAGCGTGGGAGAAGCATGTCCGCTTAGTTTAACCGACACTTCGAAATGTGCAATACTGAACTCGCCAATAGCTCTGGTATTCAACTCCACCTGTTTATGTGTTTTGAATTATCTGTACTTCTAGGTTTTCTATTCAAGTTTTAGATGTTCACAAGATTTACTTGTTTCTTGTTTACAGATTGAGAAGCAAAATTTGAATGTCAAAGAACCCAGAAAGGTTGATGTGTACGATGAATTTGATCAGTTTGTTGTGTACGATGGTCTTAAGAAAATGACACAGGTTAAGATTTATGTATATTCTATGCTTTCTGAATTGTTGTGTACATGACAGCATTTCATTTAAGTGGATAGCAGGTATGTGACACATGTTAATCTGAAGCTGTATGTTATTTAATTTAATTTTTAGGACCTTGGTCTAGTGGATAGCAGCAAAGAAGCTGGAAACAATGAGGACCTTGATGTAGTTGAGAGCAGCAAAGATGCTGGAAACATTGAAGAAGACAATACAGTTCTAGATGGACCTTGTGAAATCATTTCGTCCTTGGGGAATATTGAGGTGAAGTAACATTATTTAAAATATAGCATTATGGTATCAGACCATCATTCAAAAAGATCCTGATTAACAATTGTCTTGGTGTAAAAATTGCAGGAGCATGCACCTGAAGTAGGAATTGAGGTCACTGGAGGAGAGTTTCTTCAAGTTGGGCAATGTAATGATGAAATTGTAGCTGGAGCAATTGGCAGCGCTACACCAGAGGTACTTTTGTTTGAGAATAAATAGTATGCTAGTACAGATGCCTTCATATAATGTTTGTTCTTCATGACATGCAAATAACAAATTTTAATTTCTGAACATGAAATGCAGGATGTTGAAACAGGGTCTCCTTTTCATATTGAATTATCTCCAAGTGATGCTGATGACAGTCTTGATGATGATGACAGCTCAGATGATGATGATGAGTACTTTTTTCCGACACCTGATGAAGTAAAAAATGCAAAAGCTCCTCAGGTTGGCATGGTATTCTCGTCGCTGAAAGAAGCAGTCAGATTTGTCAATGTGTATGGAAATCTCTCTGGGTTTTCTGTGATCAAAGGAAGAAATTACAAGAACAGAAAGATCAGTTTAATGTGCAACAAGAGTCGGAAATCAGTGATGTGGCGCCCCGACCCGACTATTATACAGTGATACTGTGTCCCCGGTTATCCGATACCACCAGACACACTATCAAAGCATAATAGAGAGATCAAGACTTGTGGAACAACTGGCACATCACAGACTCTACGACACAAAATCATATAGTTCAACTCTTATAATAGAGAAAGATAGCAAATGACAACTAGAGGTCACAGACCCAACATTACAACAAGCGGAAGCAAATTAAGTTGTTCTAAACAATAAGAACCAAATTATGGCCTAAGAGGCCTACAAATAAACATCCAGTGCCAGCTGTTCCGGGATGTCCCAAGCTGCCACCTGGGAACCCCAGACTACTCGTCGACGTCCACAAAGAACCCACCTTCGAGGTCGGTGAAGTCGTCCTCTGAAACAAAACAAACGACGTTGAGTTCGACGAACTCGTAAGATTATATATAGAGCTTTAGCTCGATGAAGCTTTCAAAGTCATATGGCTGTTTTGCATAAAGCTGATTTTATTTATGGGAAACATAACTCAAAGGCATCGACTATTCAGAATATTTTTAAAAGGGGTAAGAAGTGACTCTTTTCTTTGAATCACCTTTCTCATCATCACCAACATCAACCACAGTACCTGCTCATCAAAGGCACCTCCCCGAATCACCCTCGAGGAAGCTCACCTTGCAATCTTGAAGTGGTACCTTTAGTACCCAACTTTTAATCATTCCGTTAAAATTATTCTATGATCTCTGAATCCGTCACCAAGTCGTCCATAACCGCGGACACGGCTTTTCGAAAAGATTTATCCCTGCAGGGGTGTACAATGTGAAAGTCGCCAGGTTCCCGAGGGACCTCCCAGCTCCTTATCCATGCGTACCGTCCGGCCCATTGCCTAGCTCTTAGCTCTCTTCCGGGGAAAGCCGGCTGGGTGGGAGCGGCTACGACCTTTACCTCGCTTAAGACTAACCCAGGATCATCAGTGGCAGTAGGACAAGAGGTACCTCTCGCACCCTGTCCCGCGGCCACTTATTTTCCTGACACCACCATCCTCGTCTCAGTCTTGGCTACCATCTCAACGCACGCGCATATGGAAAGCCAAACTAGAGGACCCTCGGCTAGTCCGCCACAAGTTAGTCGGTCGACGAGGTTCCATATGCCCACGCATGGTTGCACGCTCAACTTGGCTCGTAGGCGAGAACTCGCACTCAGGCGGCGAGAACGAGACAACCCACCACATCCCATGTGGCCTCTCATCCGCACCTTTAAGCATTTTATTATCCGTCACCACAATTCTCCACCATCATCTGTACATCTCATCACCTGTTTCCAACCATGAAACATCCACCGGACTGCTAAGCATTTTAACTAAGCATGGCTAAGCATCAACACTGCATAGTTAATTATTTCAGGCCAACAGTACAATCCTATGGATAATAGGAGGGGAAACAGGTAATTGGCATCGGAATCTTAATGCAACTATAGGATACTCTAATCCAAGCAAATTGACATTTGGAACCGCATGCAATATTATAGTGGAGAAAATATTTGCGGAAAATAGGATAAGACATGCTCAGAGGGGGATTACGCTTGCCTGGTTGAACGGAGTAGCCAAACTGCTCGTCGGAGTAAGGATGCTCAACTCCGAACTCGTGATCTACCGGAGAGCAAACAACACCGGAAAGCAGAAACAACAATCAACACATGGCAATCGTGCAATGCATACAGAAATGATGATATGACATTTTAATGCACCGACTTATTATTAACAGCTCTCTAGCAATTTAAATGGGGTGCGGGAATAATTACTTCAGCGAGATAGGAAGACACCCCATACTTACTTAATGATTCTCCTAGCGTCGGAGAGTACATTACGGTAATGGTGATCAAATATGCATGACATTTATTTAAAAGTTAGTTCACAAAGTTCCGGACATTTTGGTATATTGCTCGCCTTTTTCTGATGATCCGAATGATTACAAGTTATTACCTTTTATTTCCTCCTTTAAACATGCCCTGGTTATACGGTATTTTAAACAACACCGGAATTCAAAATAGGAAGCAAATAAAAGAAACAGTAATATTTTTGGTACTGGGCACCTTCGGAAATTCCGAGTGTATTGCAACCGGAATATCCGCTCGCCACATTCGTCTCCCATTTTCGCTAAGGACTAAATCAACTTCGTACTGCCGAAGTTCGGAAAATCCGAACTCTGTAGAATCGGAAAATCCGAGCGACGAAAGAGGCTGGAAATTTCCTAAGGACCTAACGTCTAATAGCACTGGTATACCTCGGATTATCCGAGTTCATCTTCTTCGGAATATCCGAGAGCAAGGAGATGCACGGCGACGCGCAGCACCGAGATGAGGGGAAGGAACAGGGGCGAAGGAGGTGGGTGTGCTCACCCTGAGCTCGGGAAGATGCTTGGCGGCGGCGGGGATGGACGGAATAGGCGGGAATCGTGCGGCGGAACGGCGGCGAGGTCACGGACGGCGCGGCGGAATGGTGGCGCTTCCGGTCGATTCCTTCGGCGAGGAGGAGCACCACGGCACGGCGGAGCTAGTGGTCCGCTCCGATTTACCCGGGAGCTCTTCAATCGGCGGCGAGACGGCGGCGGAGTTTGGCGGCCATGGCGCAGTTCGGGAGCTCGTGGGAGGAGAAGAAAAGGGAGCGGGGCAAGTGGGGATGGGGAGCAGAGGGGGCCCCGGGTGCTTGTCCTCCTTCTTCGCAGGTGGGGCAGAGAGGAGGGCCAGGCGAGCACGGCGAGCTCGAGCTGGTGCGGCTCGGCCGGCCAGCTCGGTCGCTACAGGGGAGGAAGGTGATGACCAACTTCTGAAAACCCCCCTGGAACTTTTATTTCGATCACAGATTGGTCGTCCCTGGCTATTTCTTTTACAAAGCCCAGCAGCTGTACTTGATTTTAAAAGGGTACTTAAACAATTTATAAAAATCTGGGAAAATTCCTGTAGCCTCCCACTAACAAGTAGAAGCACCACAAAATTGGCAAGTAGAAATAAAAAGTTTTGGACAACATTTGTTCATAGTGTTAAAAATAGGGCATTTGTTAATTTTCAGAAATGTTGCTCCTTTAGAACTTTTTGAGCAATTGCAAAATATTGTTTTTAGCTCTTGGAACTTCCTTGACAAAATAGAAGTTGTCAAGCATTTGTATTTGCAAGGTTGAGTGCCTTCGTTGTTTTGGAATTGGTTGAAGCAAACTTAGCATTTTATTTTTAGGTGGTGCCAAACCTCAACAATTCCCTAGCAACAACAACAATTCCCTAGCAACAAATCCCTAGTGACAAGTTAAAGGTTTCAATTGGTACACTTTGATGCAAGGATGCCATGATGCAATGAACCAAAAGTGGAAAATTTTACACGGGTTTTTTGGTTCTTAACTTCGGGCTGTTACAATTCTACCCTCCTTACAGGAATCTCGTCCCGAGATTCTTAGAGTAGGAAAGAGGGAAAGGTTACGACGGTCTTCCACGGTCTTCTCGGTGTAGAATGATTCAGCGCATCCTAAAAATCTTCATCGGCTTCACCTCGAGGTCACTATCAACGTACACCATAGGAACGAAGGAAACCTCTCAGGAAGGATGGGTCTTGGTAGAGATACAACGACCGAGTACCTCCTAGTAGAATCCTAGGATAAGACTTCAAGCATCCCTTGATTTGACAGTTAAGAGACACAAGCGTTTGACGGAGATTGATAAGGAGTTTCCAGTTGGTAGACAACTGTTTCCTCAAACGATTCAGAATATGAACTTTGCACAAGGCCTTAATTTTCTGAAGACGAAGGTTAAACAAGGTTCCCACAGAACGAAGAGGCAACTTCTACCAAACAGCTTGAGTAGACCTGTCGTGGGGTCACTATTCGACTACCCCACGGTGGGGATACCTGGGTCACGCCAAGCCCATCAGCCTTATGACGAGGGCCCAAGGAAGGCCCAAGAGGACGACGTGCGGCCCAAGATAGTCGACGCTAGGTCATGCGACCCTGCCATGCTTGTAAGCGCCATCGGCACCGTTCACCTGAGACCTAGCCTACCATATAAAGGCTAGGAGGGTCCTTCGTCTAGGGTACGCTCATAGCCGCCACACAAACCCTAGCGAGATTGCCATCTCGCCATTGTAGCCACAACTCACCATCAATAACCAGACAAGCAGGAAGTAGGGTGTTATCCTCCGGGAGCCTGAACCTGGGTAAACGCCTTGCTTGTCAGCCGTCGTGATCACCAGCGCTCATCTCTCTCCCCCTCAATCAACCCGGGGTACACAACCCAGGGATTTGCCGAGTCCACACCTCGTCAATTGGCGCCGTCTGTGGGAAAGAACGAGCGCTGGAATCATGGTCGCACCGGCTCCATCAACTTTGAAGACCGACGTCTGCATCACCAAGGAGCCAATCTGCTTCGGCTCCTTCGAGTACACCTTCCACCCGCCGGCCCACCGCTCGGTGTACGCCGATCTGCACGTAGGTATGTGCCTCACCTTCGGTACCATGCACTACTTCGTAGACAGCTGTGGAGTACTCAGATCCACGGCGATCGCACCGCCTGCGGTGGTGGCACCCGCATCTGCCGCGGCTGCGCCAACCACGCCCCCACCTGCTGCGGAGATCGCATCTGCTGCGACTGCGGCGACAGCATCTTCGACTGCTGAGAAGATCGCGTCCGCCTCGACTACTCCGACCGCCTCCGCTGCGGCAGAGATCGCGCCCAACGCGGCCGCGCCACCAGCGTCTCCGGCTACCACGGAGATCGCATCTGCTACGACTACGTCGACCACCTCGTCGACCACCGCGCGGATCGAGTCTACTTCGACTACCTCGATCGCGTCGCTGGCAAGGCCAAGATCTGCATCAACTTCGACTACGTCGACCACGCCTTCGCGCGCAACGAAGGTCGCGCCGTTCTCATCCACGCCACTCGCGTCTCCATCGACTCGCAAGATCGTCAACAAGCCAATCGCGCCCACGTCGACGACAGCGACATCACTCCTCACGTCCGCGGCGAAGGTCGCGAAACTCCAGGGAAGGAGCCTCGGCGGCGACTGTGGTGTCCACCACGTCGCACCCATTTTCAGCTCCGAGCACGGCTCGGACGAAGGAAGCAGCAGTGGCAGCTCCCGTCCCACTGCCCAGATCTACCCCGCGCAAGTCTTCATGATCGGCCAGAGGCCGCAGGGCAACGACGACGAACCCGCATACCCACTGGAGGTGGTCATGCCGGACCAGGTGACGCGACTCACCATCACCCGCGACATGGCAATCAAAGCCCTGAAGCACGTCGAGGACGGCACGTACCCCCACCGGATGCACCCCGGGAGGACCTTATGGCGGTCCAGTACCTGCTGCGGAAGGAAGGCGAACGACTCCGCGCAGAGAAGGCCGAGCTCCTCCGACGCAAGGAGGAGGCCGACGCGTCGAGCGCCAGGAGGGCCGCTTACTCGTTCACTGCCTCAACAGAGGTCTCGCAAGGAGCAAGGCGCCACAGAGCCCGCGTGCCCCTGATGACGGAGGTCGACCGCGCTAGAGTCACCCGCAACCTCGAGTCATCATACATAGAAGACGCAGACGGAATACCCGTCCCCAAGACACCCGGAGCCGCACTCATGGCAGTCGAAACATACCTGCGGCTGACACAGCCGCCTGAGGGCGACTCGCGCGCTCTCCTCCACAAGCAGCAGATCATGTCTATCAAGGCACTCGAAGACGCACTGGTAAACAAGGCGCCGACAGAAAAAGCGCGTGAAGATCGAGATCGCCGCGACCACGAGCCCGCAGCACTCGCAGCCCCGGCGACAAGACAACTGCGACAACCGCAGCCAGGTGAAGACCTCCGCAACGTCATCACACAAAGGACGGTAGACCGCAGCCGCATCCAGCGGCCGACCAGCACGTCCAACTCGACTACGACCGCAACGACGGCGACTACGAGCCGTGCGGCGCCGCATGCTTCAGCTTCAACATACGCGACACAAGAATGCCCAAGGGCTTCAAGCTCACGGCAGAAGCAGTCAAGTACGACGGGAAGCAGGACCCGAGACTCTGGCTAGAAGACTACCTCATAGCCTGCAGCTGCCAGGGCGGTACTTCGACTACGGCCATGCAGTACATCCAGCTGATGCTCACGGGCTCTGCACGCGGGTGGCTCAACACTCAACCCAAGAACGCCTTCAGGACGTGGGACGAGTTCGCGGAAGCCTTCGTTAAATCCTTCCTGGGACGTACTCGAGACCGACGACGTTCGTCGAGTACAAGCATGCAAGCAAGGACGAGACGAGCCGCTCCGGTCATACATCCAGCGTTGGACCTTGCTCCGCAACACCATGGAGACCGCCTCGGAGGACCGAGTGATGGATGCCTTCATGCACGGCGTCTCCCGCCGCGACCTCCGCGAGGAGTTTGGTAGGCTCCGGCCGAAAAACATGATCGAGGTCATGAAGATAGCAAACCAGTGGGCAGACGGAGAGGACTCGGTCCGCAATAGTTCACACTACTCCCCGAAGGACGAAGCCGGACCAAGCAACTGGCGAGAAGGGCGCCACAAGAAGAAGCCGCGTTACAACGGCAACGACTCAATCGAGCTAGTAGCGGCGGGATTCCAAACCCCCCGTGAGGATGAAGCGCGCGACAGCAGTCGCCAATACAGCCATGCACAGTACAGTCGAAGCGGCGGGACCAGAGTCGCCAATACAGCCAGGGGCAGTACAACCGAAGCGGCGGCAGCAACTACCGCAGCGACGGAGGCCATAAACGCGAGTGGCAGAAACGCACACTAAGCCCAGCGGAAGAGCTGGAACAACCCTGCAGGCACCACATGTTCAGGAACCCGGAAACGGGCAAGTGGGGATCCAACCACCTGTTGAAGGACTGTCGAAAGGCACGCAAAATATACGAAGCCATGCAGAAGATAGTCACTCCAGCACCCGCAGCGCAGCCAGCCGCGCAGCTGGCCATCCAGGCAGCGCCCGCACCCGCAGTCGCCAATCCAGCACAGGCGGCGGGAGCCTTTCTGCAGCAGCAGCAGCAGCCGCAGCAAGATGCCCCACCGTGATCCAGGACGCATATCCAGCGGCACGCGGACAACTCAACATGATACAGAAGGGGCGCCCCTCAAACAGGACCCAGAAGATTATCACTCGCCAGTTTTCCAAGCCATCACCTGTCCACCTGCAGTACCCGACTACCTGAGAGGGTCAGAGACACCAATCACTTCTCCAGAGCAGATCACCCGCCTGCAGTACCACGACCCGGGCACGCCGCTCTGGTAGTCGAAGCTCTGATCGGAGATTACACCCTGAAAAAGGTGTTCATGGATGGAGGCAGTGGCATTAACATCATCTTTGCCGACACCCTCAGAAGGATAAACAGACCAACGACGGACTTGGCGGCATCAGAGACCACCTTCCATGGCATAGTACCAGGGCAAGCAGTCACGCCCATGGGAACGATCACACTCGACGTCATCTTCGGCACACCCGAAAACTTCAAGAGGGAGTCGATCGACTTCGAGGTAGTCGACTGGAAGTCGCAGTACCACGCGATACTCGGGCGCCCAACCTTCGCCAGATTCATGGCGATACCTCACTACGCCTACCTCATGCTCAAGATGCCTGGACCCAAGGGCGTCATCACGGTGCACGGCGACTTCGACCGCTCCAACAGCTGCGACCGCGAGTTCAGCAAGATCTCCGAATTCTTCGGAGTCGAAGAGCACTTCGAGGCAATGGCAGTCGACAACGACAAGACCATCTTCCCAGCCCGCAAGAAACCAGCCAAGGACGCTGCCTTCAACGCGGCTGACGACACAACGACCCATCAGGTCCACCCGACTGACGCCAGCAAGACGGTCAAAGTATCGTCGAGTCTGACTCCCGCATAGGAAGGCGCGCTCGTCGAGTTTCTACGTGAGAACTGGAGAATCTTCGCATGGCAACCCTCTGACATGCCAGGAATACCCAGGAACCTCGCCGAGCACTCCTTAAAGGTCCACAAGGACGCCAGACCCGTCAAACAGGCCATGCGACGCTTTTCCGGGCCCAAGCGAGACGAAATCAGCAGAGAAATCGATCGACTGCTGAATGCCAAGTTCATCCGAGAGATCAAGGACTCGGACTGGGTCGCCAACCCAGTCCTAGTGGAGAAGAAGAAGACGAAGAAACTCCGCATGTGCGTCGACTTCACCGCCCTCAACAAATGCTGCCCCAAGGACCATTTCCCGCTCCCGCGGATAGATCAGATCATCGACTCGACTGCAGGCTGCGAACGCCTGTCCTTCCTGGACGCCTACTCAGGTTACCAGCAGATCAGACTGAACGTCGACGATGAGGAGAAGACAGCATTCATCACACCCGACGGCGTTTTCTGCTACCAGACGATGCCCTTCGGGTTGAAGAACGCTGGTGCCACGTACCAGCGCACAATGCAAGCATGCCTCAAAGGGCTCATCGGGCAGATCGTCCAAGTCTACGTCGACGACATCGTCGTCACCACCCGCAAGGAGGACACCCTCATCGCCGACCTCCGCAAGGTCTTCGCCGCCCTCGACGAGTATCAGATCAAGCTGAACCCAGACAAGTGTGTCTTCGGCGTGCCAGCCGGAGAACTGCTTGGGTACCTCGTCTCTGCAAGAGGAATCGAAGCCAACCCTGAGAAGGTGCAAAACATACTCGCAATGCCAGCACCGACCAAGCTTCACGAGGTGCAACGCCTAGCCGGCCGAGTCGCAGCTCTCAGCCGGTTCATAAGTAAGTTGGGAGAAAAGGCCCTGCCTTTCTACCAACTGATGAAAAAGACAGACAAGTTCGAGTGGACAGAAGAAGCGCAAGTCGCGTTCGACCAACTCAAGAAAACACTCACGACTTCCCCAGTACTGGTGGCTCCACTGGAGAACGAGCCGCTATACCTCTACGTGTCAGCCACAAACAGGGTGGTCAGCACGGTACTCGTAGTCGAACGAGAAGAAGAAGGCACAGCACCCTGTTCAGCGACCCGTCTACTACCTTAGCGAGGTGCTGACCCTGTCCAAGCAGCGCTACCCGCACTACCAGAAGCTGGCCTACGGAGTTTTCATGACTTCAAGGAAAGTAATCCATTACTTCTCCGAGCACCCGATCACGGTGGTAAGCTCCTCCGGGCTCTCCGACATCCTGACCAACCAATGCGCGACAGGACGAGTCGCTAAGTGGGTCGTCGAGCTAGGACCCTGGGGGCTGAAATACGCTCACCCGAAGTCAATCAAGGCCCAAGTGCTCCCAGAATTCACCACCGAGTGGATAGAAGCCCAGCTGCCAGATGTCCCCGACCTGTCCAACGCATGGACAATGTACTTCGACGGCTCCAAAAAGTTCAGATCAGCCGGGGCAGGAGTCATCCTCATCTCCCCCAAAGGCGACAAGCTGAAGTACGTGCTACAGATGGACTTCCCAACACCCTCCAACAACGAGGCTGAGTACGAAGCCCTAATCCATGGCATGCGAATGGCCAAGAACTGCGGCGCCACTCACCTCATGATCTACGGCGACTCCTACCTCGTCGTGCAGCAAACCATGAAGGCCTGTGACGCCATCGCCGACAACATGATCGCCTACAGAGACCTGTACAACCAGCTGGAGGGCACCTTCGACGGCTGCGAGTTGCGGCACATCGGCCGCGAAAGCAACGAGGAAGCCGACGCCCTCGCCAACCTGGGCTCAGACAAGGCGCAGGTGCCACCCGGCGTCTTCCTTGAGCGCATCACGCAGCGGTCTGTCAAACTTCGACCCACGCCCGGATCCTCCACACCATCAACGAGCACCGCCGACCCGCCAGGCAAAGAGAAGGAGCCAATGGAGGTTCTGCTCATCGAGCCCACCTGGACGAGCCCATATCTGGCGTACATGCTGCACCAGAGACTGCCAGTCAACTCAGTCGAAGCCAAGCGCATTATTCGCCGTTCGAAAGGCTTCACCATCATCAAGGGGGAGCTATACAAGCGAAGCATCTCAGGAGTACTCCAAAGGTGCGTCGACCCAGTCGACGGTCAAGCCATCTTACTCGAGATCCACGCTGGCATCTGCGGGCACCACGCCAGCAGTCGAGCCTTAGTGGCCAAAGCTTTACGAGCCGGATTCTACTGGCCCACCGCAATGCAAGACGCAGAAGAACTCGTGAGGAAATGTCTCGGCTGCCAGGAGTTCGCCAACAAGCCGCACGCACCAGCTTCAGCACTAAAGACCATCCCACTTGCCTGGCCCTTCGCTCAATGGGGGCTCGACATGGTGGGTCCACTCAAGAAGTCCTCGCCAGGAGGACACACGCATCTCCTGGTGGCAGTCGACAAGTTCACGAAGTGGATCGAAGCCGTGCCTATCACAAGTTCGACTGCCTCCTCGGCAGTTAACTTCATCAGGTCGATCATCTTCAGGTTCGGAGTGCCACACAGCATCATCACCGACAACGGCACGAACTTCACAGCCGAAGAGTTCAAGGACTTCTGCTCCGAGCAAGGCATCAAGCTCAACTACGCATCTGTCTCGCACCCGCAGTCCAACGGGCAAGTCGAAAAGTCCAATGGTTTAGTCTGCAAGGGCATCAAGAAGCGCCTGCGAGTACCATTGAAGCGCGCCGCAGGCGCCTGGGTTGAGGAGCTGCCGTCTGTGTTGTGGAGCCTGCGCACTACGCCAAACAGATCCACTCAGTACACGCCATTCTTCATGGTCTACGGCGCAGAAGCAGTCATGCCATGCGACATCAAGTTCGATGCACCCCGAGTGGTGGCCTACGACGAGTCCGAGGCAGAAGAAGCACTCGAGGACGACATGGATACCCTGGACGAAGCACGCGACATCGCCCTTACCCGCACAGCCGTATATCAGCAAGACTTACGCAACTATCACGGACGGCGACTGCGGCCCAGAGCGTTCGTCCCCGGAGACCTTGTCCTCCGCCTCAAACAGAAGAAGGTGCACAAACTAGCCTCCCCGTGGGAAGGTCCATACATCGTGACAGAGGCAATTGGCGGCGGAGCTTACCGCCTGAAGGACTCGAAGACAGGGACAGTCTGCAGCAACCCGTGGAACGTGGCGCAACTGCGCCGCTTCTACGCCTAATCGACTCCCCCTTGTAACAAAGTGTACTATCTCAAGAAGCGGCAGGTTCCAGACGCACTCTTTCCCTTACCAGGGTACCTGAGGGGACTGGAAGGGTTTTAATGAGGCGGCCTGCTCGCAAAAATCAATGAAGTGATTTGTGGAACAAGCTCTCCCCTTTACTTTTTTAGTCAAAAAGCAACATAAACCTAGGCCGTCACCCGACGCACTCGGGGGCTGCGCCATACAGGTTCAACTCAAAAACCTAGGCCGCCACCCGAAGCACTCGGGGGCTGCGCCGCACAGGTCTAAGTCAAGCCTAGGCCGCACCCGACGCACTCGGGGGCTGCGCCATACAGGTCACTCGCAAAATCCTTGGCCGCCACCCGAAGCACTCGGGGGCTGCGCCACAGGTCTAAGTCAAACCTAGGCCGCACCCGAGCACTCGGGGGCTGCGCCATACAGGTCACTCGCAAAACCTAGGCCGTCACCCGAAGCACTCGGGGGCTGCGCCATACAGGTCACTCGCAAAACCTTGGCCGTCACCCGAAGCACTCGGGGGCTGCGCCGCACAGGTCTAAGTCAAACCTAGGCGCACCCGACGCACTCGGGGGCTGCGCCATACAGGTCACTCGCAAACCTAGGCCGTCACCCGACGCACTCGGGGGCTGCGCCATACAGGTCACTCGCAAAATCCTTGGCCGTCACCCGAAGCACTCGGGGGCTGCGCCGCACAGGTCTAAGTCAAACCTAGGCCGCACCCGACGCACTCGGGGGCTGCGCCATACAGGTCCAACTCGAAAACCTAGGTCGCCACCCGAAGCACTCGGGGGCTGCGCCATACAGGTCACTCGCAAAACCTTTGGACGTCACCCGAAGCACCCGGGGGCTGCGCCGCACAGGTCCAAGTCAAAGTGCCGCACCCGACGCACTCGGGGGCTGCGCCGCACAAGTCTGACTCGATACACCTCGGCTGCACTCGAAGCACTCGGGGGCTGCGCCGCACAGGTCTAATTCAAAATCCTAGGCCGCACTCGATCCGCTCGGGGGCTGCGCCATACAGGTTTACAGAGGTCTACAAGATACAATTTACTAACTCGGGGGCTACCCCCACCTCGACATACATACACTCATATTTCCACTTGGAAAAACTTTTTTACAAGCTAACGCTATGCAACAGCACTCTACTGCTCTTATTCTACAGGCTCGCCCTTTGGCGCATCAAGTGGCCCTACAAGGTGCTCGCTAAGTTCTGACCTGCTGAATCATCTGGCGCGCAGCCGCAAGAGTATCGGCATAGTCACCCTCTCCAGGCAAGCCGTCAAGCACCTTGTGCAATGGAAGATTAGGCCGGTGCATTCGAACGTATGCCAACGCCACGTTCGCCCCGGCAACAAGTTGAGCGTGCACGACTTCCTTCAACGCACCGCCTTCACGGAACCTCTCCAGAAGCGCAGTCAGTCCATTCGGCTGCTCGTTGTGAGGAAAGTACACCTTGTTGATCTGCCAGAGGGTTTTTCTGCAACCTTCCAAGAGCACAGCAGCCCGCCAGGTGCGATCCAGCATTCGTGCCAGTACACTACCTCTGGATTTGTTCGACCAAAACTGGCGCGCTTCGGGTGAGTCACCGGCGGCCTCTTTCTCTACTCGCTCGTCCACTCGAAGCTGCTCAGCCTTCAAGTCAGAGTTCACATCTGCATCAAGGCCAAGCATTAAGCATAGCAGGAAGACACAGAAGCCGAAGCAAAAACGCTAGAAGGCCAACCTTGCAGCTGTCGACTGATCAAGTCTATCTCGCCTAGCAGAAACTCCTCTCGCTGGGAGAACGGCAGAACGGGCCGCGACCTCAAGCGCTCCAACTCCAGCTCTGCGCTCTTCAACTTCGACTCGAGCTCAAGAACCTTGTTCCTCATGAAGGTGATCACTCGTTGATCATTCACGCTTCGCACAGGAGCTGGGGAGCTTGACGGCGGCGACGAGTAGGCGCAGCCGAAGTGGTGTCCTCCTCATCGTCCGCGCCAGTCGTTCCAGCAACATCAGGAGCTTCGCCCATATCAGACTGCCAAGAATTGACAGCGTCAAGCCAGGAAAAGAATCAACATAATTCATCCAAGCCAGATGTCAAAAAAGACTCGGCGACTGCACCCCCGAGGGAGTGAATTCACATTTCATCATCAGCATGTTCACTCGCACAATATAAAGCGCATTACAGACTCAAGAACCACAAGCAGAAGAATCCTAAAAGAACAGAGTCTACATCGCAGACTCCGACTGGGAACGGCTCTTCCTAGCAGCCAACTCTGCAGCTTTAGCAATCCTCTTCTCGAAGGTGGCGACCAACTTCGCAGCTAGCTGACTCGCCTGCACCTTCACACCGCTAAGGGACGCGGTTCTGCCATCAGGCTTCCGAGGGAAGTCGCTGACAACCTTCTCAAAATCACCTACGACTTGGTGACCAAGAAGCAGCTGGAAAGTGAGCTCTGAGCCGCGTACCGTCTGCGCGCGCGTGAAGTCCGCCAGGACATTCGAATTGCCTTCGAATGGAGCCGCGAGTGCGTCAACAGCAGCTGGTGGTGGCTGGTTGGGAAAGATATTCCGGTGCACAGTCGCTAAGGCCTCCGTCGACTTCTGCAGTGCCGCCGTCGACTGCTGCAGCGCTGCCGATGCATACGCGCAGACGCGGTCGACGAAGCCAACAGCCTCCGCCAAACCGACACTCTCGCTAGAAGTCCCTTCTGGAGGAGCACCTCCGCAATTCTCTGTTCAAAAGAAATCCACACCCGTAAGACGTCAAAAGTCGAAAAAAGGCAAAGTAGGCACTGAGCCGAAAAACTTACTTCCAACAACATCTGCGAGTGCGAGCAAGCGGTCGACCTGGGTCTTCTCCAGATCAGCCCGAGCTTGTTCCCGCTCTTGGGCTTCACCCAGCGATTTCTCCAGCCCGCGACCCGCGTCTTCATGCTCTCCTTCTCGCCTACGGATCAACGGAGCAAAGTTAGTAATAAAGGCAGTCGAAGCACCCCTCGAACACAAGGGTTCACACTTACTATTCGCTGCTCCAGAGCAGTGCGGAGCTGATCCCTCTCCTGCTCCATGCGAACGAAGGCTGCGGCTCCCTCCATCTGCTGGCGATAAAATGGCTGCAGGAAACACAAGACATCAATCTGCGCCCGACTATTCCAGTCACGCGCATCTTCGGGGGCTACTCCCATCGGGAGCGCTGTACGCGCACCCGATACAGATCTTGCAGAAGGAGTCGAAGAACACTTACATGCTCAAGCAGCCCAGCGTCAACCGGAGTCGCATCAGCATACCTCTCAGGCATGGCGGAGGTCGAAGCCTTCAAGGCCAAAACATCACCCGCCAGAGCCTCCTCTCCGGTCGTCCTCGCAGCCTGCTCGATCATGGGAGCAGAAGTGTGCTCCATCTCACGAGGGGAAGAAACAGCAGCGCCGGTACGGTCGCTGTGACAAGAAAACTCAATTCAAGGACCCGCAAGTGAAAAAGCACACTCGGCAAAAACAAAGCAAAGGTTATGCGACTAACCTGACGACATCATCATCTTCACTCCCCAAGGAGACGGAGGCCATCCTCGCGAACTCGATCGGCGGTGCCGAGCCGAGTGGAGGCACGACCAAAGGTTCAGCCAGGTCACTCGGGTGCCTAGCACCCGAGGAGGACTCGCTCGTCTCCTCCTCGATCACACCCGCCTCCTTCACAGGCGACGAGGCAGAACCAGAGTCGCCACCCTTTCGCCTCTGCCGCTTCCGCAGCGGCTCCTCATCTTCATCATCCTCCTCCAACTCTTCACTCGGAGAGGTGGCGGAGGGAACTTCATCGTCATCACCCTCGTTCTCAGGGAACTCTGCCTCTTCATGAGGTCCATTCTCCATCAGCGGAGGGAGACTGACGTAGCTCGAACGACCCTGTCAACAAATGAAGCATTCGAGTCAAGCAAAACGATTCAACAGAAGTAAGATACAAGACGAACAAAGCAAACAAAGCTCACCTCAGGCACAGGGTTACTAGGACCATATGGCTCGACTGGGCACTTGACGTTGCACGGGTCAGCGGCTCGGAGACTAGTGATGCTCCTCACCTTCGACTCAACTGCGTCATCATCGAGCTCATCGCCAGCATCCTCACGCGCCCACATTGGGTGGACGCGACTGCGGAGCGGCTGCACCCGAAGCCTGAAGAAGGTGGCGATGAGGTGAATTCCACCTGTCTCGCGCCCAAGACTCTTCAGAAGGCCACGAAGCAGCGTCAGCAAGGGCTGAGTCGCTTTCCCTGTCCTCCTTCGACAGCGGGTGCGCCCACGCGTTCGTCTTCCGCAACTCGCGATCAGCTGCGAATTCAGGAAGCCCTGCTTGGTCGCACCTGATGTAGAACCACTTCTTCCGCCAGCCCTGGACGGAGTCGGACTTCTTCATCTGGAAGTAGGAGGTGTCGCCGCGCACCTGGATGCCGAAGCCGCCGACTGGGTACACTTGCTTGCTCTTCCCCACATTCCTCCTGACGAGGAATAGCGACTTCCACAACAGCCAGTTGGGGCGATCCCCAGGAAGCACTCGCAGAGCACGAAATAGCTCGCGATGCTCAAGACGCTATTGGGAGTCAGATCGTGGATCTGAATCCCATAAGCATACAAGAGACCACGGACGAAATCGTGGAGGGGGAACCCGAAACCCCGCGGAAGGAAATCCACGAAGCAAACGCGTTCCCCCTCGCGAGGAGCGGGGAACACCTCTTTCCCAGGAGCGCGCACCGTCGCTTGGTCTGCCGGCGGCAGCAGCCCCTGCGCGCGGAGGGCCTCGAGGTCGGCCTTCTTCACCGACGATTTGACCCAATCGCCGTCGGGCTTCTTCATCACGCTCGCCTCGGCGGCGGCGCCGGCGCCAGCAGCAGCCTTCCCCCTCTTCATCGCGGCCTTGCTCATGGAGGGAGGAGGAAAGAAGCTGACAGAGAGCACGCAGCGCAACAATGGCGGAGCAGAAGCAGTGGAGACGATGAAGGAATGGGGATGGATGAACTGTTCACCGCCGCGGTGAAAATTATATACCGCGCGGTCAGTCAATCCTGGCCATCCCTGCTGAAACCGTTCTCCGCGACATCATCTGGCCGTCCACGTGTCGCGCGGAGATAGCAACACCGCGAAATTTTCGCGCCCAACGGTCAGGAAAAAACGGCAACCGCTGTCTCCAGTCAATACTGACAGTGGGACCGCACTGTCACGTCCAATCGGACACAGAGTGCATCAAAAACGTCAGCACTGACGTCAACCACGAAGGCGTAGGAAGTAAGCCAACGGGCTGATGGAGAACTCGAACAGTTCATTCGAGTGCAAGAAGATTCAGTAAGCTCTCAGAGCTGAATAAGTTCGTACAGTAAGCCAACGAGCTGATTGAGAACTCGAACATTTCATCCGAGTGCAAGAGCATTTAGTAAGCTCCAAATGCTGAGCAAACTCGCGCATTAAGCCAAACCGGCCGAATACACAGTAAGTCACACAAAGCCAGTCGCGACTCCAAGTCGAGTCCCTTCTTTACTCCCATCGGGAGCAGGCTTTTCGACTGAAGAAAAATTGAGTTTAACCTCAATTGCAAGCAATTCAGCTTAATCTCGGGGGCTACTCCCATCGGGAGCGCTGTTCGCGCTCCCGAGTGACTCAGAACAATAGCAGTCGAAAAATCACCGACTAAGGCCGTATTCACAGTATTTAACCCTGCAGTCGACGATTCGACTAAGGAATCCTCCGTAAGCCCTGAACGGCCGGAGTCGACTAATTTTACTTGTCCCTTTCAGGAACTCGAAGGCGTGCCCAGGAGGATGGAGTCCTTTACCCGACTCTACGATTCGACTAAGCACTCGGGGGCTCCTGTCGTGGGGTCACTATTCGACCACCCCACGGTGGGGATACCTGGGTCACGCCAAGCCCATCAGCCTTATGACGAGGGCCCAAGGAAGGCCCAAGAAGGACGACGTGCGGCCCAAGATAGTCGACGCTAGGTCATGCGACCCCGCCATGCTTGTAAGCGCCATCGGCACCGTTCACCTGAGACCTAGCCTACCATATAAAGGCTAGGAGGGTCCTTCGTCTAGGGTACGCTCATAGCCGCCACACAAACCCTAGCGAGATTGCCATCTCGCCATTGTAGCCACAACTCACCATCAATAACCAGACAAGCAGGAAGTAGGGTGTTATCCTCCGGGAGCCTGAACCTGGGTAAACGCCTTGCTTGTCAGCCGTCGTGATCACCAGCGCTCATCTCTCTCCCCCTCAATCAACCCGGGGTACACAACCCAGGGATTTGCCGAGTCCACACCTCGTCAAGAACTTTCCTCACGGAGGAGCATTTCAGATCACTGGGTAAGGATTGGAAAGCTAAATCGAGAGAACTTTAAAAGCCCCGGGAACGTTAGTATCGGGAAAAACTTCTTGAGTTTCTAGGCATCGGAGTCGAGCTTCTTGAGGATCACCAACTATCGTTTCTGATTGAGTTTTAGATCTGGTCAGGTGTAGAGATACTTCAGACTCCACATGTAGGAATAGGGAATCTTTGCAAAGCATACCAACGGGTTACAGTTGCTATGAACCCAAGAGCTAGACTAGAAGGTCTAACTCCAAAGGAGGAACGCGGTTGCGGAACTCGCGGATTAGCAACTTGTCAGGAGACAGCTGCCCTACTTGAATATCTTGTAACGAGACACGATTGAGTTCTGGATAGGGAAGCACCATAGAAGACAAAGAAGTTCTCAGACTTCCTCTCCTTCTGGAGAAATTCAATCAGTGGCTTGGATGCATAGATGAAATTCTCAAGGGATGGAGGTAACAACATACCATTCCGAGAATATTCTACACATGCACGATCGAGTTGAGATGATTTCGGGTAACCAGACAATTCACTCAGATCCACGGCGACATCTTTCAGCAATTGCACGTGAACCAGGGAAAGTCACTTCTAACTCCAGAACACATACCTTGTGAAGACACAAAGTTAGTTCTATCAAGTTTCCAATTCCAACGCCCACTGTCCAATATAAATCTCTTCAAACATGGAGAAAATAAGAAGGTAGTTGATGGGCTCAACCACAAACTTATCCAGATACTCCAAGACAGTAGACTCATATTTCACCAGAACGGGGCATGAGTATTGGTCAGACTAACACATTCAGGTAGGTCGGTCTGAGTTTGATCTGACGATAGCCCAGTTCAAATCAAACGATTTTAGGATAGCATATCCACAAAGGAGATACCACCTAGGTTCAACACGGACAGACTAGACATCCCTTTGAGAAGGAACTATATCGAGGTAGAGCTCTTGTCTTTCGACTCTCCAAGTTGTTTAAGCTCAACCGAATAATTCAGGACATCCAGCACGATTTTCTTGGAGAAAGGAGTTGTTCAGGGAACCAGCTTACTCATAAGCTCAACATCACGGTCAGGTGACAACCTGGCGATACTTCTGGAAAGACCTCCAGAATATCACTATCCGCATGTAGGATATCACGACATACCGGTGGATCTTGAGTTCAAGAGAGGATCATGCCTTTCAAGGCACAATGAGGTGGTCTTGGGAGCTTCGGCACGAACCTAGCTCTTTGACCGAGGGAGTGCATCAGAGCCAACTGACTTGGTAGCACTGTCAAACTCAACTTATTGATTGGCTAACCAATCATGCTAAGGAGGACAATAAATGTCCTTGGATTTTAGCGCAGTAAGAACTGCTGAGACTATCTGATGGAGGCAACATTGCTCTCGTATTATCATTTCTCGAGTAACAAGTCACTCGGAGAACGGAGAGTAACAAGTGTAAGAGTCTCACTTCATCAAGAGGATCATGAGGCTTAGCAGGACCCCTTGATATAAAAGAGTGTGACACTCTAAGGTGGAGCAGAACAAAGCTAAACAAGGCCCTCGTTCCGCGGATGACAATACCTTGACCTGGTCCGAGAGATGGGCAAGGTACTGGAGCTTGTTTCTCCTAACGAGACGAAGGTAAAAAAATCTTGACGGACCACAAGAGTAACTTGCATCGGAACACCTAATGCACGATTAGAACTTTACTGTCCACTGACAGACAGAGGTTGGAAGTTAGATCAGATGTAACTAACATGCTCAGGATAATCCCAAGATGTTGCAGATGCACCGGTTATTACTCAGTTGTGATAACCATGCCCCAAAAAGGAAGAGATGCAGCAGCGCCAAACAAAACTGTAGTAAGATTGTTGTTGATTCGTAGCTCACCCATAAGGACGCCGGGGTCCTCTTCAGCTTCTTCAGCAGAGACGTGGTTCAGGCGACGTCGCACAATAGGTCCAGCCTTGCCAGCTGGAGTGGCAGGGGTTCGTGCAGGAGTTCCCGTGAGAGGTGCCTTCTGAGGGCAATCCCTGAAGTAGTGGCCAGCCTGACCACAGGTGTAGCAGATAAGTCCAGGTGGAGCAGGTAGCGGAGAACGATACCCACTTCCGCTGGGGCACTCCCTGGAGTAGTGACCAGTCTGGCCGCAGGTGTAGCAGATAAGTCCAGGTGGAGCAGGTAGCATAGGACGACAACCACCTCCGCTTGACCCAGATGTCGAAGTAGTGGGGCGCGTGGTGGCGTGCTGAGCAATCTTCTCCTGGGCATCCTTTACTGCCTCCACTATGAACTCCATAGAGCAATCAGCCGGAAAATGGTCATTTCCTTCGCATAGGTAGCAGGTGGCGCCAGCGGTTGGGCACTTGCCAAGTGGATGCGCGTTGAAACAATGCGGGCAACTGCCGGGGCATTGACTCGCCTGATGTCCACCCCTTCCGCACTGACTACATGCCTTTCCTTGTGGTGGTCCATTCTTTCTGGGGTACTTAAGGGGGCACTTCCGGTACGGATGTCCACGCTCCTTACAAGTGTAACACCTGAGTTTGTCTCTAGCTTTCTTGGGCGAATCTTTAGATGTATGGGATTCCTGCCGATCAAAGGGTGTCGAGTGGGTCCCTGGGGTGGCTTCGATTTGATGGAGCGGAGGACGTTGTGCCATTCTGTAGATGTGACAAGGACGCAGTTAGTATCCACCTCGGTATGGTTGAGACATTAGCATTAGCGTACTCAAGTACTCAGACTAGGGACGATAATACTTTGTACAACAACGAACAAGGAACCAACAAGATGGGACTTGGGTCAAAGATCAGCATCATGCACCAGTAGCGTGAGATTCAAATGGCTAAGAAACCACGTGATTCAACCCACACTATCCAGCACAATCCGGGACCTTATGTTCAAGTCCTTGGGTTAAAACCCGAAGAAAGGATCAAAGGATTAGACTCCGTCGAAACATCTGAGTTGATTTCGGATGGCAACGCAGCGGGAGCAACTGGACACATAACACTAAAGGTCGAACCCAACCCCGTTTCTAATCATTTTGAAGTAACAGATGAGAAGTAAAACCTTTAACTCAAATTGAGGTAAGATTGCTCCGAGATTAGAGGGTAACCAGATAAGGAGTAAAAGAATCCTAAGATGGTTTTCACAACTCATTTTTAGGTTAAAAATATTTTCACAAACACTAGACTCAACATCGACCAGTAGAAGGGTTTCCTACAGGCAGTACTGCTCTGATACCAACTTGTGGCGCCCCGACCCGATTATTATACAGTGATACTGTGTCCCCGGTTATCTGATACCACCAGACACACTATCAAAGCATAATAGAGAGATCAAGATTTGTGGAACAACTGGCACATCACAGACTCTACGACACAAAATCATATAGTTCAACTCTTATAATAGAGAAAGATAGCAAATGACAACCAGAGGTCACAGACCCAACATTACAACAAGCGGAAGCAAATTAAGTTGTTCTAAACAACAAGAACCAAATTATGGCCTAAGAGGCCTACAAATAAACATCCAGCGCCAGCTGTTCCGGGATGTCCCAAGCTGCCACCTGGGAACCCCAGACTACTCGTCGACGTCCACAAAGAACCCACCTTCGAGGTCGGTGAAGTCGTCCTCTGAAACAAAACAAACGACGTTGAGTTCGACGAACTCGCAAGATTATATATAGAGCTTTAGCTCGATGAAGCTTTCAAAGTCATAGGGCTGTTTTGCATAAACCTGATTTTATTTATGGGAAACATAACTCAAAGGCATCGACTATTCAGAGTATTTTTAAAAGGGGTAGGAAGTGACTCTTTTCTTTGAATCACCTTTCTCAGCATCACCAACATCAACCACAGTACCTGCTCATCAAAGGCACCTCCCCGAATCACCCTCGAGGAAGCTCACCTTGCAATCTTGAAGTGGTACCTTTAGTACCCAACTTTTAATCATTCCGTTAAAGTTATTCTATGATCTCTGAATCCGTCACCAAGTCGTCCATAACCGCGGACACGGCTTTTCGAAAAGATTTATCCCTGCAGGGGTGTACAATGTGAAAGTCGCCAGGTTCCCGAGGGACCTCCCAGCTCCTTATCCATGCGTACCGTCCGGCCCATTGCCTAGCTCTTAGCTCTCTTCCGGGGAAAGCCGGCTGGGTGGGAGCGGCTACGACCTTTACCTCGCTTAAGACTAACCCAGGATCATCAGTGGCGGTAGGACAAGAGGTACCTCTCGCACCCTGTCGCGCGGCCACTTATTTTCCTGACACCACCATCCTCGTCTCAGTCTTGGCCACCATCTCAACGCACGCGCAAATGGAAAGCCAAACTAGAGGACCCTCGGCTAGTCCGCCACAAGTTAGTCGGTCGACGAGGTTCCATATGCCCACGCATGGTTGCACGCTCAACTTGGCTCGTAGGCGAGAACTCGCACTCAGGCGGCGAGAACGAGACAACCCACCACATCCCATGTGGCCTCTCATCCCCACCTTTAAGCATTTTATTATCCGTCACCACAATTCTCCACCATCATCTGTACATCTCATCACCTGTTTCCAACCATGAAACATCCACCGGACTGCTAAGCATTTTAACTAAGCATGGCTAAGCATCAACACTGCATAGTTAATTATTTCAGGCCAACAGTACAATCCTATGGATAATAGGAGGGGAAACAGGTAATTGGCATCGGAATCTTAATGCAACTATAGGATACTCTAATCCAAGCAAATTGACATTTGGAACCGCATGCAATATTATAGTGGAGAAAATATTTGCGGAAAATAGGATAAGACATGCTCAGGGGGGATTACGCTTGCCTGGTTGAACAGAGTAGTCAAACTGCTCGTCGGAGTAAGGATGCTCAACTCCGAACTCGTGATCTACCGGAGAGCAAACAACACCGGAAAGCAGAAACAACAATCAACACATGGCAATCGTGCAATGCATACAGAAATGATGATATGACATTTTAATGCACCGACTTATTATTAACAGCTCTCTAGCAATTTAAATGGGGTGCGGGAATAATTACTTCAGCGAGATAGGAAGACACCCCATACTTACTTAATGATTCTCCTAGCGTCGGAGAGTACATTACGGTAATGGTGATCAAATATGCATGACATTTATTTTAAAAGTTAGTTCACAAAGTTCCGGACATTTTGGTATATTGCTCGCCTTTTTCTGATGATCCGAATGATTACAAGTTATTACCTTTTATTTCCTCCTTTAAACATGCCCTGGTTATACGGTATTTTAAACAACACCGGAATTCAAAATAGGAAGCAAATAAAAGAAACAGTAATATTTTTGGTACTGGGCACCTTCGGAAATTCCGAGTGTATTGCAACCGGAATATCCGCTCGCCACATTCGTCTCCCATTTTCGCTAAGGACTAAATCAACTTCGTACTGCCGAAGTTCGAAAAATCCGAACTCTGTAGAATCGGAAAATCCGAGCGACGAAAGAGGCTGAAAATTTCCTAAGGACCTAACGTCTAATAGCACTGGTATACCTCGGATTATCCGAGTTCATCTTCTTCGGAATATCCGAGAGCAAGGAGATGCACGGCGACGCGCAGCACCGAGACGAGGGGAAGGAACAGGGGGCGAAGGAGGTGGGTGTCCTCACCCTGAGCTCGGGAAGATGCTCGGCGGCGGCGGGATGGACGGAATAGGCGGGAATCGTGCGGCGGAACGGCGGCGAGGTCACGGACGGCGCGGCGGAACGGTGGCGCTTCCGGTCGATTCCTTCGGCGAGGAGGAGCACCACGGCACGGCGGAGCTAGTGGTCCGCTCCGATTTACCCGGGAGCTCTTCAATCAGCGGCGAGACGGCGGCGGAGTTTGGCGGCCATGGCGCAGTTCGGGAGCTCGTGGGAGGAGAAGAAAGGGAGCGGGGCAAGTGGGGATGGGGAGCAGAGGGGGCCCCGGGTGCTTGTCCTCCTTCGCAGGTGGGGCAGAGAGGAGGGCCAGGCGAGCACGGCGAGCTCGAGCTGGTGCGGCTCGGCCGGCCAGCTCGGTCGCTACAGGGGAGGAAGGTGATGACCAACTTCTGAAACCCCCCCTGGAACTTTTATTTCGATCACAGATTGGTCCCTGGCTATTTCTTTTACAAAGCCCAGCAGCTGTACTTGATTTTAAAAGGGTACTTAAACAATTTATAAAAATCTGGGAAAATTCCTGTAGCCTCCCACTAACAAGTAGAAGCACCACAAAAATTGGCAAGTAGAAATAAAAAGTTTTGGACAACATTTGTTCATAGTGTTAAAAATAGGGCATTTGTTAATTTTCAGAAATGTTGCTCCTTTAGAACTTTTTGAGCAATTGCAAAATATTGTTTTTAGCTCTTGGAACTTCCTTGACAAAATAGAAGTTGTCAAGCATTTGTATTTTGCAAGGTTGAGTGCCTTCGTTGTTTTGGAATTGGTTGAAGCAAACTTAGCATTTTATTTTTAGGTGGTGCCAAACCTCAACAATTCCCTAGCAACAACAACAATTCCCTAGCAACAAATCCCTAGTGACAAGTTAAAGGTTTCAATTGGTACACTTTGATGCAAGGATGCCATGATGCAATGAACCAAAAGTGGAAAATTTTACACGGGTTTTTTGGTTCTTAACTTCGGGCTGTTACAAGTGAGCAGAGTCGTGGCGCAGAGGAGGAGAAGACGGAGCATAGTAGTTAAGACAAATTGCAAGATGAAAGTAACTGTGAAGCTTGTAGGAGAAAAATGGCACATAATATCGTGTGCTATGGATCACAACCATGACTTGTCGTATTCTCCCTCATTGACAAAATTCTTTCTGAGTCATAGATCAATGAGTAGTGAAGAAGCTATGCTCTCAAGATTTTTGCAAGATATCCGGGTGAAGCCTCAGAAGATTATGTCATTTTTCAGGGAATTGAAAGGAAGTTTTGGTAATATAACATTTGGGAAGAAAAAGCTTGAAAATCTGAAACAGGCAGAGAGGAAAGATAAGATGAACTCTGACATTGAATACACTCTGAAGTATATGGAGCAGATTCAACTGGAGAAGCCTGTTTTTTGCTCAAAAATGGAAGTGGACAGTGCTGGTTCTGTGAGAAGCATCTTCTGGACAGATGGCAGATCAAGGATGGACTGCAGGTTGTATGGTGAAATAGTATGTTTTGATACAACATATAGTACAAACCGGTATAATATGCCCTTTGCGCCTATTATTGGTGTGAATGGGCATGGAAGAACCATTGTGTTTGGGTGGGCTCTATTGAAAGATTAGACTCAGCTCACTTTTGAGTGGCTTTTCAAAAGCTTTGTTGAAGTTATGGAAGGTAAGAAACCACAGCTGATATTGACAGACCAGGATGTTGCCATGAAGCTTGCAATTTCTCAATTTTTCCAGATGCTTTTCACCATTTTTGCATTTGGCATGTTCTGAAGTGTCTTCGGGAGAACATGAGTGCATATATGTCTAAAAGGGAAGGAATGGAAGACTGCATAGTAGGGTTAATCATGGAGTCCTTGACTGAGACAGAGTTTGAGTCAGGATGGTCGGAAATGCTGGTAACATTTGACTCGGCGAATCATGATCACCTGAAGAGAATGTGGGCGGCAAGAACAAAGTTTGTACCAGCTTACTTCAAGAGAAGTTTCTGTCCTTTCACTAGAACCACTGGAAGAAGTGAGAGCTTCAACTCTAACTTCAAGGATTATGTGCTTAGAAAAGATACAATTGAGACTTTTCTTAAGCAGTATGTGATCTTCCAGGAGAGAATTCAGGAGCAAGAAAATGAAGACCGCTTTCAGTCCATCCTAAAAAACCCCACATTCTGGGGTCATAACCCAATAGAGAGGCATGCAGCCCAGAAATACACAAGGGGAATTTACTTGAAATTCGTCACTGAGATGGTTAACTCAACAACATTCAGTGTTCAAGAAGTTGTGAAAGATCAGGTTTATGAATTGAAGAAATTGATCAATTATGATCGCCCAGAGTACAGAAGGAGCCTCTTCACTGTTATTGTTGATCGGCAGAACCTCACATTTGAATGTGAATGTGGAAAATATGAGAAGGATGGCATATTGTGCTGCCACATCTTGAGGTTGTTCACCCAGTTCAATGTTGTTAACATTCCAGAGCATTACATATTGCCGCGATGGACCTCTGAATTTAGAGAACAGGAGTTGCTCAAGCATAAAAAGGATACCTTAGCCATGGAAGGATCAAACACAGCACAGAATGCTTTACGGCATGCTGCGATTCTTGATTATGTCAATGATGTTTGTGTAGACATAAGCAGAGATGGTGCAAAGAGTGCTCTCTTTGTTGAAGAGGTACTGAAGATCCATAAAAAGCTGATGGACCCTGAATCTGAACTAAATCAGAAAAAGAGTGATTCCATTGTACTGAAAGATCCACCTGTGATTAGAAAGAAGTCAGCAAAAGATGCTGCAGCCGAACAAGTAGATGAAGAAGAAGCAAGTACAGTGGTTTGTCGACCAAATCTGGATGTTTGGATAAATGAAGATGGAACTATCTCACAACCTGTGGAAGTTGAAGGCAAGAAGACAAAAGCTAAAGCACCAAGAAAAAAGAAGCAGCAAGAGCACAATGAAGGAATTGCATCTAGCTCAAGTTTGCTAGATCCTCCAGTATCTGCAGCCAAGTCAGTAAGCAAAGGGAACAGATTGAAGCCTCAGTCTGAGAAGAATTCCAGGAAAAACAAAACTGGGAAGAAACAAGGAAATTAGTTGGTAGTGAAAATAGTGCATTATGGAAAAATAGGAAATAAAATGTTGTAAGCTAATTTATCAAAGCATTACAGAGGTTTTGGGTTGAACGGTATTTTAGAAACCCTGAAAAGAACGGAATACATCCGTGAACGATTTGGTCATGAACGGTTAACTACGTTGAACAGATATTAGTGGTGAACGGGTATTTTTTTAACGGAATAAAGTCATAAACGGATTTTGTTTTTGAACGGTTTATTCGTCGAACTAAGTTTAGGGTTTCACGATATTTTTGAAAACCCTGAAAAGAACGGTTTATTCTGTTGAACGAGGTATTGGGTTGAACGATATTTAGAAACCCTGATAAGAACGGAATACATCCGTGAACGATTTTGGGTCATGAACGGTTAACTAGGTTGAACGGATTTTAGGGGTGAACGCTTATTTCTTAACGGAATAAAGTCATGAACGGATTTTGTTTTTGAACGGAATACATCCGTGAAACCATTTTGGTCATGAACGGTTAACTACGTTGAACGGATTTTAGGGGTGAACGCTTATTTTTGAACGAAATAAAGTCATGAACGGATTTTGTTTATGAACGGTTTATTCGGTCGAACGAGGTATAGGGTTTCACGATATTTTTGAAAAACCTTAAAAAGACGGTTTATTCCGTCGGACGAGGATTCGGTTGTACGATATTTTAGAAACCCTGATAAGAACGAAATACATCTGTGAACGATTTGGGTCATGAACGGTTAACTAGGTTGAACGGATTTAATGGGTGAACGCTTATTTTTGAACGGAATAAAGTCATGAACGGATTTTGTTTTTGAACGGATTATTCCGTTGAACGAGGTTTCGGGTTAAACGATATTTTTGAAACCCCTGAATAGAACGGTTGATTTATTTGAACGAGGTTTTTGGGTTGAACGATATTTTAGAAACCCTGAAAAGAACGGAATACATCCGTGAACAATTTGGTCATGAACGGTTAACTACGTTGAACGGATTTTAGGGGTGAACGGGTATTTTTTAACGGAATAAAGTCATGAACGGATTTTGTTTTTGAACGGTTTATTCGGTCGAACTAGGTATAGTGTTTCACGATATTTTGAAAAAACCTTAAAAAGACGGTTTATTCTGTTGAACGAGGTTTTGGGTTGAACGATATTTTAGAAACCCTGATAAGAACGGAATACATCCGTGAACGATTTGGGTCATGAACGGTCAACTAGGTTGAACGGATTTTAGGGGTGAACGCTTATTTTTGAACGGAATAAAGTCATGAACGGATTTTGTTTTTGAACGGAATACATCCGTGAACGATTTGGGTCATGAACGGTTAACTACGTTGAACGGATTTTAGGGGTGAACGCTTATTTTTGAACGGAATAAAGTCATGAACGGATTTTCTTTTTGAACGGTTTATTCCGTCGAACGAGGTATAGGGTTCACGATATTTTGTTTTTGAACGGAATACATCCGTGAACGATTTTGGTCATGAACGGTTAACTACGTTGAACGGATTTTAGGGGTGAACGCTTATTTTTGAACAGAATAAAGTTATGAACGGATTTTGTTTATGAACGGTTTATTCCGTCGAACGAGGTATAGGGTTTCACAATATTTTCCAAACTCGGAAAAAAGAACGGTTTATTCCGTTGAACGAGGTTTTTCGGGTTGAACGATATTTTAGAAAACCTGAAAAGAACGGTTTAGTCATGCACGATTTGGTCATGAGCGGTTACCTACGTCGAACGGTTTTTATGGTGAACGCTTATTTTTGAACGGAATAAAGTCATGAACGGATTTTGTTTTTGAACGGATTATTCCGTTGAACGAGGTTTCGGGTTAAATGATATTTTCGAAAACTCGGAAAAGAACGGTTGATTCCTTTGAACGAGTGACATGGGTATGCCTATCGGGTACCCTACCATGAGGGTACCTGGTGCACGTATCGACTAGGCCCAACTATCAGAGCCTACATGAAGCCCATGAAGGGAGGCCCACGAAGATGGAGTATCCTCCAAGTTTGGCGAAACAATAGTCGGTTTAGAGTTTCCTTACTTGTAAATCGAGTCGGTTACGAACACCCGAGACCCAGCCTATTATTTAAGGACTGGGAGGGCCATCGAACCAGACCACGTACTTTCAGAGCCACCAAAACCCTAGCGAGATCGACATCTCGCCGGGATCCTTGTAACCATCATATTCACAAAGCAATAACAGACAGGCAGGACGTAGGGGTGTTACCTCCACACGAGGGCCCTGAACCTGGGTAAAATCTTTGCCCTGCTTGTCAGCCGACGATACTTCCAGCTCTACCACGTTCTCTCCCCCATATTCATAACCTAGGGACCTTAACCATGGGTCTTGATGAGTCTACCCCTCGTCAAGTGGCGCCGTCTGTGGGAAAGAATAGCGCTGGACTCGAAGTTTCGCCGGTCCCAACAGCAAACGGCAAATCGCCGATCTCATCTGCAAACGGCAACTCGCCGGCCATGTCAGCAAACAGCAACTCGCCGATCCAGGCGACACACGGCGACTCGCCGATCCACTCGAAAAGCGGCAGCCTGCCCGCTTCACCTGCAAAAAGCGCATCTGCTCTTCCAATGAATTTCAATCCGCACTCGCCGGAGCTTCAGGAGGCGTTTTCCGGCCTTGAATCAGGTTTGAGTTTGACTGTTGGAGCATTCAATTTTTTCGTAAACAATCTTGGCACGCAGGACTCGACAGATCCGCAACAACTGGCGCTGGGCGCACTCGAGGCTCCGTCGACTGCGCTCGCCCCGTCGTCGATTCCTGAAGCCTGCTCGCCCGCAACAACCATGTCGACCGGCGAGATCGACAGGTTCATGATGACGGAACTCCAAGGCGAGGAGGCAGAATCAGCATACCGCACAAGCAACGTCGACTTCAACCTACCACTCGACGAGAGTTTCGACTGCGGGATCTCCCTCGATGACTTCTACGAGCCCGCGATTCATAACGACAGCAACGTCGACTCGGAGATCTTCACCAACACCAACCTCGACTCAGAAATCCATAATGGCTTCGCCAACACCGAGATGAGCATAGGCGATGAGCACATCGACAACGAGATTCGCCTCGAAGATCTACTCGATGAACACACTGGCTCTGACATGAGCCTCGACGGCGACGTCGAGTCCATGACTGGAATCGACAGCACATACACCTGTCCTCGGGTCACGCCCCATCAGGTCTACGTGGCCTTCACCGCAGAATCATCCGCAGACGCAGCCGCTCGCAGGCCTGCACAATTCCCATGCACGGTAACCATGCCGGATGGGGTCACAACCTTGACAATCACGGAGGAGATGGCAGCAAAAGCAGATAAAGTCATAAAGGAGTGCACAATGATGCCACCAAATTCCACCCCAGAGGAGATGTTGACCTTCCAGTACTTCAACTGGCAGGAGTCAATTCGACTGCAAAACTACCGAGCGACGCTCGAGAGCGCAAAAGGCAAGCCAGCCTCTCGAGTGCCCGAAGAAGGGAGCAATCCCTCGGGTCCACAATGCAACCAACCCCACGACCTAGGTCGCGGTTGGCAAGCCTTCCAGAACATGAAAGGGTAGCAATCACCCGTAACCTGTCGTTCATGACAGAGGACGCTAACGGAATCCCAGTGCCCAAAACTGCTGCGGGTGCATTATTCTCCGTAGGTGCTTACCTCAAGGCAATGCAACCTCCGGCGAATGACCCTAACGCAGCCCTGCATCGCCAACAACTCAAATCGCTAGCTCTAGCGGCACAGGCTATACAGCCAGAAGACAAAACTCCAGCAAGGAATCGCGATCGCGACATAGTCGACTCACGACACGCAGCACATCATCGCAGTGGTCGCAGCCACCACTCGGATGAAGGAAGGAGAAGCACGCGCCGGCACAGGTCCAGCAGAAGCAGATCTCGAAGATCCTATAGCAGCGATTCATACTCTGATCGTGAACCAGAGCCATGCGGAGCATTGTGCTTCACTCGACGCATCCGTGAGACGCGGATGCCCAAAGGTTCAAGTTGACAGGCGAACAACCCAAGTACAACGGTCGCCAAGAACCTTCCGGGTGGCTAGAAGATTACAGACTCGCCGTGGCATGCCAGCGTGGCACGAACACCACGGCGATGCAGTACATACGACTCATGCTCGAAGGAACTGCCCGCGACTGGCTCAAGTCGCTCCCTCCATCATCATACGACTCGTGGGACGATTTCCGCAGAGACTTCATCAAAAACTTCGAGCCTCTGTGTGAGCGCCCGAAGACATTCGAGAATTAAGGCATGCACTCAACGATCAGACGAGTCGTTGAGATCATACATACGGCGGTGGACCGAAATACGCAATTCGGTTGGCAAAGTGTCAGAAGACAGGGCCATGGATGCCTTCATACAAGGTCTCGCCAGGAAGGACTTCAAAGAGGCACTTGGTCGTGAAAAGCCAACCTCCCTGGCTGACCTCATCAAAGTTGCGACTGAGTGGGCAGATGGAGAGGATTCTGTACGCAGATCCCGTGCTTCCCCACCACGCGACAACTACGAAAGCGGCAGTCGAGGCCGCAGAGATTCATACAGAGAAGATCGCAGGCGCAAACGTTCCAAACGTCCTTACGACGATAACAGACCCGAGTTCATGGCGGCTGGATACACACAACCCGGGAGACCAAGATAGAAGCAATCGACGCTCGGATGATCGACGGGACAGTCGAGATCGCGAGCAGCGGAGCGACAGCTACAAAAGGCAAGAATGGCGCAAACGCAGCGACGCAAAACCCGAGCGGTCATTCGAGGAAAAGATGGACGACTGGTGCAGATTCCACCTCTTCAAGGGGGACGACGGAAAACTACGCTCCAATCACACCCTAAGGAACTGCAGGGAATTCGACCAAATGGCGACTGACTACATGATACGACTCAAAAGGTACGGCCCAGCACCTGCTCAGCCCACGCCT
Source organism: Poa pratensis (assembly GCA_947311845.1). Lineage (NCBI taxonomy): Eukaryota > Viridiplantae > Streptophyta > Magnoliopsida > Poales > Poaceae > Poa > Poa pratensis. Next base: position 107,350,101 of record CAMZMU010000107.1, on the reverse strand, counting down.
GCACCCGCACCACAGCCGAACGCTGTGCCCGCTCTCATGGCGCCACAGCCGCCACCGCAACCACCACCACAGCCTGCTCCAGGCGCAAACCTCGCAGGTGCCATACAACCCGTACTACGGGCGGAAGATGATCAATATCCACAGCCCCACGGGCAGATGTACATGATACAAAAGGGTCGCCCCTCCAACAGGCAGCAAAAGCTAATCACTCGACAGTGAACATGGCTGTCATGGCACCTCCTGCCGTGCCCGAATTTCTGAAGGGATCGGAAACCATCATAAGCTTCAGTCGAGAGGATCATCCCCCAGCTGTAGTTCGACCAGGGCACGCGGCTCTGGTACTCGACGCGCAAATAGGAGGCTACGCCATGACCAAGGTCTTCATGGATGGAGGCAGCGGCATAAACATCATCTTCGCGGACACGCTCCGCAAAATGAACAGGTCAGTCGAAAACCTCCCAAAATCTTCAAATACCTTCCACGGTATTGTTCCTGGCAAAGCAATTAGCCCAGAAGGCACCATACAACTCGACGTTACGTTCGGGGACAAAAGCCACTTCAGGACAGAGTCGATTGAGTTCGAGGTCGTCGACTGGAAATCACAATACCATGCTATTCTTGGTCGCCCGACGTTTGCTCGATTCATGGCGGTGCCACACTATGCGTACCTCACGCTGAAGATGCCAGGACCAAAGGGAGTCATCACTGTCCGTGGAAACTTTCAAAGGTCCGATGCTTGCGACCGCGAGTTCAGCAAAATCTCCGAGATGTTCGGGGTGGAAGAATCACTCGCCGACTTGGCGATTTCCAACGACCGCACACTCCTTCCGGAGCATAAGAAGTTGGCAGTCGACAGATCCTTCAATGCTACAAATGACACAAGGTCGCATCAGGTGCACCCGACCGATCCGTCCAAGACAGTCAACATATCTTCGAGCCTGCCTATCGCATAGGAAGGCGCGCTCGTCGAATTCCTCCGTGAGAACTGGGAAATATTTGCGTGGTGTCCAGCCGACATGCCAGGTATTCCCAGGGAATTCGCCGAGCACTCTCTCCAATTGTTTCCAGATGCAAAGCCAGTCAAGCAAACGATGCGTCGAATCTCCGGCCCAAAGCGAACCGCAGTCGAATCTGAAGTCGACCGGTTACTCGCAGCAGGATTCATTAGGGAAATCAAGAAATCACAATGGGTGGCCAACCCCGTACTCGTAGAAAGAAGCATACAGACATCCTTCGGATGTGCGTGGACTTCACAGCGCTGAACAAGTGCTGTCCAAAGGATCACTTCCCGCTACCCCGAATCGACCAGATCGTCGACTCCACCGCCGGATGCGCACGACTCTCCTTTCTGGATGCTTACTCAGGTTATCACCAGATAAGGATGAAGCAAGAAGACGAAGAAAAAACGGCGTTCATAACCCCACTCGGGGTCTACTGCTACACAACTATGCCCTTTGGGCTCAAAAACGCGGGTGCAACATACCAGCGCATGATGCAGGACTGCCTCAAAAAGCAAATCGGACGCAACGTCCAGGTCTACGTGGATGACATTGTCATTACCACAAGGGAAGAACACACACTACTCGACGATTTGAGGGAGACGTTCGCAAACCTCAAACGCTTCCATATCAAGCTCAATCCTAAGAAGTGCACGTTCGGCGTTCCAGCCGGGCAGCTCCTAGGGTACCTAGTCTCTGCCCGTGGAATCGAAGCAGACCCGGAGAAAATACAGGCCATCCTCACAATGCAAAGGCCTTCAAAGCTTCACGATGTGCAGAAACTAGCAGGACGAGTAGCAGCGCTCAGTCGATTCATCAGCAAACTGGGTGAAAAGGCTCTACCATTCTATCGACTGATGAAGAAGGCGGACAAGTTCGAGTGGACGCCAGAAGCTGAAGCAGCCTTCACAGATCTCAAGCGGATCCTCACAAGCCCTCCGATCCTCGTCGCACCTAAGGAACGGGAACCACTCTACCTGTATGTCTCGGCTACAAACAGGGTGGTGAGCACCGTACTGGTAGTCGAACGCATGGAGGAGGGGCACATCCAAAGCATACAACGTCCAGTCTACTACCTGAGCGAGGTTCTCTCCATATCAAAACAGCGGTACCCGCACTATCAAAAGCTGGCATACGCTGTATTCATGTCCTCAAGGAAGTTGACACACTACTTCACCGAGCACCCGATCACCGTGGTAAGTAACTCAGCAATCGGTGATATCCTCACAAACCCCAATGCAACGGGTCGAGTCGCAAAATGGCTCATCGAGCTGGCTCCAAGAGACATCAAGTACGAGCACCCGAAGGCTATCAAAGCACAAGTCCTACCCGACTTCACAACCGAGTGGATAGAGGCCCAATTACCTGGAGCACCAGACGTGTCCAATTCCTGGACCATGTACTTCGATGGGTCCAAGAAACACGAAGGCGCAGGCGCAGGCGTCATCCTCATATCACCAAAAGGGGACAAGCTACGTTATGTTTTGCAGATGGGATTCAAACTACCCTCCAATAACGAGGCTGAATACGAGGCCTGATCCATGGCATGCGGATGGCAAAAGCACTTGGGTGCACTCGATTGATGATCTACGGCGACTCCAATCTCGTGGTGCAGCAAACAATGAAGGCCTGCGACGCAATCGCGGACAACATGATCGCTTATCGCGACCTGTACAACACACTGGAGGGCAGCTTCGAGGGCTGTGAGTTGAGGCACATAGGAAGGGAAAGTAACGAAGAAGCAGACATGCTAGCCAATCTTGGCTCAACTGGCGCACAAATTCCACCTGGTGTCTTCCTCGAGCGCATCGAACACAGATCTATCAAGGAGAAACGAGAGCCTCCTCCGTCGACTACGCCAGCCAAAAGCAAAGTGCCTAGCACAGAGGACCCCCCAGTCGAGGTATTTCTCATTGAGCCAACTGGACTCAACCTTTTCTGGCTTACATACTCCGTGGCGAGCTACCAGATGACATAACCGAGTCCCGACGCGTGACTCGAAGATCAAAAGCATACACCGTTATCAACGGCGAGTTATACAAGCGCAGCATATCAGGTATGTTCCAAAGATGCATCGCATTCGAAGATGGCCAAGCCATACTTCGAGATATTCATGCAGGTACCTGTGGGCATCACGCCAGCAGTCGATCACTCGTAGCCAAAGCCTTTCGCGCAGGGTTTTACTGGCCTACAGCACTCAAAGACGCGGAGGACATAGTCAAAAGGTGCGTCGGCTGCCAGAAATTCGCAACAAGGCCGCACGCACCCGCATCGGCGTTGAAGACTATACCGCTGGCCTGGCCTTTCGCCCAATGGGGGCTCGATATGGTTGGGCCACTCAAAAAATCATCGCATGGCGGGCATACTCACCTACTGGTGGCAGTCGACAAGTTCACAAAGTGGATCGAGGCGGTCCCCATCACAAATTCGACTGCTACTACGGCAGTCAACTTCATAAAGAGCATCATCTACCGCTTCGGTGTCCCAAACAGTATCATCACTGATAACGGCACAAACTTCACGGCTGAGGAGTTCAAAACCTTCTGCAAAGAGCAGACATTACGCTCAACTACGCATCCGTGGCACATCCACAATCCAATGGCCAAGTCGAAAAGGCCAACGGACTTGTGACGAGTGGGATCAAGAAGCGCCTCCTGGTGCCACTCAAAAGAGCTGCGGGTGCTTGGGTCGAAGAACTACCATCTGTGCTATGGAGCCTACGCACAACTCCCAACACTTCTACGCAGTTCACCCATTCTTCATGGTCTATGGTGCAGAGCAATTCTGCCATCAGATGTAAGGTTCAATGCGCCACGAGTTGAAGCATACAATGAAGACGACGCGAAGAAGCACTCGAAGATGCAGTCGACTTACTCGATGAGCGCGAGACACGGCCTTGGCCCGCACAGCTGTTTACCAGCAGATCTCCGCAACTACCATAGCCGTCGACTGCGAACCAGGTCCTTTGTTGTGGCGACCTGGTTCTTCGACTGAAGCAAAAGAAGGTGCACAAGCTCGCTTCCCCATGGGAAGGTCCCTTCATCATCACGGAGGTCCTTGGTGGAGGCGCATATCGACTGAAGCACGCGAAGACAGGCGAACTCTCTCATAATCCTTGGAACGTTGCGCATCTGCGCCGTTTCTACGCATAAAGTGCTCACAGTCATACAATGTAATAGGCTATATGTCGGATGGCTGCAGGTTTCAGACGCGCTCTTTTCCTTACCAGGGTACCTAAGGGGACTGGAAGGTTTTTAATGAGGCGGCCTGCAGCCTAACATTCAAAAGAGGAATAAAATCAATGTTCCTTCGACTTCTTTGTGGCTACTACCCGCATAATTCATACCTTAACCGCACCCGAAACCCTCGGGGGCTGTGTTATCGATCAAATGAGCTCTCGCTCTTGCAGAAACACAATGCCTTAGCCGCACCCGAATGCTCGGGGGCTGCGTAACAAGGATCCAAACAAAGAACACAAAAACTCTGCAGCCGCACTCGAATACTCGGGGGCTGCACAGTCATTGGTTCACAACCAACACATATTTCACAAACCCCGCTCGACTGACTCGGGGGCTCGACAAAAAATCAAAGTATACAAACTATACAATATACAAAGAGTCAAAAATTACACTCGGGGGCTGCCCCCTATACAAAAATTGCACTCGCAAACTATTCTAATCCTCAGGCTCGTCCTTTACGGGCAGCTCGGGACCGCAAAGCTGTTCGCGAGTGCACTCGATTAGTGTCTCCGCAGCTCGGATCGTGTCATCCAGGTCTTTGTTCGAGAACCTCTCCGGCTGCAGGTGTCCGCAACACCAACCTTGGTTTTCGACTACGCATATACGCCATTGCAGCGTTGGCTCCAATCACAAGTCTCTGAGACAGCAACTCTCGAATGGGATTTGTTTGACGGAAGATGTTCAACAAAGCACGAATCCCTTGTGGTTGTGGCCCCGCAGGAAAAAGAGTCTCGTTCAGGCGAATAAACGCTGCCCGGCATAACTCCAGCAGTTCAGCACTTCGCCAGACGCGATCCTTCAGGGTGGCGAGTATGCGGGCATGGTACCTATCAAGCCAAAAGTGTTGACGCCCAGTCGTAGGGTCGTCAACCACGCTATCCAGACGCCCTTCCACGCGAATCTTTTCAGCCTGGAAGTTGTCGACAAAGCCTACAAACACGGGCGCACCAGTCAGATCAAAAGGACAATAGCTACGCAAAAAGCTTGTAAACAGAGCAAGACTCGAACTTACACTCGAGTTGCCTGTTCACAAGATCCATCTCCCCGAGCACATATTCCTCGCGTTGGGTGGCCAACGCGGGTCTCGCCCTCAATCGATTCAGCTCAGCCTGGGCGTCCTTCAGATCTTGCTCCATTCTCACAAATTTGGCCTTCATAACTCCATCACCTTGGCATCATTTACCACCTGACCCTGGGATCGGGTGGTGATTGGAGCCTGCGAGGAACTAGTCGCAGTAGCAGGTTCTCGTGACTGTTCAAAGAGCATAATCACAAACACAAAGTTTGTGTCAGAAGCTAAAACTGTCATAAGCATACAACTCTTCGAGTGAAAGACATTAGCAAAAGACTATTTGCATAAACAAGGTAGCACAAACAAAGCGCAGACTCGCGCAGTTCAGAAGGTATCATTACAAGGCATAAAACAAAAGGGTACAGCTACCCTAAACCTAAGATTCGATTTCCTAAGCAGACGATTGGCAGTCTCGAGTGCCCGGCGCTCCATGGTGGTCATAAAAACCTCGGCCAGTCGCGCGGCGGCTCCGCTCACCCCCTTCAGAGAAATGGGCTTCCCATCTGGCTTCCGAGGGAACGCAGACAGTGCTGCCTCGTAGTCGCAATCTATCCCATGTCCCATAAGAAGCTTGATGGTGGACTCGGATCCGCGTACCGTGTTGGCGCGAGCGAAACCCGCCATGGTGGACGTCCCGGGGCCAAACACGTCGGCGAAGTCGTCCGCCGTCGACGGCACTACGCCAGTCGGGAACACCACCTTGTATACAGCGCCAAGTGTGCTCGTCGATTTGGCGAGTGCTCTTTCGCCTGGTTGCATAGGCGCCTAAGCCGCCCACAGCCTGTTCCAGCGAAAGATCGTCACTCGCCACGTCCGCAGAGGCCGGTGCGCCAACAGCTTCTGCACAATTCAAAAAAGGCAAAAGTCATTTCATGACACTCGACAGTTATATCATCATATCAAAAGGAGAAAAGATTACTCACCTCCCATGGCCTGCGCGAGTGCCGCGAGCTGGTCAGCATATCCTCGCTCGCGTGCAGCGGCTGAGTTGGTGGCGGCAGCCAGCTCTTTCTTCGACTCTTCGCGCTGCGCGGCGAGTGTGTCTTCCAGCTCCTTCTTCTCGCCTGGCCCAGCAAAATCACGTGCATTCAATACTCGACAAAATCAAGCATTGCAAAAAGAACCGCAGCAAACAACAGCGCAAAGGAGAACTTACGCTGAGCCGCTCTAGCTCGGCGCGCATGGTGTCCCTCTCCTGCTCCACCTGGACATAAGCATCATCACGCCCCGTGAAAACCGCGCCAGAACGGTCAAATCAAGTCCACGCGGCGTCATCCCTGGTCAGCTCTGCAAAAACGGCCCACAAAGCAGGGTCACGTCTTATCAAACATCACCAAGCACGCCACCGCTTGTCAGAGATGGCAGTCGCAAAAATGCGTCATTGCTGACGTTGTTTCATCTTTCAGAACTGGCATAAAAGTCACTCGATGATACTTTCGGGTGGTCTCTCGCACAAATCTCGGTTGGTTCTCCAGCAGAAGTCATAGACGCCAGTCGAAGGACTTTCGATTGCAACATCATATTCCCATCGGGAGCGTATCAAATTTTTTTTTGACTAATGTATGCAGGATAAAAGATTTTGAGATTATCCTCCATTGCAAGCAATAAAGCACAATCTCGGGGCTACTCCCATCGGAGCGCTATCGCGCACCCGATAGAATAATGGCAAAAGTGTCAGTCGACGAAACATTCGACTAAGTTCATAAACAAAATCACACTCAAAATATTCCCGAGTTGATCCGACGATCCTTGGATGCTGCATGCATAGTGCAAAGGTAAGACCCACCGATCAGTCGAGCCGGGCTAAGGACCGCTCCAGCAGCGTTATCCTTAAATTTTCTGTGTCAGCAGACATGATGAATTATCCCCGACGGACGCGTTGGGTTGATTCAAAATTATACTGCAGATCGATTCAGTAAGACCTCAACGGCCGTTTCGAGTCTGTCCAGTTTGTTCCAGATTCGAGTCCGGGACTCGAGTTTGATTGAAAGCTAGTATGGTTTTGCCACAAATGGTAGTTAACTGGCCCCGATCCGTCGTGAGTGCCGGGCCTGCTAAGGTAATATCCCTTGACTATCATAAGCAAAAACTCATAGTCGATGAGACACTCGACATAGCCGACATGTGCTATTTCATAAGAATGCTAAATACAGATGCAAAAAATGTAACGTGCATGATGTATGAGTCCATGCCCGACTCTTCGAATCAGACAAGTACTCGGGGGCTACTGACATGGGTATGCCTATCGGGTACCCTACCATGAGGGTACCTGGTGCACGTATCGACTAGGCCCAACTATCAGAGCCTACGTGAAGCCTATGAAGGAAGGCCCACGAAGATGGAGTATCCTCCAAGTTTGGCGAAACAATAGTCGGTTTAGAGTTTCCTTACTTGTAAATCGAGTTGGTTACGAACACCCGAGACCCAGCCTATTATTTAAGGACTGGGAGGGCCATCGAACCAGACCACGTACTTTCAGAGCCACCAAAACCCTAGCGAGATCGACATCTCGCCGGGATCCTTGTAACCATCATATTCACAAAGCAATAACAGACAGGCAGGACGTAGGGTGTTACCTCCACACGAGGGCCCTGAACCTGGGTAAAATCTTTGCCCTGCTTGTCAGCCGACGATACTTCCAGCTCTACCACGTTCTCTCCCCCATATTCATAACCTAGGGACCTTAACCATGGGTCTTGATGAGTCTACCCCTCGTCAACGAGGTTTTGGGTTGAACGGTATTTTAGAAACCCTGAAAAGAACGGAATACATCCGTGAAACGATTTTGGTCATGAACGGTTAACTACGTTGAACGGATTTTAGGGGTGAACGCTTATTTTTGAACGGAATAAATTCATGAACGGATTTTGTTTATGAACGGTTTATTCCGTCGAACGAGGTATAGGGTTTCACGATATTTTCCAAAACTCGGAAAAAGAACGGTTAATTCCGCTGAACGAGGTTTTTAGGTTGAACGATATTTTAGAAAACCTGAAAAGAACGGAATACATCCGTGAACAATTTGGTCATGAACGGTTAACTACGTTGAACGGATTTTAGGGGTGAACGGGTATTTTTTAACGGAATAAAGTCATGAACGGATTTTGTTTTTGAACGGTTTATTCGGTCGAACTAGGTATAGTGTTTCACGATATTTTTGAAAAAACCTTAAAAAGACGGTTTATTCTGTTGAACGAAGTTTTGGGTTGAACGATATTTTAGAAACCCTGATAAGAACGGAATACATCCGTGAACGATTTGGGTCATGAACGGTTAACTAGGTTGAACGGATTTTAGGGGTGAACGCTTATTTTTTAACGGAATAAAGTCATGAACGAATTTTGTTTTTGAACGGAATACATCCGTGAACGATTTGGGTCATGAACGGTTAACTACGTTGAACGGATTTTAGGGGTGAACGCTTATTTTTGAACGGAATAAAGTCATGAACGGAATAAAATGTGGAGACAGAGAGTTCCAAAATCATAAAACTCAACCAACAGTATGTCATCATCTCTCAGTGAGTGGAGATATTTAGGATTGACAAAATTATGAGTTGATGGGCAGAGGACAGTTGTAATGAAAAACAAGATGAAGCTCTGTAGAAACACCTTTTCATCGTTGGACCCCAACATGATGGACTCGACCTTGCTAACTTTGATTGTTTTCTCCCCTGGCTCGAGATACTGGCTGCGAAGAAATTCCACTTCCCTGACAGCTTCTGGATCCTTACTCTCAAGCTTATATGGGACAAAACCATTCTGAAAACCGAAAACCTTGTCGACAATATCTTTGGTAAACCAAATTTCCTTTTCTTTGTGTTTGAAGAAGAATTTCCCAGTACCACCATATGAGGTGTGATCAACTAACCGCTGAAGGATGGTAGGTGGGATCATCAAGTGATCATTGATAGTAATCATGTTTGTCAGATTGTGACGAATGATGTGACCCTTCTGAATTGGGTTGAACTTTTTCACAGCTTTACTTAACCTCATGGATGAGAAGCGATTTGTAATAGTTGCTTTACATCGAGGTACTTCCTCCAGCATATTAACTCCTACACATATAGTAAAGTGAAAAATAAATGAAGTGAAAATAAAGTCACTACACATGCCTGTGAACAACAAAAAGACACACTATTCGGAAATGTAAAACGATAAAGATGAAGTGAGACCGGCCTAAAACGATAAACCAGTGTATTATCTAGTGCTAAAAAACATACATGACCAACTACTAGTGTGTTGACTGCCAAAAAGTTCTATTAATTGCCACATGACCAACTACTTCAAAAAAACTACAATAGAAAAAGAAACAAATGACTACTAATTGCCTCACGTATATAAAAAAGTAGTCATCCTAGTTGTGGTACAGAACTTCAAACCAGAAAGCTATACCAAATGTTCAAACCAGGAAGCTATACCGAATAGAAGCGAAAATCTATGCATCAGTTAACATGCTATGTTATAGGAAAAAGAAACGCTGCATACACACATACAGACTGCTAGCTAGCTAGATAGAACTGGATATTTATCTCCTGCGAGTGCATCCATGCCAAAACACAAAAAGGGAAACATGCTCACGAACATACGTACTAGATTAACATCATCTTCCACGCATCTAAGATACTTTCCATGAATTAATCTCACACACGCTGCTGTGTTTATAATAATCACATGACAAACACGAAGGCATACGAATCAAGCGAGCGAGGCATAGAGAGAAAGAAGAAGAAAACTGGTCGAAACCCTAGCTCGTCGCGAAACCCCATTGAGTTCATGCGGCTAGCTCCCCCACCCCGAAACCCTAGCTCGTCGCGAAACCCCATTGTGTTCATGCGGCTAGCTCACCCACCCCGAAACCCTAGCTCGTCGCGAGATCGATTTACTACATAATAACTGGGGGGATCCGCGAGGGTACAGAGGTATAGGATGCCTGGATATGAATGGGAGAACAAACCTTCAGCCGCCATTGACGACGAGGAATCGGGACGGCGAGGAGTCGGGGACATACGGCCAGTAGTGGCGGACGGCGCCGAACCAGTGCGACGAACCAGTGCGAAGAACCAGATCGAAGAACCAGGGCGAAGATCTGCCGAAGAACCAGCACGAGATGTGGAGGACGTTGGCGAACAATGGCCAACCGCAGCGGAGGAAAAGAGCTATCGCCCCCTGTCGGGATGGAAATGGCGACGAGAAAGAAGCAGAGGGGATAGAACGGAGAAGAAAGCTACGAAGAGGTAACTGGGCCAGGCCCATAAGCGCGAGGGGGTGTGCGATTTATCCCTATCATCGACCTGGTCGATATATAGGGTTTGCCCACCTGACGGTCTTTGTATCCCTTTAAACACTAGTGGCCGTGCACGTGCAACGCACGTGTTATAATTTATTATAATATAAACATGTCTTTGAATATATTTGTTTCATTAAGTTATTTTACCAAGCCAGCTAAATTTGATTCATGATACAAAATTGATTGTCTCATTCCAGTTAGAAATGGTTATTTAGGAAGAGTGTGTTTGTTGTTTTTCGGGATTGTTGATATAATTGATCACTTGTGAAACATATTTGAAGTACACATAAACTGAAGAAAAAAAGGACATATAGCTACAGATGTATCCTACAAATTAACAAACTATCAAACCAAAATACATTGAATTCTACGCTACATAAAAAGACAAATTTGTAAATCAAAGTGTGTAAACGGCACACCTCCAAATTTTGCGAGAATTTGTCCATTTTACATGGCCCAAAATTTGTAAATTTGCACGATTGTATGATATTATAGTATAGTCTATTCAGATTTACTTTTTAAAAAAGTTTTAAATTTTAAAATAAAAGGCTACGGGCTACAAATGTGTCCAAAATTTGTAAATTTGCACGATTGTATGATATTATAGTATAGGCTATTCAGATTTACTTTTTAAAAAAAGTTTTAAATTTTAAAATAAAAGGCTACGGGCTACAAATGCCTTTTTCAGGTGTGCCCTCGTCGATACGGAGAGAATCCGACAAGAACAACGTGCCAAGCTCTGTTGATCCGTAGGCCACACGGCGAAATTTGTTTTGCCATGCATCCCACGGGACATATTGATACTGGTTTTCTTTTAGACATATACTGGTTTCCTGGCTAGCAAAACAAGTGGACACTGATAGTGCTTCGTCGCGTTGGCGCCTCTATAAATGGTCAGCTTGGATCGTCATATCCATCACCTGCACGGCTGCACCGCTCACTCCACATCACGCTCCAGAGTAGACACCGCGCCGCTCCGGAAACCAACAAGCGTGCTGGTGCCGTGATGGATGATGACGCAACCACCATGACGGCGCGCAAGCGCAAGCAGGTGCTGCTGTACCCGTCGCCCGGGATGGGCCACCTCGTCTCCATGATCGAGCTCGGCAAGCTCTTCGCTGCTCGCGGCCTCGCCGTTACCATCGACCATCGTCATCGTGAAACTGCCGTTCGAAGACACCGGCGCGAGGGCGCTTTTCATGGCTGGCGTCACCGCGGCTAACCCCTCCACCTCCTTTCACTGTTTGCCGCAGGTCGAGCTTCCTCCCGTCCAGTCCAACCACCCCGAGGGGGTAAGCTTCGAGGTCGCCCGCGTCTCCAATGCCCACCTCCGTGTCTTCCTCGCCGGCGCCACCCCTGCCGTCGTACTGGTGGACTTCTTCTGCAGCGTCGGCCTCAATGTCGCCGCGGAGCTTGGCATCCCCGCGTACTGCTTCTTCACATCTGGCGCAGAGGTTCTGGCCGTCTTCCTGCATCTCCCGGTCCTGCACGCCCAGACCACGGCGAGCTTCCGAGACATGGGCGAGGAGCTCGTCCACCTACCAGGAGTCCAGGAATCATCTCCTCGCTTCCGGCATCGCACGCAATCAAGCCGCTCATGGACCATGACGACGCGGCGTACAGAGGATTCCAGAGCGTGTCTCCTTACCTTTGCCGATCTCAGGGCATCATCATCCACACCTTTCGCTCGCTCGAGCCGCGCGCCGGTGACGCAATTGGCACCGGGCTCTGCACGCCTCCAGTCTACTGCATCGGCCCGCTGATAAAATCGGAGGAGGTGGGCGTGAAGCACGGGTCTGCCGCCGACGACGGTCACGAGGGGACGAAAAGTTATTTTGTCAGCGGTGGCAAATCTCGTAATTACAACGAAACTGAAAAGATGTGTTGAGTTGTCAAACATTGGAGCGATCTGGACCGTTGGCCAAATATTGAAGGGATTAGATTTAATGTATCAACACAAGTTTGCTCTTTTAATAGTATAGTACACGTGCACGTGCAACGCACGTCTCTCTACAATGACTTCACAATATTTAGTTCATTGTCAAATTCTTATCACGTGTAGAGATATTGTCGACGACATTGTTTTAGACATGCGAGTACCTTATCGTGTCGTAGCGCAGGTGATGTGCGGGCACATCTTGGACCTGGAATGTCAAAGTACGTGCATCTCGTGCCCATGAGCTCGAATCTCGACTTTGGGGATGAAATTCTAAATGTGTGATCCCTTCTTGAAAGATTTTGTCTAAGAATTGTGTACTCTTTGTTTTTGGTCAAACGTCTACAAACTACATGGAACACTCATCCGAGCACATTGGCATTGGTAAGCGAGAATTTCAGTTGAACAAACAAATACAAAGATTTCTACTTCCACTGTTCCAAAGTTGTAGGACGACAAAACTGAACTCTTCAACGCAAGGCAACAATGGCAGCAGTTCGCAGGACGCACATCACGACCAAGCAAGTCAACAATCCAAAGACCCACGCCGCGTACAAGGTATTGAAATACTATGTTCTTCGCCAAGGACGCCGTCTGGACTCTGGAGCACGTCGTGACGCCTGAGTTGAAGGCTGCCCGCACCCACAACACGGACACGTCACGGCCCAGCACCACGTGCCCGCCCTCGTCCACCTTCCGCTGCAGGTCTATCACCACTCACCAGTTCACCACCTCATCTCCTTCATTGCCTGAGTACAACCAGCACGCGTCAGCACTTCTGGGGAAAGAGCTCTCGATTCCGGAACTCCAATACTGGGTCGGGGGCGAGGAGCCCGGATCTGGCCCCGCCGAGGATTGAGGAGCGGCGGGAAGAGGAGAACGTCTTCTGGTGTCCCTGCCCGACGCCGTCCCCGAGGACGACGTCCCAGTGCCTTTGCAGGGTTTGGGAGGGAACACGGCCAGTGGAGGAGCGGTCGGAGAAGCGAGGTGAGGCCGGGAGCGAGCTAATCGACGGTGGCCGGAGTTGGGAGGAAGCGGACGGCAGTTCCATTGACGGTTTCCAGCAAGCACGGCTACTCCAGGATGACGCAGAACTCCTGAGCTTCTCATTGCGGCACGAGGCGGACGGAATCGACGGTGAACGGCGTTGGCCGAGCGTTCGCGTGATTGGGTTACGCGGAGGAGGTGCGTAATCTGTTCTTTAATTTCTTTTAGCGGTGGCAAATCTCGTATTTATCACGTAACGAAATAAAACGAACCGGTACGATGGCATTAGCAGTATTATGTGATTTGGTGGGAGGGTAAAACGGGCAAAAGTGGATTTGTGTTGAGTTGTCAAACATTGGAGCGATCTGCACCGTTGGCCAAATATTGAAGAGCTCAGATTCAATGTATCAACACAAGTTTGCTCTTTTAATAGTAGTATAGATTATTGAGCAATAAAAGGTAGCTGTTATCTCAAAAAAAAAAAAAACTTCCTTTGCTCCGCTCGCCACTGTTCTTCTCGTCGCCGGAAAAGCCAGGCCGCCGCCGCGCAGCGGCGCCTCCTCTCCCTCCGCCCCTGTTGGAATCATCAACGCCGACCGTGTCCTCCGCCGCCGCGCAGCTGCGCATTCTCGCCCTCCGCCCCTGTTGGAGCCGACCGACCGGCGCCGGTTAGTTTCCTCCGGCATCGGAATTTGTTTACTCCTCGCTCAAAAATCCTAGCGCTTTTACTCGGTTCCCCTCTTGTGATGCGCCTTCCTTCCGCAGACCTTCGAGTATAGCGGGAGGCGGCGATGGTGCGATCTCCAGCGACAGGCGCCTAGGCGTGCAGCTGCAGACCGTCAACACTGACTTCCAGATGGTGTTCAAGATCCACGGCAAGCTGTACATCGGCCTCTCGGGACTGTATTGTCATAAGCAGGGAAAGCTTGTTACATATGTTCTGATCCCAAGCACATTGCAAAGGACTGCAAAAATGTTCTGTATTGCATCAAAGATGTTCTGATCCAGCGGCTGGTGTTGGAGCAGAAACTGTAGCAGAGGGCATGAAGCCTGCCTTGTCTCTGCCCTCCTTCACCAGAAAAAAGGTGAGAAGTTTCAAGCCCTGGTAACTTGGTTTGCAGCAGTGCGCTAGGGGGGTGGTGTTGAGAGAACTGATTCATGTGAAATCATGAACCACAGCTGAATATATCAAGTAAATTTGATGGAATTGTGGTGAGTGGTGACCTTGTGTGAAGTAGGTACCCACTTCTATTGGGTTAATAGAGCACATGCTTTTCATATTTATGCTGATGCTGTTGTGCAATTGTCCGTGGGTAGCAGCTCATCAGGTGCCCACATCCGCCCGCTTCCCTACTTTCTGGCCGCGTGACGGTAGCTCTCCGAGAGGACGACCCCTTGCCCTCTCTTGCGACGTTTACTTCTAGCAGCAGCTTGTCCGTGGGTAGTGATAGCAAGAACCTGATATGCGCTTGTACCATGGTCCGCAATGTTGCAAAGTTTCTGCCCGAATGGGTTCGATACCATGCAGCAATAGGGGTCGACAAGTTCTACATATATGACAATGGCAGCGACAATGACCTCGCGGACCAGGTGGGTCTTTTGCAAGCCAATGGCTTTGGTGTCGTCACGGTGGCTTGGCCACGGATTAAGACCCAGGAAGCAGGACTGTCCCACTGTGCGGCCATCGCTCCGTCTTCCTGCCAGTGGATGGCGTTCGTGGACGTCGATGAATTCGTCTTCTCACCGGCCTGGCTTAAATTCGAGCGGCCCTCATGCTTGATGCTAGAAGCCCTTGTGGTGAACCTTGATCCGCAGATTGGCCAGCTCTTCCTCCCCTGCTTTGATTTTGGCCCCTCCGGCCAAACATCTCATCCATTGGAGGGGGTCTGCCAGGGGTACACCTGCCGTGTGAAGAAACCGATCCGCCACAAGTCCTTGGTGCGACTCGATGCAGTTGCCGATTCTCTCGAAAACTGTGTCCACCACTTCGAGTTGAAGTCTGGATTCAAGTTCGTGTGGTCTCGGCTCGCGCGCATTAACCATTACAAATTCCAAGCATGGGAGGAGTTTAAGAAGAAGTTCCACAGGCGGGTTTCAGCCTACGTGGCGGACTGGAAGGACCCAACGAACCTACAGTCCGGTGATCGAGCCGCCGGTCTTGGAGTTGATGCCATCGAGCCAAATGACTGGGTGGACCGCTACTGTGACGAGAAAGATACTGCGATGAAGGAGCTGACAACAAAGTGGTTTGGCATTGGCTTTCGAGGCACTGGATAAACCAGTGATATTTTGCCCTCCCCCTCTCCATCCCCTTCCCCCTCCCCCTCCCCCTCTCTTTGATAATTCTAAAACTTGGTATAAAAAAATACTTAGCTTGCTAAAAATAAAAAACAATAGCCTTTAAAATGATGATAATAAAACTTGGTATAAAAAATACTTAGCTTGCTAAAAATAGTAAAAAGCCGAATTAGTATACACATTTTTGCAAAGAATCATGCCATGCTACTTTTACTGTATGCAAATATCATGCCATGCCACTTTTACTGTCTGCCAGAGGTACCAGCGTCTTGCTAAAGATTAAAAAATAGCCTTTAATTGAATAGTATATACATTTTTTGCAAAGAATCATGCCATGCCAATTTTACTGTTTGCAAAATCATGCCATGCCACTTTTACTGTCTGCCATAGGTGCATACTAGGTACCAGCGTCTGATGAAGGAGCTGCAGGAGGAGAGAGACATAAAGCCCGAGACCTTCGCCAACCTTCTCTCTGCCCTCCTGTACGAGAAAAGGTGAGATGTTTTAATCCCTGGTAACTTGATTTGTAGCAGCCCGCAAGGGGGATGGTGCTGAGAGTACTAGTGCTTGTAACTGTTGGTCACTGAACATTTGTAGTCTTGCTGAAATTTGTTTCTTTTTTCCTGTTTAGTCACAACCACTAGGTTTGTTGTTTGCCTCTGAACCTGAAAAAACAAACATGAATGAATAATTGTGGATAATAATAAGTTATTTCTTCAACTATATCTGTGAGCCATTTTAGCAATCATAAATCGATACACCATATATATGCTCTTGGATGCGACTATTCTTCACTTCTTTGTTGTTTTGTTAATTGGTTTCCCTCTGTAGGAAACTGCTATAATGGAGCTGAAGAATGAACTTCAAGAAAGACCTACGGCTAGACTAGTTGATGAGCTCAAGAAAGGGGTCCAGATTTTGCAGGTTGGGACAAAAAAAAAAAAACTTGTGGATGAACACATAAGCTTTTCTGTGTTGCATCTTATGATAAATTTGCCCACATCTTTTTGTCGGTGATCGTAGAAAGGTGTGAAAGCTACTTGGTCGACAAGGTCCTGGACAAGACTGGGATGAAGGGAACCGGGAAGTGGACAGTCCAGCAGGCTGCTGAGCTCTCCGTGGTGAGCTAGCCAGGATTTGGAAGGGTGGGTGCATAATCCGCTGCAGCTTCCTGGACCTTATCAAGAAGGCCTATGACAGGAATGTCGAGCTCGTCAACCTTCTCATAGACCCGGAGTTTGCACAGGAGATCATGGACAGGAAAGGTGCATGGACGAGGGTTGCTCTGTCTCGCTATCAACAAAGGGGTTAGCACCCCAGGCATGCCTGCAAGTCTGGCGTACTTTGACTCGTAGAGGAGGGACAGGCTGCCCGTGAACCTGGTTCATTCGCAGAGGGACTGCTCTGGTGCTCACACCTACGAGAGGGTCGACATGCCAGGCTCCTTCCACACCGGGTGGTACAAGATGGCGAACTTGGAGAACTAAGCTGCCGCTGCTGCTCGACTGGGGCATGGTTCCGTCTTGTCGGTGTATTTGGTGTCTACTTATATATAGGTTCTTTTCTTGAAAGGGAAGAAGTGCTGTAGGGTCCAGTTTCTCTCAACTACCTGTCATAGTATCATGTAATCAATCCTGGAGGGAAACATTGTTATATGTCGGATCTCATGATTCAATAATATGCATTTTCAGGTCCTTGTGTTTTATTGTGTTTCAGAGCCAATGAATAACATAACATAACCCAGTACTGCTTTGTCAGCAGAATCATTACCTTATTATGTTCCTTTTTCAATTTACAGTACTTTAAGTGTTCTGAGTACTACTTGTATCTGATCATGATTGTGCAAGCAAGCAGAACCTGATTCTGTAATAATGACTATCTGTAAAATTCTGAACCTGATTTGTGCAAACAAGTTTCTGTAATGTTTATGCAAGCAAGTTTCTATAATGTTTTTGTACTGTTGTGCAAGCAAGTTTCTATAAAGTTTCTGTAATCTTTCTGTTCAGGGTCCTTTGTTTCATCAGCTAATAGCAGCAGACCAGCAACAATGCATCTTGAACTGAAGACGTAGCTACGCTCTTTTTTCTCCCTGCGGCCTGTCTGCCGGACTTGTTAACTTGGAACTGATTCTGTCTCTGGAGTAGAGATGCTGGACTGAACTGTCCGATTTCGATCAGTCTAGCATAATGCGTGAACGAGGATCGAAGGCGTATTTTGTACATTAGAGAACTAGAGAAGACAGTTTCCTAAGGACCAGGTGTTTTGACTCATAAGAGCATCTAGTCTCATTACGGAAGTGCATTTTTAAAATATTTTAAAATAGCAAAAAAAAAACTGAAAAACAAATTAGGGTGTACCTCCAAACAATTTAGGTTGGCACACAAAGTTTCACGACAATTTAGGTTGACACGCCTCGCATTTACGGCGGCATGCTGAGCGCCCTGCCTTTTCCGGCTTTCCAAGCATAGGTGTGGACGAATCATGTCGCCGGCCTTAACTCCGGGACAGGACGTGTGCTCACCCAGCCGGCGCTTCCCGCCCAGCACCACCGCTTCCCACCTCCATTTTGTCGCCTCTACCTTGGATGGCTATAAAGAGGCCCTCACCGTGCAACCATTTCACCACACCGCCCAGAGCAACCATGCCTCGCCGCCTCGCCACCTCATGGGTCACCCTCACCCAGGCAGCACGCCGTGCTCACGCCGCGGCCCATGAGGACGCCACCGATGAGCAGCAGCTGTTCGATTGGACGGATGTGGACGAGCAAGAGGAGCAGGACCCGGTAGAGGATCTGTACCCCGGCCAGGAGCCGCCGCCGGAGCTCGATGAGGTCCCGCCACCGCCGCCACAGAAGGAGCCATAACAGGCGCTCCCGCCGTGGAGCTGGCGCAACGAGGCGGCAAGCCGCCATATTAGCCTCGGTTACGAGGCGGCTGGCGACGCCATGGAGACCGCCATTGTGGCGGTCTCCATCCGGAGCGCGGAGCGGGATGCCCGTTGCCGTGCCTTCATGGCCGTCGAGCGGGCGGCATACGAGCATCTCAACGCCAGGCGGTGGCGCCGGAGCAGCGACCGCTCATCGCCCAGGCGGTGGGGCTGGCGCATCACGCCTCCCAGGTGCTCGCCGAGCAGGCGACCCATGACGAGCTGAACCAGGTGCGCGCGGTGAGGCTGGCGCAGGCAACAGAGGCGAGGGCAGCGCGCAGGCGAGGGCAATGGCAGATCGGGATGCCATGCGCCGGGCGGTGAGCGTGCTCTGGCAGGAGAGGCGTGTGCGCTCGCACTTGGCCCAGAGCCAGAAAGCCGCTCACGATGACAAGGCTGCCTCGAGCGGCAGATTAGGGTTTACCGTTTAAGGTTTAAGTTTGTATCGTTTATTTCAAATTTGGAGGTGTTTGTATCGTTTATTTCAAATTTGGAGGTCCGGTGGAGATGCTCCTACCAAGTACAGGCCCACTTTGTTCCTAAATATCAGTGCCACACTCGGCGTCACCCCTGGCCACATGCCATGCACGTGATAAGACTCAAAGACGCATTTCCATAAGACGCATTTCCATATACCGCCTTCACCTCGCAGAGGCGTCTGGTATCAGATATGACACGCCGTTAAGGTGATGAACTTTATTTTTATTTTTTGAGAACGTTAAGGTGAGGAACTGATGAGTGATGATGCATATTGTCCCTGCACCTGCTTTCGTTCTTACGCTCCGGCTCGTATCCCTAACCATTCGAGTGACGAGCGTTGTAACTGCTGTCCCTGCTCCTGTTCTCGTTCTTTTTACGCTCTGGCTCATAGCCTAACCGCTAACCATTCGAGTGAGGTATCTCCATTGGTTTGCGGCGTTCATAGCTCCTGGTTCGCGGTCTGACTCTACCTCATGACGCTTAATACTGGAGTGACATCTCTTGTGTCTCGGTTTTATAACCTTGCCAACAGTTTCAGCTCATAGTTTCATGTTGGGTAACTGTTGATTGTGTTTACAGAAACAACTATTGGCCAATAGAAAGAGAGAAAATATAATTATACCATCATTATTAAGACTTAAGGGAGCTGATTGTAGGAAGCACACACAATCTCAAAGAAAAACATATCCAACGATGTGACATGAATAACAACATCAAACATGCATTTGCATATATCATGAATGCATTAAGCATGAAAGAAATGCAGAAACGGGAGACAAAAAAAAAGAGATACCCACTCGTCTTTATGATACATCTTCAGCAGTTTCCCATGACAGATTTCTCAGATACTGCAGCTGACAGCCTGACAGTGCGTTTGTTTGGCTTGCATTCTAATCAAGTTTTATCGATTGCAGCCACACACCATCTAGGTCATCCCCCCTAGTTAGGAACCTATTTGACACCCGTGTGACGGTGGCAGTGCTCGGCCTCGGTGGGGCAGGAGCCGGACATGTACAAGCTCTTCGACTCCTTGGTGGGGCCATCACATGTCTCCTCAACTCCTCGTCTATGGATCCAATACGTGGTCTCTTTTTTCATGTCAATTTGCCTGCGGCATAGCTCTCCTTGAGATCCTGCAACGCTTCACGGATGTAGTCATCACCTTGGTTTGAGTACTTCAGGCAGATGAGCCGTTGCGCAGCGTTGTAAGCCATCTTGAGAGACCGGTACTGCTCACAGTTCTCATCCATCCTAACCATTTCCTGCAGGAACAAACAAGGGAGATGTTTGCTCCATCGATGAGGAATAGTTAAAAGAGACCATCCTCTGGTGAAGGAAACAAGTGATTTTGTTGTGCAGTGAACAACAAACACAAGTTGGAACATGAGTATCATACTATGGAAGATAACTAGAATTGCATCATATACGTTAGTGAGATCAGTGTCTTAAGACCAGTGACCAAATTGGAGTACCTGCTCTGTGATACGTGAAGTGATGCTGGTCGCAGTGTCGATCACCGAAGCAGGGAGGCCAGCCGCTCTGGCTAGCAGAAGTCCATAGTGAGGTACCCGTCGGACACCATCCTTCAGTTGGAACTGTTGTTGGGGAGGCGGCAGTGCAGGGTTAAAGATATGAAAACGAAATGCCTGTGATCTTCAGTGCATTGAATCCTACCTTGAAATCCAAGCGGTTGTTTCTCAAGTCGACTTCAAAATGGAGGATTTTCACATTTGGATACATCGTCGCGAGCTCTGACAAGCCCTCCATGTGTGTGGCAAACACAGTGTAGCTGCACAGGTGAAGGAAAACAATATCACAAATTCACATTGCTAAATTTGATATGGCACTAACTACTCAGGAAGGATACTATATCTGTTTCGCGCTGAAATAATTCCTACCTTCCTAATTAAATAAAAAATCTCCACTTACCATATAAATAGAGGTAATTTGGTGTTCAGAATTTAATGGTTCACAGCCTGCCACAAGAGGACAAATGCATATTCTTGGTAGTATTTATGGGGACATTCTTTATTTGATTAAGAAACAAATATTCCTTCAAAGTAATAGGTGACTATAAAATGGTTGGACATGGGCAGTGCAGAACTATATGAGGTTGGACTTCTATTTAGACATGTTTAAGAACCCACATCTGTACTTACGAAAGGTTACTAATTCTTACGCTTTGAGAGATAGAAGGTGTTCGCAGCAGCTCCATGCAATTGCCAACCCATCCGAGGAAGAAGTAGCTCTTCCAAGCTCATCTACTACAACCAAGCTCCTGTAATGCAAATGTTCATGGCCATCAGAAGAAAAACAAGACAAACAGTAAACATATATGATTTCAATCAATGGTAGTGGGGTAGTATTACTTTGAAGAAACGTTTTGCATGATGAAAGCGGTCTCTTTCATTTCCGTCATAAACTGCAAATAGAAATTAAGCTAATTAGGAATATTTAAGAAAAATCTTAAGGTGCTTGAGTTCATTAGCTGAACTGAATAAGAAATCATAGCTGCAATATGTAGTTAGAAAACCTGTGCACTCACTAGTAGGGAAAAATAATCAAGTCCCACTTTTCAGGCAGGCAAATTGGTTTGACATGTATACTAAGTACATGAACAGGCTGCAGACAGATACTCTATTGACTGAATGACAGACCAGATAAAGGAGAATTATGTGTAAATAGATGTCCAATGCGGACCACTACACCCTGAAGACAGGATGCAAAAGATAAACTGCGAGAACAATTCAAAATAACATCTCAGAATTGTAACTAATATTACAGTAAAATGGTTAAGGGTAAGCTACTAGATAGAAATGGCTTTTAGGACCCACATGATCTCACTACTCGAGCATTACACAAATATATAATTTTGAGGCCAACAGGTACCACATTTAAGGCTAAACCTTCAAGTCCATATGTTATTTTCAGTTTCATGCACTGCACTAACTAACCTGAAAGTACATATACACAATACACAAAGATAGTGACTAGAAAATAGAAACCTTATCAAAAAGATGAGTGTGCGTACCGTGCTTGAGTTGTTTTCAACATTGTCTCCAGTGCCTATACGTGTGAATACACGATCTACCACTCTTAATGATGCAAACTGAGCTGGAACATAACAGCCGATTTGCGCAAGAATGACTATAAGACAAATCTGTTGAAGATATGTACTTTTCCCACTCCTACAATAACAAAGACAATGCAGATACTAGATAAACTTGCATAAATAAAGCAGTAGCCTACAGAAGCAACGTTAATAAGACTCACATGTTTGGCCCCATGACAAGAACCATATTTGATGCTTCGGAAAGAAAGATATTGTTAGGCTGCATGATAGCGATAGTATGTCACACCATTGACATTCAAATAAAATAAATAACAAAAAATATGGCTTATGAAGTAAATATTGTGAAATCAATAAATAGTAAAGAAACTTACAACAAAATCAGTATGTAAGCTCTCGAGGATAGGATGCCGTCCAGCATTAATTGCCATTGGACCATCATCTACTCAATCGAAAACAACAGGTTATACATGAACTACATTTCAGGATTCCACGAACACCACTAATAAAAGAAGTCAGACTTAAACTAGTGAAATTACAAGAATTGAGCTAAAATCCCACCTGTAAACTCTGGTCTTGTGTAACGATCAACAGGCTTTGTAGATATTGTGTAGGCAAAAGAATTTACAATCATGTCCAAAAGACATAATACTTCAGCGAGCATTGTTAAGATACCAATATCTTCTCTGATCACATTAATAAGTCCTGAAACAACAAAAGAGACTTAGCCAACTTGAATATTTATATAGAATAATAGATGATAGGCGCTTGAATACAAGTTTGACATGTAATATTGCATGAAAAGTCCAGTGTCCAGTGCCCAACCCACAAGCTTCTACAGCCTTGACAAATAGAAGCTAAATTGCATGAGAACTTAGTGAGGTAAAATTGTTTTTTAAGTTTGCGCTGTCAGCCATCCAAGTGCATGATTGCCAACCTGGAAAGGTGTGGCCAACACAAGTTTACTACCAACCAGAAGAGGCCGTAAGGCAAATAAATGGCCCACCAGAGACATGCTTGTTGGTTGACAGGAAACAATTGCGGGCTCCACTGTTCCTGATATTTTTCTAAAGTTGAAAATGGTATTTTGAATTAAAAAAACATTTGCGTGTATACATATACATGTTATCTACATATCTGCATACTTTTGCCCGAAAATACGTTGTATTGTAGGCTACACAAAAATCACAAAATCATGGCTCTGAAGAAGGTGAAAATAACTCATTTTACTTGCTACATTTTTCTTTTTTGTGCGGATCACATACAAAAGATATTTTGCTGCAAATTTGGTCGTACATGATAGACATGTATGGCGACATGTATATGTACCTTTATGTTTTTTAGGAATTTTTTGAGGCACAAAACTAATTTTTGATTTTTTCAAAAACAGGAGAACTGGATCTCGGGAGCTAGGAAGTTTTTTCCGCTCCATAAATAGACTATGAACAATGATACTGCTCTGTTATACATCAGCTAACTGCTGCTACCTACATGGAGGATGTCATCTAATATAGATAGTGACTCTCTGTGTAACAAATGCATTCACTGTATTATATTGATGACTAATTTTTTATGTAAACTTGTAAGAATGGGTTATTCATTAACTGGAATAAAGATGAAAGCACATTCTTGAAATCGACAAAAGTAACAGAACTCCAATGATGGCTTCAAACAAGAACCATGCGTAATATGATAGCAAACGGTAAACGCTTAATGGTTGTACAAACCTTCCAAACAATGCTCCGTACGCAAGAAGCACTCAGCAGCAGCCGATTTGTTCCTAACATTTAGCTGCATTTGGTAGAAAATACATGACATTAAGTAACTGCCAGGACTGCACAAAATATAATAGAATTATCTTGACCTTTTCCTGTTCTGGGAGCTGATCTTTCATAGAAAGAAAAAAAACTCCCAATCACAGTAAACATTCTTTGAGATAAAACAAAAATAACATAGAATGGTCTACTGAGTGGTAAACCCGGTTGGCTAGGCTAACATGTACTCCACTGGAAACTTGAACTTCAGAAAAATAAACCGCTTCGTAATGTTTTGCAGTGTGGCAATTAGTGCCCAGTTACCAACAAAACCTAGGAATAAAGAAAAGTGAACTTACCGAAGCAAGCTCAAAGCTTGAGCAATGGACATTCTTCCCATGCCTAACAACCTAAATGATTATTTAAAACTCACAACTGGTTAGCATGCAACTAGGAAGCTGAACTTAAAGGGAAATCTACATGCCTGAATAAATTTATTTGGAAGCCTTTCAGCAATGTCCTTCTGGGGAATAATAAAGTAAAACCCCAGTCTATTGTTATATGGTATCTTCAGATTTGGCATATTAAACTCCTCCCTGTACTTGGTGGCGAGGTTATGTATGGCTGCAGGATCATATGTAAGTTAATGCATTACAGAAATTAAAAAATGAATATGAAATGATAATCACCTTCGCTGGTATCACAGAATGATCGGCGAGCAACATCAAGCAGGCCATCAATTCCTGCCTTAATAGCGAAACACTGCTGAGTGCAGGCTACAAAAGGAGCCCTTGAATGAACAACATCTTCATCAATCACATCCCCAATTCTAGGATCAAAGAAGAGAGCACACAAGCATTAGAAACAGGTTCAAGTTTTACATAATTATTTACAGTGGAGATGAATACATCTGTGGTTAGCAAATACTGAAATATGGCGATGCAAATAAAAGTGGATAGAGGCAAAGCAGGAATCTAAAAAAGAAAAACACAAATCAAAACCTTCGGAAGGAACCTGATGTTTATACATTGTCAATTTTTCATCATGCTCAACAATACCAATAAACAACTACCTGTGCTCCTGTTGTGCAGGATGAGATCAGTATTTCATAGACTAGCAACAAGATACGAGCAGAACGAAGCCCATGGTGAATGTTGTGTTATTATTCACATTATGCTATTGCTATTAACTATTGGAAATTTTGAGTGAAACATTGCAATTTACATCCGTGAATAATATTTGATTAATGTTTAGTAAAAGCACCTTGAAAATCGATAGGCACAAACACTAGGGGTATTCTAGTGTCCCATTTTCATACAGGTATCAGATAAGACCATGTGTACACCACTTATGCAAAAGAAAGGAATAGATGGAATCTAAATTTTCCTTTGGAAAAGGACGTAAGAGAGCATAAAATAGTACCTCTTTTTCATGCTTGCATACTTTGGGTTTGCGCATACTGTCTGATAAATGTTCTGGAGAAGAAAACTTTTAGATCCCTTCAGAACCTGCATGAGAGGAGCTACACATTACATGCATGAGAATTAGTGCTGTCATTTTTAGTAGAAATAAAATTATAAATCAGCAGAACTCAAGACTAATATTTTATTATAAAATGTAAACCAAGACAACATTCTGAGTACAGCACCTTGGAGAGGAATGGTATTCCATCCAGAGCAGTTTTTAGGACAATAATGTCAGATATCAACAATTGGCTCTTTCTACCATTGGCAGGCTTCAGTACCTCATCGGTGACCTTTTTAGGCTTGAAGCAGAAGTGACAGAGAACCTTATCTAGGACATTGTAAGGGTGCAAAGGTTTTGTAAGATTGAAGATCATATCACCTAGAGAACAGCACGCCAAGAGAAGAGGATATAGATAAACCTGATTCTTTTGGAAATTTACGGAGACCTTGTGTTAAGCCAAAGAACAGTTCCTCATTGCTCACTAGCTCATCCTGAAATTTATGATATTAGTTAGAACACGTGCACTAAGTTTCAGAGGACACACCAAAAGCATGCTAGTTTTCCAACTAGGGACCTTAGCCACCACCTTATCAAGCTTTTTTGTACATTATTACATTTTGTTTTCGGGGACTGACACTGGAATTTCTGTGTTAGAAATACCATATATCAAGAATAGATCAATTTAGTGCTTCAAAAATACGTTATACATAAAACCAAGTCTACTTACCAAGCAATCAACGAGTATTGATAGTCTGAATATCTTTTAGCGGTTGTAGTAAGTTGGCTCTCATGTTGGAGTAATCCTGTGCTATCACCTTGACCTCAGCCTCTACACAACTCTAGAATCATCTACCATGTAGTGGTTTTCACTGCTGTAGCTTAGTAGCTAAGCTAGTAGCTAGCAGTAGGTTCTAGAATACAGCACATGAGTTGTACCTAGTAGAAGGCTGTAGAAGCTAGTAGCATGGTAGAAGGCTGTAGAAGCTGTAGCAGATATTTTACTAGGTCGGTTTGTAAGTCCTATAAATAGGACATGCACCCATCGTTGTAAAAGAAGAAGAACACAAGCAATAAAGCTTCAGTTGTGTACGTGACCAGTCCAGTAGTACTACTCGATCCACTTCTGTG
Source organism: Poa pratensis (assembly GCA_947311845.1). Taxonomy (NCBI): domain Eukaryota; kingdom Viridiplantae; phylum Streptophyta; class Magnoliopsida; order Poales; family Poaceae; genus Poa; species Poa pratensis. Next base: position 107,323,458 of record CAMZMU010000107.1, on the reverse strand, counting down.
TGTGTGTGTTCGTGTGAGCCAAACTAGCTAGCTGAGAGAGCATCAGCCGGGACGACAAGTGGTATCAGAGCCATGTCCAAGGCTGCAACGGAGGTCGGCGAGAAGGGTGAACGCAGCGGGTTCAAGACGCCGCTGCCGGTCGCAAGGCGACGCCATTCCACATCTCCAATGGCTCGACGGGGCTGCAGCCCGACACGCCGCGGTGGCGGCGAGCTGGTAGTGCGCGAGCGTGTCGTGAGGGAGAGCACCAGCTCTGCCCAATATCCGATGCTAACCCGCTCAAACTATGCTGAGTGGGCGATGGTGATGCGCGTCCAGCTCCAGGCTCAGCACTTGTGGGATGTCATCGAGTTTGGCGCCGACGACGAGCACGACGATCGAGCTGCGCTGGCAGCATTGCTCCGTGCCGTTCCGCCGGAGCTGGTGCGTACGCTGGCGGCAAAGGACAACGCAAAGGCAGCGTGGGAAACGCTCAAGACGATGCGTCTCGGCTCTGAGCGCATACGGGAGGCAAAGGCGCAGACGAGACGTCGCGAGTTCGAGGAACTTCGTTTCCGCCCAGGTGAGTCGATCGAAGATTTCTCGATTCGACTAACAAACATCGTCAGTGATCTCGAGCTCCTCGGCGATCCCATAAGCGAGTACAAGGCAGTGCTCAAGTTCCTGCGCGCGGTGCCGCGCAAGTACCGACCGGTGGTGATGGCCATCGAGCAAGTTGTCAACCTCCAGGAGTTGACAATCGAGGAGTTGTGTGGTCGCCTTATCACAGCGGAGGAGGCGTACGACCTAGACGATGCCACCAACGGCGTCAACAAGCTTCTCCTCACAGAGGAGGAATGGGAGAGCCGTCAACGACAACGCGGAAAGACCGTGTCTAGCGGCGGCGACAACAACGGCAAGCCGACGTCCAGGCGAAAGCAGCAAGGTGCGCAAGGAGGCAACACTGGCTCAGGTGAGCGCCGTAGAGGGAGTTGCCGGTATTGCGGTAAGCCTGGGCACTGGGCAAAGGAGTGCCGAAAAGCCAAGCGCGACCGTGAGCAGCGCGGCGAGGCGGCTAACCTTGTGCAGGTTGAAGACGAGGACAACACGCTGCTGATGGCAACCCATACCGAGCAGGCAATGGCTATGCCCGCGGAGGATACGACGAACCCCTCTACACCAACAACGGGGAGCAAGTCTTCCTCAACGAGGAACATGCACACGTCGAGCTACGCAAGTCCGCGAACGACACCGACGCGGCATGGTACCTGGACACAGGCGCCTCAAACCACATGACCGGAGATGCATCCGTCTTTGCTGAGCTCAACAAGGAGGTCTCCGGCACGGTACGTTTCGGTGATGGCTCCCTTGTCGACATCTGCGGGCGTGGCACGGTGATGTTCGCCATGGATGGCGGGCGACACAGGGCATTGTCGAACGTCTACTGGATCCCGCGGATCAAGACAAACATCATCAGCATTGGGCAGCTCGACGAGATCGGGTGCCCGACGCACGTCGAGAACGGAATGATGATCATCCGCGACCGGCAGAAGAAGCTCATCGCCAAGGCTCCTCGCATGCGGAATCGGCTGTACATGGTGCATCTCCAGATCGAGAAGCCGGTATGCCTTGCTGCTCACATGGGCGAGGACGCGTGGATATGGCACGCGCGCTTCGGCCACCAGAGTTTTGAAAGTCTCGAGAAGCTTGCTCGGAAGGACATGGTGCGCGGACTTCCAATGATCAACCACGTGGAGCAGCTCTGCGAGGCGTGCCTCGCCGGCAAGCACCGCCGCGCCCCGTTTCCTCAGGTGGCGAAGTACCGTGCTACCAAACCGTGGAGCTCGTGCATGGTGACTTGTGCGGCCCTATCTCGCCGCCCACGCCAGGAGGTAAGCGTTACTTCCTTCTCCTCGTCGACGACTACAGCCGGTACATGTGGATCGTCCTCCTGCGTACGAAGGACGAGGCACCGAGGCCATCCGTCGCTTCCAAGCTGGCGCAGAGGTGGAGTCACGACACACTCTGCGCGTCTTCCGCACCGACAGAGGAGGGGAGTTCACCGCAACGGAGTTCGGACTGGTGCGCTGATCAAGGCATCAAGCGACACCTCACTGCTCCGTACTCACCTCAACAGAACGGGGTGGTGGAACGGCGGAACCAGACAGTCGTTGGCACCGCGCGCTGCATGTTGAAAGGCGCCGGCATGCCAGCACAGTTTTGGGGGGAGGCGGTCACCACGGCCGTTTTCGTCCTCAATCGTTCATTCACAAGGAGCGTGGACGGGCGTACTCCGTACGAGGCGTGGCACGGTACGAAGCCAAATGTACACTTCCTTCGTGTCTTTGGTTGCAGGGCCACGCCAAGATCACCACGCCAAACCTGAAGAAGTTGGATGACCGAAGCAAGCCCATGGTGATGCTCGGGTACGAACCCGGCGGTAAGGCGTACCGCTCTACGACCCGGCGACCAAGCGCGTCCACGTCTCCCGCGACGTCATCTTCGACGAGAGTGCTGGTTGGGACTGGAGCAACGACAACATGGCGGAAGATTATGGCGGAGGTGAGTTCACCATCGAGTACTCCTACGCGCCTGCAACGGCGACATTGCCCGCTTCACCAAACCAGTCCACCACAGTCACTCCTGCCCCGGTGGAGATTCAGCCTGAAAACAATTCGAAGCAAAGTCTGTAGACACGGTGGCCACAGAACAAACCCCAACAGGCACTACAGAACAAGTGAGGTTTGCCACACCTCCGTCTGCACCAGACCCGGAGCTCTTCGACAACAGCAACGATCCGGATCATCCACACCGCTACCGCCGCGTCCTCGACATGGTGGAGCCTGACGCACCGGTGCCAGGCCAGGCTGAGCGCCTGCTACTCACCCCCTCGGTGAGCCATCCACATATGCTGAGGCGGAGCACGACGAGCACTGGCGCGCCGCGATGCTTGAGGAGCTGAGGTCCATTGAGGAGAACAAAACATGGACCCTCACTGACTTGCCTCCAGGTCACAAGCCAATCGGTCTCAAATGGGTCTTCAAGCTCAAGCGAGACGCCAACGGCAACGTGCTGAAGCACAAGGCGCGCCTCGTGGCAAAGGGGTATGTGCAGCGACCAGGGATCGACTTCGACGAAGTTTTTGCCCCGGTGGCGCGTCTGGACTCTGTTCGTCTACTTCTCGCCATCGCCGCACAGAAAAGGTGGGAGGTGCATCACATGGACGTGAAGACTGCGTTCTTGAATGGGGAACTCGGCGAGGAAGTATATGTGACGCAACCGCCGGGCTTCACGACCTCCACCACATCAAGCAAAGTACTACGTCTCCACAAGGCTTTGTATGGTCTTCGTCAAGCTCCCAGAGCATGGAACACCAAGCTGGACAGCGTGCTGGTATCGCTCGGGTTCACTCGCAGCCCATCCGAGCATGCTGTGTACACCCGCGGCAAGGATAGCGAGCGGCTTCTCCTTGGCGTCTACGTCGACGACTTGATCCTGACAGGCGCAAGCACCAAGACTATCTCCAAGTTCAAACAGGAGATGAGCAGGAATTCTGCATGAGTGACCTAGGATTGTTGACGCTCTATCTTGGCATAGAGGTCAAGCAGTCACCCGGGGAAATCACCCTCAAGCAGTCCGCGTTTGCGAGCAAGCTGTTGGAGAAGGCGGGCATGGCAGATTGCAACGCTGTGCATGTTCCCATGGAGCCGCGTCTGAAGCTATCCAAGGTGAGCACTAATCCACCTGTGGACGTCACTTGTACAGGAGCATCGTCGGTAGCCTCCGCTACCTCGTGCACACACGGCCAGACATCTCGTTCGCCGTCGGTTTCGTCAGCCGCTTCAACAACGGAGCACATGAGCGCCGTGAAGCATATTCTCAGGTACGTTGCAGGGACACTCCACTATGGCTGCATCTACCGTTCCAGCGGCAATGACAACGCACACCTAGTCGGCTACAGTGACGCCGACCATGCCGGTGACGTTGACGATAGGAAGAGCACGACGGGGACTCTCTTCTTCCTCGGTCAGTGCCCAATCACTTGGCAGTCCCAGAAGCAAAGGGTGGTCTCCTTATCATCCTGCCAAGCAGAGTACATTGCCGCCACTACCGCAGCATGCCAGGCCGTCTGGCTCGGACGGCTCATTGGCGATCTCTTCGCCACAGACCCCATGGTCCCTACAGTGCTCGTGGACAACAAGTCAGCGATCCAACTGTGCAAAAATCCGGTTTTTCACGACCGGAGCAAGCACATTGAGACACGCTATCACTTCATACGGGAGAACGTGGAGAGCGGCAAGATTGTCGTCGACTACATCAACACCGACAATCAGCTGGCGGACATTCTGACCAAACCACTTGGTCGGATCAAGTTCCAGACTCTACGCGAGAAGATCGGCATCGTCGAGATCAAGTGAACGCATCAGGATTAGGGGGGAGATTGTTGGAGTAATCCTGTGCTGTCACCTTGACCTCAGCCTCTACACAACTCTAGAATCATCTACCATGTAGTGGTTTTCACTGCTGTAGCTTAGTAGCTAAGCTAGTAGCTAGCAGTAGGTTCTAGAATACAGCACATGAGTTGTACCTAGTAGAAGGCTGTAGAAGCTAGTAGCATGGTAGAAGGCTGTAGAAGCTGTAGCAGATATTTTACTAGGTCGGTTTGTAAGTCCTATAAATAGGACATGCACCCATCGTTGTAAAAGAAGAAGAACACAAGCAATAAAGCTTCAGTTGTGTACGTGACCAGTCCAGTAGTACTACTCGATCCACTTCTGTGTGTGTGTGTTCGTGTGAGCCAAACTAGCTAGCTGAGAGAGCATCAGCACGGGACGACATCTCAGTAGTCTAGACCTGGGACAACCATGTTGAAGTTTGAAAAGATACTAAACAAAATAAACATCATATGGCATGAATAAACAGTTGACATAAAGGTAGTATCATTTGGTCACCGAAACATTGGTTGAAATTTGCAAAATCAAATGATTAATCCTATAGCAAAACTATTAATCAGGATACTTAAAATTAAGAAAGTAAAGGATGTTTAGCTTTGTCTACATTGCAACATGGTGTAAATGGGGATAATTTGGGGTTGTGAAGGCATACCCTCCTGTAGTCTTTGTAGTCTTCAGCATCTGAAAGAGACTTTTCTTTTTGTTGCTAGTGCCCCACAGTTCAGTATGGAGAGGGTCAATAATTTCTAATGTCTGAACACTGCTGGGTGCACATCAAACAATGCAGGCCATTCAGATCTAGCAACTGAATTGTCGAACACATTTTCTTCAAGTTCTTTTAGTGCTGAAGATTAATCAGGTTATATTACTTGATACAATTTGAAGGTGTATCGTAAATAATACCTAGTTGAGTCAATGTTCATATGGTCAAACGAGCCATTGAATGTCACCTGACAGCAAAAGCAACTTTTAAGGAATCCAGTTATGGAGGCCATGAGCCCATATGGCCATAATAGATAAAAAATTACAGAATACAATATTTCAAATTTTATTTTATGCAGTAACACGACATATGACTAAATAACCATGTCTAGAAACACATGAAATAGGGTAGTTGATTATCTGAGGGCATGCATTGGTTTAGAAATGAAATTTGCAGCAAATCATTATATCTAAGTTTCAAAGTGTGTACCTAAGTAAATACCCAGGGAATATGAATTAAAATTAAAAATAATATAATTCCTGATTAAGTGGCCGTTCCATGAAAGAAACCTTAAACCATGGAACCTGCATTAGCTTTCAGAATAAAGACAGCACATGCCACATGGCTGCATGCATAGAAGTAGAACACCCTGCAGACGCTAGCAATAATATATTGCATAATAAATAATCATAAATCTACAACAGTCACACAAATTGTTGCCATTAACACACTAACCTACTAATGTCACTCCAAAAGACAATTTATTGAGACAATGCATATAAGATATTTCAAACATGATCCCGCAAAAAAAAAACTATGCATAACCAGCATATAATCACGAAATAGGTCATCAAATGGAGAATATTTAACAGAAAAGCATCAGACTGGCCACTTGTTAATGAGAAATAACTAATAAGGGATGAACTTAAAGTTGAAACAAAAGCTCGCAATAGTAAATCTGTTGAAGATTGTTTTTCAAGAACTTACTGATAATGAATGATTGGTAATAATTACACCTTTTTCTGATTCTATCCTGTCAACATATATGAAATAATTCTCGTAAGACTCATGTGATGCTGGGTAACCTTGTTGTAGAAAAATAAAATAAACTTGAGAAATTAGGTAACAGATGCAGTTCATATACTAAAATGTTATTTCAATTGCAAGATGCCATAATAGAAGATGAGTGAAAAAAAATGTGATTACAGAAAACAAAATACAAATGGATGTTACTTACTGCTAGCTTACGGCATAAGGTATTCCATGTTCAAATTAATAAAAAAGATAGTCAAAACAAGTACTCCCTCCGTTCCTTAATATAAGGCGTCTAAGTTTTTGACGAAAATTTCAAAACATAAGGTGTATTACGATTCATGGACAATTTTACCCATATAAAAATGAGTCACAAATTGGATTAGTCCAATTTGATATATTGTTTTCAGTTTGTGGCTAACAGGAAGTTCTTTCTCTCGATTTTTATTAGTAGATAATTATTCCACCGCATGTAAAATGATGGTGTCTTAATATCCGTGCCAAAACCTTAGACGCCTTATATTATGAAACGGAGGGAGTATTAGACTAACACTGCTCATGACATACTTGGTCTCTCCTCTCTGTTAAAAGAAAGCATGGCGCCTCACCCTCGGTTCTTTTCAATGAACAAGAATGCTTAATTATCGATAACCACAACAAAAACAAGGTGGTAGGTAACTCTTGATGTTCAAGTTTTTTTTTAAATGTTCCATATGTTCTCAAATGTTGATAAAGTTTTGAGCTTAAATATAGTCTCCTTTTCAATTGATCATACAGGGCCATCTTCAAAATTGTGTATCTTCAAAAGAAGAGGAAGGTGCTAGGACATGACTAATACTAAATGATGTAAGCAGTAAGAAATGAGGTGTAAATGTTTTTTCCACTATTAGATACAATACCGTATTATATTCATGACATGTTATGGAAATTCACTCTTATTGTTGCTTAAGGTGTTGTTGATTTATTCCTCAAGGGGGAGAGGTCCAGAGTAATGTTGTATTCATGTGTTGAGAACACTTTACCACTTTATTGTTGCAGAGGCCGCAGCAAGACAAAGATAGTACTGCTTGCAGTAAGTATCCAAACCTAGTGCAGATGGGTCTCTAGCTGAAAGATTTTTCACCATAACAGCCCCCTTAAAGAGAAGGGAATGTGAATTATATGAAGCGGCACCATTCACCCAATAACTGAAATGACAACTGTGCCAGTGAATGACAGCCAAGCATAATACCTTTGTATCATCAAAGCAACCACGTGCCATCGTGACCTACAAAATGAGTTTTTCTTAAGACTAGAATGCAGTGATTTTTTACCCTTGTGTAAAATATGGATGGAATATCATAAACACTAATCACCTTTTTGTTTGATGGGCAATTTTTATCAACAAGCTCTGAAACTCCAACCATACCATCTGCAGCTGTTTTATTTGGGGGCACAATTACAATCATCGGATCATAAAAATGCAGTAGTGTCTTTGTATTCTGGTATGAGCAGCTCGTCTCAATATACTGAGAGAGGTGCAGTGAGGCTGATCTCAAATCGAAGGCCGCAACACCAACCTGTAACATTAAAAACATATTCCAGTTAAGGTAGCAAAATAGTGGAACCATTTTTAAGCCCAGAATTGGCTCTCTCTACTTCTGCCAAAGGTGGAGATTCTTTTGGGCATGAAAAAATAAAGCATAATATAGTAGCCAAAGGTGCACTTTCATGTATTCACGCAGAGATAGCCAGATAAACAACCAGAACATTTACAGGCGCACAAAAAACAACTGATGTTCCACTAAATGGGGTGAATAAAAAACTGAGATTCCTCTAAACATAGACACATCCTACACGTACATATATCATTTTAATTAATATTTGCATATGTATGTGAGATGGTTTGTTTCTAAATAAGCAAAACAAGCTCACAAACTGAGCCATACTCAGGGAATCATTTATAGATATGCATACGTTTCCGAGTTAATTAGCACAGTAAAAGTCAGACACAGTCTACATTTCAGGACGGACATTAACACCCAAATACGTGCAGAAATAATGCACAAACAGTAAGGGCTCTAAATCTTTACTATTAAATGGGAGTCTGCGGTCGTGATGGTCCGTCGGTTCGTTGGTACGTCGTCCGTGGTCTGCCATCGGCAGACGACCAGACACATCCTGACCGTCCACTGGACTCTTAACGATGTTACAACCGTTCGATCTTCGTGAATGAAAATATTACGCCGATTGCCACCACGTAGTGACCCGAGGCGGTACGAAGTTTCTATCTCTTCTGCCACTCCCGACCAATCTCACCAGAACCCTAGCGTTCTCGACTCCACCCGCGCCGCCGTCAGATTCACGCCGGCCGCCGGCGAATCGAGGCCTCCGGGGTCGAATCGAGTGACTAAATGCTGGAATCAATCCTGGAGAGTCCGGTTCCACGTTGCTCCCACACGAATCGAGTACTTGCTCGCTGCCGACGCCAGGAGTCTGACCCCGCCCCTGCTCGTACCTGAAGACCATCTCCAAGAGCCCCCCGCCGTAGCTTCGATCCACCGCCGCCGGAGGACTTCCTCGCAACGCCTGACTACCTTGGAGACCCCAGCCATCAGATCACCGCGCTGACCGATCTGGGCTGCTCCTCTCTACCGACCCGCTATCCAGCTACGGGCCATGCTCCACCTCCCAGGGGCACAAGCAGCACACGATCTAGCAACGTGGGGGGAGATCGTCCTGTCGACCCGTTGAGCACAACGACGGCTCTGGAGCGGCTTTGGACGGCATCTTCATCTCCGGCAGCTGCAGGGAGCCAGCGACGCGCAGGGCAACTAGACGTGAATCTTCGTGCTCGTCGACTTCGTCGGCCGCGAGCACGTCTCCAACAAGCCCATCCTTGTTCTGTGTCTGCTCAGCCACTAGGTTGGTCGAGACCGACCTCGCCTTATAATTTCCATTGTCGTTGTAAGTTTGTGGTGTGTCATGATGATTTTATTGTTCTCTTTTGCAGATTGTCATAGACAGTACTGTTGGGTACCTATCTGGCAGATGGCCTGGAGACTAGAAACAATCAATTGATTTCTGGAAATTTAAAGCTCACGGTGTGCCGCCAATGGACAATCAAATCATAATGGCTGCACCGACTCTGACTAAATCATAATGAACAAGCTCTTATTATCGTTTGAACGAATTTCAGCACGATGGCTTTGTACGCTTGTGTAACGTGCCTGAATCTGGTTTATTGACCTACTATACATCTCTTCCAAGAAGATTTTTGAACGGTTCATTGGCCCTGGCATGTGAGCGGTATGTGTCTATATCCTTTATCTCCCTATTCTTCCAGTAATTTTGACTATGGTGATTATTTTTGTGCTTCCGTCCAGGACGAGTTTTGAGTGTGACATGGAGTAATGATGCCCAATTCATATTTTCTTGAAGCAGCTAACATCCATTACAGTTTAAATAGCCTGTATTAAGGATTGGGTGATTCTTTCCGGCGTATATAAGTGGACTGTTCAGCATCTTTCCTTCACATTATATATGGAGTGTACTCACCATGGGTTCAATTTTTGTGACACTCTTCTGTACTATGTTTCACAGTTTAATTAGATGATGAGATTCAACATCATTATGTGAAAGTATCACCATCACTGCTGGATTAGGGAAGGTTCGTAGTGAGGTTCGTAGTGCGTGTGAACATTGTATATGGTCATTACCAATTCTGAGGTGAGATAAAGCATTTTAGCAGGTGTAATGTCCTTTCTCCCTCAACTAGCTGTGTTGATTATTGTTGTTGCAGGTGTGGAATCCTGGATAGTGGAGATAGTTCCATGAGCGTTTAATTTTGGGACAGCTGACATAGAACTCTTTTGCAATCCCACATCTATCATAAATGTGATGTAAATGCACTAGGCTATATCACTTGCTGTAAAGTGTCTGTTGTTGCTTTTCATTGCCAACACTACGCTATATCTTGTTACAACTAACACATCGACATACCGGTCAGGATATAGGAAGGTATTTAGAGAAGAGGGTGCTTCGGTCATTGACTTCTGCAATGACGATGCAACCTTACTACAGAGATTATCTATACATCACAAATGCAGGCTCCAAACTGATTTTTGAATGTCAATTGAACCCCTGATTTTTTCCATCTATGTTCTTCACTCTAAGAGTTAATTGTCAGGCGATTACCTCAACGTGCCGTGATAGCAACGGTGCAGAAACTTCAAGCACGGGAGCTGAAGGAAGGAAAGGCACTCTGTGCAAAAATAAGAACACCACACTCATTCAGGACTCGGCTAAAACATGAGGACAAAGAAGGTATGCTCTTTCCAGAATGGAATTTATTAATTTTATATCCTGTAAAACTTCTTATTTGTCACAAAATGAATGTTCGTCTTCCATTGCTTCAGGGCAAGAGCAGAATACAACTTTCATAAGATGATGTGGTCGCCCTCTTCTTCTCATTTGACGGTATGTTTCTGGCTTGAAAGTTTCTTTCATGTCATTCGTTCCTTTTCTTCTCTCCCGATTGCTGTCTCTTGACTTCTCTATCTCAGCCTAGCTTTACTTATGTTCTCCTGATTGGTTCATGCTCGGTACAGTAGGATGGGCCGCTGGTTTAGGAGGGACAGGAACTACGATTAGGTGCTTCCCGTTGCCTTTTTCGTACTCTGTCTGTGCTTACATGCTGGTATGAGATTCTTAAATAATTACCCTCTTTCGATTAGATTTTTGGTATGACGAATTTCACTTCTTTGTAATCAGTCGTGCTATCTTGATCCACATGTATTTTCTCTTCTTGTCGCTTCAAGACGGATAGGTTATTGTAGTTAGTTAGTTACAATTAGATTTATTTCATCATATGCCATAATTTAATGACATATTATTGAGTAGACTATCACATCGGCGGCGAAACTTCGATTAGAAACTGTAGTTTGTCGGATGGGCTGAGTTCAAGAAAAAATATTAACCTGAGTGCATCTTTCGAACAACAATTGCAGCACGTGCTTAATGTTTAGGGGAATACATAACTACTGAGATGTTTATTGTGTAGAATAAATCAATGATTTCCTATTTTACAAGATTATAAAAGGAGTACGGATATTTTACGATGTGAGAGATAGCGAACGCAAAACCTGTTAATCATACTATAACGGTCATTCAGTTAACGTCTCCGCATATAGGGGCTGCTGCATCTGCACCTGAAGAAGTGAAATTGAAAAAGGCCGAAGACAAGAATCCGAAGACAAGATAGTAGTTTTGAGTACCAGTTCCTCTGGTACGAATGGGCGCTTGCTTTGGGTGAAGCACTGAAATACGAGTAGTTGCTTTCCACCATCGTACTTCAGATTTTCTAGACCGTTTGTTTCTATAACAACTATTCAGACTGAAAACATACATTATTTTTACACCTTAAATTGGTATTGGTAATTGGAGTTGACAGTCTACTCATTGAAATCCTTATAATGCCGGAATCCGGCTGAATTAAGGACTGATCAAAGTACTAGAGTTAAGCATGTTGTATTAATTGATTCACTGTATCATTACAATGCTTTGGAACTACACCGTAGGGGTTTCCCCTACGGTAGCACGGTCTAAAAAAACAATGCTTTGGAAGACAGGTATCATCCATCAGTTCGTAAGCACTCAGACAGTGGGGACTGGGGAGCGTGCAGTTTGTGAAATTGTGAGCTTTTTGAAAACCATTTTAGAAATGATATTATTTCACCATCTGCCTATGACTTATGCCTTGGACGTTGATGTATGTATATTTGCATGGTCATGTATTTATTTCGTTCCTAACAAGATAGTGATGATAAATAGTGGAGCTAAGTATGTCACATATGTTCGGGCACAATGTTCTCTGCTGTGTTCGTTTTGGTAATGTACTTTAACCAGTTCTGCAATCGTTGGATCGACGACCCAGTTTGTGAATTCGGTTTATGATATCGCTAATATTTTTCTGTCCAGCAGGTGCACGTGCGAGGTGAGATCGAACGGCAAAGAACGTAAGCCGGTATTGGGTGAGCTAACAAGCTGTTATTCTGTCACTGCCTCCTTTGTTGTCACTCTTGAATATCATGTTTTTTTTGTGGGTGGTGGTGCGAATGAAGATGCACTGGGAGAAAGATAGATGGTGAGGCTCAGAGGGAGGAACCGGATTACATATGTTGGTGTTAATTGTCTGGATGTGTTTCGCGGTGTTTGCTGTTGTATTTTCTTGTTCAAATGCATAAGATCTGATTTGAAATTTCTACAACCGAAGGGGAGGTCAGATTAAGGCTTTTATTTGTTCTCTTATGACTTTGACCTGTGAATAGGTGAGCATATGGTAATCTAAACTATCAAGTGCACCAAGCTGCTCGCCTTGTCTATTCCACAATGCTATGAAATAGTTAATTGTAAATAAAGTTTGACGTTCCCTCGTAAAATAGAATTTTTCGAAATTCCGTAGCAACGCACGGGCATTTAGCTAGTACATCATTACTCTGGACTCTTCAGCCATGGTCATGACACGAATCGTCAATCCTGAAACCCCAAACCCTAAGAAAATCTCCGCGGCAGCTAAGCATCTCTACCCGGGGCGGAAACACGCAACCGGCCGCAAAACCTATCATCCAAACCAGCCGGGCTGATTTCGAGCAATCCAACGGGGAAACATCGTACGGGCAGACAGATACCAGCCCGAAACTGCGATTCTTCGACTGAATCCGCGGGCATCCCTGGGAGACAGGGATTCGGGAGGGGCACGGAGGTCGAAATGGAAGCCGCGGGACGACAGCGACGACCTCGCTGGACCAATGCGGGGGGTGGGGAGAGGGTTTAAGGCGGGGGCGTCACCTCCTTGGCTCGATTCTCGATGAGGCCGATGACGAAGCTCGAGCGGTCACCGACGGCGACGATGCCGCCCGCGCCCCTCCTCCTCCGGCTGCTTCCTCCTCCATCTCCTGCGCGGCGCGCGCCGAGCCCTGCAGCGCTGCACACTGCGGCGGCTAGTTCGCGTGTGTCTGTGCGAAGCGGCGAGGAGAGCGTTTGGCCGCTTCCTTCTCCTCTACGGCTTCCAGGGACAGGATCCCCCGGGATCTTTCCGTCCGATCCTCCCGGGTCGCCAGCCTTAGGCGTGTCCACTAAAAAATAGGCTAATCCCGCTTTTGCTACAAATCGTCCCGCTTTTGCTGCATTGTAGCAAAAAACGGTTCATACACAGAACATGAAAGGAAAAATTCTGGCCTGCCGGAGACCTCGCCGGAGACGTGGTAGCAAAAAGTTTATGCTATTGTAGCAAACAAAAAAGTTCTATTGTAGCAAAATCAACTTCGCCAGAGACATCGCCGGAGACTCTCGCCGGAGACATCGCCGAAGACCTCACCGGAGACCTCGCCGGAGATATAGTAGCAAATTTTTTGATCTATTGTAGCAAAACCAGATAACAATAATAGCAAAAATAAAGTTATATTGCAGCAACATCGTAAAAATCTTGCGGCAAGGTTTTCCGATTAGACTTATGATGCAAAACAGCAGAGCAAAATTGTAGCAAAAAAAATTCTTGCAATGCAAATTCACAGAACGTATGGTGCAAAAATTCAGACATGGACAAAACATGATAGCAAAAACATTATGCTATTTTAACAAAACCACAAAACTAATGCAGCAAAAACAAAAATAAAAATTACAGTATCGTAGCAAAAAATTCCGGCCAGGTCCTCCGAGCACCGCTCACCACCGATTGTAGCACCGACGACCTTCGATGGTAGCACCGTGCACCACCTATGGTAGCAATACCGCCCTTCCTTGGTAGCATAGGCGCCCACCAACGGAAAGCACCTCCGGCAGCATCCGGCGGGCTACTTGAAAGCATAGGAGCACATGGACCGGACGCGCCGGGGCCTTCGCCCTGCTGCTGCCCCGTGCAGCGCCCATGGCCGAGCCTCTGCAGGGCGCTGCAATTTGCTACAATTATTCTGGGAATTTGCTACAATTATTCTGGGAATTTGCATCAGAAGATAAAGAATTGAGCTGCAAAGCTTCAAAAATCTTGCACCGCATCAAAGAAAAAAGGACTCAAGAATATTCAAAAAAAATTGCTCCAGCAGCACCGTCGCCGACCTTCAGGGGCACAGCTGCACCCTTGCAGCAACACCACGCGCCGTCGACAGCATCTCCGCCTGTCGTCGGTAGCAAAGCCACCGCCCTCGCATGTCTGGCCGCTGTCGCTAGCACGCCACGCGCCGTCACCCGTCGGTAGCAATGTAGCCGCCGTCGGTAGCAACACCCCACACCATTGGTAGCATCTCCGGCCAGCGTCGGCAGCAACGCCGGCCGCCGTCTGTAGCAACGCAGGCCGCCGTAGTAGCAACCTCGGGCGCAGTCGGGTGCTCCCTCAAGAGCACCTCCGCCGTTTAAGCCGCGGCGACGAGGTTGAGGCGAGGATCTCCACAGAGTCGTCGACGGCGGTGCCGGCCAGAAGCAGGGCAATTAGACGCAGCCCAGGTGGGATGGGGAACCGCGTGGGCGGAAAACAGGGCAGCGCACGCGGACGTAACCACGCCGGCGTAGCTCGAGGTGGTTGGGGTCGCCGGCTCGGCCGTCAGAGGCGAGCTGGCGAGGGGCATCCAGACGCGGGGATGCGGGAAGGTCGAGCGGCGAGCTCGTGCAGAAGCACCGCGGCGCAGGACGACTAGGATAGGGTGCACGGCGGGGGAGCCTAGGGAGCCCGGGGGCGGAAGACGAGGGTGCGCGGCGGCGCAGCCCGCCGGAGCGCAGCGCTGGAATGAATCTGGGGAGGTAGGAGTCTAGGAGATGCGTTGTAATCACAGAGAAAAGCAACACGAATGATAGATTGAGGTGGAGAAAGCACGTGGTGGGACCCATACCTTTTCTGCCACGGGAAGACACGCGGCGTGCGTACAAGCAAGACGATGGAGACTCACGATCCCCCGGGTGACCACTGGAGAGCTGGGAACGAGGAATAACGCTGATTAACCCCATTCGTTGTCTTCAGATTTTGGGCCGAAGTTGATGTGTGTGATGTTGTCTGTTGTCTCTTCCGAATACTCCGGCAATAAAACCTGATATACTCCGGCAATTTGACCCTCTGTATGTACGTTGATATTTTGGCAAAAGAACTATACGTGTCGTATCTACAGAGAAAGGACAACAAATTCTTAATTGTCGAGTTATGTAGCCGCCTCCTTAAAATCATACAACCACAAAGATAATGCACTCTCATGGGGTACCATATTTTTGACCAGCGTAAGATTAGTTGCTTACTTAGTTTCACACTTCACTGGCACTGGCGGAGCTAGAACATATGGCGCACCAGGTGTCTACCGGGCAGTGGCGGCGCCAGGAATTGGTGGCTGGGTATTCACCCAATTTTTTTTTTTTGCTCTAAATCAATATATGAACCAAACAGTACGGAAATCTAGGGAAAAATTTTCTTCATCTACAATCAACATTACAAGAAAACAAGAGGAATTTTAGGAAATTAGATGGTGGCAAGCGCGGGAAATCAAGAAGGCTGGTTCTGGTACCTGGCGGCGCGCCGTGGAGGAAGAAATTGCTGCTTCAGAGGGGGCCTCAGCCCTCAGGCAGCCGGGACTCGGGAGTCAGGGGCGGGCGTCGGCCGGCAGGCGAGCGCCGGCGAGGCCGGGGGCGTGGAGGCAGAGGTCGGAGGAGGGACGCAGGCGGGCGGGGGCTGGGGGCGGGGCCGGGGCTAGCGGGCCGGCGGGGCCGTCGGCGTCGCCTGTCCCTGACTGCATCGGCCGGCTGGCGGCGGCAGGCGGCGCAATCCCCTGGGCGGCGGCGCTTCTCTGGCTCTGTGCTCCAGGATGGGTCGTGCGAGTCGTTCGCGTGCGTCAGTGCGTGAATGGAGCCTGAGCGAGCGAATGCAGAGAAACTTTCTTGGGCTGGGTGGGGCAAATATATACATATTTCTTTTTGCTGCAAAATCTTGGGTATTCCAGGGAATATAGGGGCATACCCCTGGCGCCGCCCCTGCTACCGGGGCACCGAGAGAGAAAGTTTATCTTTAGGGGGTGCACCTATGGTGAAAATTTGCTATTTTACTCAGAAATACAAAGGGTCAAAATTGTCGGTACATCCCCCTAGCATCAAGTGGATCCTCCACTGTTCACGGGCATGCAATGTCAATCCAATGTCACTGACTTTGATAAAAGATTTTAGTGAGTCGCATAGAACCACTTTGAGAGGCAACGAGTAACTTGTCAATTTAGTCTCAACACAATGTGTGCCATGCTCTTCGACCAAGATTCTCGCGTGACCCAAGGTGTGAATCAACTAGCTTTGGGTCTATCAAATGCTACTATGGAACAGCTAGGTTGTAACAAAGGTAGATTTTGTGTTAGACGTGAAACAAACTATGTGGTGTGATTGATCGAGATGAAATTTGCCCCTCCAACTTGGAGGTTTATTCAATGCCCCCCTATAATGATTTGATTTATCAAGGATGGCCATGCTAATCGGTTAAGAGTTAACCAAGGACTCGTACTAAGAGTTAGTCTAATAAATTTATATCACGAGACCGTGAATAGAGTCAAACTATTACAGGATGATAAGTACTCGCTTATAGCTTGACAAGATATATTGCAATGGAAAGGGAATGCACCACATGATACACTGTGAAGGTTGGTCGTGGTGACTTTACGACACACATGAGTTGGCATGTTTTGGTTGAAGTCGCTACCGAGTAACAATTATCGACCTGAGACTGATTTTTTTTTGCAAGGTAATACGATTCTCATTAATAAAAGAACATGATACAAAGCACGTACATACCGATCTTACAGATCTGTAAAGGTAGGATAATCCTATGTGATAAACCAACGCATATCCCTTTCCTTTGGCACCACCAAAGCAGACACCAAAGTGAAGCAAGACAGATCACCTCTTCACCAGAGCTCGACGCAGCTCTATCGCTGATCAACAGCTTTACGGACCTCCAAAGTTGTTTGCCAGAAGCAAAACCAATCTCGTTGAACGAATCAGACCGGGGCAACATATCCCCGGACACGCCATCGAACTTCAGAACTGATACCCCCGTACAAATACGACGTCGAAGGGCAAGCCAGAACTATCAACCTCCATCCACAATCCCAGCATAGGATACACCATCTTCCAGCTGTCATCTGCGCAGACAACCGTCTGCACATACTCCTGGACGACACATCCTTCCTGCTCCACCATGACGTCGGAGAGAACGCCGCAGCAACGGGGACAGAGCAGAAGGATAAACACACCTGATGGGGTCGCCGCCACCGTCTCGTCGGCAACATCCATGAACCCTAAGTTCGCCAATCTGAGGGATCGACAAACACACGATACCATCAACTCCGAGACGCCGCCATGAAGGACGCCGCCGGTGTGGGAGTGGAGTTGCGGCAGATTTATTCGTCTGGGCGTCGCTCCCACCACCCCAACGACGCACCACGAGCTACAAAACCAAACCCTAACTACAGAGTGGAGGAACCGGATCCCCCCTCCATCCCGCCGCCGGAGCAGCACGGAGGGAGAGGGGACCAGCACGCTCGCCGATGGACGTTGGGCAGAAAAGCTAATCGCCTCCCGATCGCCTCTGGCGGCTGGCCTAGGAGAGTAGCACGTATTCTATGCTCTCTCAGCGACCTGAGGCTGAATTTAAGTGGAAGCGTTTTTTACTCAGAGCTATGGTGGGATACTTGAAAGACTAACTTAGTCGTGTCTGTTTTGCCATGAACCTTATCTGGCATAACCGGTTTCTTTTGTTCAGCTCACCGCTTTTCTCTGGTCGATAAGATGTAATATTTTTATGAGATCAGGGTTTAGTTTGGAAGAAATAGAAATCTTAGTGGACTTTCTTAGGATCATATTTTGATAATACTTGAACATTCATTTCTATAAACTCGAATATTTATGTAGATCTTGTTGTGAGTTTTTAAATACATGTGGAAAGTTATTAGGTATTCTCTTCGTTCCAAATAATAATATGTTTTCACCACTGCAATATATACTACATACATATTGAAATGAGTGGTCTAGATTTGTATGAACCATGAAAAATCTAAAATGGTTATATTTATAAACGGCAGAGTATATGTAAAAACGTTTTTCTAGAAGACCTGTCTTTTTTCCTATTATTAAGATTATATGAAACATATATAAATTTTTATATTTAACAAGAAAATAAAAATGAACTCCTAGTTTCTTTTAGGGAAACTTGCCAAGCTTTATTGAATAATCATCATAGGTACAACTAGATGATACCCCGCGCGTTGCTGCGGGAATGTATGCAATAAATTAGAGAACCATTATTCAAAAGCTTGGTGTCAAATAGATCCCTCTGATCCGGTATAAATATCAGACTGACAGAGCTGATTATGTACAAATTTATAGCATGGCTTCCGACAAACTTTTGAAATCAGAGGGAGTATTAAGATAGGAACCTACAGAAACCAGTGACTCCCAAAATCATGGATAATAATAAGAAATTATACAGCAAACAGAAGACGCTGGTATAAATAAGTGCTATCAAATCATTAACGTACACCACACTAATATAATAGTTCCATTACATATTCAACCATGTAGTGTTATGTAAATTTAAGCACAACTTAGTCTCTCGACTCTGGTGATACCTCCAAACCTAAACTCCGGCGGACAACTTTGTTCGGGTATTCATGTATATAAACTTGCACGCATATAACAATCATAGAAGATTATTGACAGAGACAATGGTAGCACAAAGTTCTCTCTTGGCTCGAGTGGTAAAAGTTAAATTTGCTGCAAATTCAGATCGTCTTCAGTCAGTTGCACTGCAGAAAAAAATGCATGCTGCCTTCATAATTGCTAAACTGAATGA
Organism: Poa pratensis; assembly: GCA_947311845.1. Lineage (NCBI taxonomy): Eukaryota > Viridiplantae > Streptophyta > Magnoliopsida > Poales > Poaceae > Poa > Poa pratensis. The sequence goes on along the minus strand of CAMZMU010000107.1, from coordinate 107,304,446 downwards.
GGTTCTTGAGTGCAGAAACATCCGGCAGATACCACATCAGAGGTAAGCAGCCACTGTACATATGATCGGCAGTGTCGGGCAAATACTCAGTCATCTATGAAATAATTACTGAAGCCATGTAAGGAGGCAATTAACAATTCTTACACGATAAAGAAGCAAGACAGATGAGGATAACGAATAGAGCCATTCAGCGATGGAGGAATCGTGAACACATGCTGCATCAAGATGTCGGTGTAATGCCGTGATGGAGGCATCAGTGTATGTGCGGAAAAAGACCACGCGGGAATAAAATTAACTGCAGACAGAAGTTAACTAAGAGATTTTATCGGGGATTAGCCTGCTCACCAGCGAATTGCTGGGTGTCGCCGGAGTAGGAGGACTTGGCCAGCTGCTAGAGGCGCTAGGGAGCGAGAGACGACGCGGCAACATCGCCAACAGAGCGCGCCTACGATAACCTGGAAGCACTGCGTCATGAAGCTCTTCCCCGATGTCGAAGGAGGTTTTTGCAGGCTCCGCCTCCAAATTCGCCCTCTCCAGCTCGTTGGTGGTGATGGCATGGGGACGGTACCAGTAGGCAACATGCGTCGAGAACAGATCTAAATCGGGGACGTGGGTTTAGACGACGGGAATGGATCGAGCAAATCCATCGCTTGAAAATCTTATAGGAGGAGACTCAGGAGAGAGGCTCCATCGGTTACTCTTGCATTTACCCCGGTAGAGAAGATGAGATGAGAAAATCCAATGGTCGTGCAGAATATGAAGAGAAACAGACTCCATAAATTATTTCAGGAGGGGGAGAGACACCGGCCACCGCCAGAGATTTGGGACGATGACAACATGGCTCGGCCAGCCCACGAAGGAAAGGAGAGACATGTAACGTGACCAGAGATAGAGAAGATGTCAACATCGTGAGGAATCCCGGGCCAAACATGACGGCCTATCCCAGCGATGAAGCAAACTTGGCGAGGTTATGAGCTTCGAAGTTATGCGACCTAGGTTCAAAAGTAAAATTAAAACTTTGAAAAGCTAATTTCCTATCAACACTATCTCCTTCACTATTGAGCTGTATCTTTCCAGCGTTCCTGACTTAATATCATCGACACAACCTTGCAGTCTGATGCCACATGAATCTTTCCAAGATTGATATCATCTGCCAAGCATAGAGCCTCTCGACAAACCAATGATTCAAGGATACCCGGATCAACAATCCCATTAAACACCATAGAGGAAGCACCCAAGTAATTACCCAGCTCATCTCTGCACACCGCACTAGCTGCTGACCGCGTACCAGTGCTACTGAATGCACCATCAACATCATCAACATCTCTAAGAATACTAAGCTCCCTAGGAATAGGAATAGAGGCTTCTCCTTAAGCGTGGCCCCACTTGTCAGGTTGTAATAAAGAAATATAAAAGTATATAGCTCTTATTGTTTATGGCCCACGTTTTAGCTACCTAAAAAAATTAAGATATATTCTAAATTGTGGCCCCACTTTTTAGTCTGTGCAAATCGATAGCTCTACTTTGTGGCCCCACTTGTCAGGTTATGATAAAAGGTAGAGCACCAAGAAGATCTAATCTTACTTGTGGCCGCACTTTCAGTTTGTGAAATTTTTGTCCTAAAATATATACTGCTTGGTGCTTGTGGTTCCACGTTTCAGGTCGTAAAAAAGTGTTTTTACCTGATATCTGGTCTCGGGTCGTTCAACAATTGTGTTGCCAGTTGCACAAAGAGATATATTTTTAACAAGCACTTAGCCGTACACCCCTATTTTTTCCATCCATTTATATTGAAAATCCTCCATATAGGTTATGCTCCTGCCTCCTGCCATGAATCTGCAAGGCATAAAGATGAGCATACAATTTTTTAATTATATCATTCAACTAAGTCTCACAAAAAAAAATATCAAGCGATCAAAGTCATTTTTTCGCAATGCCAAAAATATGTTATGGAATGATCCTGATCGCTGCCAAGTGCCCTAACATCACACCAATACACGTCATCTAAATCAGATGACTCGAAAAAACAACCAACGGCGAGCCGAGAACCTAAACCGATCCAGTAAAGTACGCACAGTCTGTGTACGCTCTAAACGTTGCTACCTCACTCTTCAGTCGACCTATCTCCACTAATATTAAAAGACAGAGTCTGTCAGATCCGGAGGATCTGAACCATCTATTAGGACCGATTCAACGTCTCAGATTTGCCCAATGATGTATGATGTGCACTATTCATTAATGAAAAAAACGCACACAAAATCCCACCCACGCGCCGCTGCCGTTCCCGAACCGCCGCCCACCCACGCCCTATCCGCGCCCCGCCCCTCCCAGTCTCCCACCCACGCATCTCTGCCGCCTGCGCCTCGGCCTCCCACACATGCCTTGCTCCGCCTTGGTCGCCGCTCGTTGTCCCCGAGGTTGCAGGACATCCGAGGCATCGGCCTTCCACCGCGGCCAAGTGCCCCGCCCCAACGCCTCGTGCTTGCACCGCCGCCGTAGCGCCCATCCCTTGGTGTGCCTCCAATGACCGAGCCGGACGGGAACCGCGCCTCGGCCTCATCGTCAATCATCTGCTGTGGATAACCCTGTTCATCAACCACGCAGTCCTTTCTCACACGATAACACGATCCTCTCTCTCCCCCCCGCTTCAATCTAGACCTGCTGGTCTCTCTCTCTATGGACCTGCTGATCTTCAATCAGGTTATTTTTTTCAGGAGACGGCGGAAGTGGAAGCGGAGGCCTGCTGAAATTGTTCTAGGTGTGTATTCCCTGTGAGATGCATAATCCCATGCATGACTACATCCACATCAGGTCCCCAGAAACTGCGATTTTTTAAAATCAGTTACATGTGGTGTCAAATATATGGTGGTAACTCGAATAATATTTTTGTTAGCAAGCAAGTGCCTCAATTGATCGTTGCACATTTTGAATTGAAGCTGAGGCAGGTTGAGAATTTTGTAATCCAGAATCGTGAATCTTTTGAGAATAAGGGTTTGCAGAACAGGGTGTAATAAGGCAGGCAGGGTACCCTGTTCATTTAGTTGTTTTCTGCACAATTTGCAACCTGAGAAAAATCTGGGAAGTTCATGGTTGGTTCAGGTAATGGGTTATCATTGTTTGTTACATTTTGCTAGAAGAATGATTATACACTGTAGAAATATAATAAATATATGCATATTTGCTGAAAACACGACCTTCAAAAGGGAGTGCCTTTCTGAATTTGACATTGTTTCATAAGATATATTTGTGTCTCAGTTTCAATCGGGTCCTCGACAAGAAAGTCTGTTGCTGAATTTGGTATTGTCACACGGTGTCTATGACCAACGAGAGTCATCTATACCTAAATAATGTGTTAAATGCTAAGGTGTCTATGCCCAGCCGCCCAGGGGAGATTGCGCTCTGACCGGGATTAACTACTGCACAGCAACACCCATGGTCTCACGATGTGACAGTTTATTTTTCAGTGCGGAAAATAGTTTAAAATATTTACTTGTGTAGGCAACGCTTTGCTCCAATCAATAAAGTGATGTGGCGGACATCCTGACTGTTTTTTGTTGTTGTTGTTCTGCACATAGTAAAGCTTGTGATGGGTAGATGGTCTTCCTAAATACCGATAGTGTAATCTTGTCCTGCCATCTTGACATTTGTAGGATCCAACATATATCTGGGATGCCTTCCTGGGACTTCTTGTGTAAAGTTTTATACATGTGTGCTCCAGCCATGCATCATGTAGAGATGTGATTTAAATGCATTATCTTGTATTTGCTCGATTTTGTTAGTTCAGATCAGCAGCATGTAGGACTTGCGACTTCACCTCTATTCTTATTTTCGGTGAGTTCTTGACCTTTTAGTGGTCAAATTATAATACTCTCCAAGCAAATTATTTTGTAGGATAGATTGTTCCTTTTACTTGGATCATTACCTACACAGTTGAACAGTGCGTGGATGTGTTGCACCATAAGAGAAGCTATGGTATTTGACAAATTAATATGCCATCAGAGCGCTTCTCCCTTTTATCATTCTTTTCAATGTCTGATTTGTTTTGCGGTTTATTAGTCTACATTTGCTTGTTTGTTTTGTACCTCAAATGATCTTTGGTATTGGCTGGGCAGGTGAACTCAAACATGTGTGTATGTTGGCATACATGTGATAGCTGATGTAATATATAAAAATAAAATTTGTGTCATAACATAAAAGTTGTCATCTCTAATGACTTGTGTGATAACAATGAATTGCAGGAGATTAACAAAAATATTGGTCCTTTTAGTGGAGACGCGTGTTGCGCGTGCACCTTTACTAAACATACAGTTTTCTTAAGTTGTGGGAGACGGTTATTCATATTGGTCCCTAAAACAATCCATTGAACTAGGTAATTGTTACGAAGGGAAAGAAAGTTTACAATGAACTGCTCCTTTTTTTCTACTTTTAATAGATCAGTGACATACCACATCCTTCTTGCTTTTGCATATACTTATCTTTGGCATGTGTATTCTAATTAAAGATCAAGGCCCTTGTTTGTTTGCCTACCTACCTCATACATTATGTTATGATATCCATCAAAACTTTGATGATGATTACTGATGTGAACTGAATAGATCATATGATGCATGCAACACAGTATTATAGATGATAATATGGAGATTGGTTCTTCCTGTGATTGCTAGATGCGTATAAACATTTGTTTGACAAGTCCATGGAACATGTACTTTCCATAAGCTACTATCGTTCCTGATTTTATATTGTAGATGCAAATAGATCTGGACCTGCCAGGAAGCTTTGAATGATATTCGAAGAGCTAGCTAGGCCACGACTGAGAAAGAAGCCGGGAAAATATTAGGTATCCGTGAAAATACTGAGCTGGGACGAGATCATGCAGGTGTGACAATAAACGATGATCTTCTTTTTATTTTCAAGCAACTGATATATACTATTCATGTATAATGTTCTGTTATGGGCTTCATGAATTTCAGATTTTAAACCACATGTATAGCCATTTGTTTTACACACAAACTGATGCTAGATTTCTCCCTATTAAATACTTTGCAGAACTACAATAAAAGTGTTGTATAAATATGAAAACTGACACCATATTAAGGGTACACAAAGCTTATCCTAAGTTTAGGGTATTCCCAAGTCCCAACCATCATAAGTAAATTGTCTTCTTTCTTATTGCTTGATTTTGCTCTGGTTGGGTTGGTTATCTGTACTTTGGTGATTCGTAGGCTATGAGAGATGTCACAGAAGTACAGAGGTAATGTTCTCATGTAACCACAGTATACATCTACTGACATGGGCTTGATCAATGGGGGATGTTCAGTTTTTCAGGTGGGTAATTCACAGGATCAGGCAATTAATAGCAACTTGAGTTACTTACAGGAAGGCGAGGAACAACTAACTTGAACTAAAAAAATTAACCATGGATGACCAGGATAAGAGTAGCGTTACCTTTTATTTTAAAAATAGACAATTTACAAGTTTACATAATAATGAAAAGTAACAATTCTCTCCTTGCAGGTTATGTAAACTTCTTTGAGTATAATAAGTTGAGACGCCATGTATTGAGATATCTGGCCAAGTGAGGCCTGAAGGAGATGATTCCAATTGTTTATTAATTCTACGTGAAACAGGGTTCTCCTTTAGCAAGATTGATACATTAGTTCTTTACAATTTTGAAGCGTTTCTCCTCCTTATATCTGCATATAGTATGTGTTCAACGTCCAGCTATTGGGATTGTTAACAATGGCGTACATGAAGAAAACATCAGTGGGTTCAGGTGTCTGATTGACGTGCACATAGAAGTGGGAGTTCACAGGTCATTGTCTAGCTGTTGGATCACAATTAGTGATTGCCCATTTTCATCATAAGACGAGGCTTTTATTATTTCATATATTCTTGACTGATGTAGCTTTTTTGTAACCCAATCACATTTACTCATGTGTGGTAGTTATTGCCTGTAAATACAAATTATATGGTGTCACTTTTTAATGTCTACCTAATCTATTGTGTCTACCTAAATCTGGTTCATACAACCTAAATTGGCAACATGTGGGCCCCTCTTTATTATAAACTAGTAATCGTGCACGTGCAATGCACGTGTAAACTTAGTACATACTCTCTCTATTGAAATTTCGGTTAGTAAAAAGTCAAACTCATTTGCCACCCTTTTTTATTTTACCATAGAAACACTTTTTAACTCATGAAATCGATTGATCGATTCATTTTTTTGTGACAATGATAGTTCTAATATTCTAATTTTCTGTGAAGAAAATAATCAATGAAGCTATAATAATCTCTAATCTTATTTATCATTTCACGTCTACTCTCATCTTGTCTCCAATGTCTATTTTCAAACCGTGTGGCACGACAACATGTTCTTATTCTTCCATTCTTTGGCTCGATAAAAAATTAGCAGCTATCACTACATGAGCATCCACAACCATAAGTAAAAACACCTAAGTAGATGCTTAAAGAACAAAATAAATAATGAGTAGCTAAGCATCTTTGCTTGTACAACTTGTTTCAGACGCCAATAGAAATAGTAATCGTGTAAACCGTACAAATATTATCCACCTATGTGCAACTTGAGTTCATAGCTGTTTTTGTAGCTTATAGTTCGCGCCCAAATACAATCAGCGTGTACATTTATAATAAAGAGGGGCCCACATGTTGCCAATTTAGGTTGTATGAACCAGATTTAGGTAGACACAATAGATTAGGTAGACATTAAAAAGTGACACCATATAATTTGTATTTACAGGCAATAACTACCACACATGAGTAAATGTGATTGGGTTACAAAAAAGCTACATCAGTCAAGAATATATGAAATAATAAAAGCCTCGTCTTATGATGAAAATGGGCAATCACTAATTGTGATCCAACAGCTAGACAATGACCTGTGAACTCCCACTTCTATGTGCACGTCAATCAGACACCTGAACCCACTGATGTTTTCTTCATGTACGCCATTGTTAACAATCCCAATAGCTGGACGTTGAACACATACTATATGCAGATATAAGGAGGAGAAACGCTTCAAAATTGTAAAGAACTAATGTATCAATCTTGCTAAAGGAGAACCCTGTTTCACGTAGAATTAATAAACAATTGGAATCATCTCCTTCAGGCCTCACTTGGCCAGATATCTCAATACATGGCGTCTCAACTTATTATACTCAAAGAAGTTTACATAACCTGCAAGGAGAGAATTGTTACTTTTCATTATTATGTAAACTTGTAAATTGTCTATTTTTAAAATAAAAGGTAACGCTACTCTTATCCTGGTCATCCATGGTTAATTTTTTTAGTTCAAGTTAGTTGTTCCTCGCCTTCCTGTAAGTAACTCAAGTTGCTATTAATTGCCTGATCCTGTGAATTACCCACCTGAAAAACTGAACATCCCCCATTGATCAAGCCCATGTCAGTAGATGTATACTGTGGTTACATGAGAACATTACCTCTGTACTTCTGTGACATCTCTCATAGCCTACGAATCACCAAAGTACAGATAACCAACCCAACCAGAGCAAAATCAAGCAATAAGAAAGAAGACAATTTACTTATGATGGTTGGGACTTGGGAATACCCTAAACTTAGGATAAGCTTTGTGTACCCTTAATATGGTGTCAGTTTTCATATTTATACAACACTTTTATTGTAGTTCTGCAAAGTATTTAATAGGGAGAAATCTAGCATCAGTTTGTGTGTAAAACAAATGGCTATACATGTGGTTTAAAATCTGAAATTCATGAAGCCCATAACAGAACATTATACATGAATAGTATATATCAGTTGCTTGAAAATAAAAAGAAGATCATCGTTTATTGTCACACCTGCATGATCTCGTCCCAGCTCAGTATTTTCACGGATACCTAATATTTTCCCGGCTTCTTTCTCAGTCGTGGCCTAGCTAGCTCTTCGAATATCATTCAAAGCTTCCTGGCAGGTCCAGATCTATTTGCATCTACAATATAAAATCAGGAACGATAGTAGCTTATGGAAAGTACATGTTCCATGGACTTGTCAAACAAATGTTTATACGCATCTAGCAATCACAGGAAGAACCAATCTCCATATTATCATCTATAATACTGTGTTGCATGCATCATATGATCTATTCAGTTCACATCAGTAATCATCATCAAAGTTTTGATGGATATCATAACATAATGTATGAGGTAGGTAGGCAAACAAACAAGGGCCTTGATCTTTAATTAGAATACACATGCCAAAGATAAGTATATGCAAAAGCAAGAAGGATGTGGTATGTCACTGATCTATTAAAAGTAGAAAAAAAGGAGCAGTTCATTGTAAACTTTCTTTCCCTTCGTAACAATTACCTAGTTCAATGGATTGTTTTAGGGACCAATATGAATAACCGTCTCCCACAACTTAAGAAAACTGTATGTTTAGTAAAGGTGCACGCGCAACACGCGTCTCCACTAAAAGGACCAATATTTTTGTTAATCTCCTGCAATTCATTGTTATCACACAAGTCATTAGAGATGACAACTTTTATGTTATGACACAAATTTTATTTTTATATATTACATCAGCTATCACATGTATGCCAACATACACACATGTTTGAGTTCACCTGCCCAGCCAATACCAAAGATCATTTGAGGTACAAAACAAACAAGCAAATGTAGACTAATAAACCGCAAAACAAATCAGACATTGAAAAGAATGATAAAAGGGAGAAGCGCTCTGATGGCATATTAATTTGTCAAATACCATAGCTTCTCTTATGGTGCAACACATCCACGCACTGTTCAACTGTGTAGGTAATGATCCAAGTAAAAGGAACAATCTATCCTACAAAATAATTTGCTTGGAGAGTATTATAATTTGACCACTAAAAGGTCAAGAACTCACCGAAAATAAGAATAGAGGTGAAGTCGCAAGTCCTACATGCTGCTGATCTGAACTAACAAAATCGAGCAAATACAAGATAATGCATTTAAATCACATCTCTACATGATGCATGGCTGGAGCACACATGTATAAAACTTTACACAAGAAGTCCCAGGAAGGCATCCCAGATATATGTTGGATCCTACAAATGTCAAGATGGCAGGACAAGATTACACTATCGGTATTTAGGAAGACCATCTACCCATCACAAGCTTTACTATGTGCAGAACAACAACAACAAAAAACAGTCAGGATGTCCGCCACATCACTTTATTGATTGGAGCAAAGCGTTGCCTACACAAGTAAATATTTTAAACTATTTTCCGCACTGAAAAATAAACTGTCACATCGTGAGACCATGGGTGTTGCTGTGCAGTAGTTAATCCCGGTCAGAGCGCAATCTCCCCTGGGCGGCTGGGCATAGACACCTTAGCATTTAACACATTATTTAGGTATAGATGACTCTCGTTGGTCATAGACACCGTGTGACAATACCAAATTCAGCAACAGACTTTCTTGTCGAGGACCCGATTGAAACTGAGACACAAATATATCTTATGAAACAATGTCAAATTCAGAAAGGCACTCCCTTTTGAAGGTCGTGTTTTCAGCAAATATGCATATATTTATTATATTTCTACAGTGTATAATCATTCTTCTAGCAAAATGTAACAAACAATGATAACCATTACCTGAACCAACCATGAACTTCCCAGATTTTTCTCAGGTTGCAAATTGTGCAGAAAACAACTAAATGAACAGGGTACCCTGCCTGCCTTATTACACCCTGTTCTGCAAACCCTTATTCTCAAAAGATTCACGATTCTGGATTACAAAATTCTCAACCTGCCTCAGCTTCAATTCAAAATGTGCAACGATCAATTGAGGCACTTGCTTGCTAACAAAAATATTATTCGAGTTACCACCATATATTTGACACCACATGTAACTGATTTTAAAAAATCGCAGTTTCTGGGGACCTGATGTGGATGTAGTCATGCATGGGATTATGCATCTCACAGGGAATACACACCTAGAACAATTTCAGCAGGCCTCCGCTTCCACTTCCGCCGTCTCCTGAAAAAAATAACCTGATTGAAGATCAGCAGGTCCATAGAGAGAGAGACCAGCAGGTCTAGATTGAAGCGGGGGGAGAGAGAGGATCGTGTCATCGTGTGAGAAAGGACTGCGTGGTTGATGAACAGGGTTATCCACAGCAGATGATTGACGATGAGGCCGAGGCGCGGTTCCGTCCGGCTCGGTCATTGGAGGCACACCAAGGGATGGGCGCTACGGCGGCGGTGCAAGCACGAGGCGTTGGGGCGGGGCACTTGGCCGCGGTGGAAGGCCGATGCCTCGGATGTCCTGCAACCTCGGGGACAACGAGCGGCGACCAAGGCGGAGCAAGGCATGTGTGGGAGGCCGAGGCGCAGGCGGCAGAGATGCGTGGGTGGGAGACTGGGAGGGGCGGGGCGCGGATAGGGCGTGGGTGGGCGGCGGTTCGGGAACGGCAGCGGCGTGGGTGGGATTTTGTGTGCGTTTTTTTCATTAATGAATAGTGCACATCATACATCATTGGGCAAATCTGAGACGTTGAATCGGTCCTAATAGATGGTTCAGATCCTCCGGATCTGACAGACTCTGTCTTTTAATATTAGTGGAGATGTACACGCTGATTGTATTTGGGCGCGAACTATAAGCTACAAAAACAGCTATGAACTCAAGTTGCACATAGGTGGATAATATTTGTACGGTTTACACGATTACTATTTCTATTGGCGTCTGAAACAAGTTGTACAAGCAAAGATGCTTAGCTACTCATTATTTATTTTGTTCTTTAAGCATCTACTTAGGTGTTTTTACTTATGGTTGTGGATGCTCATGTAGTGATAGCTGCTAATTTTTTATCGAGCCAAAGAATGGAAGAATAAGAACATGTTGTCGTGCCACACGGTTTGAAAATAGACATTGGAGACAAGATGAGAGTAGACGTGAAATGATAAATAAGATTAGAGATTATTATAGCTTCATTGATTATTTTCTTCACAGAAAATTAGAATATTAGAACTATCATTGTCACAAAAAAATGAATCGATCAATCGATTTCATGAGTTAAAAAGTGTTTCTATGGTAAAATAAAAAAGGGTGGCAAATGAGTTTGACTTTTTACTAACCGAAATTTCAATAGAGAGAGTATGTACTAAGTTTACACGTGCATTGCACGTGCACGATTACTAGTGTTTAAAGAGATCAACACATTGACCTTGCCTGGCATGTCATTCGCGACGACGCGAGACAACGCCACCCTCCTGCGTGCGGCCATCAGCACAGGTCCGCCATCGAGAACCCGCTGCACTACGCCATCGAGACTTGCTGCTATGGACGTGCGTGTCAATGCAATTCTCATCGTCCGATATGGGAGACCTGAATCTAGAGTTCTCCCTGGAGCAGCCTGGGCGAGAAGACAGAGCGTTGCATCAACGATGTTTTCTATAATTTTTTTTTGCTAATTCTCAATCTATTATAATTTTCCTAAAGAACGTCCTTAGAAAAATACCATGCAATTTTTCGGTTTGTTTCACAACATGGTAGTGGTAAATCAAGACAATTTATCTACGGGGTCTAATGGTATTTCTTCTAACTTTTGGGAATGTCTTGGAATTTCAAATACTAATTGTTGTTTTTTTAATCTTTTGGGTACAAAAAACGGTTCCCTCAATTATTAAGCAACATTTTCACGTATAAGATAGTTAAATGTCTCTGCATGTGCAAATACTATTTAATTAGAATGATTTTTATTATTTCAAAACCTAGCCATACATATCAGTAGCTTATATATATTTGTACCTATAATGTTTCGCGTGAAGTGAATTAGGTTTGTCAATGTAACAGCAAAAAGAACCATTACTAGACAATCAAGATGATAAAATAGAAACACATAGGTTTATAGATAATACATTATTTATATGTACATAATATTAAATACATGTTATACTCTAATATACATTGGGCGCGGCATCGCGCGGCTTACCCTTCTAGTTAATTTTAGCACAGCCAGAATGTGGCGGCAACCATCTGCTTAGAGCATCACTAGCAGAGCCCTTAAAAGGGCCAACCTTTAGAAATAACCGCTTTTTTACGGGTTCGGGAGGAAAAAAATGAACTAGCAGAACCCTTAAATCCTTAAAACTGTAAAAAAAAATTAAGGGTTGACCCTATTTTCCCCTATGAACCTGTACAAGTGAGGGTTGGGGGGAAAACACTAGGCAACCCCTACTCGGCCGTCGCGGACGCACGGGCTGAAGCTTCAGCTTCGTCCTCACCGCGCGTGCCCGCCGCCGCCTCCGGCCGCCCCTCCACTCGCGTCGCCCACCCCTCCCCGGCCCGACCTCGCGCCCGCGCCCGTGCCGCCCTGCGCCCGCGCCAGTCCGCCGGCCGTTGCCGCGATTTGCTTCCCCCCGGCCTCGCGCGAGCTCCGCCGGCCCTCTATCGTCCGGATCCAGCCGTCGCCGCCACGCCGCCCGCTCACGCCGGCTCGAGCCGTCGCCGCCCGCTCGCCCAGTCCGCCCGCAGCTCCCTCGACGCCGCCGTCGCGATTTGCTCGCCCGTAGCTCCCTCGACGCCGCCTCGTCCGGCTCCAGCCCGTGGCGCACGCTCGTCGCTCCGTGCGCCGGCCACTGGCAGCTGCCGCGATTTGCTCGCCCCGGCTCGAGCTCCCCCGGCCCTCCCTCGTCCGGTATGTTTTCTTTCCCCTTTTCTTTGCTCGTTTTAATTTGTAGCAAATCATACTGACTATATTTTGTATATTGTAGATGGACACCGATGATTCCATCACCGATGGTTCCGGTTGGTCGTCGTCGGACGATTCCGACATCGATGATTTGCTTCAAGACGACGATGCCGAGTTGATGGTCGTCGTCCTCGCCGTGCAAGAGATAGAGGACCGAGCGAAGATGCTTGATCAGAGAAGGGGGTCTCAGATGGGTCGCATTTGCATCCCCAGGAACCGCGCTCGCGGGCACGACCAACTGATGCAAGACTACTTCGCGGAGGTACCAACGTACCCACCTCGCCTCTTCCGGAGAAGGTACCGAATGCGCCGTAGTTTGTTTGTGAAAATTGTGAAGGATTGTGAGGCCAACTCGAGTATTTCAAGCGGCGTAGAAACGCCGCCGGCACCATGGGGTTTAGTGCATTCCAAAAGATATCGACTGCAATGCGGGTGATCGCCTATGCGTACCCGCGGACTATACCGATGAGTATCTTCGCATTGGCCAAGATACAACCACGGAGTCCGTCCGTAGGTTTGCCAAAATGATCATCCGCTTGTATGGTTATTGGTATCTCCGAGCACCCAATGAGCAAGATACAAAGAGGTTGATGGAGATGAAAGGGCATGTGTTGCCCCATGTGTGGTTTTGGTAATTGATGACAATCCCTATGGACTAATGTTTGCATTGAGCTATCTTTATAGATCTTGTCCATGAAGAAGTTTGGAGTTCATGTGTTGGACTCTAGAAGATTATATGTTGACCAAGATTCTATCCAAGGGTTTATATAAGAATGGTCGTCTAGAGTTGAGCTTATTGCAAGCATGACTTGGAAAAGAAGATTGAGTGAACATTCATGTTTATCTCCAAGCCATCATCTATATCAAGTTAAGAAGACAAAGTGCAAGTGGATACATGAAGACGGAGCTAAGCGAGGCTCTCCCATAATGGTGTATGGGGGAGTATTTGGAGAAGTCTTCATCAAGCATGTGCTAGCAAAGCGCAATCAAGAAAGGTGGTCCACTTGAAGAGATCAAGATCGTCATCATCTAGCCCAAGTGGAATGCGCAAGGCAAAGGTATGATCTTGATAGGGTTTCTATTTTACCGGTCTCATGTTGTTAGTGGGAGACCGGGTTATAGGATAGACGGCGTACTATCAAGAGGGGCTCTCAAGTGAGTAACTTGATCGCATCTTTGTGGAGAGCTCAAACATTTGCATACTTGGCATTATCATCTTTCTTGGTTCTTATTTGGCTTTTATCCATGTGAGGATTTAGAGCTTGTGTTCATCTCCATACCAAGCTCTAGTTCATCAAAAACGGATGTCATGAATATCTTGTTGCGTTTTTGATGTTGGAGGTTTTACCGGTGCGTCTTTTCTAAGAGAGGTCAAACTCTCTCCTTATGGTCTCTCCTTGAAAGGACATATCCTTCCCCACAGTGTTTTGATGTTTGTTGACAACACACTTAGATGTCTAATGTGTGTGCTAAAAGTGTGCAGGATTGTATCAATTAATATTGCACAGGTTTTGTCTCAAGAAAAGGAAGAAAAGCAGTCTTCATAGCTTCAGCCGGTACTACCGGGTTCACCCCGGTACTACCGGGTGTTCTGCCATGCGGAACTACCGGGCCCAGTACCGGGCCCAGTACCGGATCTCCAAAAGCTCTCTGGACTCGCTCGATTTAATCCGGTAGTAGCCCCGGTAGTAGCGCGGTACTACCGGGTGGGGAGCACTACCGGACCAGGCGGTCCGGTACTACCGATGCGCGCGTGGAGAGCGTTGACCAGTCTGGCGCCAGGCCGTCATTTCCCTGTCAGCCGGTACTACCGCTGCGGGCTGTTTACAGCTCCAACGGCCAGATTTCTGGGAGGGGTATTTATACCCCTCCACCTACCTCCGGTGACTAAGCTTGATTCCTCACTCTCTCTCCACCATTGTTGCAAGCTTCAATCTACTAGAGCTCCCACTCCAACCACTCAAACACGTTGATACTTTGAGGAGTGAAGGAGGAGCCCTAGATCCGCATCTCCACCGAGCCGATTTGTCTACATCGACCTAGTCACTTGTAGATCTTGTGTAACTTGATACATTGGATACCTAGAAGATACTTGTGATTCTTGTGGCTTTGGTAGCCACAAGGATTAGCCGGGAGCCTCCAATTAAGTTGTGGAGACGCGACCCGGCCTTGTGATTCTTGTGGCTTTGGGAGCCGCGGGAATTTGGTGAGAGCCTCCAATTCGGTTGTGGAGTGTGCCTCATCCTTGTAAAGGTTTGTTGCCGACCTCGAGGGCATCATATAGTGGCTCGTGGATCTCCTCATCGGAGGATAACACGAGGGAGATACGGTGTGCCATATCAAGGCTATTCGGAGTTCACTTTGTGACTCCGCACCGCTCCAACGGAGACGTAGCTTCCATTGGGAAGTGAACTTCGGTAGAACATCTCCGCGTCACCGTGTGGTTATCTCTTAACCTTCCTTTACTCGTATTGCTAGCTTATCTTGTGTAGAATATCTTGCTAGCTTGTTTATTGCTCATCATATAGGATTGTTCATCTAGTTGCATATCTAGAGAACTTATATTTGAGCAATTCCTTAACTTGTTGAAAAGAAAATTAAAATTGTAGTTGCCTATTCACCCCCCCCCCTCTAGTCAACCTACTCGATCCTTTCAATTGGTATCAGAGCAAGGTCTCTTTATTAAGGGCTTAATCGCCTAAAGAGGAGGATGGCTAGTGCGGAGAGGTACAACGTGCTAAAGATGAGGAGTTAAGACTTGCTAAGGAACAAGAAAAATTTGATAGAGAACAACTTGATAGAGAACTAATCGAAGCGGGAATAATCCCTCCCGAGGGTGATGCCCCAATCACCATGAAGTCCATGATTGAACTTTTTGGGTTCATGAAAGGCAAAATGGTGGATGAGGTGTATACTCGGGTATCTAATCAAAATGGCTCCTCATCATCCGCTAGCCCTATTAAGGGTGCTAGTGACAAGGATAAAAATGATAAACCTAATGAGAAGCCTTCTCTTAACTTTGCTCCACCTAGCTCTTATCTCACTCAAGTTTCACTCACTCAACCTCATATAACCAACCTTGGTAGACCCCCTCCTAAGCTTGATAATACTCGTTATTTCACTTGGAAGAAATCTATGGAGTCTTATTTTCGCAGCTCATCGGTGCATCTTTGGAGGGTGGTTCTACATGGTTTCAACCCAGTTGATCCCAACAACTTGACCAAGCAAGAAGAGATTGATGAGCAACTTGATGCAAATGCCAAGTACATTCTTGAGAGTGCTATGACCGCAAATGATGAAGATCATGTGCGGAATCTCAAAACTTGCAATGAGGCTTGGCTCATCTTGAAACCGTGTATGAAGGAAATGAGGGCATTCAACGCTCCAATGCGGCCGTCCTTCAACATCAAGTTGACAACTTCATCATGCTAGACGAAGAGACTCCGACCGAACTTTACCGAAGACTCTACAAGCTTGTGGTGACATGTAGGGAAAATGGAAAGAAGGATATGGATGATGAATGGGTCAAGGCCAAGTTCCTTCAAGCAATTATGCCATATAGTGAAACTATGGTGATGAACCTCCATGCAAGAGCGGATTACACAACAATGACTCCAATGACATGTTGGCTCAATTTGTCACATATGATACATTGAAGTCCACATCCAAGTCTTTCAACCAAGTCCGTGGCCCGAAGACTCTTGCTTTGAAGGCTCGTGTGGTAGACCATCCAAGATATGAAGAAAGCCCGGTCTATGAAGGTGAAGAAGACTTGGAGGGTGAGCTCAATGAAGTTCTTGCACTTGCCGCCACCCGGTTTTGGAACAAGAAGAACAAGAGCGTCAACCCTTCACCAATAAAAAGAATGTGCTTCAATTGTGGAAAGGACACTCATCTTGTGAAGGATTGCCCCTATGAAAGAAGAGAGGATAATGGTGGTCAACTCATTCTAAAGAAGAACAAGTACCACCCCAAGCCTACCTACATGAAGAGATCACCTCAAAAGGCTCTTGTGGCATCCCATGAAGAGGAATACGAGTCCGGAGGTGAGGAGGATAAAGAACCAAGTGAAGAAGTAGGAATGGCGGCTCTTGCAATGGGCACCCTTCCTCCATCATTGGCCAACCTCTTCTCATCTCCAAACGACGACAAGATCTCCAAGCCCATGTGCCTCATGGCCAAGGAAACAAAGGTGAATTCCCCACCAAAAATTACTATCTCCTCTAACCCATCACTATTGGATTGTGTTGAGGATGTAGGGAAAATTGAAGAAGAGGATAAAATTTCTATCTTCATTAGCAAGCTCCAAGGTCCAACCAAGAAAATGGTTGAGGCCCTCATGTATCAATATGGAGAAGCCAAGCATCTTCTTGATGTGAAGGATGTTAGGATTTGTGAGCTCGAAGGGCATGCATGTGATCATGCCGACAAGATTGGTGAGCTAGAAGATCAACTTGTTGAGGAACAATTGCTCCGTGAGCAACTTGAGGAGACACATGCCATGGATCTTTCCAAGGCAAAAGAAACTCGTGAAACCTCTATTCAAATTGCTATTGATCTAAAAAGTAAAAATGAGGAACTTGTAGAGAGTCATAACAAACTCTTTGAGGGTTTTGAGCAACTTAGGGAAACCCACAAGGTGACCTCAAGTGAGCTCACTACACTCAAGGAGTCATATGCCAAACTACAAGCTCAATTTATCTATGCTAGCTTCACCACTTCTCACAATGATAAAGATGCAAATTCTTGTACCACTAACCCTTTATGTGTCAAGGCATCTCTTATTGAGGAAAACACTAGGTTGAAGGCCCAACTTGAGAAGGGCCTAGCCACTTGTATCCAAGGGGAAAAGAACCTCAATGATCTTTTGAGCAATCAAAAGGGAGTGGTTGGCAAAGAAGGAATTGGGTTCACACCCAACTCTAAGAAGGTCAACAACAAGAAGAAGAAGGCGACTCCCCCTTCCAAAGATATTGTTTTTGTGAAGGAGGGGGAGTTAGCCAAAGCAAATGACAACTCTATTGGGAGTGGTAATGTCACTAGGGGCAATGCCACTCACAATAACTTTGCGGGAAAATACAACCCCTCATATGTTCTTTTGAAATCTACAAATGGTTGTGTTTTTGCTAAATATGTTGGCTCTTCATATGGAGATGATTATCACTATGCTATTTGGGTTCCAAAGACCCTTGTGACTAACAAAAGAGGACCCATTCCAAAATGGGTACCTAAATCAAAGACTTGATTTATTGTAGGGTTTCTCTTCCGGTGGATCTTCATGGCTCATTGATAGTGGATGCTCATCCCATATGACCGGAAGCAAAGAACTAGTAAAGGACTTATTGAAACAACTACTCTCATTCTCTCATGTCACCGTTGGCAACAATGCAAGACTCAAGGTAGTGGGAGTTGGTAAAGTGGTGATCACTCCGGAGTTATCCATTGAGAAGGTCCTCCTTGTCGAATCTCTTTCATACAATTTACTTTCCGTTGGTCAATTATGCAATGCCGGTTACACCGTTATTTTTAATAAATACCACGTGACCATCCTTTTCACTCAAACACTCAATGTCGCCTTTGTTGGATTTCGTGAAAACGGTTTGTATGTGGTTGATTTCTCAAAAGAGACCACTCAAATCGCTACATGTTTAATGGCTAAAGGCGACAAGGGGTGGCTTTGGCATCGCCGACTTGGCCATGTCGGTATGAGAAATTTACAAACTCTTGTAAAGGGTGGACACGTGGTAGGACTAACCGATGTTAATTTTTCCAAAGATCGTCCTTGTAGTGCTTGCATAGCCGGAAAGATGCATGAAAAGAATCACCCCAAGAAGACCATTATCTCCACTAAGAGGCCTTTGGAGCTCCTTCATATGGATCTCTTTGGGCCTCCCACATATGATAGTCTTGGTGGCAAGAAATATTGTTTGGTGATTGTGGATGATTACTCAAGATATTGTTGGACTTTCTACATCAAGAAGAAGAGTGAAACTCAAAAGATATTCATTGACTTTGCAACCCTAGTTCAACGCCAATATGACTCCAAGATTTTGGCAATTAGAAGTGACAATGGTACGGAGTTCAAGAATTACACTATGGATGATTTCCTAAGTGGGGAGGGCATTCAACACCAATATTCCGCTGCATATACTCCCCAACAAAATGGTGTTGCCGAAAGGAAGAACCGCACTCTTATTGATATGGCAAGAACTATGATGGCCGAGTTTAATTCCCCATACAACTTTTGGGCCGAAGCCATCAACACCGCTTGTCATTACTCAAACCGGCTCTTCTTCCGTCCTCTCAAGGACATGACACCATATGAACTCCTCACCGGTAAAAAGCCAAATGTATCTTACTTTCGAGTCTTTGGATGCAAATGCCATGTTTACATTAAAGGTTGCAAAATTGCTAAATTTGAATCTAGATCTTTTGATGGTATATTTGTTGGATATGCCGCAAAGTCTCATGCTTATAGGGTCTACAACATATCCACCGGGTGTGTTGAAGAATCTATGACGTGGAGTTTGTCGAGGATAATGGCTCCCAAGCGGAGCATATTGATCATGATGATGTAGGTGATGATCCCATCTCAAGCCATAAGAACTATGGGGATTGGAGAACTAATTCCTATTGAAGGACCCATTGATGATACTCAAGAAGAAGGAACAAGTTCTACTCAAGTTGAGCCATCCACCTCAAATATTGATCAAGAAGATGGTCAAGACCCACCCAACTCTAGTGGTGAACAAGAACATAATGAACCCACAACTCCAAGAACTCCACTTCGGGTTGACCATGAGCAAGATAAAGGCAATGATGAAGATATTTGTGTTGGTGAAACAATTGGTCAAGCCTGGAACGCCGGGTCATCCGGCGTGCATCAAAATTGGATTACCAACAACACTTCAAAGAAAATATCCTTGGGAGTATCCGTAGAGGTGTGTCCACACGCAATCAATTATCTAACTTTTGTGGTCATGTCTCTTGTTTGTCTAGCTTAGAACCTCTCAAGGTATATGATGCTCTTGAAGACATGGATTGGGTTGCGGCTATGCATGAAGAGTTGAACAACTTCGAGCGCAACAAAGTATGGTCATTAGTGGAAAGACCCAATGACTCCTCCCATAATGTCATTGGAACCAAGTGGATATTTAAGAACAAGCAAGACTCACATGGTCAAGTCATTCGCAACAAAGCAAGATTGGTTGCACAAGGCTACACCCAAATCGAAGGAGTCGACTACGGTGAAACCTATGCCCCCGTTGCTAGACTTGAATCCATTCGCTTACTAATTGCTTATGCATCTACTCATAATATTGTCTTATATCAAATGGATGTTAAAAGTGCTTTCTTAAATGGTCCACTAAATGAATTGGTGTATGTTAAACAACCACCGGGTTTCGAAGACCCTAAATTTCCTAACCACGTCTACTTACTACATAAGGCTCTTTATGGGCTCAAGCAAGCTCCACGTGCTTGGTATGATCATCTCAAGGAGTTCTTAGTAGACCGTGGCTTTGAAATTGGGGTAATAGATCCCACTCTTTTTACAAAAAGGGTAAATGGAGATTTTTTCGTATGCCAAATATATGTTGATGATATTATCTTTGGTTCCACTAACCGTGAATTTAGTGATCAATTTGGCAAGCTAATGACCAAGGAATTTGAGATGTCCATGATGGGAAAATTGAATTATTTTCTTGGCTTTGAAATCCACCAATTTCGAGAAGGAACATTCTTATGTCAAGCCAAGTATATTAAGGACATGCTCAAGAAATTTGATATGAACAATGCCAAGCCATATAAGTTTCCCATGGACTCCAAGGCGGATCTTCACTTAGATCCGGATGGTAAGGAAGTTGATCAAAAGCTTTATCGTTCTATGATTGGATCTTTGCTTTACCTTTGTGCATCTAGACCGGATATTATGTTTAGTGTGGGTATGTGTGCAAGATTCCAATCAAGTCCTAGGGAAAGTCATGAAACCGCGGTCAAAAGGATTCTAAGATATTTGTTGGATACTCCCAACTATGGTCTTTGGTATCCCCATGGTACAAGCTTTGATCTTGTTGGTTATTCGGATGCGGATTGGGCGGGTTGCAAAATGGATAGAAAATCAACTTCGGGTACATGCCAATTCCTTGGTAGGTCCCTTGTGAGTTGGTCTTCCAAGAAGCAAAATTGTGTGGCCTCGTCATCCACCGAAGCCGAATACATCGCCGCCGGTAGTTGTTGTGCACAATTATTATGGATGAGGCAAACTTTAAAGGATTATGGTGTCATTTGTGACAAAGTGCCTCTTTTATGTGACAATGAAAGTGCTATTAAAATTGCACACAACCCGGTTCTTCATGGCAAGACCAAGCACATTGAGATTCGGTATCATTTTATTCGAGACCATGTTGAGAAGGGTGATATTGCAATCAAGTATGTCAACACCAAGCATCAACTCGCCGATATGTTCACAAAGCCTCTTGGTGAAGCAAGATTCAAGGAGTTGAGAGGAGAACTAAATGTGGTGGACATATCCAATTGGATTTAGTGGATTTCTTGCATACCTACCCATATTAGACGATACTTATTTGGTTTAGATGTAGGCATGGACATAGGGGGAGTGCGGTCCTAATCCATTGGACCATCCCTCCCCCCATTATGCCGATAGTAAGAATTCATTTGCATCTCTATATTCGTTCTATGAATTGTGAGCTTAAATGACGAGTAGTGGCCGTGGACTCAAGATATATCTTCGCGGTATCACACCACATACTCATACATGGTGGCCTCGGCCACCACCCTCTTCCTTGTGAAGAGTTGGTTTCATTTGGATTTTATTGGTTTTCTAGTGCTCCTATGGAAAACATGCTCAATTTGGTGTTTTTGTGTGTATTTGATTCTTGCAAATTGAGTATGAAGTACCATCTCCAGTGTGTTGATCTAATCCTATGCCTTTCATCTATCTCAAAACAACTTCCATCTTGCACAAGTTCAAATTCCTTACACAAAAAGAGAAATCTGGGGTTTCTTAGGAGGCCCCGGTAGTACCGCCGGTGGGATCCGGTAGTACCGGGCTCTGAATCTAAGCAGTTCTGCTGCTCGCAAAGATTCAGGCCCCGGTAGTACCGGATGCTCCGCCCCGGTACTACCGGGAATCGCGGGTATCTAATATTTCACCGTGCGGGCAGGGTGGGGGTTATTCCCCATTTTCCCCACCCGCACGAAGCCACCCGCCGCCTCCTCTGCTCCTCACCTCCGGCCGCCGCCCTTGGCCGCCGGAATCCGCCATCTCCGGCCAGATCTGCTCCGTGGGAGCGATCCCCTCGTCGATCTCCTCCATGGCCTCCGGTATTTCCCCGTTCTTTGCATTCTTTGTTTCTAGATCTTGAAACCTAGATGTATGGAGAGGAAATGTTGGTAGCTCCGTTGGCAACGGTTAAAGTTGGATGGATGATCACCTAGGCCTTGTTAGCTAGCATATATGTGTAATGTATGGTTGAATCTCTCGAGTTTGTGCCATTTCAGTCTTGAATCGGCTCAGCCGGTACTACCGGGTTCACCCCGGTACTACCGGGTTTTCAAATTTGCTCGATTCAACCATTCTTTACATCTACTGGCTAGTTTTTGATTCCTTATCCGTGAACTTGTGCACTCATCTATTCCCTGCCCTACCTATATGCTGTTTCACAGGTAGCCGCCGTGGTACCAAGAAGCCACGTCTTGTGGAGGATGAGATTGAAGAAGAAGAAGAGGAAGTATTGCCTGCTCGCACCACAGCCAGAACTCAAGCAAGGGAAGAACATCAGCTGCTGCTCGTACCACCACTGCTCCCCCCACGAGAGCCCGCAAAGCTCTTCACTTATGGAAGAATGAGACTATCAGAAGCTCAGAGAAGAGAATCCCTATGATGAGGAGAGGTCACCCTTGTGCGGAATCCGCACTTTTACACAAATGATCAAGAGCCATCTACAAGGAAATCTATCTCCACAAGGATTACTCCGTGGTTGTCCAACACACTCTTGATATTCCTTACATGAGAAACTCGAAGCACAAGGGCTATTTTGATGAGACACTTGCTATGTGTGAAGAGTTTGGGCTGATTGACATCATGAAGGAGAACCATCCCTACATTGAGTACTACATCATTCAGTTCTTTGCCACCGTCTACCTTGACCATGATGAAGCCCGGACCCTATATTGGATGACTAAGGACACCTTGCTTTCTGCCACCTTGGCGGAGTTTGGAGAGCTTCTAGGCTATGAAGACAAGGGTGAAAGTGTTGCTAGTGGATGGAGATGCCATGACAATGATCGATCAAGCTCCAAGGATGTTCTTGGACCAATCACTATGGAAAGGGCACCACCGGTAAAACTGCTCATCTTGTGCGTCCATTTGAGATTCTCCACCGTGTCTATAGGGAAACCATTGCTCCTCGTGTGGGAAATTGGGATGAGGTTCATGGCTTCATGTTTGACCTTCTCAAGCTCTCATATGAAAATCAAGGCAAAGGCAAGAAGCTTGATGTGATGGATTGGATGTGGAATGACTTGTGGTCCACAATCATTGATAGAAGGGCCCCCATCTATGGCCCATACATTATGAAGCTCATTCGCCGCAAGTGGGCTCTCAAGAAGAATGGAGAAGATATCATGAAGGATGGCAGCCCGTTGTGGCTCACTTAGTGAAGGAACTGCGTATCAAGCCTCATGCTCCTCCCAAAACCCAGCCCATTGATCCCGAGGCTGCTGCTGAAGCTGAGAGAGCTAGTGGGAGTGCACCTCCTCTTGAGGAACCTCATGGTTCAAGAAGCTGCAGATTAAGCCAAGAGGGCCTTTTGCCTCAAACTGGATTTGGAAGACCGTCTGTATGAAGCTCATGTGTATCACAAGAAGGCAGCTCAGCGACACAAAGCAATGATGAGGCATATGCAGATTGACGTCTCCGATGGTTCTGAAGATGATATCACTCCAAAGGAGGAATGGGTGTCCAAGCATGGTTTCTGGAGTGATGAAGATGCTCCTCCACATGGTGATCGCTTTCAGGCCTCCTCTTCGACCCACCACGGCGCGGGTGGAGCTTGATGCTCCTAGGGACGTATTAGCATCGCGCTTCTCCCTTTTTGGCATTTCGATGACAAAGGGGGAGAATGTGTTCTATTTAGGATGAGCCGTGGGATTTGCATGGGTGGAAACACAAGCTTGCACTTCGTTTGATCTTTATGCTTGTGTTTCATCTTTTATCTTTATTTGGATATTTGCTTTGAACTTCCCTATGCATGTGTAAGACATGCCTTGAACTTATGGTATTGTAATAAGACCTATCTAGTATGTTACTTGCGTATTGTTGCTTATATTGTGCAAGTTGTTTTAATTGTTATTAATTGTTGCTTATATTGTGCAAGTTGTTGTAATTGTTATCCATATGAACTTGCTTGGTTCGTAAAATATAGGGGGAGCTCCGCCCATTTTATATGGTGTGTTTTGCATTCAAAAGCAAATTCCTAATAAACACACAATTTGGAGAGCCCCGTCTATCTTTTGCAAATCATTTGTTTCTCCTAAGTATGTTGTCATCAAACACCAAAAAGGGGGAGATTGAAAGGACATATCCTTCCCCACAGTGTTTTGATGTTTGTTGACAACACACTTAGATGTCTAATGTGTGTGCTAAAAGTGTGCAGGATTGTATCAATTAATATTGCACAGGTTTTGTCTCAAGAAAAGGAAGAAAAGCAGCCTTCATAGCTTCAGCCGGTACTACCGGGTTCACCCCGGTACTACCGGGTGTTCTGCCATGCGGAACTTTACTCTATTTATGAATCTTAATATTTCCAACAAAATTGGTTTCACCTGATTTGGAGTTCGAACGAGAAAGTTATTGCATTTCAGGTTTTCGGAGTTGCTGCAGGAAATCCAGGGCGGAGTTTCCGGTGCCCCTAGACCGGAGTCTCGGTGTATCACACCAGAGTCTCCGCACTCGGGGGACGGAGTCTCCGGCCTGCCGGTTTGGCATTCGTGCCTCCATGGACGGCACTCTCTGCATCGAGGCCGGAGTTGGTCCGGAGCTACCTCGGAGTTTCCGGACTGGGGCCGGAGTTTCCGCCCTCAGGGGCCGGAGTTTCCGGCCCATCTGGTTTTGCTGCAAAGAGTGCAGTGCGGCGGCAGTCACTGTCTTGAGGCCGGAGTGACCCCGGAGTTAGTCCGGAGTTTCCGGACTGCGGTCGGAGTTTCCGCCCTCAGGGGGTCCGGAGTTTCCGCCCAGGCCGGAGTTTCCGGCCTCCCAGACCGGAAACTCCGGACTAAGTTTTCCTGCAACGGCTCTTTTTCTGGGGGCCCTATAAAAAGGCCCCCTTCTTCCCCAAAGGATAAGCTTCTTCCAAGCACGTTTTTCCTCTTCTCTCACCTCCATTGTTGACCTTGGAAAGCTTGCCCCTCTCCTAATTCCTCCCATGATTCTTGCATATCTTTGAGGGATTTGAGAGAGGAGATCTAGATCTACATTTTCACCAATCCATCTCTCCTCTAAGTGAGGGAAACCTAGTGGATCTAGATCTTGGAGTTCTTGTGTGGTTCCCCCCACAAACATTAGTTGCTTTTGGTGGGATTTGAGAGTGAAGGACTTGATCACTTATTGTGTTCTTGCCATTGCTTTTGTGCATCGGTTTGTGCTCTCCACGAGGATTCGTGGAAGTGAAAGTTCGTGAGCTTGTTACTCTTGGGTCATTGGACCCTAGACGCCTTTTGTGGCGGTGGAGGCCTTTTGTGGCCACTTGAGAGCTCCCAATCCTTTTGTGGGTTGTGCCTCAAGATTGTTGTAAGGGACTCGATTTCCGCCCAAAAGGAAATCAATAGTGGAAGGTGAACCGAACTTTTGTGCGAGGTTCATCGGAGAATAGGGTGAGGCCATTTGTGGCATCTTGAGTTTGAAACTCACACCCCTCCAACGAGACGTACTCCCCTAAAAGGAGGAACTCGGGAATACATCGTCGTCTCCGCGTGCCTCGGTTATTTCTATACCCGAGCTCTTTACTTATGCATTTTACATTGTGATATCCTTCGTGCTTGAAGTACTATATCTTGCTATCACCTTGTTGTTTGTCTTGCTTAGCATAAGTCGTTGGTGCACATAGGTGACCTAGTTTATTTAGGTTGTTGGCTTGTTAATTTAAACACCTAGTTTTATTCCGCAATTATCAAGCCTAAACCGGAAAAGTTTTAAATCGCCTATTCACCCCTCTAGGCGACATCCTTGTCCTTTCAGGAGATGAATGAAAAAAGGGGATGGCCGGGCATGCTTGGTAGTCTTGATTGCATGCATTGGACATGGAAAAATTGTCCAAAAGCATGGCATGGTATGTATTGTGGTCAAAGCTATGATCCTACCATTGTGCTTGAGGCCGTAGCATCGGAGGACTTGTGGATTTGGCATGCATTTTTCGATTTACCGGGAACACTCAATGACATCAATGTGCTAGCAAGATCCCTTTATTTTCTAGAATAGTTTCTGGAGATGCTCCACCTTGCAACTACAAAGTCATGGACAATGAGTACTCAATGGGATACTATCTCACCGATGGCATTTATTCTGAGTGGGCAACTCTTGTGAAAGCCATTAAGGAGAAAAATTGAGTGGCCTTAACCAAAAAAGAGGCTAATTTTACCAAGGCACAAGAGTCAGCCCGCAAGGACATTGAGAGAGCTTTCGGTGTTTTGCAAGCAAGGTTTGCCATAGTTCGGGGTCTAGCTCGTTTTTGGGACAAAAAAACCCTAAAGAACATTATGAAATGTTGTGTGATTCTACACAACATGATCCTTGAGGATGAGAGGGGTTTGAATTTGCCTTGTTTCTATGACAATGTTGGAACCGAGTGCAACCGGAAAGAAACCCAAATCGCCTAGAAGCTTTTCTCCAAACACATCGAGATATTGAGAGTGCCAACACTCATTGCCAGCTGCAGAAGTATCTTCTCGAGCACCATTGGCAGCTAGATGGGCGTCGCCAACGCCAATGATCTACCATTGTTTTACTTTTCCATGACCTATTTGATTCGAACAATTGTTGTAATTTTGAAAAACCTTGTTGTAATAACTTGAATGATTATTACGTGTTTGAAACTACTATTTGGTGTTGTAATAATAACTAGAATGATTATTGTTTTGTTCAAACTATTATTGTTCTATGAAAATTGTGATGAAACATACATGTCGGTTTTAAGGGTTGGGGTTGTGGCATCTAGCAGTGCCCTCAAACCAAACCCTTATAACGGAATATTCTGTTTTAAGGGTTGGGTTTGAGGGTACTGATCTACGCCCTCTGTTTCTAACCCTTAAAACTGCTTTCTCGACCCTTATTCCGCTTTTAAGGGTTGGATTTTTAAGGGCTCTACTAGTGATGCTCTTAGGGCATGTACAATGGGGTGATGTCAGTCTTCTCTTAGCGTTGACACGTAGGATAATTATCTAGGTGGCGGAGAGAGAATTAAGAAAGAGTAGGTTGTCTTCCCTTAGCTAAGAGATGATCTCTTACGAAATAAGAGAAGACTAATTTCACCATTATACCATTTGTCTTCTCTTAAAACTACGATTTCCTACTAAAAGATAATTAATTCACATTAATTGTTAGGGATGGCAATAAGAGATGACACATTGTACGACTAATAATTTTATCTTCTCTAAATGACGTGGATGGTTAAGAGAAGGCGCGCCTTCTCTACCATTGTACATGCCCTTACCCTTCTTGCGTTGGAGCTCGGTGGAGGTACATCCCTTGTCTGACGTGATGGAACACCAGCACTCGAATGTAGTGAATGGACCTCATTTGGACTGCCTAAACCTCAAATTGGGAAAGGGCCGGGTCAATCCGCTGGGTCGCTGGCCCGACCCAAAAGATCGAGGCCAATGGGCCATGTGGGTTGGCCTCCCTCAAATGGTAAATGGGTCACTAGGAACCGGCTCCATGCGACCCAATCGACTTCTACTCGTATCGATCTAGCCCTACAAATTGCTATGCCTAGTCGCCGCCGGCCGCCTCGACCTTCTCATCCCCCGCCGCCGCCGGTGTTCCTCGCGCTTGGCGCGACTCCCGGTCATTGTCTCGGCCGCCCCCCAACCATCACTGCCACCGCCGGCGTGCCTCCCGTTCGTCGTATCGTCCGCCGTCGAGCTCGCCGTCTTCTTTCTCTCCAGCTTGTCCAGGTTGCCGTCTTGGTTGCCATCCCGGCCGCCGTCTGGCTGGCTTCCAGCGCCGCTGCTAGCCAAGTACAGGTATGAGTGAGACTACTGCCCTCTGGCCTCCACATGCGCTCTTCTGGCCTGTAATGTCGGTATAGGTTCTGCACCTTTGAAGTTTCAGTATAGCTTCTGCACTTCTGTAGGTTCAGTGTAGCTTCCACACTTCTCTAGTTTCGTTGTAGCACATGTGAAAGTGAGAGTCATGGATGGTCCGAATGGATGCGCCGAATATTACTGCCGCTAGTCAAAATACTACCGTGGATGATTTTGTAGCGAAGGAGGAAGCCCTCTCCACTGCGGCACTGTCGCCAGCGCTGGAGACGGCGGTGTGGTGAGCACGGAAGAGTGACAGCAATGGCGCAGCACGTCCTCGCGTTAGGACGGTAGTTATGCAGCGCATTGATGCAGTGCATAGAACTGAACTTGCATAAACTTTTCTTTTTGCCTGAAATATGCCAGACACCGATAGGACAACTGGATGAAAGAGAGAAAAAATTATGTTCACATGATGTAGAAGCCTAGAGGTTTACTTCCACTTAATCAGTATATATCTTTAACCCCGGTTCTATAATCTGTGGTTACTCAAGTGACTAAAAGAGTCCTGCACGTATCATATGTAGGGAATGCATAGCATATATGCAGAAATTTCGTCCTTGAGTTACATTTTAACGATATGAGCTGTATGCACAACTGTTAGCTTGGTATACACTAGAGTACGTTATGCTACGAGAATCGGATGTGCCATGTTATGCCGTGAGAATTGGACTACATGATAATTGCTAAATGTCGTGCTAGCAGTAAGCAAAGATATATAACCCCATGCCTCAGTAATTTCGATGATCTGTTGTATATACTTGCCACTTTGATGATCTGTTATATTAATTTTTGGTGATCTGTAAGTTTGTAACTCCTATGTGTATTTTTCGTTTAGGCACAAATGAGAGCTCTATGATTTCTTTAGATTTTGATTTGGAGGATCAACCCTCTCGTACAACAGCAAAGCTACCTGACCTCTACTCAGGTTGTGATGGCATGTCCACTGGCTTGTACATGGGCGCAAACTAGCTGGCCTGAAACTTCATACGGTAATATTCCACTTTATATTTATTTGAAGAATAATTTGTTGATCTCCCTACGTTATGTCTCTAGATTTCTTTTCCATTTTTTTTATATCAGCAATGGGCAGTAACATCCATGCATGCGAAATTTTGAAATCTAACCATCCACAAACTGAGATTGATTCCTTAGTCTATTTTGCTAGTTTAAATCCACCTATTTTAGCTGAACAACTTTTTATTTCTAGATATATATTTGGATTGTGTGGGATCGCTTATGTGCCCAATATGTACACAACAATTATGTTGACACACATATTCCATTCTACGACGGGGAGAAATATGAGGAAATAAAAAATAATGTGTTTGTCGTGGAAAAACTCACTAAGATCAGCTTTGGTGGTGATAGTAGAAAATCTTGCGTCCATTTCAAAGTATATAGTATACATCCTTTTCATTTCAGTGT
Organism: Poa pratensis; assembly: GCA_947311845.1. NCBI lineage: Eukaryota > Viridiplantae > Streptophyta > Magnoliopsida > Poales > Poaceae > Poa > Poa pratensis. The sequence continues at coordinate 107,274,991 of CAMZMU010000107.1, read as the reverse complement.
TACTTTTGTTGTTTAGGTTATATTTGTTTTTGAATAGGTGCAATGGGAGGGCTATGGTCGGGGAGAGGACACGTGGGAGCCTCTGAGGTTGTAAATTAATTTGACATATTTCTCTTTCGTAAGAATGTATATTTGCATTGAAATTATTGGTAAATATCTATATACATTGCACTGATTATAGTGTTTTGTTTATTCACTGCCGGCTAAAAATTAGAGAGTTTGTAGAAGAAGGACTTAGGCGAAACATTTTACCTCTGCCGATGAGTGCGTTTTTACAATTTTTCTTCAATTTTTTTATCTTCACACGTAATTCTTAATTCTATCTATTTGTTTAGTTACATTTAAAGGGTGACGTAAATGTATTGTGTGGGGGACCACCATGTCAGGGTGTTAGCGGGTTTAATCGTTTCAGAAACACGAGTGAACCGTTAAAGCACGAAAAACCAGGCAAATCGTGACCTTTATGGATACCGTGGCATACTTGAGTCCGAAATTCGTTCTCATATAGAAGGTGGTGGATATTCTGAAGTTTGCCGATGGATTCCTCAGTAAATATGCAATGAGACGTTTGATTGCTTTAAGCTATCAATCTCGGCTGGGGATTATTGTAGCTGGTTCTTACGGTGTTCCCCAATTTTGAATGCCCAGCCGAGATTTGCATTCTGAATTGGAGAGCCGTTAGAACTAACTACCATAATCCACAGCCGAGATTGGTAGTTTAAAGCAACCAAACGGCTCATTGTATATTTAACGAGGAATCAATCGGCAAACTTCATCATATCCACCACGTTCTCCTTGAGAACGAATTTCGGCCTCTAGTATGCCACGGTATCCATAAAGGTCACGATGCCTGTTTTTTTTGTCTTTTGACAGTTCACTCGTGTTTCTAAAACGATTAAACCCGCTAACACCCTGGCACCATGGCCCCCCACACAATACATCTACGCCACCCTTTAAATGTAACAAAACAAATAGATAGAATCAAAAATTACATGTGAAGATAAAAATGAAGGAAAATGTAAAAACACATAATCCAACACTCACCGGCAGGGTAAAATGTTTAGCTTGTGTCCTTCTTGTACAAACTGTCTAATATTTAGCCGGCAATGGCTAAAAAAAACACTATAATCAGTGCACTGGATATAGATCTTACCAATAATTTCAATGCATCTTACGGAATAGAAATATGTCAAATTAGTTTACAATCTCAGGTTTTCAAGAGGCGTCCACGTGTCCTCTCCCCGACCATATCCCTCCCATAATCCCATTGCACCTATTTAGGAACAAGTTATAACCTAAACAACAAAAGTAACATTGAAATGAAATAGATGTATACTACATACTTTCAAATAGACGCAACGTTTTCTACCATCATCACCAAAGCTGATCTCAGTGAGCTTTTCCACGACAAACTCATTATTGTCGAGTTCCTCGTATTCCTCCTCATCATCCATGGGAATATGTGCGGCAACATAATTGTTGTGTACAGATTGTGCACATAAACGATCCCATTCCTTGAGAAGAGAGAAAATCATCCGCTTTCACATTCCAGAGCTATATTCAGAAATAAATAAAAAATCAGTTAAAATAGGTGGATTTTAACTAGCAAGAGAAACTCAGGAGTCAATCTCAGTTTGTGGATGGTTTGATTTCAAGATTTCGCATGCATGGATTTTACTGTCAACTGGCCATCGCTGATAAAAAAATAAAAAAATCTATAGACATAACATAGGGAGATCAACAAATTAAAGAGATCCATGGGCACTAGCACCCAGGATTTTTCTTAATAGGTAGCAGCCACCCAAGTGAGGCGCAGGAATTCGCTCCCGATGGGAGTCGAACCCTGTACGCAGGGTTGTCACTGCAAGCCCTTGCCACTAGGCCACAGCCTAGTTCTCAGCGGAGATTAACAAATTTTTCTTCAAATAAATATAAAGCCGGAATATTACCGTACGAAGTTTCAGGCCAGCTAGTTCTGCGCCCATGCACAAGCCAGTGGACATGCCACCACAACCTGAGTAGAGGTCAAGTAGCTTTGGTGTTGTACGAGAGGGTTGATCCTCCAAATCAAAATCTAAAGAAATCACAGAGCTCTCATTTGTAGCTCCATGAAAAATACACATAGTAGTTACAAACTTACAACAGATCATCGAAAATTATTATAACAGAACATCAAAGTGGCAAGTATATACTACAGATCATCAAAATTACCGAGACATCATGTGCCTGTTGTTGGGTTTGTGTTCTTGATTTCCCTCTCAATTCTGAAATAGAAGTTCAGATCATGTCCTAATTTGCTAGGATTGTGATTGCGCAAGGGCAACATTCGGCATATCATAAGTTTTGACCTAATAAGTAGTTCAGTATATCAACCAGTTGACGTGTTTTGCAGTTCTATCATGGATCCCAACATGAAGCAGCTCCAAGAGGCTCTGGTTGACATAGAAACAGATGCAGAACAACTTTTTCTCACAAGGCATCAGGTTTGCATATGCTTCTGGCTTGAGTTATTCATGTTAGAATTTTAAATATTTATCTATTTTGATTGGTCTTCTGTATGATCAGCTAGTGGAGAACGATAGGATGAGGAATGCTAACAGGGAGGCCCTAACGGCCCTCCGTAAAAGAGCCAGGACAAGTAAAACTAGCGTGCCATCTCCATTTGAAATCATAATGAAAGAGATGGAAGGAACGTCTGGCAAACAGCTGGTAAAGGAGATATGCCCAACTTGTGGAAACCACGACCCCAAAGAACATACCTGGTTAACATTTCCAGGGTCTGATATTTTTGCCCGCGTTCCTTTTCATGTAGTGCACACAGTTCTAGATAAAGGTACCTTCTTGGATGTTGATCCATGCAATCAGATACTTCTGAATTTTCTATGGAAGTGGGTTCAATATATAGTTGGGGCAATGCCCATACCATCCATGTCAGTATTCATGAGGATCAGGGTTTAAATATTGCTCTCATGTAATGTTTAATCAGCTAAATTATTTATTGTTTTGTCAATAACCTCAACATATGAAAGTGCTGGTCTGAGTCCCTACCTGTAGGTTGCATTTTCTTGCAGCCTCTTTAGAATGCAAACTGTTAATATGGCTCTGTAAGAAAAGTTTGCGTAATCGAATGATTGGTGTCAATATGTCGATTGTTGAAATCGTCTTCTCAGTAATTTTGTTAAAATTTCAAGAATATGTTGTCGAAGAACTGCTTCCATTGTGGCGCAAAACTGAAACTCTATTTAGTTGAACCCACTGTATATGCTTGCCAACCCTCCTTGAGATTTTACTGATGATTGCAGTTTCCCAACAATGCAGATCAAGAACATCTAGACTACGACACCAAGAAGCTGCAAAGCTTTGTGAAGGCGAAATCATTTGTGATCGCGGAGAAAGGTGCCCTTGCGGACAAAATCAGCCCAGGCATCGTGAAATCCATCGTCAACCTTACAGATAAACCTAAGTAGGAACATGTGACAAGGGGGACGAATCATGTTTAGTGGCTCCATTTCTCAGGAACTCGCACATTATATGGAATGAAGATTGTGCCAGGTTCACCAATCGTGTTTAGTTACGCCTCCAGTGTTGTTTCGGTTTATTTGTGCTGTGACATTAGGCTGCTACTGATGAGAATAGTAGGCATAGGCAAGTGTTTTAACCCATGCTATCACTAAGTGAGGATTGTTGGCAGAACTGTGAGTCCTGATTCCTGAACATACATCTACCTACTATTTCATATGAAACTACAGCGATACTGATAGTGAATTCCATCTGCAACAGTGCTAGTGGTTTTATGATGGGAAAGTATGTTATTTCTTACTGTGCTAGTCCTGAACTGAAGTCTTTTCGTGTATTCTTTCTCAGGTTTAAGCAGCTAATAAATAGCTCAGTGCTTCCATTTTGCTAGGGAGCCAAGATGTAATTGCAGCTTACAGCTGCATCACAACTAGTGTGTAATAAGAAGAGAAAAGCAGGTCCACAGCTACATCATGATTGAAGATAATAATCTATAATCATTGTGGTAGTGAAATCCTCTTCCTCATACTTTTTCGATTTATCAGACAATAATAACGAGGGGAAAAGTAGATTTCATAAAGCACAATGTTGCACTAGGATGAAATAGATCGTTTATAAACAAAGTAGAAATTGTACTGTATTCAACAAAAACGACTTTCCATAATTCAATCCCCATGCGACCTTGCCTGTTCAAAGAATTACATAATGAGGAACCCAGAATTAAGGTTCCTGCCTTTAACAACACATGAAAGAATAAGTTACAAGGTTAATTAAGTTAATTGCAAATGCAGTGCAAAACTCAGTGTCGTCGACCACTACACCTATCAAGGACTAAGAGCATCTCTAACAGAGCCCTTAAAACCCGAAACATTAAAATAGATTTACAGTTCGCGAACGTCGCGTTTTTTGGCCCAAAACGAGCCGCGCAATAGCAGAAACCATAAACAAAACTGTAAAAAGGAATATTCCCGAATATTCCATTTTTTTTTCACCCACCGAGTCGTCTTCTTCACGGGAAGATCCCATCGACTGAAGCAGAGCAAGCCGTTCGGGGCCGCCGCCGGTCGTGCGCCCCTCGGGGCCGCCGCCGTCGGTCGTGCGCACCGCTGCCGCCCATCCTCTCGCGGGCGGCACCGCCGCCGCTGCCGGTCCTCGCGGGCGCTGCCCCCGGCAGTCCTCGCGGCTTCTCCTCGCCGACGGACGCCTCCGCCGCTCCCGGGCGCCGCCGCCGCGGCTGCTCCTCGCCGACAAACGCCTCCACCGCCGCGGCTTCAGTTTCGGCTGATTTTCGCGGTCCTCCGGCGGATTCCGGCGAGTTCTGTGGCGGAAGTTCACCGGCTCGTCCTGAATATTCCCTCCCGCCAACTGCTTTTCCAGTATACAGGGCCCCTTCGGTTCGGCCACGAAAACATTGTATTCACGGTTTCACGGGTTAAATTCACAGGTCCCTTAAAATTGTTTACGGGTTGGTGGCATTTAGGGGTTATGCTATTGCCCTTTTTAAGGTTGTGAAACTGTATTTGACGGTTATTTTAAGGTTTCGTGCCTTTTTGAGGGCTCTGTTAGAGATGCTCCAAATCAAGCTAATTAACTGAAGAGAGTAACAAAGCCAGGGTGCGGCGCTCCGGCAGAAGCAGAGGACTTGTCGAACCACCGATGCTTGAGGGCTTCGTCCGCCGTGAGCCTCTCGTCGGGGTTGAAGGCAAGCAGGCCCATCAGGACCTCGCGCCCGGCTTCCGAAAGCTCATCGAAGAACTCCAAAATCAATCTTCCCAGTAGAGCTCATTTGTTCTCGCAGCTTGGACATCTCGGCGACCATGTCCTCCTCCGTCTTCCCCACGAACAGGGTCTCGCCGGCCAAGAGCTCTGTCATGACGCACCCAAGCGCCCACATGTCCACGGCCTGGCCGTAGTACAGGTCGCCCGCGAGCTGCTCCGGCGAGGTGTAGATCATCGTGCCGACGCGGCACTCCTCGTGTGGCACTCCGGCCGGCTTCTGACGTGTGGCCGACCCGAAGTCGCAGACTTTGAGCGCGCCGAACATGGTGACCAGGACGTTCTCCGGCTTCATGTCCCGATGGACGATGCCGGCTCCGTGCATCTTCTTTGCCGCGTCGAGCAGCTGGCGCATCATCACGCGGGTGACGTCCTCGGACAGCATCCTCCAGAGCTGCTCGCGGAGGGTTTGCCCGCCGCCGACGAGCTCGGTGACGAGGAACACGTCCCCCGTCTCGGCGTCCGTTGCCACGTCCAGGACCTGGATGATGGACGGGTGGCCGCGGCAGGCGCCGAGGAGGCCGGCCTCGAGGGTGATGGAGCGGAGGTCAGGGCCGCGCAGCCGCTTGAGGGCGACCTTCTTGCCGGTGCGGCGGTCGCGCGCCTTGAGCACCACGCCCTGGGCGCCCTCTCCGAGCTGCTCCAGCTTCTCGTAGTCGCGGATGCTCCCCCACGTGTACCGAGGCTTCTTGCCGCCATCGCCGCGCGGTTCTTGATTCGCCGCCGGGCGCTTGCGGATCGCCGCCGCCGCCGTCGACATGGTCGGAGCTCGACCGAAACGCCGGTCGAGTTCGGTCGAGAGCAGAGAAGAAGGGAAAGACGGCGATGTGTCGAGGGACAGTAGAGCAGAACAGGAAATCGGGAAAGGGTGGGTTTGCCCTGGGAAAGATGGCTACGCCGCCACTTATGGATGCACCGGCTCCGGCAGCCGCGCGAATCGAGTTCGAGCGGGGTTAGAATAGCGTACGCGTCGCGTTTACTTTTTTTTTTTTAGGAGGATCCGACCCATATAATAGGAGCTCAGCACAATTTACAAAAAGGTCCAGCAAAGAAAAGAAAAACAACGGGACCCTGGAAACTGCACGAAGCACCTGAGCTACCTGAACGAATTACAATCGGATCCAAAGCCTGCTCCCAAGAGCCTAGGCGTCGCCGGCGCCGCCGTACCTCGATCCGCCGGAGAGAGCACGCCGCCACGAGTTGTAGATGACTGCAAGAGCCGTCCGCCGCCACGCGCCGGAACTTGGACTCGATGAACGCGCACAGCCACAGCGCATCCTCCCCAGCACCGCCCAACTTCTAGCCGGCGCCGCTCCGCCTAGGTCCACCACCACCACCACCACCGCACCACCTTCAGGCGCTGCTCCCCACGCCACCATGGCGCGTCGCGTTTACGCTGTTGACGCTCCGACAGCTCAGCTTCGTCACGCGCAAGGCAGCCTCAATCGAACTTGCTTTCTTTCCTTTCGTCGAGTATCTCAATTTCATAGCACCACATATTTCAAACTAGTTGAATCGGCGCGGCGCACGCCCGCGCCCTTGATGTTATTTTTTGGAAGGCATTTTTGTTTGGAATTTTTGAACTTGAATTTCGGCAATGTGACACGTAATGTTAGCATTCCTTGTGTGTAGTTATGTTGATATGTTTTCATATTTTTTTGGATGACTATATCTGAATAGGAAAATCTTGCTGAATTAATATATTTGTATTTCTTGGTGGATGTTGAAGGCATTTGAATGTTTTAAATACTCTTTTTTTGAAATTTGGTCATATTCAAATAAGTAGCCAATTCAGCACTTAGTAGCGTTGCAGAATTATCTAAATACCGTAAAACAATATGTCTAAAGTGTTATAAAATCTGTTAAGCATGTTCTATTTAGAATTTGATTCGTAGTTTGAATATACTGGTTTGGGATTTTTTTAACAGTTATTTCCTAATATTTACATTTGTGGTACTGATATGTTCATATTTTTTATCCATGATATAAATGGGTATTTGTATCCTGCATTATTTTCCTTTGATGGATATAGCTGAAGTTACTGATTTCGCGACATCCAGTAGTTTTGCAAAATGGTTTAAATAACGTAAAAAAGTATATGTAAAGTGTTTTAAATTATCTAAAGCATGTTCTATTTTAAAATTTGGTTTCCTAAAAATACCGTAAAACAACATGCATAAAGTGTAAGAATTTAGTAGTTTTGCAAATTTGTTTAATTACCTTAAAACAATATGTATAAAGTGTTATAAATTCTATGAAGCATGCTCTACTTTAGAATTTGATTTGCAGTTCGAACATATTGGTTTGGAATTATTGTTTTAAAACAACTATTTCGTAATATTTACGTTTGTGATATTTTTATGTTGATATTTTTTGAGCCCATGGTATAAATGGGTAATTGTATTTTGGCATTTTTTTTGCGACTGTTTTGATGATTTTTTTCAATTTTTTCTGGTGGATATAGTTGAAGCTACTGATTTTGCGACACTCAGTAGTTTCGCAAAATGGTTTAAATATAGTAAAACCATATATATAAAGTGTTTTAAATTATGTAAAGCATGGTATATTTTAGAATTTGGTCTCTAAATATAGTGGGTTGGGAAATAATTGTAAAACAACTATTTCTCGCTATTTACAGTTGTGATATTTTTATTTAAAATTTTAAAGTATCTAAATTTCAAATTTCATCATATGCCGTAAATAGTTAGCATCTAATTTTGTGATCACTCTGATATATCGATGGATATATTTAAAGTCACTGATTTTGCAGCATTTAGTACGTTTTGAAAACTGTTCAAACACCCTAGAACAATATCTATGAAGCGTTTTAAATTATCTAAAGCATGTTCATTTTTGTGTTTTTTTAAAAGGAAACTACAAATTCATATTTTGTAAGATGGCGTGAACGTGTCGAATGAGCTATATGCTTTTGTTTAAAACAATTAAGGTTTCAAATAATTTGGAAAAGGTCCTAAACTATTTGAAATGAGTAGTTTGATTTTGACAAATTGTTAGAAACTGGTCTGAATTTATTTTAGAGTTGTATTTGAAAAGCTATAAAGTTTATAGAAAAAGAAAAAAACCGAACAAAAAAAAAGAAAAAGAAAAACAAAGGCCGCGCGGGCTGCACAGCAAGAATTCCAGCCCAGCAACCGGCCCATCCCCGCGGCCCAGGCCCACCATGACGTCACGATGATGTCTAGGGCACGGGGCCACCGCGTTCTGGGACACGAGGCCGGGCGCAGCGGACGCGCGCCGGCGCAGGCTGCCACTCTGCGTCGCCGGCGACGCCAAAACGCGGCGGCGGCGTTTACGGCGCGCGCGCGGTGTCCCGGCGGCCACTCTGCGGCGAGGAGGGGGAGGGAATGGCGGCGAAGCTCGGCGCGGGGTCAGATCCGGCAGGGGAGCGGTGTGGCGGCGGCGAGCTCCGGCGCCGCGCGTGAGAGAGGAGAGAGGGAGGTTCTGCGAGGACGGTTTTGCGAAACGAACCTCAAGTTTGTTACTATTCGCGGATAGGTCCTTCCGCTCGTATTCTCTGGACTGCGGAGCTATTTCTAGATTAGGGGGGGGAGTTTTTTGCAAAAGCGTCACGGAGCACTGTTCTTAACTGTTCATCGGGGCGAATTGGTTGATTTCGGCCGTCGGATCGAGATCCGACGGTCCAATTTTGGAGCAACGGGAGGGCTTAAAAATCTCGCCCCTTAATATATAGGGGTAAAAGGTGACCACCACAAGCTTTAACCTTTTATTAAGTATCAATTTAGGGATTACCACAAATATATTTTTCTGGATAATGCAACTATAGCAAGATATATGATCACAGTCATATCAACTAGGAAACAGGGTACACATCATAATGGTGGTATAATACAATAAGTTAAGTGTTGAGAAAAAAACACACAATTTATCCTGAATTTGTTTTTTGCGACAATTTATCCTGAAGTTACCTTCCCAGAAAACTACTCGCCGTTGGAGTGGTGTGGCACAGGTGCTCTGCAATAGATACCAATGCTCGCATTATTCTCCTCAATCCTCCAGCAAAGCGGAGTGCCTTGATCCACTATGTGGTACCTTTGAAGGAGGCAACTGAAACCCTTACTAACAAAGTTGGTGCAATACCACAACTTAGTAATAAAAGAGCCTCCAACAATATCCCAAAGCTCCTCACCACCAAGGGCAAATTCCAAGAAACATACTACGTTTAGGGTTCAAATGAGCCCAACTGCCCAAGACTAGCAAGATCTCCAAGGTATTAGTAGGTTGGAATAATTTTCCTTCGATGTAACTCTAGATCTTGATTTCCACAAGCACCCCACAAAGAATCAACAACTTTGGAGCAATCTTGGGACATCCAAGATTTTGAGATTTAGAACATTTAGCGGACAAGAAAGGAATGAAGTCATGCCCTTCTGTGGAGACCAAGGGGCAATTTATATGGCCCTTAAATCCAGTTGTTATATATGATGCTGAAATGACCTACCTAGATTATCCAGGTCACAACAGGATTATCTGGGGTACATCCGGACATTTGTCCCAGAGTATTCGAGAGTGTGCCCTCACGCAGCTCATGGCATTGCCCTTTGCGGAAAAGAATTTGGAGGTTGGATCAACCTGGCGTTCGGATTGTCCGGGATGAAGTCCGAGGGTTGCCAGATTATCCGTGATAAATTATGTACCAGTGTCCGGAGAAACCCGACAGGTATGCCTTAAGCGTCTCTAGCTAGTTTTTACCCATCCTCCCCCAGATCAGCAGCCGATTCAAGCAGGGTCCGGCTTAGCAGAGCTACCAATTACTAAAAAAACATAATTAAATTATGAGACTAGTCTCTATACTCATGGGAAAGCTTAGGAGTGCGTTTAGTGGGTTTGTGTATGCGACTGATTCCACCCATAACTTCCCGATACATACCCCGTCTTGATAGTACGGTCCCTGCAGCTACGAAACATGATTATCCCAAGTTGGAGTTTTCTTCGCCGACCTGAAGTTCATAAGTACCTCTGATTTCATTGATGCTAGGGTTATATATACTACCCGTATTTGTAATAAGCCGGCGCATGAGCTCGCGGCTTTGGGTATAGGTGTAGCTCATGGAGAACAAAATTTGTGGGTGTCGAGCTGGGAAATCCACTTCGCCTCATAGATGTATCTACACCCACTATAAAAAAACGAATTTAAAAATGTCAAAAAGTTTCAAATAAAAATTTCAGATGTACATATGAATATTCTATGTTCATTTAAAAAATCGGGATGAAAAGACATTTTGTGCGGCCCGTGTAAAAAAGACAAATCCCCGGTGTTAAAAAACGCCGTAACTTTTTTTCTTTTCTGTTTTTCATACTGGTCGCACAAAATGTATTTTCGATGTGAAACTTTTATGTACAGAACTACATTTTTTCATATGAACATCCGAAACCTTTGTTTGAAATTTTTATGTTTTAAAATGCGTTAAAAATGCATTTTGCGTAACGGGTCAACACATCATGTCCGTGTCGAGCTACCCTATTTCTGTAACTCGTCTGGTGGCCAATGATTTAGCCGTGTCTTGATGGAACACCATCTCAAAAAAAACCGTAGGGGCATAGTACGTCTCTTGTACTTTCAGTTCGAGGGCTTCTAAGTTCTAACCATCCTGTTCCCTACAAGTACGAGTGATGTTGCCGGTTACTGTGTTCCAACTTCCAACTCAAATTAGCAAACTGGTAGCGAGAGATAACGCGCGACGTGCGGAGGGGGCACCCGCGCGCATGCAACCACGAACACGAAGAGAAGGACGGAAGTAAGAGGAAAACGAACCGCCGGCCGGCATCCTGTCCGGCCTTCGACGACCGACCGACCGACCGACTGAGTAGTAGCAGGGTGAATATCGCCCCAACCGGCCGGCAGCCGTACATGGCCGCGACCGTGGCCGGCGTCTCCCTGCCGGCCCCGGCCACGCTACCGGTGCCGCACGTCGACGCTGCCACACCGGTGCCACGGTGGTGGGAGGACGCGGCGATCTCTCTGGGGCTGGTGGCCGTGCAGCTCGCCGGCGCGGGTACATGGTGGTGCTGACGCCGATTCTGGCGCTCGGCCTCGACCCCCTCTTCCTCATCACCTTCGGCAGTCTCTCCACCGGGCTCCTCACCTTCCCTTTCGCCTTCAACATTGAGAGGTATGAACTGCTTGCATGCATGCATAACTCATGGAGAAAATCAAATGCTAATTCATTTGCTGAACCTTCTATTTCTCGTGCGGCAGGAACAAATGGCCGTCAGAGCTGAGCAACCGGCTGGTCCTTCAATTCGTCTTGCTGGCTCTGGGAGGGTAAGAAACTAATCAAGCAAATATTCACATTTGAGAACAGCATGCGATGGACATGAATGTATGTTTTGCTTGCAGGGTGACTCTGTTCCAAGCCCTGATGCTGCACGGCATGAAGAAGACATCTCCCGCCATCGCCTCCGCGATGCCAAACCTTGCCCCGGGATTCATCTTCGTCGTCGCTGGCTGCCTCAGGTATATCCTTGTCTCTGATTATTTTTGTTTCAGAAGCAGAAAATGTGACCACTCATGCATAATTGAAGGTTTGAGAGGGTTGATTCAAGTGCCGGTACACGAGAGCCAAGATACTGGGGACACTTCTCTGCTGGGGGGAGCCATCACCATGAGTGTCCTGCAGAGCCCCGCCGCACCACCGGGCCGAAGATCGCCGGACCTGGCCGCCGCAAAGTCGCACAGGGACTGGGTCGTCGGCTGCCTGTGCCTCCTGGGTGCGGTGCTCGTGCTCTCAGGCACGATAATCTTGCAGGTTCCATAAACCCATCATAACTTCATTACCCCTTCAAAGGCTCTATATGTTCTTACCGTGCAAAAAATCCTCTTCCCGTGATGATGCAGGCGGCAACAATGATCCGTTTCCCAGCACCGTTTACGCTCTGCTCTGTGACGTCGCTGATCGGCGCCGTGCTGACGGGGATGTTCCAGGTCGCCACCGCAGGGAGGCTCAGCCCTGGGACACCCCAGATCAGCATCGAAATAATCCTCTCCCTTGTGTTTGTGGTACATACAATCATGTCAACTGCTGCGAAATTATGGAAATTATAATGTCTCAAATGACCAGCTACTGAGGTTGGCATTCGTTAACAGGGCGGGCTGGTGAGCTCGGTGTGCATCATGTTCCAGACCTGGGCACTGGAGAAGAAGGGGCCTGTAGTTGTCTCACTATTTAGCCCTACGCAGACCGTCGGTTCGGCGATCTTCTCAGCGCTATTCTTGGGACGGGCGATGCAGCCAGCAAGGTACAGTCATGCTCCAACCCGGCCTCACTTCTTGAAGAAAAAGATGATATTCTGAACTAGCCTGAGATAGAGCTGATGCATGATCAAAGTAAATAAAACTTTCTTGAAACAAACTCATCTGCACGAATCACATTCACATTTCAACTGAATCAACATACACGTCGGTTCGTCTGGGTTTTCATGTTTTCAATTTGAAAATGTCAAAGAGCAGGCTGATATTTTGGGGGTGTTTTGCTGCAGCTTGTTGGGGATGGTGTTTCTTTTCTGCGGCCTTTATGTAGTTCTGTGGGCAAAGAAGAAAGAGGGCCAAGTTATTCCTGCAGACCTAGCAGATGGGACGGCAGACGACATGGGGAGGCCTCTGTTGCTTCCACATTAGCTCGTTAATCTTGCAGTATGCTTTTAATATCTTAGAACATCAAAAGTCAAAAATGTATAGTTCGCTTCCTTTGATTTTTGTAGACAAGTAGTTGTATGCTGTACTGACAAGATACTGTGATAGGATTGAGTAGTTCAATAGTATCAGATTGTAGAACACTTATAGCAGTAAAATGGAAAGAATTAGCTACAAGAAAAATACCAGCACATCTTCTACCAATACTTGCCAAGTTGCCTAACTCCTAACTCCTTGTAATTTAAAGATCAAATTTTGTTAGGTTAGCAGACATAACAGGAATCAAGTAAATAGCTTACTGAAAATGTAGAGTCCAAAAGATATTTCACAGAGCGCTATTGATAATTAAAAAATAATAATAGCATTCATGAACAGCAGACCACATAATTCAAGTGGATATTCGTAATAGGTCAGATATCAGTTCCCAAGGAAAAATTGTCATGTTTATCGAATTGCAATGTACACTGATTCTCAAATTACAGCATTTCACGAAATTTGCAAGAGCATTGGTCCAAACAAGATTTGCCGATACACTGTGTTGCTCCAGATTCGAAATCAGTCAGGTAAAGTCTGTACAATTACAGTACAACGTATGGTTTTCTACAAATCCCAGGAAATAATGCATTTAGAGATTATACATGAGCACTCTTAGAGTGCTAAAACTCCGCAGAACCAGGAACCCTGGGAAATGGAATGGCATCTCTAATGTTGTCTATTCCAGTGGCAAACTGTACAAGTCGTTCAAATCCAAGACCAAAACCAGCATGAGGAACTGTAAGAGAAAAGGTAGAAGTTTGTTAGGTCACATGACAAGAACAAAAGATACACTACAGTGAGCTACCTAAGAAATTTTGAATGATCAGGAACAAAAGGCAAGATAATTGCACTATCAGATGTTATCAGTTTTTCCATGGTTACAGTACTTAACCTGATCCATATCGCCGCAGATCCAAATACCACCAGTAGCTATCTTTGTTAAGATTTGCTTCATCCAGCCGTGCTTCAAGGTAATCAAGACGTTCTTCCCTTTGGCTTCCTCCAATGAGTTCACCTACCTGAAAGTAAACAAAAGCACAAATATGATGAAAAAGCTATTGGCTCAAATTTCTAAAAGCCGTCTCTTCCTCTTGATTCGTTCGTGTACTGAGTTGAATAAGATGAGATGTTTGAGGTCTTGCCTATGTGCTTACCCGGGGAACCAATAGGTCCATTGCAGCAACTGTTTTCCCATCATCATTTTGTCGCATATAGAAAGCTTTAATTTCCTAAAGATAATGATACTAAATTTAAGACATGATTACTTTCTTACTGAACCAGTTAAATACAGGAGTTCAATGCAAACCTTTGGATAATCTCTAATTATTACAGGACGCCCGCCAAAAGCGACTTCTGTGATATATCTTTCATGCTCACTTTGCAGATCCAACCCCCACTTTACCTATGGAAAGTATTCAGAAGAATGAATAAGAAAGGACCTTCGTTGTTTATAATAATAATAACAACCATTTGTGCCTTTTACCCTTCGAAAGGACAGTTAAAGCCTATATAATAGCACTATCAGATTTGCAGTACGTGGAGCTTAAGTCTGTACTAGTAAAAAGAACGTAGATAAATTTGTAGATACTGATATGAACCGATCAAATCGTCCTCAACAACAAGCAATCAAAACTTGTTCACTCCACATTAACATGCAGACTTCGTACAACAATGAAGCCAGAAACCAGCATAAGCCACCAGAGTCACATGTGTTGACAATAAACAAGCAAAGTATGGAGCCAAGTTTTCATTATGCATAAGTATTTACTTGTATTTCCATAGACTATAAATGAAATTCAAATTACAAAACTACACTATGGGTAACAATGAGAACAGTATTCATAGAAGTTGTGAATTACCGGGAACTCAAATTTCTTGTTGGACCCAATAAGTAGCTTGATAGCATCAGAATATGACATCTGAACAAAGTTTTTCTCAACAACATTCTGGGAGGACGAAAATTTTCAATATATCAGGATTAGTAAGAAGCATCCCATTGAGTCAAACAAAGATATACACCACTGCTATATATGCAACAACAGAAGGAAGCTATAATTAAGGGTATACATTTAGTCTATCTATGATCCCTTTTTCAATCCATGTATTAAAAAAATCCATATCTTCTTTGCAGTTCTCGAGAATATACTTTACCTGCATGAATCAGAACAGTAAGTAGGTAAACGGTGTTATGTGTACACATCTGCTTTAAAATAAACGCAGAGCATCCATATCACTGTACTGCACAAAGAAATAACTACTAACAGAATTAGCATCAACAAACATTTGATATACGAGGGCACCTACTACATACTGGAGATATGCACTTGCGCAAGCCATGTCATCATTTAGATCAGCAAAGGCAAGTTCAGGCTCAATCATCTTCCCCAAGAACACAAGACACAAAAAGGAGCAGTAAGTTCAGTGTTAACAAATGTAAGGTTCTCAAATGAAACTGTAAAAGAATGTTTGGGTACCCAAAATTCAGCCAAATGCCTTGAAGTGTTTGAATTTTCAGCCCTAAATGTGGGACCAAATGTGTAAATCTGTCAAAAAGGCATGAATGCAACGGAATGAGAAGATTGGTCACAGCTGGCAAAAACTACAGGGCTAACTGTTTCAAACGAATCAGGCAAATAGAAGTTACATCAGATAGAGCTGAAGCATATGTTTCCCCATTCAGTTGTCCAGACACCGTCAGAAATGCTGGTTTACAGAAGAAATCCTAGCACAATTACATGCAAATAACCACTGTTACAATAATGAAAAAACTATGGAAGCATTAAAAATGCTTGAACAGTGGTATTGTTTATCTACATCTATCCCAGTAAGCTGTCTACCAAATCATTCCAATTGATAATCGATCTCGAAGAGAAGGAAGAGATCTTCGAAAAGGTTTTTATGACCCCATACTGCTAAAGTTTACCTGTGACCAATCGACCCTTCCATCCTTCGAAGGAATGCTGTTGACTAGGCAGCCACCTTCAGCACTGTTTGAAAGCTGCAATACAGAAGGAAACAAATCGAGCAACCTAAGCACGAATAAATGAGAAAAAACAGTATAAAGCGTCTTGCCATTCTAAGGAAAATGATCTCATCATATATGGACATAAAAAATACTTGTTGACTAACAATAGTGCAATTTCTCAACACAGATAACTGATTTGTAGAACTTAGTTTTTTTAAATGACCAAATGACAGATACACACTGATCTAGTACCACGCTCATTCAGTGATTATCTTACACTTCTATTGCGAACGCTTTTGTGGAGAGTGTTACCAGCGTCGGGCTCAGCAGAAGTTATCACCAGAAGCAGTGGAATAAGCTTCAGAGTAATAGTAATAGTCCTAGTAAGAGTCAAAAGTCCATTTGGAGGCCAAGCTACATGTAGCTCAGTTTCCAAAAAAAATCAAATCTGCATTTTTGTGATTCAAAAAAATCGAAACAAAAATCCTAGTGTACATAATGTTGAGGTCTACCACTGTAAATTTTCAAGACAAAATTCGTATTTTTTAAGGCTACACAAAAATGACAAATCTCGCAAAATTACAATTTTCTGAAACTAGGCACTGCTCACGGATCAGATCTGCGCATTTGTCTTTTTTGCCCAGACCAAAATACAACGAATTTTTCACTGACATTTTGCACAGTGGTAGACCTCGATATTATCTACAAATAGGATTTTGTTTTCAACATAAAAATGCAAATTTAAAAAAAAGGAAGCCAAGCTACATGTAGGTCGGCCTCAATATTGCCGTGCACACTAGACACAACGGTAGGTCCCTCATTGGAAGATGCAAGTCTGCGGGAGTCCATCATGATAGAGGTAGCCTTCTAGCCTACGAAACTCTTATCGTGATGGCGGTAGCATGTGTTCCGGTGGTCAGGTGACGTCCCAGTGTTGAGGGGTTAAACCTATTGGGTAGGCCCTGTACTAAGGTGAACAAGTAAAAGGTTATGATTGATTGCTTACTTCGCATACACCTTTGTATGGTGAGATGGCCGACACGATACGCTAATCGAACCTTGTGGGTAAGTGTCAAACTATTCGAATAGTTGTGTCCCCTGTCAAGGACAATTAGTGAGGCCACACGAAACTTGAGAACAATGATTTGTTATTCAAAAGAAGTTTTGGAAAGAAAAGGAACGTGATGAACCCTCACAGTGGTGAGTGCTGTTGTGAATAGGAGCCACCTAGCGATTTACTCCTGATGGTGAAAAATGTGGATTTGTGATAGCGAAGTGTTCAGAAGGACTTGAACACTCAGTTGATGAACAGTTGATGGTGATGTTTCCTTAAAAAAACTTTTCAAAGTCTTTTAAAACTACCTATGGTACTTTGCTCAAAGCTAAAATTACAGAATTCACAAACAAATAAACTAGCATAGAAGCCTATCCTTTGTACTAAGTTGTCTCATGCATAATCTCCTATATCCTTTTGTCGGTAGATTGCGAGTACATTCATGGCTTATAGACAGCAATGGAAGAAGACCACATCATGGAGGATGTGTTTGAAGATGTCCCTACAAACTAGGAGCGCTCTCCCAATCAGCTGCCTGTAGGGTTAAGTCATGTTGATGTAGCCCAAGTTATCGTTCCTTTTGATGATTCCGCTGCAGAATTCTGAACTTTAAGCCCATGCGGCCCTGTTCGTATAAAGACTATGTGACCTTATGGATGTGTATTCTGATGCCAGATTGACTTATGATCAGTGACGACTCATCTAGGATCGATGTTGGATGCATAAGGGGTGTACCAGACACCCAGTCTAAGTCTCCACATCCTAGTTGCATAAGGAGTAAGAACAATCTTCACAATCATTTTAATCAAGTAATAAGAAATGTTTAGAAAACCAAAACACTAAGCACAGGAACAATCCCCTCTGGTGCAACCCACGTTATCATTTGGGCTTTCGTCCTAGTTGCAAACATCAATTTCTTCCATATACTAATTATTCAACACAATGTGAAGTTCTTCTAAACAGCTACGAAGGTACAAAAAATACAAACATGTACGAACATGAGGATAAGGCAACTGGCCAACCCAATAGTTATTGACTGTAGCATAAAGCCCAGTCAGAAGTCAGAACTTTACGCTTAACATAGAAGAACGTTATTCCATTTTGTGTAAATATTGTTACAATGTGAATATAATAAATCAGGAGAAGGAAACACGTGATGAGCAAAACATGCCACGCAGCAAGTAAGTTTTAAACCGTAGTCTATCTAGAGAAGCTCAATGAAGAAATACTAACCAAAGTAGTGACATAGAACTGCTCCCCCGCTCCTTCACAATCTGAGGCAGTGATAATAGGGCTTGATACCCAAACAAATCCACTGTCTTGAAAAAATTTATGAGTTGCGTATGCCAGAGCATTTCTCACTCTTGCCACCTAAATGAGCACCATACTGGTCAGTAAGCAATCCTCGCTAGAAACTTATATAATAGAGAAGAAGCATAGAACAGTAGCCAACGTCTTATATCCGTAAGTGCATGGTAAGAAAGATATGCTCCAAACCAGAATCATTTCGTTTTAACAGATACAACTATCAACATGTGCATATAATATACTTAAGACTGGAAAGTGATGCTACATTTGCAGCAAAGACTGTCAGATTGCTGCTGACAAGAGATCATACACATTGCCTTGGCATGTCCCTGTCAACATGGGTCCATTGTCTGCTGCAGCCTTACTAACGTTTTGCAGTCCTACAAATTGGTAGAACAGCTCACGAGCACCATATAAGGTCACCTATTTCGAAATCTTTGCATAACAAACCATGCTACAACTTGCATGCTAACTTATATAGATCTCTAACTTATACTCCCATATAACAAAAACAGCAGGCAAGTTTGTGTGGTCAAGTAATGGACCAAAAGAGCATAAGTAATTTCCAAGACTCATGGCTTATGCATCTCTAAACTGAACTCAAAACAATATCATCAAAAAAGAAATAAACGGAAAAATAAACAGCTAGAACATGATCATACTGCACCAAAAGTGTTTGTCCGAGGACGCAGATGTGCCACAGTTCTCAGAAATTCTCTAGATACTCGCTTCTTCTGTATAGGAAAAGATGTGGGATCACATTCTCCAATCTGCAAGATGAAAAGATAAAAAACTACATCAGAACAAATAATGCACTGGACTTAAGTTTATGTGTAATGTTTGTCTACAACCTGAAAAAACAAAAAGGCAACTGCAGATGCACAATCAACATTAACAGTGTAGCAGAGTTTCCTTTTGTTTACAGCTTAGCAAAGGGGGTAAAAGGTTTTACACCATGTCTATTACAGCTTAGCATCCATGAAAACCATTACTCGTCGAAGCCTTACTTGTAGAACAAACTGGGTGATTACCAGACTAACATTGAACATGGCCAGGTGAAAAAGCGTAGGGGATTGGGCAGTAGAACATTGATTAGGGAGAACGAAGGGAAATAATAGGTTGATAACTACTCTCTTCTTGCTTGACTGAAAGTTGACATATGAAGTCCCTAAATAGGAGGACGTACTTTGACCCCTAAGAATCCAAAGAATGCAGATTCAATCTCTAACTCTAACTTTATCACTTTGATAGAAATATTGAGTGCACCAGCACCTTGATGTGAACTAGTGCACTAGGTTCCTTGTTTATACCTAAAAACCATTCAAAAGAAATTAAAAAAAATCAACAACATCCCTACCAACATGACCACGTTACAAATTTTTAGATCTGAATTCGCCATGCAACTCAAGAAAAAAAAAAAGACAAAATCTTATGAGAATAGTGCCAGGAGGATATTTTTCAGTTCATACTGAGCTTGATACTATTCATAGCCTGATTTCTCTTTTTTTTATGGTAGTTGTGGTCAAATTTGAATATGAGATTCTACGACTTGTTAGATGTGCATTATATCTATGTCATGAATTTTAGAAAATTTCACAATTTTTAGATATTTTTTTATGGCCTAATGCACTAGTACACTTCAAGAGTGCTAGTGCAATGTATATGACCCCAAATAACTCTCCGTCCTACTTAAATAATATTCCATATTTATTACAATATTACTTACTCTTATATTCACGCACTGCACTGCACTGCACTGCACTAATCCTTTTTAGCAACATTAGCACTCAAAAGAGAGATCTTAACTTACTACTGAGCAAGTATTTCCTGCGGTATCCAACGCACATAATAGGAAGTACTGACATTTAAACAAAAATACAGAATGCAGGCAGGGTTTAGGAGGCATGCACTGCAAAAGGACAAGGTAAAGGAAAAATATAGACTGAATGAATTACCACAATGATCTTCGAAACCTTTAGCTCCACTTTCTGCTTACCGCCTTGGCTACTTGCTACAACTCCCTCCACTAACACTGATGCGCCGGTAGCGATAGAGTCTATCTGACATCCATCGATGAAAATATTGACCAGTAAAATGTATTACAATCACATAGACATTAACTGCAACTAATGCAATGTATTAAGAAGCATAGGGAAAAAATTGACAGATCACAACAACCGCACTTATGGGTAAAATCAGTACTTTACCCCACTCAAACACAATTATACTATATATACAGAACAAGCCTAAAGCTGAGATGCATGTTGGAGGCACAGCAGTATCTTTCTATTCTTTTAGTTACTATGCTTTCTCCAAATGAACAATATTTAATAAAAGTATCACCAGTCAGATTAAGATTTGTTGGTGGCATGAAGCAAACATCAGAGTTGGCCCTGCTGTTTTCACAACGTAACTGCTGACTGATCAAGATATTTTTCCTGACCATAAGAATAATTGAAGACGCATAGCATAAACAGCATTCACTCTCTGCGAACTTCCAGATGATTGTAGTTTCTTGATACAACAATATGTAACTTCTAGATCTAGCAGGTAGACAAGTGCATACCTGCTCATAGCCTTCAGTTTCAGGAGTTAACACACATTGCATATTGGACAAGCAAGAGCCATCATTAACCTAAACAATAGGATGTATTAGAACCTTGAATAAAAAAATATTCCTTATGTAGACAAAAAATAAGTTGCATCGATTTTTTAGTCTCTAATTCAACATGTTGGATATGTATCATAATTTATAATGCTAGCAGATGAATAAAGATGAATATTCTGAAAGTATTTTGCAAGTCCAACTACATTATTTCCACTTAGCCAGTGCATATATTTCTACATATATCAGTAGCCAAAGTTTCAAAAGGATGACCAAGTCAATCCCACAGAGACTTACCAACGGAGCCAGAGGGGGCATACTCTTTTGCTAGGGTAATATGCAGCCTCCACACTAATGTTTTATGTCACGCGATATGAGAACTTGTGTTCATTGTATCATGTATACGAAGACCAGTATAATCATTCTGCTATTGCATGAGGGTGAGGATCTCCTAACTCCCCTGAGAAACCCTATAAATGGTGGTCAGCCTAGTTATCCAATATGTGGTGAAAAGAGAATATGTAGTCTGGCCTCATAATAGTTACGCATGCCCACATGTATTCCAATCTTCAGATGTTTTTCGTTTTGTTTTGAATACATATGAAAAGACCATTGGATGCTTTAGCAAACTATATAATAGAGCTGGTCAAGGTTCCCCCACAAGATTATGCAGCACATCAGCTCGCAGTATGGAATTGTTTGAAATGGAAACTATAGCATCGAACCATGGAAACTGGCGAAAGCAGCACGAAGAGTCTCATTTCTCCTCTCACCTCGACGAATGTGACGGTCCTCTGGGCGCGGCAGGTGCGCACCCACCCGCGCACGGTGAGCTCCTTCCCGACCCAAGCGGCGCCTTCGTCCTCCCCGCCCTTGACTTCCGACACCCTTATCCTCCGCCGGAACTCCCCCACGGTATCCCCCGTCGCATTAGCTGTGGGGGGAGGCGCGGAGGCCTGCGCGGCGGCGCAGTAGCGGCGCCAGCCGGAGGAGGCGGCGAGCGGCGTCGGAAGGAGGGGGGTTCCAGTAAGAAGCGAGTGCCTGGGGCTCCGGAGACGGCGCGGCGCCAGCCGGAGAAGGCGGCAGGCGGCAGCGGCGGCCGCCATCGTCAAGGACGGACGGAGCTCGTGTGTGCTTGCGGCTGTCGCGGCCTATCTGCTGCTTGCTCTTTGAGCCGTCCGTTTCATCGTACGACTGAGCCCGCCTTCCTGGCCCTTTTGCGCTTCAGTAAACTTTACGCTTTCCGTCCTCGTTCGCGTATCTCGAAGGGAAGCCCTCCTCTCTCTCTCTCTAGCTCTTCTGCGGTAGTGCTAATCATACGAGGATCACATGATCACGTCACACGCGATTACCTCCAATCAAACAAGACGCCAACCGAATCAAATCACATGCGAGCAGGAGCAATTGTATAAGACGAAACCAAATTGCGAGTGCGATTTCTGATCTCGAGAGATAGAGAGGGAGACTCCTACGCGCTTCTCTTCCTCGACCGCCCAAGGACAGGATGGAGAGCTCCAACGGCAAGCCACCGCAGGGGAGGCAGCGGCGGCGGAGGGGTCGATCGGAGGGTACGAGTCGCTGCACAGGCTCCTCGAGTCCAACCTCTCCCCCGAACTCTTCAAGGTCAGTCCGAGTCACACGCTCCGCCTGGTTGGGCGGAACAAAGTTATCTGTCAGATAGCCACAATCTTCTACTTGTAGAATAATTGATTCAGTGGGGAGAAAAAGATCCTATATGTAGCACTTGGAATGATTTTAAATGGTTATTGATCACAAATTACATGTCTGTCCCGCCTGTGTTCAAGAAATTTGTCTGTATTTCGAGAGTACCTAGTCAAAGATACTGCTGGTTATTTCACAAGATCAGGCTATGGAGTATAACTATGTCTGTTCTCAGTGCCCACTTCAGACACTCCATTGTCCAATAGGTTTTCTATCTCTGAATTTGCCCAAATTGTGGGTTATGTGAATTTGTGTGTGTGTGATCTAGTAGTATTCAGGTACCTTTCTTTTTCACCCTCGGTAGGGATGCAAGGTAAGCAAGAAATGGATAGGAATGCTTTTGGGGATATACTTAGTATCTAGGTTCATTTTTCGAGTGGTGTATTTAGCTAGGTTCAGTTGGCTTATACCGAGCTTTCTCTTAATCATATGCTCTACTTTCTGACAGGAGGCAAGCCGGTTGCTTTTGGGACTGAATTGTGCACAACCTCTTGTGGCCATTTCACTGCCTGGGGCCACAACAGCTCTTGCAGAGGCGCATGATTTTGATGTGCAGGTTATCTACAAATAAATTGCTTCTATTTTAAATTGTAGTGGTAGGTTATGAAATGATCGTGTAATCCGTGAACATCCGATTCTTCAAAAACCAGCAGCGCCTAACAACTGAATCTATCTGCTTCTGTTCCCTTTCTTGAAATTATTAAACTGGTAGCTACTTGTGTTACAGGCATTCCGTTTCAATGCTGACAAAGAGCATATGAGGCAACCACGAATTGTTCGAGTTGGTCTAATTCAGAACTCAATTGCTGTTCCAACAACTTGTCATTTTGCTGATCAAAAGAAGGCTATCATGGAGAAAGTAAAGCTCATCATAGATGCAGCTGGTGCTTCTGGTGTCAATATCTTGTGCTTACAGGTACTTCTAGGATTGGTGATTTAGTTGTGTTCTCTTTAAACTCGTATCTACATCTTCAAATTTCAAACCTGTCGTTCTTATTAGTATTCTTTCTCTTATTAGTCTAAGGAAAAAGTCCATTTTGAACCCTGAACTCATAGAAGTCGGGCGGTTTGAACCCCGAATTTCAAATCCCTGTCGTTTGTACCCTGAATTTAGCAATCCCGGTCTAAAATGAACCCTATAGTTGTTTGGCACACCGGGAAACAGAAAATCCCGGCCAGGAATATCCACTGTCTCACTGACTGGACGGGCCCACCTGTCATATTCATCTCTACCCCTAATTCATTCTTCTTTATCCCTATAATCCAGTGAGGCTCCCGGTAGCCCGAGCTCGCCGCGCGCCCCGCACGGACGCGGTAGCGGACCACCCTCGTGGAGGCGGCCGGAGCCGCCGAGCTCGCCGCGCGCAGCTGGCGTGGCTCGAGGACACAGACGCCGCTGGTGTGTGGGCACGGCGGCCGGCCCGCAGCGCAGCTGGTCCGCTCGGCGGGCGCACGGCCAGGACTTGCGGGCACGGCGCCTTGAACGCAGCGCAGCAGGTCAACACGACCCCCAGCCAGACAAGTTGAGCTAGACGACGATGAGAAAAGATAGCATCTTGCTGCCGGCTAGTACACAATGGCAGAGGAGCAAATCGAGCCAGCTATGTTGACGCTGGAATTAAAACTTGATTTGATTTGGGATTAGTTGAGGAATTAATACATTGTGGCCGATGGTGCTCTCCCTCCTGCCCTGCGTCGTATTCAGGGAGCTGCTGTTCTAGCCCGCTCGTTTGCCGCCGTCATTGAGTTTGCGGATGCGGCCGGCCGCCGCCGAGCCCCACCGAAGCAGATGGCGGCGACCATCCGTGCTCCTCTACCCAGGCGGGTCTACAGGGGCACACCGCTCTCAGACCTCGCCGTCACAGACGACCATGTCGCCGCATACGACGCAGATGGCCCTCCTGCCGTGCTGCTGATGAACTTTTAGCGGCCCGCCGTCGCATCGTTCTCCTCCGTCGCGGGCAGACAGTAGCAAATTAGTCAATGCCGAAGTCAACACCGATGACATGTGGGCCATCTTAGTCAGTGACAGTAGCAAATTATTCAGTTTGAGTTTATTTTTTTTTCTGTGGTGGAAATCTGGTTCAGGGTTCATTTTAGACCGGGATTGCAAAGTTCAGGGTACAAACGACAGGGATTTAGACTTCGGGGTTCAAACCGCCCGACCTCTATGAATTCAGGGTTTAAAATGAACTTTTTCCTTAGTCTAAGCGTCTAATGCTCTGCTCGGCATATCCTGATCTTCAACTAAATGCTCAAACCATCATTAAACCGTCGTCTTCTCTGCCAATCTGCCATCATCTTCCACCTATAATTGAATAAGCCATAAGCTGTTGGGAAGTTGCTTTTCAAGCACCACTGACGAAAAACATTTGCAATTCTCCTCAAGTATCCTTATAGCGAAAGAAGCCTTAAAAGATGATACTTCTTACCAAACAGCTTCTCCACCTTCTTTGAGATGGTACCTTTTTCAGCTTCTTTGCCACAGGCACCAAAAGCTAGATTCTTGGAAAAGCTCACACTCGTCAAAACTAGCTATATGTTGCTATCCTCCAGATATCTTTGCTTATATTCCAATAGAAGCATATCATTTATTGTGATTCATATCCCCAAATTGCAGGAAGCCTGGACAATGCCTTTTGCCTTCTGCACGCGTGAAAAACGGTGGTGTGAGTTTGCCGAGCCCGTTGATGGAGAGTCTACTCAATTCCTTCAAGACCTCGCACAGAAATATAACATGGTAATTGTTAGCCCAATCCTCGAAAGGGATATATACCATGGAGAGATTATATGGAATACTGTTGTTGTAATTGGAAATAATGGCAACATAATTGGCATTCATCGAAAGGTACGCACATCAGTACCTCTCCTTTGGTTTAATATTTTGGTCCTTCTACCTGAAAGCATTTCTAGTCTCTAACTGAACACTACTACAGAATCACATCCCAAGAGTTGGCGACTTCAATGAGAGCACATACTATATGGAAGGTAACACTGGGCATCCGGTGTTTGAAACAGCTTATGGCAAAATTGCTGTAAACATCTGCTATGGCAGGCATCATCCCCTTAATTGGCTTGCATTTGGCCTCAATGGCGCTGAAATAGTTTTCAACCCATCTGCAACCGTTGGTGAACTCAGTGAGCCAATGTGGCCTATTGAGGTTAGATAAAACTATACACATGTTTTGGGATGCATATTTTGTTCATATTTCTGTTGTTATTCATGCTGGAGCGACCCTAATGCTAAGTTGGTGCCATTTCAGGCAAGGAATGCTGCAATTGCAAATAGCTACTTTGTCGGATCAATTAACCGGGTAGGCACAGAGGTATTCCCAAACGCATTCACTTCTGGTGATGGGAAACCTCAGCATGCCGACTTTGGCCATTTTTATGGATCCAGCCATTTCTCAGCGCCCGATGCTTCTTGCACCCCGTCGCTATCTCGCTACCGAGATGGCTTGATGATATCTGACATGGACCTCAACTTATGCCGCCAGATCAAAGACAAGTGGGCCTTCCGCATGACTGCTCGGTATGAAATGTACGCTAGCTTGCTTTCAGAGTACTTGAAGCCAGATTTTAAGCCTCAAGTCATTGCCGATCCCTTGATTAATAAGAGGAGGGCATAATTCTGTCTTGGTCTACACAGATGAAGTCGATAATTTCCCTTTTTCACATGTTGTATAAAAAATAAAATAATTGTGCATCTTTTGATTAAGTTTCATCAGTCTGAATCAATGTTTAAAAACATCCGTCTTCATTCTTTTGATATTGTGAATTTCCAAGCAAATTTTCTTTGAATAAAATACGCCACACAATGTTCCATAGATCGAAAGAACCTAGGTTGGATTTACATTTTAGACATGGGCACAACTGAGGATCATTGTTCATCAAACCGAACAACTGGTGTATAATGGTGTGCATTCTTGTTACAACTTACAATAAAGTAATCAGAAATGTTTGTGCCAGGCCAAGAAAAAGGATTGGCTATAGGAAGTAGAAAAGTACTCCCTCCGTTCGTAAAATGATGTCACAACTTTGCCTAAATTTGCATGTATCTAGACAGATACATGCAAATTTAGGCAAAGTTGTGACATCATTTTACGAACGGAGGGAGTATGTGATTATGTTATCATCCTGTTGATCTTTCTTCTTTTGTCCGCAAATCTACCGTAAACAACAGATATTATCAGCTACTACAAGTTACTGGATGCATCTTTCTCCTTCCATATCGCCTGCAAGAGAAAAAAAAAACAGAATTGCATATCTGAAACCCTTGATACAATCAAGTTTGCTGAAAATTAATAGTGGCCACATTGAGAAAATCTCTACAAGAAAATCCCCACATCAGCTGGACAACGCCTAGCATCCCCCAAATATTAAACACTACGGCGCTTCTGGTTTTCTCATCAAACGCGCTCCTGGATGGGCATGGCAGGTTGCAGGTCGATCAAAAGACAGTGAACTTCACCCTGGATGACACTCTCGGGGCCAGATTCGCCAACGCCAGGGCTCTCGCGTGCTCGCGCCTTGCCCGGTCCCCACGCCGCCGCCACGGAAGCAGGCGGATGCGCAGCCTTTCCAGCCCAGGTGACGTCCGCAGCAGGATCATGGCGAGCTCCGTCAGCTCCGGCTCCCCACCCAAACCTGTGATGAAAATCCTACGCAGACTCCTCGCCAGGCAACCCTCGGGCCACGTGATGTTTGGCTCCGTCGTCGCCAGCGGCAGTGCCGCAGATTGCTTATCATCCAAAACCTGCGCCCAGTGAAACGTCCTTGAAAAACACGTGAAGTAGTGAACGTAGTTGGCTGCACGTGAAGTGAATATACCTCGAGCTTCAGAGTTTCGGTTAAACGACAGGCTTTTAGGAGATAAGAGACTGAAACAATGTTGCCGCCCCAAGAATTCAGGAGCAAAAGGTTGATGATCCGCAGACCCGCGAACCTTCGGTCATACCGCAGCTGTTCAGGAGACACCTAAGATAAAAAAAAACATCTCAATTCTCAAAAACCAAGTTGATGAACTGCCGCGACATTCTGCCGAGAGAGAGGAGCTTGACGTACCACGATAGGTGACGGGAACTGCAGGAACAGAGTCTTGAGCCCAGGGAGAGTGCCCAGGCAGTCTAGGGGGCTCTGGTTCTTTCGCATTAAGAGGAGCTTCAGCATGTGGAGGAGCGGCACATATGCGTACTCCACGGCAATCTGCTTACCGGAGTAGTCAAGCTGGAGCAGTGCCGGCGCATGAATTCTCATGCTCTGTAGGTTTTTGCAGCGCTCCACAGCCAGGTGTTGGAGCCGCGCGTTCACGACTTGCAGCTGGACAATCTGGTGGCAGCAGGTGATCACTAGCTTTCTCAGGGCCCCGCAAAGGTCAATCAAAATTTCTACTTCCATGTCGGTAATCGAGACAAACTCCAGCTTGACGACCGCCATCAAAGGGAAGGGGGTTGCTGGACCCATTGCTGGGGCCACCTTCAGGCCGCAGTTTTTAAGACACAGCTTCCTCATCTGGGATCCCACAGATGCAATTATGTGCAATGGGAAGTCGTACGGTTCCACATGGCTTCCTCCCATGGCTTCTCTGCGACTCTTGCAGGCAGTGCGGAGCACGAAAAGCCTCACCTGGGTCGTGCTCTCCGCAAGCGCCGTCCACCAACGGTCGACCTCGTTGGCAGGGGGCAGGTCAGATAGGGAAACCACAGACTGAGCACCTCAACTCCGGTGGCACTGGCACCACGAGTTAGTAGCATCGTGGCCACCTTCCGTATGAACTCGGTTGCTCGAGCCTCGTAGAGTTGACCGCTGGTTCCTTCTTCTTGGATGCCATCCACGCCGATGGTGCGGGCGTTGAGGACAAGCTTGGGGACGCTCTTCCAGAGGTGCCTCCATCCGGTGGCGAGGCAACTCGTGGTAGCAGCGTCATGGATCGGTAGCCGGGAGAGGATGCAAACAAGGATCTCGTCCGGTAACACGCTGATACAATCTGCGTGATCGCCCTGCAGACGAAGGAATAGGTGGATGGTTAATCAGATATGTGTCACTGATCGATGCAGTACTCTTGTTATCTGATAGGCAGACCTGAGTAGTGGAGTGGTGTGTTTTTTCGCACTGTATCGCCATGTTTTTGCTGGGCGGCGACAGACGGAAGGCTTAGCCAACTCGTGGTAGAGGAGTTTTCATGATCAGTGAGCTGCATAGGGGGGTGGGTTGCGAGTTGTATGCGTAAAGAGATCATGTATTTCAGCTCACGTGCTTTGCATTTTACTAGAAGTACAATGAATCATACAGCAAGACATATAACAGAGCAAACATTTAATTTGCCAGAACAAATGATCCACAAGGGAAAACGATTACAAGGAGTACTAAGAAAGGTCCTAACGGCAGTGGGACAACATGAAACATATTGCATTTCATAATAACATTATCTGTCATCAAAGAGCAGACACAACTTATATATTTTCATGCTTGCCGTATTCATCTCTTGTGCAACCATTACTAGACTTCTTACTAAATGTCTAAATCACCAACTCAAAAAATGAAGGGATAGTGGTTTGAATGGTTTACGTAGCAAATCACTTGTCATATTACCATAAACAGACTGGAAATAACTTCGAATGCTTTAGGTGATACTCATATAGTCATATTGCTACTACTGATAGTAAATTTCATTGAAAGATAATGCAGTACTATTTTACCAAATGTCACCAGTGTGATTTCACATAGGAAAATCCTTAACATTAAAGCATAAACAGGAGATGCAAGCACATATGTTTTCGCTCAATTTCACCATGATAAATAAAAACAAAATAATCTTCAAGCAAATGACATTTGCGATCAAGAACTGACGTCCACACAGTTTCAAGACATGTCATTACCCAAATAAAGCACAAGGTATACACCAAAGGAAGACATTAATCACCGTTAAGTATAAAGTTGCTTAATAAAGCAATACATAAACCAACTAAAGAGTAAGGTGCAAGTATTTCTGCCCTTCTCTGGAAAAATCAACTGAATCGATCCGACACGCATCAAACTAACAAAAATCATTTCATAGGAAGAATAACCTTTCTTCAATAAGCAAAATTCCACTTTAAATTTGGAAAAAAGAAAGATTATGGAGAAACTAGGACAATTTATTCCCATGAAAAAACAATCCAGCTATAGCTTGGCAACCTTGGAGGCAACAAATTCTCCAAAGAAATCAAAGTGCAAACGTTTGTAATTTACCATGTGAAGATACCGTGTATATTATCAAATAGGTAAACTGAAAATAGTTGCATAGGGTTATGCAAACTGTAAATAAAAATACCAGGCAAATATATTCAGTCAACCCAAATAACAGTGTTATTTTCAATCCTTATTGATATCGTTAGGATGTCTTGTTCATGTAGCTTTCGGTTGCACGTGTAAATAAGACACTGCAAAATTCAATCCAAACTGGAACAAGGATTAAATCTAGTGAAAAGCCAAAATCGGAAGTCTTAATCCCTCTTATCGACACAACAATGCAGGTACAAAAATAGAAAACAGGCCCATCCAGATATGGCATTAAGCAAGTCGCTCTCATTCCGCATCAAAACTCAAGGGTAAAAGGGATTAGCACAGATTCATCATGACCAACCGACCAAAACTAACCCTTCAGCACGGCAAAACTCCCACAGACTTTGCATCAGTTATTCTGGGGAAAATATAACTGCGGTTAAGAAGATCCATGTAAGACTAATTTGGGAACAGCTAAGAAGGCATCATTTTTATCTAACAGAAGCGACCCCCCAAATGATCACCCAAAAACGCCGCCGAAACGTGCCACGTTTTTTCGTGATAAAGATTCCGACAAAGTTCCACAAAACATCCCAACCAAAACCTTGGCTAAACCCCCGAAGCCTAAGAAATTCCCCACCGCGGGCACTTGGAAACACTAACCCCCGGCGCTCGAAAGCGACCAGGAGCGCTGAATTTACGGGAAACCCCGCACGGATAACCCGCAATGTGGCGGCCGGAAGCCCTAATCGCTACACGAACTGATTAACTGAAGCATCAAGCATTCAGCGGGACAGGGTTGCGATCGGAGATGGGGAGCGGTTAGAGAACTCACGCCGGCGGTGATCGGAGATGCGCGGGATTCGTCTCTATCCCTTCCCCGTACCTTCGTCTTATCTCTGCTTTCCTGACAAGCAGAGCTTTGTGCTCGGAGGTGGGGATACTCGGGAATGGACCGTGTCATTTTATTTTCTCGCGCTGATTGAGCAGCTGAGTCGTGAGGCTGACACATGGGGACCACTGCCATTACACAGTCTAGGATACGTGCCGTGACTCGTCGCGCTGACACGTGGGAAGGGTCGACGCGTCCTGCGTGGTGGACGAGGCCGGCCAGGCATTTCTTGCTTGCTCATCTCTCACATCCTGCCGTCCTTTTGGGCGATGCCTCTCACATGGAGAAGATCTTATCTTCAAAAGGTTGTAGTACTACATGCATTTCTGTTACAAGCCGCGTGATGGATATCCATCAGGTGAACACATTTTCGGTGGCTGCATTGAGATTTATGTCTCCTCCAAAAAGCTCAAAAATTCCTACAAACGTGCATAATAGTGCGAAATGCGTGATCTCAATATAGTAAAGTATGCATATGCATTGTTTCAAATCTCCAGATTTTGTCATATTTATGTAGCCATAGTAGGACGTGACTATGTAGCAGGCGCCTTCTATTTGGCTAATTCATACGCGTCCAGCCTTCCGTGTGAGAAATAGCACACATTTGCATGCATGCACAAAAAGCCAAAAACGCTGATGTCATCTCGCATTAAATGCAAAATTCGAAAATTTAAAAAGTTTTTTAACCCAAATCGTTTATCCGATTTAAAATCCGTTTTCACCGCTGAGCTAGTCGCGACGAGATCTTCGAAACTAGATCCCATATTGACATATTCCGACAACTTTTTTTTTGGCCCAAAAGTTACCTACCTGTAACACGGGAGTTATCTAGGCTATAGTACATAAGTTACCCACCATATTAACGAGTGGAATAGAACCATTTTTTGTTGTTCTTTTCGATTTTTTCGAGCTTTGAAGTTACCACACGTAGGTTTTCATAAGTGAATATCACTTTGGGATGGTAAATGTATTGTGCACAAGTTGTTAATTATACACTAAAATACCCGTACAACTTCATAAGTATTAGAATGATAACTATCGATTTCATATTGACAACTACACCATAAAAAAGATGGACATGGTGTTCGTTAACTTTTATTTAGAGATATGAATTCCGTGGTGGATAACTACATCATGAATATATAGATTATAAGTACTGAGTGGGTAACTCCATCAGTATTGAATGGGTAACTATTATAGAGAGAGTATGATAACTACATTAGTTTCATGATAGATAACTACAACAAGAAAACACATGGATAACTTTATCTGTACTGGGTGGGTAACTCCATCAGTATTGGGTGGTAACTATTACCGAGAGAGTATCGTAACTATATCGGTTTTGTGGTGGATAACTATATCATGAAAACGCATGGGTAACTTTATCAGTATTGGTGGATAACTTTATCAGTATTGTGTGGGTAACTATTACCGAGAATGTAAGGTAACTGTAACGATTTCGTGGTGGATAACTATATCATAAATACATGGGTAACTTCATCAGTATTGGGTGGGTAACTTCATAAGTATTAGGTGAGTGACTGTTACCGAGAGAGTAGGGCAACTTCATCGATTTCGTGGTGGATAATTACATCATTAACACATGGGTAACTTTATCAGTATCGGGTAGGTAACTACATCAGTATTAGGTGGTTAACTATGGGTAACTAAAAAAAATCATGATGGATAACTACATCATGAACACATGGTAACTTCATTAGTACTGGATGGGTAACTCCATCAGTATTAGATGGGTAACTATTACGGAGAATTGAGAGAGTAGGGTAACTAAATCGATTTCGTGGTGTATAACTACATTATGAATACATGGGTAACTCTATCAGTTTTAGGTGAGTAACTCAGCCAGTATTGGGTGGGTAACTTTTATCAGTACTAGGTGGTGTGTAACTCCATCAGTACAAGGTGGGTAACTTCATCATTATTGGTGGGTAACAATATCTTTAACACATGGGTAACTTTATCAGTACTGAGTGTGAGAGAATTGACCACACTTGGGCCTTTCCATTGCATTGATATATATAGTCAAAATACAATCCTAACCATAAATGGGAAATCACACAAATAAGGACTCTCCACGATTTAGGGAATCAGGAGGATATGTCACGCTATGTGACATATCTGTCTAACACTCCCCCGCAGTCACAACGGGAGGAGGACGGACGTTGAGACTGGACCGAAAATCCAGAAACAACGGTGATGGCAGACCCTTCGTCAAGATGTCGGCGAACTGTCGAGACGAGGGAACATGAAGCACTCGGATCTGGCCCATGGCAACACGATCGCGAACGAAGTGGAGGTCGATCTCGATGTGTTTGGTGCGCTGGTGCTGAACAGGGTTCGTAGACATGTAGACGGCGCAGACATTGTCGCAGAACACGACCGTAGCAGGAGGAGTGGGTCGATGAAGCTCGTGGAGGAGTTGACGGATCCAACTAGCCTCGGCGACGGCGTTAGCCACAGCACGGTACTCAGCCTCGACGCTGGAACGAGAGACCGTGTGTTGCCGCTTTGAAGACCATGAGACAAGGTTGTCACCGAGGTAGACGCAGAAGCCCGACGTAGAGCGCCGAGTGTCGGGGCAGCCAGCCCAGTCGGCGTCGGTGTAGGTGACCATGGAGTCCGGCGAAGACGAGTGAAGCTGAAGTCCATGAGAGATCGTGCCCTGGACGTAGCGCAGGATGCGCTTGATGGCAGCCAGGTGCTGCTCGCGAGGGTCGTGCATGTGAAGACACACCTGCTGGACGGCGTACGCGATGTCAGGGCGCGTGAAGGTGAGGTACTGCAGAGCCCCGGCGAGGCTCCGATACTCAGTAGGGTCGGAGACGGGAGCACCGGCGGTGGTGGCGAGCTTCGGAGACGTGTCAACCGGCGTCGACGCGGGCTTGCATGCAGTCATGCCGGCTTTGTCCAGAATCTCCGCGGCGTACTTGGCTTGCGAGAGGTGCATGCCGGAGGAGTCGCGGGTGACCGCGATGCCGAGGAAGTAGTGAAGGCTGCCCATGTCCGTCATGGCGAACTCGGAGCTGAGAGAGGCGGTGATCCGGTCAAGGAGACGCGGCGAGGAGGCGGTGAGGACGATGTCGTCGACGTACAGCAGAAGATAGGCCGTACCCTCTGCACACTGGAGAACAAACAGTGACGTGTCGGAGCGCGAGCACGTGAAGCCGGTCGAGGTGATGAAGGTCGCGAAGCGCTGGTACCATGCGCGAGGGGCCTGCTTGAGACCGTAGAGCGAACGGTTCAGGCGACAGACGTGGTCGGGGCGAGTGGAGTCGATGAAGCCGGTCGGTTGGCGACAGTAGACGACCTCGGCGAGCTTGCCGTGGAGGAAGGCGTTCTTGACGTCAAGCTGGCGAGTCTCCCATTTAAGGGAGATGGCGATGGAGAGGATGACGCGGACCGTGGCCGGTTTGACAACCGGACTGAAGGTCTCATCGAAGTCGACGCCTTGCTCCTGAGAGAAACCGCGAAGCACCCATCGTGCTTTGTAGCGGTCAAGAGAGCCATCGGGCTTGAGCTTGTGGCGGAAGACCCACTTGCCGGAGACGATGTTGGCGTTTCGAGGAGGAGGCACGAGATCCCAAGTGTCGTTGCCGAGGAGAGCGCGGTACTCCGCGGTCATAGCATCGAGCCAGTTAGGATCCTTGAGAGCAGCACGTGCGGAAGTCGGAACCGGAGAGTACCTGCTGACAGAAGCATGCAAGTTAAGCCGCTCACGGGGTGGGACGCGGATGCCGGAGGTGCTACGCGTGCGATGCACGGGAGGAGGCGGCGGGGGTGGGGGAGGTGGCGGTGAGGGCGCAGGCGGTGGTGAGGGCGCGTGCGGCGAAGGTGGAGGGGAGGGGGTGCGCGCGGGAGGCGCAGCCGGGGGGACGACGAGGGGGGAATCGTCATCATCGAGGAAGTCGTAGGAGGCAGCTGAAGGTTGCTGGGACGAGGCGAAGGGAAAGGTGGACTCGTCGAAAATGACATGGCGTGAGATGATGATGCGGTGGGTAGTGAGGTCCATGCAGCGATAACCCTTGTGATGGGGAGAGTAGCCGAGAAAAATACATGCGCTAGACCGTGGGGCGAGTTTATGAGGCATGGTGGCTGCGGTATTGGGATAGCACAGGGAACCGAAAACGCGAAGGGACGAGTAATCTGGGTGGGTGTTATGAAGAGCGAAGTACGGGGAAGGAGCACTAATGGTTTTGGTGGGAAGGCGATTAAGGACGTGAGTGGCGTGGTGGAGAGCTTCTACCCAAAAGCGAGGGGGCAAACTAGCCTGAAATAGGAGAGAACGAACAATATCGTTGACGGTGCGGATAATGCGCTCGGCTTTACCGTTTTGTTGGGAGGTGTATGGGCAGGAGAAGCGAATGTGTATACCGTGCGCGGCGGCGAGAGAGTGGAGTTTGGCGTTGTCGAACTCACGACCGTTGTCCATCTGTATAGACGCAAGAGGTAGGTTAAACTGGGTTTGGGCAAAAGCGCGAAACGAGGCGAGCGAGGCGTAAGCATCAGATTTTTGGCGTAGAGGGACGGTCCAAAGAAAATGGGTAAAATCATCGAGAATGACTAAGAAATATTTATTACCAGAATTACTTAAAATTGGGGACGTCCAAAGATCACAGTGAATTAACTCAAAAGGGCGAGTAGTTCTAGTGGTGGAAGAGGAAAAAGGCAGACGTACATGGCGTCCAAGCTGACAAGCATGACAAAGAGTACTATGGTTTTTATTGCAAGGTAAAGAAATATGCTGCGAAAGACGACGATAAGCGTCATGGCCGGGGTGACCCAAACGACGGTGCCAAATATCATGAGGGGTGGTGGTGGTGGTGAGAGCACGAGGCGCCGGTGGCTGAAACGAATAAAGCTCCCCCGTACTATTGCACCGAAGAAGCTCACGCCGGGTAAGGAGGTCGTTCACAGAAAAACCAAAAGGGTCAAAATTGACAGAACAGTTGTTATCGGTAGTAAATTGACGGACAGAGACAAGATTTTTAATTATGCGAGGAGTAACTAGAACATTACGAAGATGAAGAGAACGATCAGAAAAAGAAGAAGGAAGGGAGGCGTGCCCGGATGCGGAGACGGAAACAGAGGAGCCGTCTCTGACAGTGACATGACGATAAGGAGGATGTGAAGAGAGAGAGGAAAGGATACCGGGGTTGTTGGAGAGGTGAGCGGTATAAGTGAATTGTCTGGCCCTTTCCATCAGATCGGTCTATGAACTAGAAAGATGGATACCTATTATTATCGGACACCTAAATGTCGTATAATAAGGTGTATCTAGAGTTGGATTTTGACGCCCTTCGGGTGACACCTTTGATATGGGGTCGGGATGTTCCTTCACGACCTTGATGCTCGGCTCGATCGTTTCTAGGATTCGTGTGTGGGAGAAGAGCTTGTTGTATCCCCGAGTTGTCTTGGTCGGGGCGTGCTTCTGAGAGGTGGCGCGGGGCACA
The DNA here is from genome assembly GCA_947311845.1 of Poa pratensis. Lineage (NCBI taxonomy): Eukaryota > Viridiplantae > Streptophyta > Magnoliopsida > Poales > Poaceae > Poa > Poa pratensis. The sequence goes on along the minus strand of CAMZMU010000107.1, from coordinate 107,238,711 downwards.
AGGAATTTGACGGTTGCTTGTCGAGGTAGGCGGGTGGCTCGACGTCAGGCAATCGACATAGAAGCCGACCCAAAGATGTAGTAGAGGGCGTCCCCCGAGCGTCGAGGCGATCCGGCGAGCCTTGCTGAGGGTCAGGGATGTCTGTCGAGGGTTGGCGATGCTTGTCGAGGGTCAGGAACGACTAGGGAGAGTCCAAACGGCATCGACGAGGGTCGCCAAGCTCTAATGAGGGCCGAGAGCGGCTGGCGAGGGTCCAGACAACTCCGGCGAGGGTTGCCAAACTCTAACGAGGGTCAACGAGGGTCGGGGTGGCCGGCGGGAGTCAGGGCGGCCCCCGGCTAGGGTCGTCGAGGTCAAGCCACTATCCCGAGAGCGTCAAGGGGCGTTGCGCGGTGGTCATCGGCTCTCGGACAACGGCTCGACCGGACAAGTAGGATGACGCCTCGACGCGGCAAGACGGCGGTGTAGTCGACGACGCCGGCGAGCGAGACATCGGCACACATCCCTGGGTTCCCAACTCATACACACATGTACAAAATAAACCAAGAAACATGCGTATAGTAGACCAAATCTGTCAAAAGATATTCCCGTTTAAAAGCTAATCAGCTAGATCAAATCCATAAGCTGCAAGCAGTGGGACACGTGAGTTGTCGCCTTTTGGGATTGGGTGCTGCTTGCTCGGTGCTAGGTGGGTGGATAGGAAAGCAACGGTGGGCAGCTACCTCTGGTGAAGTGCGGCAGACCGCGCGCGCATGTGCTCGGTCGAGACGCGAGGGGCATCGTCCACAGGTCCGAGGCAAGCAAGAGCGCACGGGGCGCGGTATGGCAGCAGGGCATCGTTCGCCGGGGCGAGCTCCGAGAGTGGAGTGCGGGGGCTGTGGCGCCATGGCCGACCGCTGACGGACGCGAAGAGCAGAGGCCTGGGCGACGCCAAGAACATCCGCGTCTGCAGCCACGGCACAAGCAACTTCAGGGCGCAGGTGTCGCCTCTGCCGGGTCGCGCTACGGCACGCGTCCGTGCCGGGACGGACCGGCATGCTGTCGCCGCGTCAGATTCTTCGCACGCGCCCTGAATCCGGCTCCCGCAGCTCCTCGACGAGGTAGGTGAGGTCCCGGCGTGGCGGCTTCGGGGGAGGAGATGACCCGCGGCGGCATCCCGCTCGATGTTATGGAGCGTGGCATCGGGACGGGGAGGCATCGGGGGAGAGGCGACCTTATCCAAACGCGCATATCGAAGTTAATCGACGGCGCACATGACTGCGTCGAGATATGCCCCGTGTAAGGCGTTATATACATCATCGAGAACATGCAAGATTTGTTTCTTTTTTTTTACTTTTATATATTTTATAATTGTAGAAAATAGAGAAATCACTCGAACTCGCGCGCCAAAATGACATTTTCGCACATTAACATTCAAAAGGAAAGATACGTGGGAGCATCTCCAACGGCACCCCCGAATTTTGTTCGGACATCATCCCCGTCTTCTAGTCTGTACTATCACACGCTTAGTACAGCGAGTCGAATATATGCCCCGCTCGATGCGTAAACGCTAATCGGTCGCAACAAATGTTGGTCTGGTCACACATGCCTACAAAGCGGTTATTTTCCTCTCCCTTGCACCCACGCTGCCCACTAACCTCCTCCTCTCCTTGCCACTCACGTCCTAGTCCTCTGATCTTTCCATGCCTCGCGAGGGTAGCCACTCCACCCCGCTCAAGGCGACAGCTCCTGCCGCCGCCGTCGCATCACATATGCTTAATTTCTTGATCCGAGCGAGGGTGCAGGAGCAGCCGGTTCATGTTCGGGCAGGACCCCTCTGCCCTCGAGCAAGACTCTTCCGAGCTCAAGCATGTACGGCAATGCTGGTCGTCGGTTCAAGTCTGATGTTGATCTCGTTCCCTTCATCAATCTTTAATTTGATGACAAGGAGGTGGCTTGATGCAAGGCCTAATTTGACTCTACAAAGCAGCCGACGCATAAGCTGCAGAGCAGGTCAGAGCCGTGTAGTATAAGGAGGACATGTGGATGGCTCTAACCAAGTCGTTTGCACCCAGGAGGTGGAGAGCAAGCGCAAGTCCCCAATGAGGGTGGAGGGCAAGGCCTCAATGGGTGTTGCCAAAGATCGCGTGGGCTAACAACAACTGGGGAGCGAGGTGAGAAATAGTTGAAAAAGGCGACGACTGAAATGAGAAAGGAGTTCGGCAAGACGACTTCGGTTTACACGTGAAAGTGCTTTGAAAGGTGTCAGTAGGTGCAAGGAGCTGGAACTGGCATGTTTGCCCGGTGGGCCGAGTGTTCGCCCACTTCAGAGTCTTCGCTTTTAGAGAGAAATCTGTGTCCGCCCCGGTAAGAAAGCATATGCGCTAAACGCTGGTTTATAATTATGTTAGAGAAATTAATGAGAAACGGTAGCAGTTGGTTTTATGTATAATTACGTTAGAGAAATCTGCAAAAGTATTAGTAGTTGATTTTATATAATTATGTTAGAGAAAGTTGTTAGGAAAGTTCGAATTAGTTATATGTTGAGAATTGGTACATAGTCACGACATCACCTACAACACTAGCAACCCACACTTGCCAAATTACGAGAGGCATGGCTATATACATAGCTCAGTTATTACTATCGTGACCAAAATTGGCACAAACATGAGGTTAAACATTGTAAACAAGATTGTCAAGGTGAGATTCTAAAAAAAATGAAAACTTTGCTTTCATTTTTTTAGTGCACAATTGTGATATTTGTGACTTTCACAATTTCACACAAAGCATATATCTTATTGGAGGCAGTGTCCCTTGATATTTTAAATTTTCTAACTTTTTTCCTAGATTACATTCATTAAATGCGTTTATTAGCAGCTATCGAAAAAAATTGAACTATAAATGTGTTATAGTTTGTCCATAAAATTAGAAAAAAAATCATATAAAGGTACTTTAGCATGATTCTATGCAATAGCCCACGAAAAAGTTTTAAAATTCACACCTAGATATGAATGGTCACGCGGACAATTTTGCGATGTTTTAAGAAAACATGAATAGAGAAAAAAAAAATGAAAAACCTGAGGGAAGCTTCCTCTACTAGTTTCAAGGTCAAATCATAAACTTGCAATACCATAATTTAAAAAATCACAAAATGGATTACCTTGTATGAAGATTTATGACTTTCAAGCAAATGACCAGTTTTAACATTGTAAATTAGATTATCAAAATGAGATTCTAAGATTAAAAAAAATTGTTTTCATTATTTTTAGTGCCAGGAAAAGTGATTTTGTGAAGTGGGTACCATAAATAAGATTGCAAAGTGGACTTTCTCAAATTTCACATAAAGTGTATCATATTGGAGGCACAACCCTTGGATATTTTGAATGTTTAGATTTTTTAGCTACATTCCATTCATCAAATGAGTTTAATAGTATTTATAAAAAATAATTAAAATTTGACCTACAAGTCTGTCATAGATTGGTCCTAAAATTAGAAATAAAAAACCATATAAACGTACTCTAGCATGATTCTATGCAATAGCCCACAGCAAGTTGAAAACATCACAACCTAACTCACTAGAAGAAATGTGGCTTTTACCATTCCTGATTTTTGTGGTGGAATGGCCTTTTTTCTGGCTATAAATCGGCTTTTATCACGTAAGGTGTACCGTGGGAAAGAACGCGTGGCTGAACAATGTATCACGGTTCACAGAAATCGGTGGTAAATGGTTTACACGCATCAATCCTAGATATAGTCGCCGTGGTAGATGCACATAACAGACACATGGCAAACTTCGTTGAGATCACTGTCACATTGTCATCTCTTCTACTACGGATATAAACCGTGGTAAATATCAGGCCTACCTAAGGTCTGTTCAAATTAGATGAGCCGACATGTTAACGTTAACTGCCCTAACCCATTTAAAACTAAGTGGGCTGACCCATTAAGCCTAGATAAGATGGTACCAATGGATCACAGATCCATGGCTAGTCATACGGAAAGAAGGAAAAGTATTGAGCTATAAATTTAAGAAAAATAAAAGCAAAGATGAGCAGTAATTTGAATATTGGCCGTTAGATGTAGACAGACGACATATATGCCATCTAGGATGCTTAAAGGGTCTATGGTCAGTCCGACACCCCTAGACACGGAAGGTGTCCCTTGCGTGACCTCGTAATTACTACGGGGTGGAGGCAATGGGTCGGTTCATGGATTTTTCTTCATTTTTCTACATTTCGCTCGAATGGTTGAGGGTGGATAGTGCATCAAGTTATTCGCAAGGGGCAACTTCATCGGTAAGATAAGACATTGAGGAGTCCTTGGTCAATAGGAGCCATTGTATTGGCATCTGACTGTTGCATGTCGGTTCATCAATGGCCTATAGCATCGACCTCGGCACCGCCGCCGAGCCAACGCCGAAGGACGTTGCCCGTCCAACACCACCACGCACGTGCCGCCTCGCTGGGTACCTAGCACTCGCGCCGTCATATCACCGAAACGTCGTGCCCGACATCAAGCTACCCCTGCAATGGGAGGAACCGGCGGCGCCGTTGCTGAACGGGCAAGAAGAGAGGGCGGCTGTCCTGGCCCGGCTGCAGCGAGGGTTTATTCCCCCAGGTCGCCGGCGGGAGCAACTGGAAGGATTCCGGTCAACATACACTCTGCTTTGGAAAAAAAAGGGGGAGGATCACCCCAGTTTCTGCAACATACACACTATGCTGATCCTGTGGACTTGTAAACATGTCGTAGCATAACATATAAGTCAAGACTGTTGATCTTCCAGTTGGACGTATATCCGAGTAACTAAATGCATATGTCAAAACAAGAATAATGTAACAAGTCCTCTTGGCAACGTGCAACATCCTCCACTGGAGTCAGACTCTGACCAATGCCCATGGGTTGGTAGCGGTAGATGGACAAGTCTATGCACAATGGGTTTAGTCTTGATTTCAAATAAGATAACCACCAATCCGTTACGTTAACCTAAGTCTTGCATGCTGCCTATTCTAGCGCACTGTTGTCATCTCCTGAACTCTTCTTGACCCTGCGTCGGCAATTCAGCGGCGAGGAAGTCTCTTTCTCTAAATTGTCATCCTTTTCAGGATTAGTTAAGGCTAATTAACCCTCAAGGCAAAAGTGCAACAAAAAAGTATACGTGCCAAGCCAATGAACGATGCCAATCGCCTTCACATTCCCATGAGGCCTCGCTTAGCTCGTCGTCGGTTTCGTGCTGCTCCATTTGATTGTCCCGGTCAGCCATTGCAGACGGCCGTTGTCTCCCGATGCCTTGTCCGTTGAGGCTGTATAAATAGACCGCAGCTCAGGCTTAGCAAAACGCATCCTTCACAAATTAATTACTACTGCGAGTGTTGTGCCAATTAAGCACATTACGGAGTTTGTAGAGTAATAATTAAGCATGGAGAAGCTCTCCATGGCGGCGACCATCTTCTGCGCCGTGGTCCTTGCCGCTCTGGCAGCCGCGGCCGGCGGTGAGGCGGCGGTCGTGGAGCACACCTTTGTCGTGAGCACAATATCATCTTTTTCTTTCAATTTTGTTGTCACAGCTCCTTATAATTAATCAAGAAAATATCTTTCTTTTCCTTAGATATGTACGTCTTGTGAATGAAATGTCTGGTTATATTCCATATGATTTCCGATCGGTGTTGTTTTCCAGTGTATATAGTGTTGGGTACCTTGTTTGATACATCTTGACCTATTTTTGACCAATCAATATATTAATGATGATCAGGTGCACGAGATGAACCAGACACACCTTTGCAACACGACCAAGATCTACGTGGTGAACGGGCAGCTGCCGGGACCGACGATCAACGTCACCGATGGCGACACGGTGGTCGTCCACGTCGTGAACCGTCTCCCCCACGGCCTCACCATCCACTGGCACGGCGTCCGGCAGATGAGGAGCTGCTGGTCCGATGGCGCTGGCTTCGTGACCGAGTGCCCCATCCCACCCGGCGGCGAGCGCGTCTACCGTTTCAACGTCACCGGCCAGGTCGGCACGCTGTGGTGGCACGCCCACGTCACCTGCCTCCGTGCCACCGTCGCCGGTGCCTTCATCATCCGGCCCAAGGGTGGGAGGTACCCATTCCCGACCCCCACCAAGGACGTACCCATCATCATCGGCGAGTGGTGGGAGCTCGACCTCATTGAGCTCGACAGGAGGATGCACGACGGCAACTTCGACGACAACCCGCTCTCGGCAACAATCAATGGCAAGCTTGGCGACCTCGCCAACTGTTCCGGCAAGCAGGAGGAGAGCTTCGTCCTGGACGTCGTCCGCGGAGAGACCTACATGCTACGGATCGTGAACACGGCGCTCTTCTCCGAGTACTACTTCAAGGTGGCGGGGCACACGTTCACGGTGGTCGGCGCAGACGGGAACTACCTCACGCCATATGAGACCGACATGGTGACCCTGGCGCCGGGCGAGGCCATCGACGTGCTCATGTCCGCCGATGCCCCGCCGGCACACTACCACATGGTGGCCCTCGCAAACCAGCCGCCGCCGCCTGACCTGCAGATCCCGCTGTTCGCCTCCCGTGGCCTCGTCCGCTACGCCGGATCCGACAATAACAACAACGGTATGCCTGTTTCGACGCCGCTCATGCCAGACCAGCACAACACCATGCCGTCCTACTACTTCCACAACAACCTCACCGGCCTCGCCCACCCGGACCGGCACCGCGTCCCCATGCACGTCGACGAACGCCTCTTTTTCACGCTCGGCCTCGGCTCCATCTGTCGTGGCAACAAGACGTCGTGCAAGCGCCGTCGGGGTCCCGACACCATCGTGGTGGCCACCATGAACAACGTATCCTTCCGCCACCCGACCAACGCGTCGCTGCTCGAGAGGTACTACGAAGGCCGGACGAGTGGCCTATACACGGAGGACCTCCCCGACCTTCCGCCGCGCCCGTACAACTACACCGACCGTGACTTGATCCCACCGGGGCCGCTGGAGGAGGTGTTGGAGCCGACGTTCAAGGCGACAAAGCTCCGGAGGTTCCGGTACAACACCTCTGTGGAAATCATCTTCCAGAGCACGGCGCTGCTGCAGACCGACTCGAACCCGATGCACCTCCATGGCTACGACTTCTTCATCCTCGCCATGGGGATTGGCAACTACGATCCCAAGACGGACCCCAAGAAGTTCAACTACCACAACCCGCAGCTGAGGAACACAGTGCAGGTGCCCAGGACAGGATGGGCCGCAGTGCGGTTCATCACCGACAACCCCGGGATGTGGTACCTGCACTGCCACTTCGAGTTCCATATCGTCATGGGCATGGCAACTGCGTTCATCGTCGAGAACGGGCCCACGCCTGAGACCAGCCTGCCCCCGCCGCCACCTGAATTCAAGACATGTGGTGCGAATGGCCTCACTCAGCCATAGATCTAATTAACTCGAATAAAGGTCTATGTACCGTATGCGCACGTACGGTACATCCATACATGGGTCAAAGATTTTATAATTAGTAAAAATAAATAAGAACAAATAATATGTATGCAGGGATTTGTAATAGTATAGATTATTCATTGTATTGATTGATGATTCTTAATGTAAAAGGGAGTATTATTCTTTATCTTGTTTTCCCATTGTAATGTACGTCAAGAGAGTTGAAAGCAGGCGACCGAGGGGCGAACCCTAACCCTAGCCGCACCACCACCTTCTCCTCCCACCTCCCTCCCCTCGTCGTCCCCAGAGGCGGCCGCCGGACAAGGCCGGGCAGCGCCGGTGAAGGGGGCGGCGAGGATCTGCGCTCTCGGTCCCTGGCAAGCAGTATGGAGGACTGGCTGCTCGCTTGGGGGTTCCTGGCCGGTGGGGGCGGCCCGTGCCGCGCCCTCGCGGGTGTTCCCTCCCCGCGCCCCTCCGGCGCGGCGGCGGCGGCCCGGCCGCTCCTCTCCTCCGGCGCCCACCCTCCTGGCGCCGTCACCGATGGATGCCGCCGGGCTTGTCCGCGCGGTGGACGGTGCCGGCCCAGGCTCTCTCTCGCGCGCGGCGGCGGCCCCTCTCGCGGTGGCGGCTCCCGTGGCGGCGCGGCCTCCCCCGGCAGCGCGGCCTCCTGCTGTGGCGGCGCGGAGGTCCATGGCTTGGTGCATCGTGGAGATGCACCACTCCCCCGATGGTGCGGCCGCAAGGTGCGGTTGCGCCTGGTTGAAGACCTGCCGTGGCGTTCCTTTGGGTTCGCTTCCACGGCCTGTTTCTGGAGCTCTCCCCCGTCCCAGGTGCATGAGGCCTCGTCCTCGGCGACTCCTTCGACGGGTGGATGGTGCTGTGGTGCTCGGAATTGGGGGAAACCCTTGGCCGGCGACGGCCACGACGTCGACGACGCTCCGGCGCCGTATCCCTCCTCAGAGGCTTCGTTGAAATTCCAGTCCCATCACCCACCCCCTGCTGGGTGAAAACCCGGTCCCTGCTTGGGCAGGGGCGGCGTTGCGATGTCGCTTCCCTCCGTGGAGGCGCTGCTCAAGGATAGCAGGGGTGGTTCGCGAGCGTCCTGGTGGCTGCGGTTGTTGGTGTTGGTGCGGCCAGCTTAGGGCCGACGGTGGTGTGTTTTCTCTCCTCGGCTGGCGCGTCTCGGTCACGTTGATGTGCTTTCCCGAGAGCCTGCCATGGTTGTCGTTGTGGTGTGGTGAGCTTCGGGCTCTTGGTGGCGTCTCGGCTCACCTTTGTTCAATGATGACTCAACTGATGCCTCCTGCCTGCTAATCGTCACGACCCCCGTGGCGGAGCTCCCTGTCTAGGTTAGTGCTAGGTGCTAGGCTTGACACTCACCAATGATGGTGGTGGTGCTCCTGAGTTGTGCCTAGGGTTCGAGTCGCACGCCGGTGCGGTGCGCTTGGCAGTTGCCGAGACTTGGCATTGTGATCCCCGACTGCACCCCCTCACCTCTTGTGCCTCTCATGGTGGCTCTTGCTGCTCTTTTCTAGTTGTCTTTTTTATTGTATTTTCATTGTATTCTCTTCCCTTGTATCCCCTGTAATCTCTCCTTCCGTTTGTAAGAACATGGCCCGCCAGGCTACTTTCGATGAATGAAACAAGCGGTGGGGATTTATTCCCCCCGTCAATCTCGAAAAAAAATGTACGTCAAGCTGATCCACTACAATTCAGTGTTATGCAAAACGTGACGAGAAATAAGAAGTGGCTGATTTTTTCTTCAAGCTTATAGATGTGACTCAACATGACTTATGCTCTCTCTGTCAATAATTACCCTGAATTTTGAGTTTAGTCAAGGTCAAAGTTTTAAAAATTTGACCAAACATATTCAGAAAAATTCAACATGTATAATACGAAATCAAGATAATACTAGAATAAATTTTATGATGATTCTAATAATATTTATTTTGTATTATAAATATATATTTATATGCTAAGTCAAAATTTACAAAGTTTGACTTTGTCTAAACCCAGAACACAGGTAATTCCGGACAACAGAGTATATGTCGGTTTGTGGCTGGTTAACCGTAAGTGATGCGCCAACTTTTCTTTGCAAGCTTAGGTGGAAAAGTCAGTGTCATGCATGTTTGGCAAAACCAGATTATAACTTAACTAATAAACTCTCAAGCAAATTCAAAAGGAGAGTCTATTTGGCACTTGACTGTTTTTCAATTGGAACTTTTCAATTCGCCACAATTCGATTTTTCTTCCAACCATTGCATAATGACATGTGGACATTCAATTTTTCATATTTTATCAAAGGTTGAACTTTAGAATGCATATACATGTAATTTTCAATGTATATACATGTAATTGACTAACGTTCAACCAGATTATAACTTAACTAATAAGCTTTCAAGCAAATTAAAAGGGAGAGTCTATTTGGCACTTGACTGTTTTTCAATTGGAATCTTTTCAATTCGCCACAATTCAATTTTTCTTCCAACCATAAGATAGACACGTGGATATTCGATTCTTCATATTTTACCCAAGGTTGAACATTAGAATGCATATACATGTAATTTTCAATGTATATACATGTAATTTACCATACAAGCAAATTAAAATATGGAAATATCACTTCCCTGCCTGTGTTTTGATATGTTTATTAAGTGGCCATTTTAAACCCATTTTAGGCAACTATGAAAAAGCAAATGTGAAGAAGACGCCGAAGAAAGCTTGCATATACTCCAAAGACCATGAACATCGACTGAATCCAGACGGAACCACCGGAGACCAAAGCCGTCCGAATCCATGAAGATCCGTCGGAGAGACACCTCCACAGTCCACACACCCTCCATCACGTATATTGTTCAACTAAGGCTGTGGTCACGAGAAGTCGAGAACAACAATTTGGGTACATTGGCAATGGTGGGATTGAAATGTTTGGCGTTGGTATCAGTAGCAGACATGTGTAGACTATTTAAGCCTTTGTTGTGTTTGGTTAAACATTGAGCTTATGTTTCATGTCAAAACACCAGCAATGCATTTGTAGTGTATACTTTGACCAATAACCAAACAACATATCTTGCATCTAGTCACCTCTACATGTACCGATCTGTATTCTAGAAGAAGAAAAAATGTTCCGGATGTGTCATAGATACGACCACACGACATCTCGGTCAAGCCTAACCCACACTTTACGAGCAACCAAACAAACAAACTTGCTGGTGCTAGGCCTGTCAGAGCTGCAGACCATGTTCACTGTTGGAACATGGTATATTTGATGGGAGCTCCGACAATTCCTCAAAGAAACTTCATGCGCCACATAGGACGACAATGTGCTGCTAATTATTTTCGTGGCAACAAAATCAACAAGGAAAGAAAAACAAAAGAGGGCATCCGATGATATGGTTGGCAAAAATCCCAGAGAGAACTGGCTAAACTAAATGCCGATGCCTCGTTTTAGGAGGAAACTAAATGTGGATCGTCAAGAGCTACAATTCGAGATTCGAATGGCTTCTTCATTGGATAGTTACCAGACAGGTTCATGATGTGGAGACGGCAGATGGCAGATGCGATGGCTCTTAATCCATTCTGGTGGCTCCTTTGTCTAAGCCCAGCTGCAGGTGTGATAAATGATTGTAATCAAATCGATGGTGAGTTTGTAATATCAACCGTAGTTACATTGTCCGAGAGAGTATAAATGGAGCGGCAGATGAACTAGCTAGGCAAGCAACTAGCGGAAGATGCTGCGAACCATCAATATGATAACAACTTCTTGAATCAATCTCACAAATCAAAGTGGGTTGGAAATAAGAAACAAGGATTATCAGTACAGCTCTAACTATGACCTCGGGATGATAAGTTCCAATCAAGCTTATGATAGTAGAGGATAAAGTGGAAACAGTACTGAAGTTAGACCAAATGACATTATCCCAACAACAAACACCAGGGGATCTTGGGTCTGCACGATCAAATATGCCATCGTAAAGATGATGCAACTGGATAATTCTAGGTTTAACTGTGGCAGTGTAGTTACATAGCTATTTTCAAATGTCATGATGCGTACTGTCGAGTAACATTAAAACAGACGACTAATCAGCATACACAATCAATTGAACAAGATGTCATATATTACTAGGTTAAGGTTAAAAAAACTCAAGATACATATTATATATTCAAAGACATACATGGACTAATATTGCTAATATAATGTAGCAATTGGATCAGCCATGGTATAATCTATCCAATCTAAATCGTTCTGCGTAAATGTCAGCTAATACAATGAGCCACGCTGCTTCCCTGAAAGTAAACTACTCTTCATGGAATTTTTTTTTTTAAGTAAACAGATGTATGATCGAATCAAATGATATTATCATCTGGACAAAAAAATCACTAACTAAAAATGCCATCAAAGCCTATAATAAATGGAGCAGCCTGATCAGTTATTCACACAAAGGAGCGGCTACCATTCCAATATCACCACAAGTATGAGAAATTATACAGTCCCAGCAATTTCATCAAAAACATGGCAGAATGATCTCTCGCCAAAACAATACAGAGAGTACAGCAACCAACTCACTGAAAATGAGTGTATCCTGCTCAGATAATTTTCCACCAATAACATTTCCAAAATTTAAGATGACAGACATGAATCGATCCAACCATGGAAGCAGAAAACACAAACCCAAGTAGAGGTAGTTCTCATCAAGCCAGCACCAATTCATCTTGTCGGTACTAACAAATGTGTAGCCAGTTCTCTGCATGGCACACTCAGTCCTCGCCTGCTAATGACTCTGAAAATAAAGGTATATAGGGCATAAACTCATAGTGACACTTTGGCCCGAGATCACTGATGCAGTGTGCAGCTGATTGATCCATGTTGTATGCCATTAGCAGGTTCTTCAAGTGCGAAAGGAAGAAAATTATATTGCATCGTCGTGAATTCCTTGGATCCAGATAGTTGCATAGTGCTGACAGTATGCTTTAAGTTCCATACACCACTTGCATAATCTTCTAGAGCCCAAAATGAAAGTTTATACTTGTTCTCCACCTCTTTATTGATGTAGAATAATGACCCTTGAGACTGTCCAAGGAAAACAAGATCACCACCCAGGGGAAGCTGAATGTACCTACATTTCTTCGTTTCCATGTCCAAAGCAGCTATTGTACTCTCGGAGCAGATAAAATGCAGAGCCCCATTGAGAAACACACTTCTCGATAAACTTTCAGCATACAGATATAGATCGGTCTCTTGGCTGAATTCAGTCACGTAGTGAGTCCACTGACCAGTTCTAGACGAGTAGAACCCCACTGCTGTAAATGGAACAAAATGATGTTCCTCTTCATCACCCTCATCTTCATCCAAGAACTGATACTCATACTCAAATACATGAAAATGCGACGAGATGGCCGGGTCGAAGGCAAGGTGGGAGGTCCGGAGCACGCCGGTGGTTCCGGAATCGGGCAACGTGACCCATCTCTCGGTAGCGGGATTGCACACAAGGTAATCGTACCTCTCCGGACGATCGATAAATCTGCCGCATGGAGATCGGATCCAGCCACCGTTGCGGGAGGAGGAGGCCGTTGCAGCAGTCTAAGGTAACAATGTCTCCTGCGTGGCTGGGTATGAAGCCGAGATCGGGGGCGACCAGAGGCGGGCCTCTCCCCGAGAGGTTGGTGAAGTTCCGGCGCCGCGTCCACGAGGTGGAGCCATCGCCGCCCACGCTCATGTGGAAGAAGCCGGCGAGAGTCTGGGGGAGCTTCTTGCGGTGGTAGGGGTCGGAGATGATATCTCGCCACGACTTGGAGACGCACCGGCAGCGGAGGAGCGACTTGGGTGGGAGCCGCGAGAGGATCTCGACGACGAGGTCGTCGGTGAGTTTGGTGAAGGAGGGATCGCTACTCCTCCTCTTGGAGCGATACTCATCCATCGCGGATTCGCGGGGACACCGGAGAGGAGAGCTTGCGGCGGCGGCGGCCGTCGAGAGGAGGTTGGAGCAGCAACAAACTAGTTTGGGCCTCCGGGAGAAGAAAAACTGAAGAACGGGAAAAGGAGACTGGATGGGCCACAGAATCAGCGAGCACTGGCCGTTGCCCCTAGGCCAGACCATCAAAGACTGATCATCTTGCAAATTTTTTTGGGTAATGTCGGTGTTTCTCTTACCCAAAAAAATTTGCAAGATGATCACGGATGTTATTGCACAATATTGGTGGGGTGATAATGCACAAGGTAAGAAAATGCACTGGTATTCTTGGTGGAAATTATGCTTTCCAAGAGCGAAGGAGGTATGGGCTTTCGGGACCTACACTCTTTTAATCTTGCGATGCTGGCAAAACAAGTGTGGAGACTCATTGACTCACCTAACTCGCTGTGTGCTCAAATCCTGCGTGCTAAATACTACCCTTCTGGCGATATTCTGAAGGCGGGGCCGAAGGCAGGAGCATCTTTTACATGGCAAAGTTTGGTGGCTGGGATACAAACTTTCAAAAGAGGGTATATCTGGCGTGTCGGAACTGGTGAATCGATAGAGATTTGGAAAGATCCTTGGATCCCTTCTAGTCCGGACAGACGGATTATTACACCACGTGGTGACTGCATTCTAAGATTGGTATCCGATCTTATTGACCCCACTACAGGTTCCTGGGATGCGGAACTAATTAATTCTATCTTTCACCCGATTGATGTTCAGCGAATTCTTCAAATTCCAGTAAATTACAATGCGTTTGAGGATTTTATCTCCTGGCACAATACGAGATCTGGAATTTTCTCAGTTAAGTCGGCCTACCATGTCGAATGGAAGCACCAGTTTAATGGAGTTACCTGTCGTTCCCTTATTACTGGTACGTCACTTAATAACCCCACTTGGAAAATTCTTTGGAAACTTGACACGCCTGCTAAGATCAAGATATACTGCTGGAGGATACTACACGGGGTGCTGCCTATCAAATCAATCTTGTTTAATCGACACATTGGGACAAGTAATATCTGTCCGATATGCAACAATGAGGAAGAGGATATCATGCATATGGTCTTTAAATGTCAAGACGCGGCAAATATCTGGAGAGGTCTTGGTCTGGAAAGTTTAATTCGTGATCACATGCAGCCGAACCGTTCTGGCGCCCAAGTTCTGGAAGCTTTGCTAAAATCAGTGGTAAGTGTGCTTCCGGGTTATGATACAATTAAAACACATAATGTTATTGCTGTAGCTGCTTGGTATATTTGGTGGATCCGTCGGCGCAAAACACATGGCGAGCAGGTACCTCCGATTCAGCATTGCTTAACTTCAATTAAGGCGATTACTGCTAATGCCTCCAAAGGGAAATCACCCGCTGCAACTCAGAAGGTGGCCTGGGTAAAACCTTTATCACATTCGGTTAAGATCAATGTCGATGCAGCCTTTGATATTGCGAGTAAAACTGGAGCGGTTGGAGCAATCATAAGAAATAATCAGGGGGTGTTCATAGCTGCTTCCTCAAGTTTCATACCGCATGTGACGTCTGCCTCTACAGCGGAAGCGATGGCGATGAAGCATGGGCTGGAACTAGCAAATGCCTAAGCTATTCGGATGTGGAAGCTGAATCGGATGCTTCTGAAGTTATTAAGTTATGCTCAGGGACGGAACGCATATGGAACGAAGCTACATCAATTTTTGCAGATATCTTGCATCAGGCGGGAAATATTGGAAGAGTCAAGTTTGTGCATTGTCGAAGAGAGGCAAATAAAGTAGCTCATAAAATAGCTAGACACTGTTTTGATATGACTAATTCCTGTAATTGGGTCGATGAACCCCCTAGCTTTATCCTCCAAACTCTCCTAGATGATGTAACTGTTATATGATTTGGAGGCCGCAAGTTTCAGACGCGCTCTTTTCCTTACCAGGGTACCTAAGGGGACTGGAAGGTTTTTAATGAGGCGGCTTGCGGTCCTAATATATGGTGTGGCTAATTTTCAAAAAAAAAAATTGGGACGGTCTTCCTTTTTCTATTTCTTATTTTTCGTTTCACTTTTTTTACTCGTTTAAGACCTCGTTTGGTACCCATTATTTTGAGCCGGAATCATAGAATTCAATCGATATTCTAAGCCCAACATATTTGGCTGTCGTAAAACTGGAAATGTCATTTCAATTGTAATCCCAATATATGTCTTGATATGTTAACTCATTTTCTGCTCTTGGCCATGTCATTTCATCTCTACCAAACTAAATGAAATGATGAATCAATGTCCTTTTATTTCATTCCTGCCAAACTAAATGATGGGTGCCAAACGAGTCTCTTATAGTATTTCTTGTGTATGCCTGACATATATTTTTGTGGCATTGTGATCATAAGAATTGAACATTGCCGATTGAGAAAAATAGGGTTGCGCATGAGTTAGCATGCTTGGAAGAGTTGCTGTAATATCCATTTGGTTAGACTAGACGAGCCTCCCAATTTTATTGTATCCCAGTTTTATTGTATCCCTGTTGGTGAATGGTGTTTCTCTACTGAGGACACAAAATTACGCTTTCTGCCTTCTAGACCATCCGTGTGATGCAGAGTATCCACCATCTGAGGCTGCAATTGGCACCATCAGAGAGGTTCACCGGAAACCCACCTTGCAAACATAGCAAGGCACTGCTTTGGCATGTACTCTGGAGCAGTATGTCCGCCGCCCTGATTAAAAAAAAAAATTATGTATGTTATTCAGTGTAGTAAATAATTCTTCTTTTGTTAGCAAACAGCCAAACAATGCTCCAGCCTTCTTATTGGCGTACAAACACAGAGATGGAAAATGGGAAAGAAGGACATCCACGGGTCATACCTTCACGGTTGCAAATGTGAGGTTATTCGAGTATGACCTTGTATATCTGCATATAAGAAAAGTTTCCCGTGAGCATCAGGATGTGTCTCTATCTCAACCCATTCTGTTGCAAGCCACATGACTGGCAAATAACTCCTCAAAGTACAGTGGTTTGCAGGGACAAGCTAGAATTTGTTATGTTCACTGTAGTCCGTGTTCTCAACTAGCTGTTGGAATTCGACTCACCCTGCAACTTGTGCATCGACATACCATGGTCTCCACTCGTTCACAACAGAGAAATTCAGAGACCTGATCCAGGCTTGCGTGCCGATGAAAGGTATGACCATGTCGTGATCACCACTATAAACTAGACATCTGTAGCCTCTGGTGGTAACATCCAGATGATGTTTCACTGAACTGTGAATATCGTTAGTGTACAGTATGTCGTAGTTGCATCTTAGCCACAGAGGAACTGTCCCCTGCAAGATGTTAAGTGTCAACCTTGCCAAGCAGGAAGCAGCAATTGATTATTCAAGACACTTGTTGTCAGTTACCTTGTGGACACCAAGAGCCTCTCTGACTGTATCATTGTTTGCCCATACTGTGGACATCAGATATTCTGCCGTCTGTGATCAAATCTGAATGGTTAGAAAATATTAATCTGTGCATAAGTTGCTAGCTAGCAAGGAATAGGAGCAAATTAAGTTATGTTTGGTCACTAACTCTACACTCTGTAGAAATCTCAGACAGTTGAAGCCCGGCCCTGGCAGTGTAGTCTTGCAGCCGGAGCATCTCCCGTGCTCCCGAACTCAGCTTCAGATTGTGTCGATGTGGGCTTGCAAAAGTGCACAGGGGCTCCAGAACATGGTTTGTGTATATGTCCTTGACACACTTCATGAAAAACAATTTTAATTGCTACTCGCTAATTAGCAGCGTCACTGCAAAAGTAATTAGCAGCGTCACTGCAAAAGTTGAAATGGAAAAAGGAGAGTTGGATACCTCGTCAATGACATCATGACTGCGTGTGCACTGAATGCTTTGCTGTCTGTCTTGCTCTGCACTGCAGCTCTCCTTGTACGCCTGAAAATAGCAACACTCAAAGATAAACTAAACTGCAAAAACAAACATAATGGTATGCAGACTTAATTGCTTGTTGCTCAAACAAACTTTTGTTGTTACAAAGTACAAGAATATTCTACAAGTTTCTTTACAACCAGCCGTGCAGAAATTGTGGAGGCAAAGGAGCTGCATGAAATTGTCAGCAGATGTTCTAGTATTTAGCAAACGATTCAGACATTTTTACTACCCAGTGGAATTATTACAACGTTTTCTGCAATACAATAGGCTACAGCTTGCAACTAGTTGTACAAAGTTGACTATTTTTTTTTATCAAAGTACCGACTTAATAGATGAGTCTATACATCGATCCAAGTAGTAAAGCCGATTTCACAAAGAAAAAAAATACCTGGTACATTTCATCAGATATGAGACCCATCCCATGAGCAAATGGAACTTTAGCTGGATTATCGAAGTTTCCATCCGTGACTGGATTGCCCACAAGGTAGCCCTGATTATGACATATCACATTAGCAGGGAAGTAAGTTCAAGCTAGTTGCACTCTACTGGCTTACTGTAGGGTTCCAAACCTTTAGATTAAGAGCTGACCCATTGCCTTTTTCTTTTCCTGTGGGGAGTTATACATAACGTTCTTCAGAAAACAAAATGAAATACGCACAGGGCGAGAGAAGAAAACATGTAGATAATTCTAAGGAAAAGTTACCTCTAGCAATTTCAAGGGTGATGGCTGGCACAATTATACCAGAGTAGGAATCACCGGCAATGTAAAGAGGGTTTGCCAAGAACTCTGGGTGCTCATCAAACCACTGTAATAGATGCAGAGTAAGAAATGTCAGCATCTGCATTTAGTAGTACTAGCTAGTAATGGTTTCTGGGTGATTGAACAAGTGTATGAACGTGACCTTTCTGAGGAAAATGACAATTTGCGAGACAGCTTTGGTGTCACTTGATTCGTATCCTTGCTGCGTTATGGAATATGAGAAGCCGGTTCCTACCGGGGAATCCAGGAAGATAACATTGCTCACCTAGGTGGGATCGAAATGTGCAATTCCGATTCACATATAGTCATAGTTACAAGGAGAAGATGAAGATGAATTAGAGATTGGAACCTGCCTTTGTCCATGAGTCTGGCTTATAGAGTAACTTAGGCAAGCCATCGGCGTAGGTGTGACGGTCAAAACTCAGAGGGCCTGCAGCACATATTGATTATTCAGATCATCCATAGTAAAGGATGATGCTGCATATTTGTTTCGCATTAATTGATTTTTCACAATGTTCATCTTGAAATTATTGCACAGAATCCAACAGCTACTCCTAGTAGTATTGCATATCTGCTTCATGACACGTGGACGGCATATGGACAATTGGGTTGGAAGCCAAACAGAGTAGTACCAATGTGTCGATTGTTCCGAAGCAGACATATGAAGAGTACTGTTTGATCAAGACAGATAGATAGATGCACCGTCCCTAAAAACGGCGAAGTTAAGGAAAAATAGAAGCAGAAGATGGGTCGATTTGGGTTACCTACCGATCTCGTAGACGAGGCCGGAGAAGGCGGAGCATCCAGGCCCACCAGTGAGCCAGAGCATGACAGGGTCCTCTGCCGGGTTCCTCTCCGACCGGATGAAGTAGTAGAAGAGGCGGACGCCATTGCTCTCGTCCACCTCGACATACCTGTGATGGGATGGGATGCATGCACAGACAGTTCACATCGATCACAGGAGAAATCAGCCCATCATTTTTATTTACTGAGTGGAGAGAGCGTTGCTGGTTAACAGAGCTAGGGGGTACCCTGTTTGGAGTTGGAAGGGGAGGGGTCCCTCGAAGCCAGGGAGGTGGGTGATGATACTGCTCTGCCGTGGGAAGCTGAAATCTGAGATGGAGCTAGAGCTGGAGGAGGAAGAAGATGCAGCAGAGAGTAGTACGAGGATGGAGGCAACCCCTCCGTCGTCCCTTCTCCTCCTCATTGTTGTCTGGTCCGGGGCGGGCGGGCGTCGTGGCTGTCTCTCCCTCACTCTATTTGTAGTCTTGTGAGGATTGGCACCGCTCGTGGAAACGAACGAAAAATGGAAGGAAGAAAAGGTACGTAAGAAGGGGTAACACGGACGTAACTGCAGGCTGTGATTTTCGCAAGTGCTTACGTATGATCCTGTCTTTTCAAAACGTTTTGTTTTTTTATTTCCTTTTTCCTAATCCAGAGCATCTCCAATGGCACCCCCAAATGACCCCAACACCCAATGAGGATCGGACCAAAAAAATCGGTCATAACCACACTCTCAAGTGTCCAGACCGAACTGATTTCTGTCCGGCACCTAAGAGACCCTCCAAACTTGGGGCCCCTCCAAACAGTGTTGTTGCAGCCGCCATGATTGCCACAGTGACTAAGCCGGACGTGCGGATAGTGGAGTTGCAGGTTCTTCGTCCTTCGTCGCCGTGTCCTCATCTTCCTGCTTCGGCTCGGTCACCATGACCTCATCTTCATGTTCCGGCTCGGCCACCTCTTCCTACTCCGGCTCAGCCACCACAACCTCCTTCTTCTGCTCCGGTCCAACCACCACGGCTCCTTCTCTGGCAAACATATCGCGAGCGAGGTGTTGGCGGTGTTACGCACAGAGAGTATGAGCGACATGCGGCCGACATCGACGCAGACGAGGGCAGGGTTAAAATCATGCAAAGCGACGTAAACACCACCCCGAAGCGACGAAGTTGAAGCGGCGGTGCGTCTCTCCAAACGTGAGTTCCCACGCGACGCGAAGTTGGGTGCCCAGAAGGTGTTTGATGTTTGTTTTTTTTTTGGGAGGGGGGGTAGGTTTGGGGGGCGCCGCTGGGGGCAGGACCCCCAATGTGGCAGACACATTTCTAGCACCCCCATAGAGGGCACAATTAGGGGTCCCGGACACATATTTGTCGGCCCCCAATGGAGATGCTCTCAGGCTTACTACTTTTTAAAGCTAGAAAGATACCCCGTGTGTTGTAACGGTAACTTCTTTTAATAAAAAAATGCTTCATATTGTTTCGACAAGCTCCATATTTGCCCCCCCCCCCCCCCCCCCCCCATTTTTTTTTATATTTGGAGTTTGGGGGATTTGAAGCGAATGGTTTTCTTCCACTTGCCTCGGGTGTGTTGCATCATCCCCTTTATAGCTTCCATGGGCATAGAATCTGAGCCACTGGCAATAAGAGTTCTCACAAACCCACATGCAGCCCTTAATGGCGTTTGCCACGTGTCTAGGCACGTTACGATTTCCCGCCATGTGAGTATTGTTTCTGCCGAGCCGACCAAATAAGTGGTCGACAAGGAAAACGGCACCAAACCCTACCCGCCTACTCTCCTCCATCATAGACGCGTCCTCTCCTCTTGAATCTGAGATGTAATGACGCCTCGCCTCGCAATGGTTTAACTCGCTCACTAAGAAAAATTGCGTCGGCGCAGACAACGCGGGCCGTCGGGGTTGCCTGTCCCCGTGCGACATTATCGTGACCACGACCGCACACACTCTAGCTTCCACGTTGAAAGGACAAGGATGTCACCTAGAGGGGGGTGAATAGGTGATTTAAAACTTTTCCGGTTTAGCCTTGATAAATGCGGAATAAAACTAGGTGTTTTAATTTAACAAGCACACAACCTAAATATATTAGGTTCACATATGTGCACCAACAACTTATGCTAAGCAAGACAAGTAACAAGGTGATAGCAAGATATAGACTTCAAGCACGAAGGCTATCACAATGTAAGAGCTCGGGTATAGAAATAACCGAGGCACGCGGAGACGATGATGTATTCTCGAGTTTCTCCTTTTTAGAGGAGTATGTCTTGTTGGAGGGGTGTGAGTTTCAAACTCAAGACGTCACAAATGGCCTCACCCTATTCTCCGATGAAGCTCGCACAAAATCTCGGTTCACCTTCCACTATTGATTTCCTTTTGGGCGGAAATCGAATCCCTTACAACAATCTTGAGGCACAACCCACAAAAGGATTGGGAGCTCCCAAGTGACCACAAAAGGCCTCAACCGCCACAAAAGGCGTCTAGGGTCCAAAGATCTAAGAGTAACAAGCTCACAAACTTTCACTTCCACGAATCCTCGTGGAGAGCACAAACCGATGCACAATTCAATGGCAAGAGCACAAGTGCTCAAATCCTTCATTCTCAAATCCCACCAAAAGCAACTAATGCTTGTGGGGGGAGAAGAGAGGAAGAACAATGAAGAACTCAACAAATGGAACTCCAAAATCTAGATCCAAAGGGTTCCCCTCACTTAGAGGAGAGATGGATTGGTTGAAATGTAGATCTAGATCTCCTCTCTCTTTTCTCTCTAATTGGAGGCAAGAATCATGGAGGAAAAGAGAGAAATCCAAGCTCAAGAAGGTCAACAATGGGGAGCTTTTTCGTGCTCAAGAGCTTGGACCTTTGGGAAAGAAGGAGTGCTTTTATAGGGCCCCACGAAATAGAGTCGTTGCAGGAAAAACGGGGAACCGGATATTCCGATTCCATTTTGAATCAGAATATCCGACCATGTTGAAACCTTCTGGAGGTAGCCGGATATTTCCAACCGGATATTCCTAAAAGGATCGGAATATCCGGTTTTCAGAAAACTGACAGAAACAGCAAAACGAAAACTGCAATAACTTTTTCATCCGGACTCCGATTTCGATGATCTTGGGCTCGTTGGAATCGCAACGAAGAGCTCTTCAAGATCATGCAGAGAAACATCATAGTCCATCATGTGAGAAGGAAGCCAAATGTATAAAGGTAAAACCTCTCTATAAAAAGATGAACCGGCAAAACCTCCAATATCAAAAACGCAACAAGATATTCATATGAAATCTGTTTTTGATGAACTAGAGCTTGGTATGGAGATGAACACAATCTCTAAATTCTCACATGGATAAAAGCCAAATAAGAACCAAGGAAGATGATATGCCAAGTATGTAAAGGTTTGAGCTCTCCACAAAGATGCGATCAAGTTACTCATTCGAGAGCCCCTCTTGATAGTACGGTGTCTATCCTATAACCCGATCTCCCACTAACATCATGAGACCAGTAAAATAGAAATCCTATCAAGATCATACCTTTGTCTTGCGCATTCCACTTGAGCTAGATGATGACGATCTTGTTTTTTTTCAAGTTGGGACATCTTTCTTGATCATGCTTGCTATCACATGCTTGATGAAGTCTTCTCCACATACTCCCCCATACCCATTATGGGAGAGCCTCTTTTAGCTCCGTCTTTATGAGTCCATTTCAAGCTTCAATCACATGATATCTTCCGAGATGGATCATTTTGAACTTGCACTTCATAATCTTCTCTTAATATATATGATGGTTTGGAGATAAGCATGGATGTTCACTTAATCTTCTTTTCCAAGCCACACTTGCATTATGCTCAACTCTAGATGACCATTCTTCATATAAACACTTGGATAGAACATTGGTCATCATATACTCATCTAGAGTACAACATATGAACTCCAATCTTTTCACATGGACAAGATCTATAAAGATATCTCAATGCAAACATTAGTCCATAGAGATTGTCATTAATTACCAAAACCATACATGAGGGCACATGCACTTTCAATCTCCCCCATTTTGGTAATTGATGACAATCTCTTTTGAGAGGGTTTATAATATGGAAATTAACGAGCAAGAACCAATTGTACTAACATCAAGTACTACAAAAATATGTGATGTTAGTCCAACAACATATATAGAGCAAACTCCCCCACAATCTATACACGTGTGTATGAACATGAATTCATTGCATATTTTGTCAACCATTACGGGTGGTGGAGTTTCCACTATATACAAAACCAAGCAACGAATGCAAAGACAAGAGAGGCAAATACTAAAGAACAAATCAAAGTATAAAGCCGAATTCCATAAACCCTCCAAAACTTCTCCCCCATTGGCAACAATTGCCGAAATGGGCAAAAAGATTCGGAAGGCCGACATAGTGAGAGTTCCTCCACAAGTTTAACTTTTCTCATAAAACGAGTAGAATCAAATGGACATTTTCATTGATCAATAATAGGAGGAAATCAAGCTATATTGAGAATCCAAAGATTGCAATAAAATAGCAAAGGAAAAGATACCTCAACAAAAGAGGCACGCAATCAAAAGATCCGAAAAACCAATTGGACACAAGAAGATATTATGATAAGATCAACCAAGTGTTCTAAAAATCAAGAGAGAGCTCCCCAAGGTACATGCACAATGTAGGATTTGCATTTCAATATGGTGTGCACAACATGGAATCCTCACTCCCTCCGAGATAATTTCGAACACAAATACGTGCAAGAGAGCATAGATGAAAAGAAGCAAAACAACTTGCAACAAAACAATGTTGAGCATTGAGAACAAGAGGAGGCAAATAAAGACTTGCTCAACCGAAAAAGATGGGTGTGCCATGGAGAGACATTGTAGGAGACTAATGCAAAGATGAGCGAAGCATCGACATAGTCTTTCAAGATAAGTGGCACATAGTGCATATCAAGTCTTTCCCATAAACACAACCCAAAGAAGATGTAGCAAATAGGTCCACAAGTTTATTAAGATACAAAAGGGATACCAAATGAAGAGCGAAGCTTGTGCCTTCTAGAAACCACCAAAAAATCAAAAACAATAAAAGGGTGGTCACTAACAAATTGGAATATTAATTAAAGATGTAACTACTCCTATGTGTATAAATTTCTAAGTAGACATTAATCATGAAGATATAAGTCCATAAAGAAACATGCACACACAAAAATAGATACTAGGGTAAAGAACATGATATCCAAGAAGAAGTCATAAATACACCAATAAGATCTTTGCTTAAAAGCATAGCACAAAGCTCAATTTTATCTTAAAGGGATATAGATGAACTTCCAACACACACTCATCATAGCATCAAAAATATCCACAAGGGATAAGGTGATAAAAGGGATGCTCCGAGAAAGATAGCAAGTATCGCAAAGGGCAAATGATTTTGGAAAATCATCAATATTGCATACGCGAGACATAGAGTAGAAGTGCTAGATTAACATGTTTGGGATCGATGAATCATAAAAATGATTATATATAGTCCCCTTATATGTAATCATCCCGGCTTACTCACATTTGCAATAAAGATGTTTTGGAAGGAGTTTGTAAGAACCAAATCAATTGCAACAAAAGAGATTCATGCCATGAAACAACCTACACAAGGTTGAAAGCTAGAAGTGTATGCATGAGGTAGATACTTGTTACCGAGATAGCATTGTTGATGTAGAAGATGAGAGTTCACGATCATCCGAGCTTGGCTCCAATAAGCACATGATGATAACACCTTCCTGTAAATGAGACAAGCTTCCAATGCATCTCGAGTGTACCTAAAACAAATTCAAGTACACCATGGTACCCAAACTCATTGGGTCCAAAGTAGTTAGAGCAACTATAATACATAGGACAAACCCACATAAATATGTGCATATTGATATGAAATTGAATTTCATGCACATCTTAGCCTTTTAGGAATTGATGGAGTTTATCCTATATATTGGATCAATAAAAGTAGGCATGCCAAAGGATATACATATAATAAATATGCATGCACAAGACTTTCAAGAACAAAATGAAATACAATTTGGACAAAACACCAATTAAACCAAGAAAGCACACACAAGTGTGACAAGTAAACGAATTGCCCAAATTATATCAAAGACCCAAATCAACACATGATTTAAGATACAAGTTGAAAAACATACCAAATGAAAATAGGTTCAAGGAATGAATCAAACCCTCTACACTTTTCATGATGGCACAAAGTACCAAGACGAAAAATGCTTGTCTTCCAAAGAGATATATCATCGGGATCAAAAACCAATTGAAAAAAATAGTGTTCTAAAACATATAGGATAGCTCCCCCAAGATTTGTGCATTATTTATGATCTTGCATTTGAATACAAAATGCACACAAATGGGGTCATCACTCTCCATATATTTTATCCAACACTAGTCATGTTCAAGAAAAGCCATAAGATACAAAACCAATTTAAAGAATGGTGTTCTACTCAATGTAGGATAGCTTCCCCGGGAATAGTGCATTATCTAGAAGTATGACTTTGAATGTCAATGCACAAGAATGGGATCATTGCTTTTCCTATCTCAAGAAAGCATAAAACAAATTTGAGTAGAGCACAAGGGATCCAAAAAGATAGAAGGAAGATAAAAAAATGAGTTAGATCAAAACAAAGCATTGGCAATAAATAAGGCAAATTTCTAGCAAGAGCCAATGTAAATATGATCAATATATTTACCACAAATATGATTATCACTTGTCAAAAGACAAGTAATGTATGGAGATATTTCTCGGTGGTGGATTGCAAAGATATATTCAAGACATATTCACAAAACATAAGCATGAGGCAAAAGATAGGAATTGAAAAACATGCTTAGATAGAGATTCTTGATGGCTTCAATAATCAACGATCATGCAAAGCACCAAGAAACTCTCTCACAAACAAGATACCAAAAGATGGGAGACAAGAAGCAATTAAGCAAATATGGAACTTGTTTGAGCAACATGCCACATAGGAACAAGATAATTAACAATATCAATTCTAGGTGGCAAAACCTCACATGTTCACATTTTCTAGGCTTGTAATATGCACATAGCTTATTACTCCCCCATAATGTGATAATCCATTTCTTTTAAACAAGAGGCAAACAAACCAACTAGAGATAATTAATGGACATTATAGAATTTGAATTTCTCATGAGCATGACATACCACATAGAGAATAGATAATATTGATATATCATCACTAAGTGGTATTCCTCATGTACACACATTTTAGGATTGTGAAGTGCACGAAGCATCACTCCCAAATGGGATAGTCCATTAATCTCTCAAAGAGAGCCAACAAGAAGATATCAAATAAAGCAATAAGGCTCAAAACAAGTAAGTGGTGTGCAAACCAACATACACATACTTGATTTCTCAAGATAAGTAAGTAGAGAGCACAACACATACAAACACTAGCAAGGTACAAAACCAAACACATGCAAGGGTGCAAGCAACTTTCAATGTATATATGATATAAGCACAAGTTACCGCAAGGAGGAACATTGGATATGAGATAGAACAATATAATCCAAATGACTTGGCTTGAGAGAATATGATTGATGAAGATCCCTTAATTCTTCATGATGTAGCCAAGTCTCCAATGCCCTCCATCAACACCTATTGATCAAGTTTTAGCTTGTTGGTCCCCAACCAAGTTGGGTCCTAAGAGGTTAGTCACAATAGGCTTGGCAACCCAAATGGTTCTTTTCTTGACACCACTTTGAGTACCAACATATTTGGCAAACACATTGCCAACCTTATCCTTCCGAAGAGAATAAACATCATCAATTATAATGGGGTTGGATAAGGTACCATTAGTGCATGAAGAAGCAAAGTGGCCCTTCTCACGGCATAAGTAGCAACATTGGCTTTTTCCCTTCTTCTTAGTTGAATCTCAACTTGAGGAGGAATAGCTTGATTCTTCTTGAGAAGAGGCCGTTCTTCAACTTGAGGAACTTGAGTTTGAGCTTGAGGCCTCTTCCCTTGTTGCTTCTCACTAAGGGACTTCTTCTTCAAAGGGCAAGATCTAACATGGTGCCCTTCAACTTTGCACTTGAAGCAAACAATCTTGGCCGAATCTTTAACTTGTTCTTGGCCCTTTTTCTTCTTGTTATACTTGGACTTGTTCTTGTTATTGGAGTTGAATCCAAGTCCACTCTTGTCATTGGGGCATCTTTGAACACTCAACATATTGTCAAGTGTAGACTTCCCAACATGACGCTTTTCCAAGTCTTTCTTCAAAGAAGTGACTTGGGCCTTGAGCTCTTTAATTCCTCTACATGGTTAGTATCAACACAAATACTAGAGGAAGTAGATGTTTCATTGTTAGAGCAACAAGGCAAGGAAAGTAATTCATCACAAGATTTAGCAATATTGTGAGTGGATGAATCACTAGGACTAGCACATGGCAATAAAGCATTTAAAGTAGAGATTGTGCCATTGTCCACATGAGGCTCACAAGATTACCTTTGTAGTGATAGCCTCATGAGCTAACTTTAGCTAGCATGGGATGCTAGAAGATCCTCATTAGAGCTAGAGAGCTTTTCATGACTTTCTTCCAATTTCCCATACTTGCTAGTTAGCAACTCAAGTTGAGCCCTTAGCTCAACATTCTCCTTCAAAATAGATGCTTCACAAGATGTGGAGTTAGTAGCACAAGCATCATTAACTTTAGAAATGGAAGAAGACAACTTGGCAATCTCATCATTCAACCTAGCATTTTCCTCAATAATTTAGCATGATTACAAGAGGAAGTAGAGGAGCTAGGCATAACAATTTTAGATAGTTGAGTTTGGAGTTGATCATGAGACTTGGTAAGGAGAGTGTTCACTTTCCAAAGCCTTATGAGCTTTGTCAAGTCTCTCTATGTCCTCAATTAGTCTAGCATTGCCAACACCAAATTCAATTTTTCCTTTTAAGCATTTTATTTAGCAATAGCATGATCTCTTTCCTTAATGATTTTAGCAATAATTAGATCATTTGATTCATCAAGAGATTCAAGTTTCTCCTCAAGAGACACTCGAAGTTCTTGCTCTTCCTCAAGGGCATTTCTAAGGATGCTTTTTCCATAGCATCCTCTCTTTCAATCCTTCCCTTTTCTTCAATGATATCCTTGCACTTAATAGCAAAAGTCAAAATTTCACACAAGTAAGAGCAAGCTTGACTACCTTTAGGGAGAGCACCAAATACCATCTCACTCTTCTCCTTTAAGGAGTCAATATCATTCTCTTTTAATCCATAATAATCCCATCCTCATCACAAGTGTAGAGGGTTCCAAAGGTGAAGATACCTTTGAATCCCTAGCCATAAGGCAAAAGTGAGAAATGGACGATGATGATGAAGAATAGCTTGAAGCACCATTGAGATCCATGTCTTGTTCCAACAAATGTTGGTTTCCTCTACATTGTTAGACATGCACAAAATAGAGGATATGGAAGAATTGTTTTCATGACAACAAGACATATGAAGCATATCATCATGAGATTTAGTTAAGCAACTATTACATGATATGTGAGGACTATCAACACTAGCATGTAAGACATTTGAGGTGCTAGAAGTGTTTAAGTCCAAAGATAGAACATTGCAATGAGATAGAGATGACGTATAGTCAATAGTGGATTCAATATCAACAATGCAATTTCTATCACCACTCACCATATCATTACCTTGTGACAAATCACATGTTGGTGAAGTGGAAGAAGTTGTGAACTCATCACGGCCGGAGGTGGAAGGAGAACAATCATCCTCAATAATGTTGGACACTTCATATATATCTTGAAGCTTGGTCCAAAGCTCATGAGCGTTCCGAAAAGGCATGATTGATGCAAGAACTACATCGCTCAAAACACATATAAGACCATTAGATACTTGAGTATCGAGATGAGAGTTTTCTCATCCCTAAAGATAATTCTTGGGAATCCTTTGGAGGAGAAAAACTCACATCTACAATACTCATGATATAATTTGGACCCATGGCCCTAAAAAGATTAAGCATGCGAATTTTCCATACATCATAATTTGTGCCATCGAATATAAAAGTAGGATCATGCACTAATTCTCTAAACGACATATTTACTCTCTAGGCGGTAAAGCCCAATAAAGAGAGCCCAGGCTCTGATACCAATTGAAAGGACAAGGATGTCGCCTAGAGGGGGGATGAATAGGCGATTTAAAACTTTTCCGGTTTAGGCTTGATAAATGCGGAATAAAACTAGGTGTTTTAATTTAACAAGAACACAACCTAAATATACTAGGTTCACCTATGTGCACCAACAACTTATGCTAAGCAAGACAAGTAACAAGGTGATAGAAAGATATAGACTTCAAGCACGAAGGCTATCACAATGTAAGAGCTCGGGTATAGAAATAACCGAGGCACGCGGAGACGATGATGTATTCCCGAGTTTCTCCTTTTTAGGGGAGTACGTCTCGTTGGAGGGGTGTGAGTTTCAAACTCAAGACGCCACAAATGGCCTCACCCTATTCTCCGATGAACCTCGCAAAAACTCGGTTCACCTTCCACTATTGATTTCCTTTTGGGCGGAAATCGAATCCCTTACAACAATCTTGAGCACAACCCACAAAAGGATTGGGAGCTCCCAAGTGACCACAAAAGGCCTCAACCGCCACAAAAGGCGTTAGGGTCCAAAGACCCAAGAGTAACAAGCTCACGAACTTTCACTTCCACGAATCCTCGTGGAGAGCACAAACCGATGCACAATGCAATGGCAAGAGCACAAGTGCTCAAATCCTTCACTCTCAAATCCCACCAAAAGCAACTAATGCTTGTGGGGGAGAAGAGAGGAAGAAAAATGAAGAACTCAACAAATGGAACTCCAAGATCTAGATCCAAAGGGTTCCCCTCACTTAGAGGAGAGATGGATTGGTGGAAATGTAAATCTAAATCTCCTCTCTCTTTTCCCTCTAATTGGAGGCAAGAATCATGGAGGAAAAGAGAGAAATCCAAGCTCAAGAAGGTCAACAATGGGGGCTTTTTCGTGCTCAAGAGCTTGTCCCTTTGGGGAAGAAGGAGTGCTTTTATAGGGCCCCACGAAATAGAGTCGTTGCAGGAAAAACGGGGAACCGGATATTCTGGTTCCATTTTGGATCGGAATATCCGACCATGTTGAAACCTTCTGGAGGTAGCCGGATATTTCCAACCGTATATTCCTAAAAGGATCGGAAAACTCGTGGAATATCGGAATATCCGGTTTTCAGAAAACTGACAGAAACAGCAAAACGAAAACTGCAATAACTTTTTTATCCGGACTCCGATTTCGATGATCTTGGGCTCGTTGGAATCGCAACGAAGAGCTCTTCAAGATCATGCAGAGAAACATCATAGTCCATCATGTGAGTAGGAAGCCAAATGTAGAAAGGTAAAACCTCTCTATAAAAAGATGAACCGGCAAAACCTCCAATATCAAAAACGCAACAAGATATTCATATGAAATCCGTTTTTGATGAACTAGAGCTTGGTATGGAGATGAACACAAGCTCTAAATTCTCACATGGATAAAAGCCAAATAAGAACCAAGGAAGATGATATGCCAAGTATGCAAAGGTTTGAGCTCTCCACAAAGATGCGATCAAGTTACTCATTCGAGAGCCTCTCTTGATAGTACGGTGTCTATCCTATAACCCGATCTCCCACTAACATCATGAGACCGGTAAAATAGAAACCCTATCAAGATCATACCTTTGTCTTACGCATTCCACTTGAGCTAGATGATGACGATCTTGTTCTTTTCAAGTTGGGACATCTTTCTTGATCATGCTTGCTATCACATGCTTGGTGAAGTCTTCTCCACATACTCCCCCATACCCATTATGGGAGAGCCTTTTTTAGCTCTGTCTTTATGAGTCCATTTCAAGCTTCAATCACATGATATCTTCCGAGATGGATCATTTTGAACTTGCACTTCATAATCTTCTCTTAATATATATGATGGTTTGGAGATAAGCATGGATGTTCACTTAATCTTCTTTTCCAAGCCACACTTGCATTATGCTCAACTCTAGATGACCATTCTTCATATAAACCCTTGGATAAATCCTTGGTCATCATATACTCCTCTAGAGTCCAACATATGAACTCCAATCTTTTCTCATGGACAAGATCTATAAAGATATCTCAATGCAAACATTAGTCCATAGAGATTGTCATTAATTACCAAAACCACACATGAGGGCACATGCACTTTCACACGTGCTCTAGCTCCCGTTGCACCTCTCGTGGGTCAGGGCACCCCGCATCCCCGTCGCTGCCCGTTGACTCCTCCTTTGATGAAGACGAGAGAAACTCGCGACAGTGAAGCGTCTCTCCCTCCCGGGCAACTCTTAGTTTGCGCAGAGCCTCGGCAGCCTCCAGAATAGTATGGAGCACCCTCGAAAATGCTTTGGATCTTGCAATCGATTCTTCTTGAGGTGGGGCGGAGATATAATACAACCAGATGGCAATCGTGCAATTTAAAATACATTGACTCTACTATGATAGCAAACCAAATTAGGCCATAAGGTGGGGTGGTGGCAGGCTTGCGTGGGGAGGTGTCGGGTGGTTTCCGATGCGTGGTCTCGTACAGCGCGGTGGGAGAGTGGCGGTGATGTAGTAACACCCGCCCACTTGACGGTGCAGGGGGTGAGGATATCGTCCAGGAAGGTGACAGTTGTGCCGAGCGGCAGGGTCGTCGGCCAAGAAGGCAACGGTGGTGCTACCGTGCGGCGAGGATCCCTAGTCGTCTTGGAAGGCGACGTGTGACGCGGTGACGACGCAAGACAGGGGGTCATCGGGGTTGAGGGTGAGGAATCTGAGTGCGATATGTTTCTAATGAGTGCCTTGCGTGATTCAAGGTGTCGATGGACGTCGGGCGTGGAGGTTTGTATTTTCCTCTGCGGTGGAGTACGTTCCATCAATGTAAATTACTAAGTGAACATGAAAGGATTAGGTTAAGGTAGATTAGATTGAGATTAGTGGGCCTAATGATGGGGTGGTAATGAGTTGGTGTACGTTCTGTCGGGTGGGTTTAGAGAATATAATATTTGTTTCTCATTTTTGTGTAGTACTGATGAATTTTGCATTGAGATCTTACCTGTTAGTAGGATCCATCCTCATCTATAAAAAAATATATCCTTACGTACATCCTGGATTTTTTTCGGAATTTCTTGAAAATTGTAAATATACTTCTTGCCAAACAAAGTTTTCGAGATGTAAGGCCTAGTTCTTTTGCTAGCTTAATTGAAAAATAAGTTACCCCTTCCCAGTTTTTCTCATAAACCGCCCCAGTTTATCTGCTCAAGGTTTCCAAATAGTTATGGCATAACTAGTGTAGAAGGTCCAAGTAATAAACGGGTGACTTACAAATTTTTTTTAAAAGGGGGGGTAAAACATTTGCCCCATCTATTAATTAAGAAGGAGTTTGCAAGAATGCAAATTTGTCACCAATAATACAAACTCTCGTGGCATCTAATCGCCCAACCGTTTGGCGCCTGCTAAAACCCACAACTGGGCCTCTTTCTTAATCTTATCTAGGATAACTAGGGATGGCGAGTGCTTATTTTGGAAAACTCTTGTGTTCCTCTCGTTCCAAATCTCCCAAGTGATGAGCAATGTGAGGGAGGCAATAGCTTTGCAACGTGGAGTGGCTCCACCCGTCATCAACAACCACCAATCGGTAAAGGATAGGTACCAAAGTATTAGGATTTATAGCATGAATGCCCATCCACTCCTTGGTAAGCCCCCAAATCCGGCGAGTGAAGCAACAATTTACAAGAAGGTAGGAGACTGATTCCATAGTTTGCTTGCAAAGGGGACACAAAACACAATTTGGCCACCCCCTCCTAGGCAAGCGGTCCACCGTCCAAATGCGGTTTTGATTCGCAATCCACGTGAAGAACTTGGTTTTGGGGGGAGCCCAAGCCTTCCAAATTGTATTTTCCATGTGAGAGAGAGTGGTTCCCAAGAATTGTAAATTATACGCCGAGGACGCCGAATATTCACCGTTCTCCGTTAGCTTCCAAGAAATGGTATCATCCACATTTTGATCAAGTTGGACGTTGGTAAGGAGAACCTAAAGATCCACAAATTGGAAGAGATGGTCCATGGTAAAGGACTCATCGAGCCTTACCTTCCCCACCCAACAATTCTCTCGCGTGGCCTCTCCATTTGTCCATTTTTTCTTGGAGGATGAAGCATAGATGAGGGGGGCGATATGCTTAGATCCCCCCCCCCCCCCCGCCAACCGTGGTGCATGCCAAAATGGCGTCTTGAAGCCACTCCCAATGGTGATCGTCGTGGCCGCGTAAAAAATGTCCGTATCCACGTCGAAGCAAGGGTTGCCGGAACCCAACAAATTTTGGTGGGGTCTTTCCACTCCAACCATGGCCACCGTAACTGCAATGCCTTCGCAAATTTCTCCAAGTGAAGAATACCAAGTCCTCCGAGCCCCTTAGGGCGACAAACTAAGTCCCAATTCACCTTGCACATGGCTCCGGTGGTAGTGTCCTTGGCCGACCAAAGCAATGCCCGTTGAATTTTGTTGATGAAGGCTAGCGTGGCCAGAGAGATGACAAGAGGTGTCAAGTAGTAGATGGCTTGAGATGCGATGATCGATTTAACTAGAGCTGCCCGGCCGGCCTTGGTGATGAAATTACCATTCCTAGATGGGAGCTTGTCGGCACATTTATCCTCAAGATGTTGGAAATCCACCCTTTTTAGCCTCCAAACCGAGAGAGGAAGCCCAAGATAGCGCAACGGGAAAGAGGCCCGAGTAGCCGGAATGCCTTCTAAAATGTCGTCAAGGTTGACGTTGCCACATCGAATTGGGACCACCGAGCTCTTGTCAAAATTTGTGCAAAGACCGGTAACCTCTCTGAATCCGTCAAGAATGGAAGCCAAGTTTGTAATGTCCTCTTTGAATGGAGCAACAAAAACTGCCGCATCATCTGCATAAAGAGAAGTGCGCAAAATGGTGCCCCTCCCATGAAGCTTGTGAAGTAACCCGAACGTCGTGGCTTGCTCCAAAATTTGAGTGAGCGGGTCAATGGCAAGAACGAAAAGCAAAGGTGAGAGGGGATCCCCTTGCCGAAGACCACGACCATGCGCAATGGGCGTGCCGGCAATGCCATTGAGAAGCACCCGACACGGCGGTGGAGAGTAAGTGGCAATCCAATTACGGAAGCGGCTAGGGAAGCCCCGCTGTTGAAGGAGGTCAAGAATGTACTCCCAACAGATGGAGTCAAACGCTTTGCGGATGTCGAGCTTGAATAGAAGCGCCGGAAATTTGGCTTTGTGAAAACGCTTGGCAAGGTTATTGACATAAAGGAAGTTGTCATGTATGCTTCTTTTCTTAATGAAGGCACTTTGAGCATTAGAGACTAGATCATTCATGAATGGCCCAAGTCGGAGAGCAAGCATTTTGGAGATGATTTTGGCAATCGCATGAATGAGGCTAATAGGCAGAAAGTCGGGGACCCCCTCCGCACCCTCCCTCTTGGGCAAGAGGGCAATGTTGGCGGAATTAAGATGGAAATTTTCGGCATGAAGGTTGCCAAAAAGATTTATGACCTTCATGACATCCCCTTTAATAGTTTCCCAACATCTTTTCAAGAAAACACCCATGAAGCCATCGGGCTCGGGAGCCTTGTCACTTGGCATTTGATTGATCGCGGCCTTCACTTCCTCTTCGAAGAAGGGATCCCCAATGCTTTCCAAATTCGTTCCTCAAAGTGTAAGTTGTCCCAATTGAAGTCCCTCCCTCTAGCCTCCCCGCGGCCAAAGACCGATTTGAAATGGTTGTGAATGATCTCCTCCTTAGCTACATGGTTGGTCACCCATCCTTGATTTTGCTTGAGGCGATAAATGTGATTTTTCCTTCTTGTTGAGTTGACTCGCATATGGAAGAATTTGGTGTTGGCGTCCACTTCCTTGATGTTTTCAATGTCGGCACTTTGCTTCCTCCTAGCCCTTTCAACCACGGCCAAAGCAACCACTTTCCTTTTTGAGCCTAGCACGGAGGTCCCTTTCATTAGCATTGAGGGTTGTATGCTCTTGTGCCATGTCGAAGTGGAGGATGACAAGGAGGGCGGCGTGCAACAACACCTTTGTGTTGGAGAAAAGGCCCCGGCTCCATTTTGACAAAGACTTGGCCGTGTGTTGTAACTTGTGGTGACTTACAAAATAAGCAGGGGCGATAGCTTATTTATTTTTTAAGCTGCCTAAAAGAACTGGGCGTAAGTAGCAGTGGGATATACTACGAGTCAAGAGGCGCAGAATCCGAATCGGGCTTTTATTGGCATTTTTTGTGTAGAGAGAGAGAAAAATGGAGTCCGATTCCGGGTGTTATTGCCCTCCTGGCGACGGACGCGTCAGCCAAACTAAGAGCATCTACACCGGCGCGCCCAATACAGCGTCCGACAAAGTTGTCGGACAGGCGCTATTGGGAGCGCCGCGCCCCACCGGTCGCTCCAATAGACGCTCCCAGATGACAAATTCAAATAGTATGCCTAAAATAAAATCAGTTGAATGTCTGAATTCACATGTCCCAATGTAAAACTGAATACATAAAATCAAATAGGGTATACAATAATTCAAATTAAAATAAATTGGGCAGTCAATTAGGATGGTCGTCTACTTGGCCTTTGAGTGCCCACAGATGCTCGTGTGCTCCTTCATTCTTAATTTCAGCGTTAATTGTGAGGTAAGTGGCAAAGTTCGTAGTCAAATCCGCATATTCATGATCAATCTGGGCAAGAGAACCCACATGATAGTATGGATGGTCATCATGTTGTGGAGGATCAGCACGTTCACTCTCGATGATCATGTTGTGCAAGATCACACAAGTCATCATCACCTCCCACATCTGCTCTTTCGACCAAGTTAGAGCAGGATACCTGACAATAGCAAAGCGAGCTTGAAGCACCCCAAATGCCCGCTCAACATCCTTCCTGGCACCCTCCTGTTCTGATGCAAAATGAGACTGGCTTTGACCTTGAGGCTGGGAGATGGTCTTGACAAATGTAGACCATCTCGGGTAGATGCCATCTGCTAGATAGTACCCCTTGTCATACCCATGGCCATTGATCTCATAGTTGCATGGTGGAGCTTCGCCTCCATATGCAAGAACTCTCAGAGCAGCCGTTCATTTCTGGATAGAGGAGAAACCAACCAGTCCGGTGCAGTCGCTCTTCAGCTTGAAGTAGTCATCGTACTCCCGCACGCCCGCCAGAACGACCATGAAGAGGTCTCTGTTCATCCTAAACCGCCGCCGGAATTCCTTGTCCCTGTGTGTGGGATCGTCGGCGAAGTAGTCTTGCCACAGCGTCATATGTCTCTGCATCCGTCTGTGATCTTTGTTCATCCTCCTACCCGGCTTCGAACCTCCAATCCGAGGCGCAATGTTCATCTGTCCAAGCAAACCAACTAGGCAAGTGATGATCGCCAAGTGTTCGTCGACCACGGCGTTGGAGGCGGCATGGGCGGTGAGCAATGCGCCAGCCAGCTCGAGTTCGTCGTCGCTATCCATCTATATCAACACAAGGTTTAGGAAAAACCGAAGTCTACGAGAAAAAATGAGCTGAGCAATGCAACGAACACCTTGCTTGCGGGGAAGTTCTCGGAGGCGGCGACGGTGTAGCGCCGGACAACAAGTGCGGCTCGACGGAGAAGAGACTACAGACACTGCGACGGGAGAAATAGTGCGCCGTCCCTGGCGCGCGGGGGGAGACGGGCGTCCGGACGGTGGAGGGTGGGTGGCGGCGACGGCGATTCAGTAGGGAGGGGCGACTCAGTAGGGACGGGGATGAAAACAGGCCACAAACAGACGCTGGGAGAGAAAATAAAAGGGTTGGGTCGCTGACGCGTCGCCCCTACCCGTCGGGTTTCGACGAAGCGCGTGTTGCCGCGGTTGCCGGCACGCCCGCTTGCGTCCCAAAAACAGGGCGCGAAGCGGGGTTGCCGGACGCTGTATTGGGGCGCGCCGGCAACTATTTTTCTATTGGGCGCGCCGCTGGGGTATTTTGCTGCTGGCGCGCTCAAAACGTCTATTGAGAGCGGAGTTGGTCGCCGGTGGAGATGCTCTAATAAAAGGATTGCTCCTGGCTTCATACCCCAGACTGAACCTCGAGCCAACTCTTTCCCTCTGCTTGCGAAATCGTCTTGCCCTGAACCAAGACTGTCGAGCCAAGTCCCTCTTGCTTACGGAATCCATCCGATGGTCGGCGTGGAGTGTGTCCGCCCTAGCAAGCGAAAGGCCGGCGAACAGCGTGAGCTGGAGCGCGCCGCCAAGAAGGTCGACTGTTCCGAGAGGGGCCAAGAAGGGGAGGCGGCGGCCGGAGCCGGAGGAGCAGCGAAGAAGATGTGGCGGCTGCCGAAGAAGGAGATCCGCTGGATCCTGGCCCAGGCGAACGAGCCCGTCTGTCCCGAGCTCCGGGACCTCAAGCGCGCCAACCCGTCGCTCGTGCCGTCGCCGGAGGAGGAGAAGACGAGTACACGATGCTGCTCTACGAGTGCACCCGCGACGCCTACGAGGACGAAGTGAGGTTCGCCGTGTTCCAGGCATGGGTCCGCAGCGAGTACGCCTACAAGGGGTCCGTGGAGGTGGACTACGACTACTTCGGCGAGAGGGCGGAGGCGACCAGGCTGAGCAAGGAAGCACGGGAGGAGGTGTTCAGAGACAGGGATCTCTCTTCAGACAGCGAGGACGACGACCTGTGGAGGCACATCAAGAGGACTGTTCGCAGCTTTGTCTGAATGAAGAATGTACTCTGTTTTTTTTTTACAGATCACAGGACGTATGATGGTGCTTGTGGCTTGTCACCGCATCATCACACTTTCATCTTGTTTTGTTTGTAACCCTAGCTAGCTCCCTGCTACAACAATTCAAAGCATCATCATAAAGTGCTGAACGGATCTTGCGTTGATCTGCTGTCGTGCTTGAGTATTAGTTTCCCCATGCTACCGAATATCTTGAGTTGTTCGTGGTTAGCGTTTTAGTATGTTGCAAGAATCAAATCCCCTTATACAGTTAAGATGTCAGGTAACACCAAATGCCAATCTTTGACTAATCTGTTAATGAAACGAACTCATGAGTTACTCTCATGAGCTAGCACCAAATATTGGTTGGGACAAAGGATACATGCTTGCATTCTACTATCATTCAGTGGGGTTTATAAAATTGCTTTGACTAGTGCGGAAGTTTTTGCACTTGCACCTTAATTGAACAATCCATAAGATCACCTTCACCATCAGTAAAATAAAATCTAGCGATGAAAATCCAACTAAATTTTTCAGGCTGATCAGCCCAGAATCACAAGCTCCTCCCTGTTTCATAAAACCTACTAGTACTCATCTCTACTCAAATTGGTCATCGGGTTAATAAGTTGAAACACTGTACAGTAAGCAGACGGCCATCAAATGGTTGGTGTCACCAACTGTATGGTGTTATTACAACTAGGCTGCAGGAATGTGTGGCTCCGGCCATATTCCACATCAAATATTATGCTTCTAGCAAACCTTGATTCAGCGTTGTTTCGATAATATGAAGACCCGGTGATGCCCAATTCGGCTCTCGTGAATGCGGCCAAGATGGCGAAGGACCTGGATAACAGTACAAGATGAATTAACAGAAGAAAGTATCTTACACTACAAAAAGAAAAGGACATTTCAGAACTAGTTGGTTTTGTGTCAACAGATTTTATTGCGGTTGATGTACCATATCTATATTTTCAAGCTATTTTACAGTTGCTGTAACGTATTCACGGAAAGTGCAGTAGTTTGTGTGAAGCCAGAAGGAAAGTACGTGCATGAAAATATTCGTTTATTAAACTTAAATCGATGATCACTTTGGCGCAGAATTTTCTTTTCTTTAACTTGTTCAGTGACTACTCAAAGTC
Organism: Poa pratensis; assembly: GCA_947311845.1. Lineage (NCBI taxonomy): Eukaryota > Viridiplantae > Streptophyta > Magnoliopsida > Poales > Poaceae > Poa > Poa pratensis. Next base: position 107,199,997 of record CAMZMU010000107.1, on the reverse strand, counting down.
GTCAGCGTACTTGCTGATTATTTTTCAGTTACTTATTTGAACTATGGAAACAAGATAATCAGAAGAGCAGTTGCAGTAGCAAAACAAACTATTATTTTGGTCGTCTTCTGTAATAATAGAAATATACTATAAAATTTCGAAAAAGTGGTTAAAATGCAAATACTCACGGTAAGGATAGCTTTGCCTGTGTGATCAAGTTTTAGCCCAGGCCCCTTTATATCAGCTTCAGGAAGAAATGCTTCCCCTTCGCTGCCTCAGTGGCAGCTATGTCCCTTAGTTCCTAAACAGAAATAAAAATATGATTTTTCAACATGGGGGAATCAGATTAACAGCAATGCCCAGATCTTACCAAAGCCCTTTCCCATGTGTCTTCAGATAACTGCAAAGACATTGAGAGTGGTAAAGAAATATCATCTAAAAAGGTAACTTTTATCAGCGAAAAGAAGTACAAAAGGGAAACCTTTTTCTTAGGACATGCAACAAGATGAGCATTAGCATCTGCGTATGTCGCCACCTCGTTTATTGCAATGTTAACCTTCTCCAGTGTAAGCCTCCCCCTCATGTACCTGTAGTACCAAAATGGGATTCCATATTTAGTGTCCAGTTAATAAAGAAAGCCATTAGATTTAATCACTGGTATCTGAGATGAGCAAAAGAAAATTTGCATATTCACCCAAGAAAATTTTAGAAAAGATGTTGTGTTTCCAATGGCATTTGGACTAAGCAAAAAAATGACCATATGTTCTCTTATATTTTAGTAAATTAGCCTGGATCCTTTTTCTTAAGATTGGTCAATTTAACATATTGGGTAATTCCAAGGCAAAAATCATTTGTAGCTCTCGAGCAGATCTCGTTTGAAAAAATCGAAAAGCACTTTCAGATTGCATGGAAATATATATACATGTCTAGTGTGCACGACCAAAGTTGCATAGAAATATATTTTTATATGTGGTCTGCACAAAAAAGGATAATATTGGAAGGAAAAATGAGTTATTTTTGTCATTTAGAGCAATGATTCTGTGATTTTGGTGTAGCCTACAATACAGCGTATTATCTAGCAAAACTCTGCAGATATGTGATAACATGTGTATGTATACACATAAATTTGAATTGAAATTTTGAAACTTCAAAATTCCATTTTCGTTTTTTAAATACCGAGATCACTGGAGCTAGGGAGGCAAAACACCTTTCTCGCTCCAAGGGGTCGATAATGTCAGCCACTCAACTATTTATCACATTGTTTATTTTCTTCAACTCAGATATCTCAACTCATTCAACAAGGTAAATACCAGTGATATACAAAGGTATAACATATAGCGATTGACGAGTTCATAACGAAGAGAAAGACCCATGTAGGGAAACATGGCCACATGTCGCACTACGCAGAAGCACAGTGATTGGATGACAATAATAAACCATCACTGCCTCGGAACAGTGAGACCCACAGTCGGGCAGAAGGATTACAATGCAAACAAAGCGGATTCAATGGAGCAGAATTGTCGACACTGTCCAATGTCTAGGCTCTACGTAAATCAAAAACAGTCAGCTAGCAACCCTCAGTATTTGTACAGAAAGGAAAAGAATGAGAACACACATCGTATGCATAGTATATGTTTGGCTGAACCAACATGAAGGTCTGACCAAGTTTGCACGCCTGTTTTGGGTCTAGATGTAGTCTGCAACATTGGACATGCATAGGAATATGGTTCTGACCCAGTACGACATATGACCACCGAAGGTAGCCGCACCTCAAGGGCAGGGAGGAAGGAGACGGGATAACTAGATTAATTTATTTCTTAACTTCCTATAACGAGTACAGGAGGTCCCTTTTTATAGGGAAGACTCAACTTGATATACAAGAAACCTTTCTCTACTTTCCTAACAAACCATATCTTTAATATCCCTATTTAAATGAAGATTCCCTGACCAAACGATAGAAATCCTAACTCATGGATGTTTCCTAACGGAAGCCAGCTAAGGCCGGCTGCTCCTATGGCCTTGATCAGTCCACATGACAATAATATTGGGAAAAAAAGCACTTGCATGTATATAAATCAGAAACTCAGACACAGAGAGATGTAAAAGTAGAAAGAGCCTCTCAACCAGATGAAAAGTGGATGGATGCTGTTATATGAAGCAATGATAATGAAATGAAGCTACAGGTAAAACTGATAACTCACGATGACAATGAATCAATCTCCTCAGTGGATATATACCAACGAGGTGCTGCCCCTTTCCCCTTCTTCACAACAATAAAAGAAGGAGTTAGTTGAACAAACAAAACTTCCTTTTGGAACAATTATAGCTAAGATCAGTGAATATTGCAGAAAATAACATTCTTTACTTTGGGAGCTGCAACTGGCTCATCCTTAATCCTAAAATCAGAGTCCTGAAATTGTGCAGGTGTGTTGAAACTAAAGCACTCAGGCAACATCCTGGAACACAAAAACCATGATTATTGTCACAAACATTGAAGTTAGAGACAACAGATAAACTTAATAGCACCAAGTACTTTGACGAGCTATGTTCCAGAGGAGTAGCAACAACATCCTCACGCATCCCAGATGGCATGTTTGCAAGCATATGCTGCAACTTCTGCTGTTGCTTCAAGGACTTCTCCACTAGTTTCTGCATCGGGATTTAAAGAAGCCACAATGAGAAGTAGCCACGTTTCAACAACAGACTGAACAAGATTAGGTTCAAAGAGGTTAAGGGCAACCACAAAATTAGCCTCAATAATAAAGAACATCATCGCCTTGTAACACCCGCATATGTACTGAGCAGTGGTCATGGATCATCATCCGGCCCATCATCTGTTTAATTCCCAGCCTGAAACCACCCACTCTGCGCAGTGCCCAAGTGTTCAATGGGATGCTTGACGTATTACGCAACAAAGAAGGCAATGCAGTTGCTAACCGCCAGGTGTTCAACGAAGTGTCTACGAAGAATGGTGTGTAGAATAGGAGACTCCACAAGGTTTCGTGACACATGATGCCCACCAACAGCAATTCGTGATTTCATGTCATGTGAGTTGAGCGTGGGTGGTGTGAAGGTGGAGCCACTCGCCAAGAAATCTGACACTATGCTCACCAATGTTGCAGGTTTGCCTCTCTTCCCGGAGCTTGATTTGGAAAGCCTCCCAGAGAAGGATATTATAGAACAGTATGACAGTAGCTGTGACGTGGGCCTACCCTTCGGGTGCCCCACCATGGACATACCTGGTGTAGCGCAGCCTACAGCGCACCGGGTCGCCTAGGTAAAGTCCACAAGAATAGCCCATTATGAGTGCGTCTCAAGTCAAGCGTAGTCCGAGGCGGTATGGGGTTTCCTTACTTGTAAACCTAGTCGGTTGCGAACTCCCGGGACCCAGCCTCCTATATAAAGGCTGGGAGGGCCGCCGATCTGGGTCACGCTTACCTTCAACACCAGAACCCTAGCGAGATCACATCTCACCTGGATCGCCATTGGCGCACCTTGTAACCTCATCAACATCAATACCAGACAAGCAGGAAGTAGGGTATTACCCTCCGGGGGCCTGAACCTGGGTAAACTCCTTGCTTGTCAGCCAACGAAACTACCAGCGCCATCTTCTTCCCCCTCATACGAAACCCTAGGAACCATGACCATGGGATTTGCCGTGGTAACCCCACGTCAAGCTGACTCTGCTGTTGGATTATGACCATGTGGTGTTCAACGAGGAAAACAAGATGGCCCGCCACAAAAATTGTGATCCCAAGAGAATGACATGATGTAGCAGTTGTTCAGGAAATACCGGTGTGGGGGCTGAGCAGCCACATGTGGGGAAATCCCATCATGGAAGCACGGCAGCTTCATCTCTGGTCCTAGTGTTCATGTGTTTGTTTTGATAATGGAAACAGGAATGTTCGGCTGACAATCCTAGTCCTCACATGTTTGTTGGCAGTTCTCTGTCTTTGACATCAGCAATAGATGTAAATCCTGGTGCTTACCCATTATTCTTACGAGGTTTAACACTTGTTCAGTGGAACTGTTGGCTTTGTACAAGTGCAATTTGAGTTGGGCCAAAGCTGGAGTCAGCATCTAGTTTACCCTCATTCTGGTCTCCGGGAGATGTTGAGAAGCAATTTATGCCAGGTCATGAAGATATTTGTTAACACTTACCACTTAGCACATGGTTTGGCAGAAAAATTGGTAAGTGTCTTGCGAGAATAGAGTGCCGATCTGAAACTTGGTTAGATGCCAGATCTGAAGATGCTCTTCAGTTGCTGGATATTGACCGTTGTATAACCTTACTGTCTAATAAAGTTCTTATTTTACCCGCAAAAAAAAGTTGGAGCTACAAGGTGGTGCCAGAGGAACAAGCCGTTCTGTGGGGGGAGGCAAGTTTTGTGGGGGCGGGTTCTGTAACACCAATCCCACATACACACTCGGGTCAGTGGTCATGGATTGGCTCGGAATTCAGGTGGACATGGGCGATCAAAATAGTTGAATGAAGTAATGAACCAGCCTAAGTTGGTTCATTTCTAAAGGATAATCATAGTCTTTGTTGCCTCGGTTGTCTACCGCTCCGTGGGTTGCTATATTGGGCAGGAAAAAAGGAGTTATCAAGGCCTTTACTGATTTTTCGACAAAGGGAATATATTAATATACAAAAGATACCAATTACACTCAGCCTCTGCAAATGCCTTTACTGATAACTACAGAAGAAAAAGCAGCTGAGAAAAGGGCATCGAATAAATGAAATGAAGTATCCTGTCTATGTTCTTCTTCCTCCTGCATGCTGTATTTTATCTTCTATCTCACAGATTTCTGCTTGCCATTTTCTTTCGGGTGGTGGTGGAACAACTATGATCACAACACGTGAGTAGCACTCTTTAAAATATTGAAGTGACTGTGCACCTGTCTCTTGTTCCTACCCTGATTGTGAGGATCAGGGATGCAAATTGCCGAGTAATGGCGGTGTTTGCTAACTAAAACGGGCTAATCTTGCTCCACGTGCTGTTCTTGTGATGAATGATTGGTTGGTTTAAATCATAGGGCATGCGATGGGCTTTATTTTTTGTTTTCGAAAAGGGGATTTAAATTCTGTTTACAGTTTGCACCAATTTTAATTCGAGTACATATTACCACTTTGCCAGGTCAAAATCTAATCTAAATACAGGATATTTCCATGTTTGCTATTTATCACACCGGTTCTGACTTCTCAAAGAAACGGGGAAATTGGAATTCAGAGACAAATCGCATCACGATAGAGCGCGAGATCTGGCAACCTAGGGGTCCATTGGGCACGGAACGATACCTTGGCTTTGGGGATGGCGTCGAGCTCCTCCTGCAGGCGGCGGCGGATGGCCTGCACCTGAGCCTCCATGGCCGTCACCGAGGCATCCACGGCGGCGAGGTCGATCACCGCCGTCGCCGGGTACACTGCGTACGGGTAAGATAACGGGTCAGGGCCCACAACGCTAGGGGGTCTGGCCTAGGGTTTTGGGAGTGGGATGAGCTGGGGAAAAAGCTCACTGTTGCGGGCAAGGGCGAGGTCCTGGAGCTCGTTGACGCGGGACCGGAAGGCGGTGGCCACGGCTTCCAGCGACGAGCTTGCGGGGCTCGCGACGGCGGCGTCCATGAGGAAGGGAGGCCTTGGCGGCGGTCGGCGGGGAGAGGATGTGTTTTGGGCGGGAAGCAAGAAAAGGAGCGTCGGATTTTGGCATTTGGGGATTCGTTGTGCTAGATGCGGTAAACTTATATCAGATATTTATCCGGTACGAGTTTACCACATCTATTCTGTCCCCCGAGCCCTACCGGTAGCGAATAACAGTTTTCATCATATTTCACCGAACCAGATCATCTCACGTCTCACCCGAACCAAATAAAAGTTATGACATGTCTCACCGAATATATAATCTATTACATATAATATAATACTACACAACCAAAATCATGCGCAATCTAGATAGCAATATGAATTGTCCGAAAAAAATGCGCAATCAATCAACTTGATAGTTTTGGTAGTGAACATCAACTCGGTGTAGTTCTCAGCCCTCTTTCCTTTTTGGATTCCCTCAAATGTATCCCCTCCAAATTCTTCAACGTCTTCATCGCCATCATCTTCTCCCTCACCCGCTTCGGCCTCGGACAACTGAAAGGATAAGGATGTCGCCTAGAGGGGGGTGAATAAGCGATTTAAAACTTTTCCGGTTTAGGCTTGATAAATGCGGAATACAACTAGGTGTTTTAATTTAACAAGCATACAACCAAAATATACTAGGTTCACCTATGTGCACCAACAACTTATACTAAGCAAGACAAGTAACAAGGTGATAGCAAGATGCACAAAATTTCACTTCCACGAATTTTCGTGGAGAGAGCAAACCGATGCACAAAAGTAAAGGCAAAAACACAAGAAGTGTTCAAGTCCTTCACTCTGAAATCCCACCAAAAGCAACTAATGCTTATGGGGGAGAAGAGAGTAAAAACAAAGAAGAACTCAACAAATGGAACTCCAAGATCTAGATCCAAAGGGTTCCCCTCGCTTAGAGGAGAGATGGATTGGTGGAAATGTAGTTCTAGATCTCCTTTCTCTTTTCCCTCAAAAAGCAGCAAAAATCATTGGAGGGATTGAGAGAACTCAAAACTTTGGAGGTCAACAATGAAGGAGGAGAGAGAACACCAAAACTTGGGAACCATTGGGGAAGAAGACCCCTTAAATAGGTCCCCATCAAATCCAACCGTTGGGGGCAGTTTTTCCTGCGTGGGCCGGAAGTTCCGGTACTTACCCCGGAACTTCCGCCCCTTCCGGACCTCCGAAATATGGCTAAGTCCTTTAACTTTTCGGTACTGGACTTGGGCCGGAACTTCGGTCGGAACTTCGCCCGGAACTTCTGGCCCCTAAACCGGAACTTTCGCCCTTTCAGAAAACTGCAGAAACAACAATACGAAAACTGCAATATCTTGAGCATCCGAACTCCGTTTTCGATGATCTTGGACTCGTTGTAATCACAACGAAGAGCTCTATAAGATCATGCAGAGAAACATCATAGTTCAATAAGGGAGGATAGAACCAAATGTATAAAGGTAAAACCTCTCTATAAAAGAATAACCGGTAAAACCTCCAACATCAAAAACTCAACAAGATATTCATATGAAATCCGTTTTTGATGAACTAGAGCTTGGTATGGAGATGAACACAATCTCTAAATACTCACATGGATAAAAGCCAAATAAGAACCAACAAAGATGATATGCCAAGTATGCAAAGGTTTGAGCTCTCCACAAAGATGCGATCAAGTTACTCACTTGAGAGCCCCTCTTCATAGTACGGTATCTATCCTATAACCCGGTCTCCGAACTAACAACATGAGACCGGTAAAATAGAAATCCTATCAAGATCATACATTTGTCTTGCGCATTCCACTTGAGTTAGATGATGACGATCTTGACTCTCTCAAATTGGAACACCTTTCTTGATCATGCTTGCTAGCACATGCTTGATGAAGACTTCTACAAATACTCCCCCATACTCCATTAAGGGAGAGTCTCGCTTCGCTCCGTCTTCATGTATCTATTGCAAGCTTCAATTAAATGACATCTTCCGAGATGGATCATATTGAACTTGCACTTCATCTTCTTCTCTTGACATATAAGATGGCTTGGAGATAAACATGAATGTTCCCTCAATCTTCATTTCCAAGCCACACTTTACCATGTAAGATTTTAGAGTTCAACACATGAACTCCAATCTTTTCCTATGGACATGATTGATGACCCACAAGTATAGGGGATCGCAACAGTCTTCGAGGGAAGTAAAACCCAAATTTATTGATTCGACACAAGGAGAGTCAAAGAATATTTATAAGCCTTAACAGATGAATTGTCAGTTCAGCTGCACCTGGAAATAGACTTGCTCGACACAGTTTATCAGTAGCAACAGTTTTATAGCAGTAGCAGTAGTAAAACAATAGCAGCAATGAAATAAAGACAGCAGCAGTAATTGTAGTAGACATCGGGATTAAAATACTGTAGGCATAGGGATGGATGAACGGGCGTTGCATGGATATAATTCATATAATAGTCAAGACATGGGCAATTGCAGGTAGATAATAATAATAAAGCATCCAGGTACTAAGTAATCATAGGCATGTGTTCCATATTTAGTCGTACGTGCTCGCAATGAGAAATTTGCACAACATCTATTGTCCTACCAGCCCGTTTGCAGCGGGGCCTCAAGGGAAACTACTGGTAATTAAGGTGCTCCTTTTAATAAAGCACCGGAGCAAAGCATTAACACTCCGTGAACACACGTGATCCTCACATCACAGCCATCCCCTCCGGTTATCCCAATTGCTGTCACTTTGGGGCCTCGGGTTCCGGACAATTACATGTGTATACAACTTGCAAATATGATCTAAAGCAATAATTATCCTCATGATACGATAACATGTTCAGATCTGAAATCATGGCACTCGGGCCCTAGTGACAAGCATTAAGCATAACAAGTTGCAACAATGACATAAAGTACTAACAACGGATACTAGGCACCATGCCCTAACAATCTGATATCTATTACATGAATGATCTCATCCAATCCCTACCATCCCCTTCAGCCTACAACGGGGATTACTCACACATGGATGGGGGAATCATGGATGGTTGATAGAGAGGCGTCGATGATGATGATGGCGATGATCTCTTCCAATTTCCCGTCCCGGCAGGGTGCCAGAACGGAGTTTCTGGTCCCCGAATTAGGGTTTTCGGTGGCGGCGGAGCTCTGGAGTGTTTCGGGGAAAAGCGTCGATCCTCCTCGGGTTTTTAGGTCAAGGGGATTAAGTAGTCAAAAGGGCGTCGCGAGGTGGTGTCCGAGGCGGCCACGCCACCCCCAGGCGCGGCCCACCTCTGCCCGCGCCGGGGCATGGCGTGGGGCCCGTGTGGCCCGCCTCTGTCTCGTCTTCTGGCTCCGTGCGTCTTCTGGAAAAATAGGAGCTCTGGAATATTTTTCGGGAATTTTCCCGAAACTTGACTTTCTGCACAAAAATAAGACACCAGGGCAATTCTGCTGAAAACAGCGTTAGTCCGTGTTAGTTGCATTCAAAACACACAAATTAGAGGTAAAACAACAGCAAAAGTGTTCGGGAAAGTAGATACGTTTTGGACGTATCAACTCCCCCAAGCTTAGCTTATTGCTTGTCCTCAAGCAATTCAGTTAACAACTGAGTGCGATAAAAGAAACTTTTACGAACACATTTGCTTCATATGATGTATACATTCTCACTATATGATCAAGTACTTAGGCAATTCATAATAAGAAAAATGCAGATAATGCCACCTAGTAGCTATGTAAACTATGAAAAGACACCAACACACTAAGAATAAATAACATGAAATAAATCTATCTGCATGATTGCAATGTTCATAATAAGATATGATAAAGTGGTATCTCGCTTGCCTTTATTTGTAGAGCAAAACATAAATGCCAAGGCACCTCTGAAATTCAAGTGAAGACTAGAAGTAAAAATATCAAAGATAAAAGCATCAAAGTTATGCCGCAGTTAACCGCATTCTGGGACAAGCACATTACACTAAGAATGACAGTTATGCTCTCGAGAAGGTGCTCAAAGAAAGGATGGTGACTCAACATAAAAATAAAAGATTGACCCTTCGCAGAGGGAAGCAGGGATTAACATGTGCTAGAGCTTTTTATTTATAAAACAGAGATAAAAATATGTTTTGGGAGGTGGTTGTTTCTGTCAACGAATGGCAATAGAGTTTTTGTTATCTTCCATACTAAACAAGTTGAGAGCGGTTCCGAGTTATTGATATTAGGCATTTATAGCATGCACTTTTATATAGTATGACACTACTCCCAACCTTTCCTTTTCACAAACCATGGCTAACCGAATCCTCGGGTGCCTGCCAACAATCACATACCATGGAGGAGTGCCTATTTTTATTTTACTTTTTAGATGTTATAATGGTCTAACCAGCTCTTTGCAAAATTAGTGACGAGCAGATGAAGCATGCAAGTCGGTGAACTTAATTTAGTATGGAAGATAACAAACCAACTACTACTTCCTCATGAGCTAAAAACAGTGTCACAAAATGAGAAGTATTTTGAAGGTTTTAAAGGTAGCACATGAAAATTTACTTGGAATGGTTCGAAATACCATGCATAGGAATTTTTAGTGGACTCTTTGGGATAACTTGGTTTTCAGGGATTTGGATGCACGAGCAGCATTCCCGCTCAGTACGAGTGAAGGCTAGCAATAGACTGGGAAGCGACAATCAAGAGAGCATTAACCGTCATGATCATACTTGCGACAGAATAAAATTAACAGAGGCATAAAAGTGATACTAGAACTCTGAGGCAAAATAAATCATCAAGGCTTAATTGACTTTTTGTTTTTTAGTCATGAGCATGCGTGAGCATGTGCCAAGTCAATTCAAATGAATCATTCAGAAGAGGATACCACCATGTCATACCCTTTTATGAATAGAACAATGCAAGCAAATATCTATATGACATGTTATCTACTATTGGTAAATTGGAACTGATCATAAGAAAACATGAACTACTAAGCATCCATTAAATAACATAGTCCTCACACGAACCAGCTAAGCATGTCCATATAGGCGAGTATATGTACAAAAATGAAAACAAATAGAGTTCATACCAGCCTCTCACCACAACTCGAGTTGTCATAAATCGTCATTATTGCTTTTCACTTTGTGTGGCTTGAATGATATGAAATGATAACCAAGCTCCAATGGAGTCACGGAAGACTGTTGAATTCTGCAACAACTATACAAAACCAAAGAAGAACAACAAATATTTTTGGGTTTTTTATTTGAAACAAGCAAAGAAAGGAGCAAACAAATGAAGCAAAATCTTTTTGGATTTTTGAATACTAAACCGAAACTAAAAGATCAAGCAAACCAGCACTAAAAAAATACAAAAGAGGAAAACAAAGAGAAATAACAGAAATATTTTTGGTCTTTTTGGGTTTTGGAAGGTAAAAACAAAACAAGATACAACAATGAAAAAGAAAGAAACCGAAACATGGATATACAAAGTACCGACATAATATGGATATAAAAGTGAGTGAGATGTCGGTGTACCTCCCCCCAAGCTTAGGCTTTTGGCCTAAGTGGAGATCAATCATCCCATGTGGGCCAAGCAGGGGCGCCTCCAGTGTATGACGAAGAAGGTTCCTCGTTCTGGTATGAGCTCGAGGATGCACCGGTGTAATACACGGTATAATCCTCAGGGGGCGCCACGTACGTGTTCTGTCAGTGCCCGGGGTAGTGCTGCAAGTGGAAGGCAAGCGCACCCAGCTGCTCGTCCAATTCCTCCTTTGAAAGTGACAGAGGCCTCCTGAAAATACTGAACAAACTAGGCTGCGGCAAAGGAACTTCCTTTTGGACCCATCAGTAAACAAAACTTTATAAACTAGACATCCTGCACAAGAGTTAGTAGTAACAAAGTGATGATCCTTCATAGCAGCAAGGTCAAGCCTTTGAGGGGATAACAACTCATCAGTGGGATCAACAGAAAGGCCTAGATCAGCTAAAACACGTGCAGCAATAATTCCTCCAAAGATTGGTCCTTTGGCGGCTAGGCGACGAGCAATCAAAGCACCGAGGTTATAATTTTTATTATCCTTAAGTGCAGCAGCCAGAAAAGCTAAATGGTAGTTTGAAATGTTACTAGTGTTTTCTCTAGCAAGAACACTCGTGGCAAGATAATAAGTAAAATATCTAATGACTGGGAGTTGAATGTTCCTTATCTTGCCACGCTGTGCTGTACGGTCATCATCATAAGTCACCTCCCGGTAAAGTTCCAGCAGATCGCGAGGTTGCCCCTGGATCTTCCTTGCTGTCCCAGATGGAGCAATACCTATGACTCTGCAAAATCTTTTCAAATTCACGGTGTAAGGTCTATCATAAATTTTAAATGCAACAGAGGGTCTAAAATGGGTGTTGTTGAAAGTAAAGCTCTCAACAAAAATCTTGGTGAGCCTAGCATATTGCTCACTCTCATCCTGCATAAACTCCATCAAACCAACTTTGTTAACAAGTACCAAGAAATCATCAAGAATCTCTGCATCTCTCAAAAAGATAGTACAAGGGAAGATAGATGGATGTGCAACACCATCATACCCCTCATCACCAATCCTTGGTGCAATAAAGTCCTCATTGTAGGATAGCCTACATCGAGCAGCTGATCTTGAAGGCCTTGTTACCCTTGGTGTTTCCCTCTCAAAAATCTCTCCATAGGTGTGATTATGCATCTTCCTTTTCTGAAATTTTTAACAAAACCTCATAAAAATGATTTTGGACCAACTAATTCAAAGAAACTACTATAGAGACTTGCAAGAGGGCTAGACATGCATCAGGACTAATTAATCTAAGCATAGAACAAGCATGCAAACTCACTTAACATGTCACCTACAGTACCAAAATACTCAAGAAATACACAACTAAACAAAATTCTACTTGGATAATCGGAGGAGTCACATACCGGAGAGCAAATGGTCCAAATCTCAGCAACAAAGATGGGTGATACGTCTCAAACGTATCTATAATTTCTGATGTTTCATGCTTGTTTTATATATCAATGTCACATGTTTTATATGCATTATACATCATTTTTATGTATTTTCTGGGACTAACCTATTAACAAGATGCCACAGTGCCAGTTCTTGTTTTCTGCTGTTTTTCTATTCCAGATGATTACTTAAGGAAATATTCTCGGAATTGGACGAAACAAAAGCCTAACCTCTTATTTTCCCGACACGTACACGGAGCCAGAAGGGCAAGCCCGGGGAAGGCCCACAGCCTCCTCACCATGTCCCCGCGCGGCCTGGAGGGGGGTGGCGCCACCACGTGGTGAGGCCGACTCGGCCACCCCCTCGTGCCGCCCTTTCGCCTATATAATCCTCCTGCCTCGAAAACCCTAAAAAAATCAGCCATATTCCAGAAAGGGTTCCGCAGCACCGCCGCCATCGAAGACAAGTTTCGAGAGTCAGAAGTTCCTGTTCCGGCACCCTGTCGGGACGAGGATTGACCCCCGGAGCCATCTCCATCTACTCCACCGCTTCCACTTCGACTCCATGATGGTTTGTGAGTAGTTCCCCCATGGACTACGGGTTCTAGCTGTAGCTAGTTGGTACTCTCTCTCCCATGTACTTCAATACAATGATCTCATGAGCTGCCTTACATGATTGAGATCCATCTGATGTAATCGGTGTTCTGTTTGTTGGGATCCGATGAATTGTTACATTATGATCAGTTTATCGATAAGTTTGTGAAGTTATTGTTGCTGCAATCTTGTTGTGTTTAATGCTTGTCACTAGTGCACGAGTGGCATGATCTTAGATTTAAGCTCTATAATTATTGCTTAGATTGTATCTACAAGTTGTTTGCACATGTCTCTGTCCGGAACCCGAGGCCCCAGAGTGACAGCAACTGGGATAACTGGAGGGGATGGTTTAGATATGAGGATCACATGTTTTCACTAAGTGCTAATGCTTTGCTCCGGTGCTCTATTAAAAGGAGTACCTTAATTACCAGTAGATTCCCTTGAGGCCCCGCTGCAAACGGGCTGGTAGGACAAAAGATGTTGTGCAAGTTTCTCATTGCGAGCACGTATGACTATATATGGAAAACATGCCTACGTATGATTAATAGACTAGATGTTCTGTCTTAATGCTATTTCAATTCTATCAATTGTCCAACTGTAATTTGTTCACCCAACACTTGTTATTGGAGAGTTACCACTAGTGTAGATAGCTGGGAACCCCGGTCCATCTGTCATCATCAAATACTCATTCGGTCCTATATGCCATTAGAAGTAGTATCAACTATTTTCTGGTGCCATTGCCTCCGTGTTACTAATATTGTTGCTGTGTTACTGTTACTATTGCTCTCATATTACTGCTATTTTCACATCACCCCTGTTACTAGTGCTTTTCTAGGTGCAGCTGAATTGACAACTCCGCTGTTAAGGCTTATAAGTATTATTTGTCTCCCCTTGTGTCGAATCAATAAATTTGGGTTTTACTTCCCTCGAAGACTGTTGCGATCCCCTATACTTATGGGTTATCAATGGGCTGAGCAAGGAGATCGAAAAATTAAAGCAAGAGCAGCAAGAACACGAGTTTGAACAATGGTGGAGTGTTTGGTCGGGAGAGAGAAAGGAGTGGGAGGAAGATGAGTGAGTGGAGGGCCAGGTGGGACCCACACCATGCCACGCGCGGCCACACCCCTGCCGCGCAAGGGGTGGCGTGGAGGCATGGTGGGTCCCCCTGGTCAGCCCCAGGTGCTCCCATTCCTCTTTAAAAACTAAGATTTGTGATATAATTTTCAGAAATTTTTGAAAACTTTCATTTTGCACATTTTCTGGTTATTTAAATAATAAACTTAGAGCAGAAATAAAATTTTATAAAGACCAATTTCAACTAAAACTTTGCAAGTTCAGTAACACAACAGTAGGTAAAACAAGGTTGAGAAATAAAATGTTGTTTAGTGCTTCTATGCATTTAAAACATATTTGTTAACAAGGTTGATCAAGTCTTGTCACCAAATAAATTTTATATGACATAAAAGAATTAAACCACATGAGACAATCATGTTACCTTGAATTGTATAGCAATAGATCCAATCATAATACTTTGAAATCCTTCTTGAGGTTCATAAATAGGGCAATCAATACTTCCCACTTTGATAGTTCTAAGATTGGCTATTGTATTTACTCCATATATCTTGTCCAGCTTTTTGGGAAAATAAACAGTATGCTCTTTGTCATTAACATTGAAGGTTACTTTTCCTTTGTTGCAATCAATAACAGCCCCTGCAGTGTTAAGAAAAGGTCTCCCAAGAATAATAGACATATTATCATCTTCAGGCATTTCCAACACAACAAAGTCAGTTAATATTAAACAATTATTAGCCACTTGAACAGGAACATCCTCACATATGCCAACAGGAACAGCAGTAGATTTATCAGCCATTTGCAAAGATATATCAGTTGGTATCAATTTTTCTAAATAAGCCTCTTATAAAGAGAAAAGGCATAACACTAACTCCTGCTCCTAAATCACATAGAGCAGTTCTAACATAATTATTTTTAGAGCATGGATAGTTGGTATACCTGGATCTCCAAGTTTCTTTGGAACCTTACCATTGAAAGAGTAATTAGCAAGCATAGTAGAAATTTCCTCATTAGGAATTTTCCTTTTGTTAGAGACAATATCTTTCATATATTTTGAATAAGGAGGCAATTTAATAGCATCAGTCAAAGGAATTTGCAAAAACAAGGGTTTCATCCATCACAAAATTTATTATAGTGTTCCTCTTCCTTTGATTTATGTTTCTTATTAGGAAAAGGCATTTGCTTTTGCACCCAAGGTTCTCTCTCATTACCATGCTTTTAGCAATGAAATCTTCTTTAGTATACTTTTTATTCTTAGTATGCTTTTCAGGTTCATCTTCACTCTCCTCTTTATCAGAAGCATCATTTTATCCTTATCATTGTTATGTTCATTACCACTTTCAGTTTCAGCATCAGAGATAGATATACTATTTGGATCATTAACATGCTCATTTTCTTTAATTGATTCAGGAGATTCTTCAACATGTTTATGTTTCTTCTTCTTCTTTTTCTTAGAAGGAGTACTAGTTTCATTAGCTAGTTGAGAATCTTGCTCAATTCTTTTAGGATGTCCTTCAGGATACAAGGGATCCTGAGTAGAAGCACCACCTCTAGTTCCTACTCCATAAGCATGTTTTTCATTTTCTCTAGAAGCATTAACTAGCAGATCTTTTTGTACCTTAGTGAGTTGATCTATTTGAGTTTGAACCATATGGAAATGTTTAATAAGCATTTTAACATCATTAGAAGTTCTTTCCACAATATCATGCAATTACTCATAGCTCTAGAATTTTCCATCAGATGATTCTGCACTCTCATATTAAATTATCCTGCTTAACAATATAATTATCAAATTCATCTAAGCATTGATCAGGAGTTTTAGAATAAGGAATATCCTATCATCAAAATGTTGGAGAGAGTGTACCTCAACTACTGATGGGTGAGGAATTGGCTTACATAATTCTTCTATTGGTGGTAGATTCTTCACATCTTCAGATTTAATACCCTTCTCTTTAAGAGATTTCTTGGCTTCTCTCATTTCTTCATCACTTAGTTCAAGAATTCCTCTCTTCTTTGGTGTGGGTATCGGGTCGGCTCAGGTATAGTCCAATCATCATGATTTTGGCTTATTTTAGCCATTAATTCCTCAGCTTCATCTGGAGTTCTTTTCCTGAAAACACAACCAGCACAACTATCTAGGTATGTCCTAGATTCAACAGTTAGTCCATTATAGAATATATCAAGAAGTTCATTTTTAGCTAATTGATGTCCAGGCCGAGCTCTGAGTAAAGAACAAAACCTTGCCCAAGATTTAGGCAATTTTCTCTTCCAATTGTTTGAAATTAAAGATTCTCTGTAAAGCAGCATGTTGAGCACTAGCAGGAAAATATTTCTGGAAGAAAGCATTAACCAAATCCATAGGACTTTTAATGGATCCAGGAGATAATATTAAACCAAGTTTTAGCTTCATCTTTTAATGAGAAAGGAAATTTTAGTAACGAAGTAACTGCGTTTCTTAATGTCATCAGAAAACAACTACTTAAAGTAGAAAGTGTTCATATGTTCTACAGCACTTTCATTTTCAGTTCCTCGAAAAGGTTCTTTCTCAACAATAGATATATGTGACAAGTCCATAGAGAAATCATAATCTTTATCTTATTTATGGGAGATGTAGCAAACTTAGCATCAGGAGACAGTTTGTAATTAACAGCACGTCTTGCAAGAAGATTTTTAATAGCACTAGCATCTTTAGAAGCATTGCATTCTTCAATAAATTCATCATCAAGTTCAACATAAGTTTCCTCGAAATCATCACTAGTATGATCTCTTAATTCAGGTGAACTAACAGGTGTAATGGGACTTTCATTAGGTGTTTCAGCATTTTCAGTTTGTGACTTAGCAATTGTAGCATCTAGAAAAGGACCTAATGAACCACTCTCATCAAGCACAGTAGAAGCATCATCAAAACTTCAGAAGTATTTTCAGATTCAGCAGAAGTAGCAGCACGTGAAGCATGTGTATGTGGTGGTGTACAAGTTGACTTATAACAGACGGTGAATCAAGAGCAAAAGAGTACTCAGAGTTGTACCTCTCCTTGTAGTGGATGGCAGTATGCGACCTTCATCACGAGGTTTACCCATGATGAATAATTGCAGCGAACAATATCACTCTCAGGTGAGCTTATAAATAGAGCTATGCTCCCCGGCAACGGCGCCAGAAAATAGTCTTGATGACCCACAAGTATAGGGGATCGCAACAGTCTTCGAGGGAAGTAAAACCCAAATTTATTGATTCGACACAAGGGGAGCCAAAGAATATTTATAAGCCTTAACAGATGAATTGTCAGTTCAGCTGCACCTGGAAATAGACTTGCTCGACACAGTTTATCAGTAGCAACAGTTTTATAGCAGTAGCAGTAGTGAAATAATAGCAGTAAAAATAAAGCAGCAGTAATTGTAGTAGACAGCAGGATTAAAATACTGTAGGCATAGGGATGGATGAACGGGCGTTGCATGGATAAGATAATTCATATAATAGTCAAGCAGGGCAATTGCAGATAGATAATAATAAAGTATCCAGGTAATAATCAATCATAGGCATGTGTTCCGTATTTAGTCGTACGTGCTCGCAATGAGAAACTTGCACAACATCTTTGTCCTACCAGCCCGTTTGCAGCGGGGCCTCAAGGGAAACTACTGGTAATTAAGGTGCTCCTTTTAATAAAGCACCGGAGCAAAGCATTAACACTCCGTGAACACATGTGATCCTCACATTACAGCCATCCCCTCCGGTTATCCCAATTGTTGTCACTTTGGGGCCTCGGGTTCCGGACAATTATATGTGTAAACAACTTGCAGATATGATCTAAAGCAATAATTATCCTCATGATTCAATAACATGTTCAGATCTGAAATCATGGCACTCGGGCCCTAGTGTCAAGCATTAAGCATAACAAGTTGCAACAATGACATAAAGTACTAACAACGGATACTAGGCACCATGCCCTAACAATCTGATATCTATTACATGAATGATCTCATCCAATCCCTACCATCCCCTTCAGCCTACAGCGGGGATTACTCACACATGGATGGGGGAATCATGGATGGTTGATGGAGAGGCGTCGGTGATGATGATGGCGATGATCTCCTCCAATTCCCCGTCCCGGCAGGGTGCCAGAACGGAGTTTCTGGTCCCCGAATTAGGGTTTTCGGTGGCGGCGGAGCTCTGGAGTGTTTCAGGGAAAAGCGTCGATCCTCCTCGGGTTTTTAGGTCAAGGGGATTAAGTAGTCAAAAGGGCGTCGCGAGGTGGTGTCCGAGGCGGCCACGCCACCCCCAGGCGCGGCCCACCTCTACCCGCGCCGGGGCATGGCGTGGGGCCCGTGTGGCCCGCCTCCGTCTCGTCTTCTGGCTCCGTGCGTCTTCTGGAAAAATAGGAGCTCTGGAATATTTTTCGGGAATTTTCCCGAAACTTGACTTTCTGCACAAAAACAAGACACCAGGTCAATTCTGCTGAAAACAGCGTTAGTCTGTGTTAGTTGCATTCAAAACACACAAATTAGAGGTAAAATAACAGCAAAAGTGTTCGGGAAAGTAGATACGTTTTGGACGTATCAACGATCTATAAGAATATCTCAATGCAAACATTAGTCCATAAGGGATTGTCATTAATTACCAAAACCACGCATGGGGCAACATGCACTTTCAATCTCCCCCATTTTAGTAATTGATGACAATCCCTTTTACGAGGGTTTATATAATGAATTAAGCAACCATGCAACACAATAAGCAAGGATGGAAGATAACAAAGCCAAGTTCCCTTAAACCCTTTAAATCTCTCCCCCATTGGCATCCATTGCCGAAATGGGTGAAAGATTAAGAAGGTCAATATAATAAGAGCTCCCCCATGATGTGTGCATTTCTCATGATATGAGTGAAATCAAATGCACATATCCAATGACGAATAGATGGAGGGAGATCAAACTATATTGAGGATCCAAAAATTGCAAAAGAGTATCAAAGAGAAAAATACTTCGACGAAAGAAGTAAGCAATCAAAAGGATCCGGAAAGTGTTCTAAAAATCAAGAGTGAACTCCCCAAGGTACGTGCACAAAGTAGGATTTCTATTTCAACATAGTGTGCACAACATGGAATCATCACTCCTTCCTAGATAATTTTGAACACAAACAAGTGCAAGAGAGCATAGATGGCAGAAGAAGCACTACAACTTGCAACAAACAAAATGTTGAGCAATAAGAGCAAGGAGCGACAAGAAAAGACTTGCTCAACCGAAGGAGATGGATGTGATATAGAAAGACATTTTAGGAGACTAATAAAAGGATGAGCGAGCATCAACATAGTCTTTCAAAATATGAGGCACATAGTGCATATCATGTCTTTCATGTACACACACCCAAAGAACATAGCAAATAGGTCCACAAGTTTATTAAGATGCAAAAGTATACCAAGTGAAAAACAAAGCTTGTGCCTTTTAGAGACCACCAAAGAATTAAAAGCAATAAAAGGTGGTCACTAAAGAATTGGAATACCAATTAAATATGTAACTATTCTCATGTGTATAAGTTTCTAAGTAGACACTAAGTCCAAAAAAATATGCACACACAAAATAGGTACAAAGTTAAAGAACATGATATACACCAATAAGATCTTTGCTTAAAAGCATAGCACAAAACTCAATTTTATCTTAAAGGGATATAGATGAACTTTCAACACACACTCATCATAGCATCAAAAATATCCACAAGGATAAGGTGATAAAATGGATGCTCTGAGAAAGATAACAAGTATCACAAAAGGCAAATGATTGTGAGAATTCATCAATATTGCACATGGAGGACTTTGAGAAGAATTTGCTAGATTAACATATTTGGGATCGGTGAATCATGAGAATGATTATATGTAATCCCCTTAATATGTAATCATCCCGGCTTACTCACATTTGCAATAAATATGTTTTGGAAAGAACTTTGCAAGAACCAAATCAATTGCAACAAGAGATTCATGCCAAGATACAACCTACACAAGGTTGAAAGTTAGAAATGTATGCATGAGGTAGATACTTGTTACCGAGATAGCATTGGGTGATGTAGAAGATGAGAGTTCATTATCATCCGAGCTTGTCTCCAATAAGCACATGGTGATAGCACCTTCCTTGTAAATGAGACAAGCTTTCAATGCATCTCGAGTGTACCTAAAACAAATTAAGTACAACATGGCACCCAAACTCATTGGGTCCAATGTAGTTAGAGCAACTACAATACATAGGACAAACTCCAAATAAATATGTGCGTATTGATATGAAAAAGAATTTCATGCACATCTTAGCCATTTAGGAAATGATGGAGATTATCCTATATATTGGATCAACAAAAGTAAACATGCCATAAGATATACATAGTAAATATGCATGCACAAGACTTTAAAGAACCAAACGAAATACAACTTGAACAAAACACCATTTAAACCAAGAGATCACACACAAGTGTGACAAGAAAAAGACTTGTCCAAATTATATCAAATACCCAAATCAACACATGATTTAAGATACCAAGTTGAAAAAACATACCAAATGAAATTAGGTTTAAGGAATGAATCAAGCCTTCTACACTTTTCATGATGGCACAAAGTATCAAGACGAAAAATGCTTGTCTTCCAAAGAAACATATCATCGGGATAAAAAACCAATTGAAAACAAATAGTGTTCTAAAACATATAGGATAGCTCCCCCAAGATTTGTGCATTATTTATGATCTTACATTTGAATACAAAATGCACACAAATGGGGTCATCACTCTCCATATATTTTATCCAACACTAGTCATGTTCAAGAAAAGCCATAAGATACAAAACCAATTTAAAGAATGGTGTTCTACTCAATGTAGGATAGCTTCCCCGGGAATAGTGTATTATCTAGAAGTATGACTTTGAATGTCAATGCACAAGAATGGGATCATTGCTTTTCCTATCTCAAAAAAACATAAAACAAATTTGAGTAGAGCACAAGGGATCCAAAAAGATGGACGGAAGACAAAAAATGAGTTAAATCAAAACAAAGCATTGGCAATAAATAAGGCAAATTTCGAGCAAGAGCCAATGTAAATATGATCAATATATTTACCACAAATATGATTATCACTTGTCAAAAGACAAGTAATGTATGGAGATATTTCTCGGTGGTGGATTGCAAAGATCTATTCAAGATCATATTCACAAAACATAAGCATGAGGCAAAAGATAGGAATTGAAAAACATGCTTAGATAGAGATTCTTGATGGTTTCAATTAATCAACGACCATGCAAAGCACCAAGAAACTCTCTCATAAACAAGGTACCAAAAGATGGGAGACAAGAAGCAATTAAGCAAATATAGAACTTGTTTGAGCAACATACCACATAGGAACAAGATAAATAACAATATCAATTCTAGGTGGCAAAACCTCACATGTTTACATTTTCTAGGCTTGTAATATGCACAAAGCTTATTACTCGCACATAATGTGATAATCCATTTCTTTCAAACAAGAGGCAAAACAAAACAACTAGAGAGAATTAATGAACATTATACAATTTGAATTTCTCATGAGCATGACATACCACATAGAGAATAGATAATATTGATATATCATCACTAAGTGGTATTCCTCATGTACACACATTTTTAGGATTGTGAAGTGCACGAAGCATATCACTCTTCCAAAAACAAATAGTCCATTAATTTTTCAAAGAGAGAACCAACAAGATGAGATATCAAATAAAAGCAATTATTAGGGATATTAAAACTAGCACAAGAGGGAGCAATCTCAGGCCAACACCGTTTTCGCCGTCGGATCATTATCTTGCTTAATCATGTCCGTTTATTGTTCTCTCTAGGGAAACTATTGTGGGCATCAAATTGGCCACCTGTCATTGATTTGGGCCTAAAAACCCCAGTAAGGCCCAACTAGATTCACGTTCTGATCCTCCCTCTCCTTCCTCTCCGCGACACGAACGAATCCAGGTGCGCCGCCGTCGTCTCACCTTTCCCTCCCAGCGGCTGGAAATGGCCAACACCAACCCCGTTCGCCGTCACCAACAATCTGGTGATTTGCTCGTCGGGGTTCGCCTTCATCGACCCTAATCCCAGCGACTTCCACGGCGTCAGGCTACATACCTACCTCTACTCCAAGCCCTAAGACCGCATCGGCTTCGTCGAGCTCATCGTGGTGCAGACCACCGTGGGCACCGTTGTCAAGATGACCGAAGACGAGGAGGAACATGAGGGAGGCAAAGGAAATGGTGGTGATAGCGCTGACGACCACGGTGATTTTTTTTGGGTAACTACAGTGCTCAAATTAGGAAGATACAGTGTATGACACACAATCCCTGCTCAAATTCGGAAGATATAGTGCATAACGCACAACCCACTCGCTATGTAAACTGCTGTCGGTTGCTGATTAGTTGCTGCGCGGCTGGGATTTAGACTGAACTGAACACCTTGCTGTTGCTGCCTTGCAGGAGAACCGAATGCATCAATTATCTGAAGGATTACCCTCCTTGCTGTCTACGGTGACCAGGATACCAAGAAGAAGCTCAACTCACTGCTGGAAGAGAAAGCGTCTACCAAACTGGTGTGTGGACGCTTTGTTAATTTCACGTATGAAATGGCGCCTAAGATGTACGATTCGCTCTTCGACGAGGTTTCCTGGCGACATAAGATGAAGTGGTTTTTTTTTCGAGCAAATTCTCTTCTGTGCATTATTAGGCGTACCATGCCCACATGTCTGAAGCCAACACACGACCTCCAGGACTCTGTCCACGATGCAAGCAGTACCTGTTGGTTGTCAGAATCATTGGGACGTTTCTCATACTTCAAGCAACATTTTAAGGTAATCCCTTTTTTTTTTTTTGAAAGGATCCAACCTGTGAACAAAGGTAATCCCTTTATAAGCACATCATTAAGTAATGTTTCTCTTAAAGTATGAAAAGCAACCAAAAATGTATGCCCCTTGATGTGCTAATTGCAGAAAACACAAGGAGCCTTAATTGAAATTGCACTTGATTCCAAGTGGTATGAACCATTGTCAGATGTCGATGAAGACAGAGAAGCGGCAGAACGGCAATCGACTTTGAGCTTTCAGAGCGAGACATTAAGTACCAACTTGATATGTAAACATATGTTAAGTTCCTATGTTATTGCAGTAGGCAACCATTTTTCCTGTGTTAATTATTAAATTTCGTGAGCATGAATACAGGTTCCGGCTACCTTCGCTTGCCCTTTAGCTACCTTTGCTTGGAGTGTGTTGCGCCAGCTACTCGGGTGTAGGTGGTGTCCGGCGAATTTTGCCCAATTCTTTGCCATCCTTAGTTCTTTGTCGGGTCAAAGACGTAGGCTAGTGTGGTCGTTATTTGCTGCGCAATCTTGGGCTCTTTGGACTGTGCGTAATAAACTTGCTATTGAACACAAGCTCATTAAACATCCAGCTGATATTGTGTACAAAATCCTGATTTTCCCGCAGTTCTGGTGCGTCAACGCCAAGGACAAGGACAAGCCAAAGCTCGAGAACTTGGTGGCAAGGCTAAAGCTGTTGTATACAGCAAATCGCCCGGCGAATCCGGGTAGTATTAGTGTGAGGGTGTAGGCCGAGTTCCTCTGGCCGGCTGTCTTCCTTTTCTCGCTTTCGTTATCTTTGTGTTCGCTTTGGCTAAGTTGTATGCCGCAGCTCGTTTCGCTAGCTTGGTTGTCTCTTATGGCTAAGCTGTATGCCGCAGCATGTAATCGAATTATTTGTGAACCCTGTGGCCTTATTAATTTAAGGTTGGGCTGTGTTCCTTTAGTTTAAAAAAATACAGGTTCTTGGATCCCTTAATGTTTGGACACTATCCCTCTTCTGTGCAGAAACTTGTAGGCAACATGCTGTCTCAGTTTTCAGACCAGGAAGCACAGTTAGTATCTGGCTCGCTAGATTTTGTAGGGATAAACTATATGACAATTTATGCTAAGAACTGCACGACATTATATGCTAGGAATGACACGATGCGGGTCAGGAAACTTGTAATGAATGATGCTTTGATCGATGTTGCTGTCATCCTAACCGTTAGTCTTGATAAATGAAGATATTCTGAACTTCCCAATCCCATATCAGTATTACACTACGGGAAACCGTCAAAACGCCGACGGCGGGCCGCCGTCGGCGTAGCAACGATCGCCGTCGGCGTATCTGCGTCGGCGTAGGACGTTGTACGCCGACGGCCGCCGTCGGCGTATCTGCGTCGGCGTAGGACGCTGTCGGCGTACGAAAACTGCCGTCGGCGTATCCGTCGCCGTCGGCGACGCAGCAGTGGGACCCACAAAACGGACGTCGAACGTCTCCGTCTGCTCCACCTATACGCCGACGGCAGTGCCGTCGGCCTAGGATGCCACGTGTGCTGATCTGGTGCGTCTGGGAGGAGTCGTACGCCGACGGCAATTTAGGGATGACCATATGGCCGTCGGCGTATCTTAGACCATATTTTCAGTTTCTGAAACTTTTTGCTGCTGGTTTCTGGCGCATTTTAAATACAATTAAAATTGCACAAATTATAAAACATCACAGAAACATCAAATAAAACATCACATACATATCCAAATGACACAAACATGATTCAAATTCATCCAAACTAAAAAATGACATAAACATAGTTCGAATTCACACACGCTACACCCGAACACATCCTACACCTCCCGAGAGCCCGAGGTATCCATTTCTGACAGCGTGAGAATAGGCGACCGACCGCGTGGGCCAGTCGAACCACACAAGGAATCTGGCGAGGCACGGGACGGTGTGGTCTCACGCGACGAACTAGGCGAGGCACCACCAGTGCCATGCTCCACGAGCGCGCGCGTCGAAGTCGGCGAGGCGGAAGCACGACCAAAGGGTGCAGTCCTCGAGTATTCCGATCCCTACATGTTTTGAGTCCAAGTTAGCAACTTGGAAAGCACAGCATGGCGGTAACAACTTGTTTGGCAAATAACTTACCGGAGTCGCTGACTTGTATGTGCGAGCGACCGACTCCCTCGTTGGGCCGACGGGCATGATCCCCGGCCTAGGTGGACGCGTAGGCAGCTGCGACCGCTCTCCAGTGGCATGAAACTTCTCGTCAGCCTACAAGATAGTTTAGATGTCAGGAGTTGTAGAAAAAGAAGGTTCAAACTGAGGAAATGAGACTTGTCATATTTTGCAAATATAAAAGTTGAAACTTACAGCATCCCTCAACTCTGCCCACTCCTCATACTCCTGGCTCTTCTGTACCCACAACTGATACTCTCTCTCATAGCTCGCGTAAGCGGCATCGAAGGCCGCCTCGAAATCAGCCTACAGTTTTAAAAGGGAACGCATCTCGTCAACTTAGCCACTTAGCTAGGAACGAATGTCGGAAAGAGAATGAAATTGAGAAAAACTTACATCGGGGCGAGCTCGGGAAGGCCGACGAGGCAGGACGGGAGGGTCGTCGGCGGTGAGGGTAGCTTTGACACGCGAGATGCCCAACTCAGGAGTACGCGTGAGTACCGCACTAAGCATGAGAGGACGGCCATGCTCCCAACCGTTCCCGGCAAGGACCACCGCTCTCTCGTCGATGTCATGCTCAAGAGGGTTGTCCACCTCCGGATTTATACCCTTGAACGTCTCGACGTATGCCTTTAGCCCCTCCTTGGCAGTGCCGAAGTAATCGGGCTGCGAGGGCTGAGGCTCAGAAAAATTGGGCTTCTTCATCTTCATCCTCTCCCATGCTTGCATGTCCGAAAGAGGCTCCCCGAAATCGGCCTCCTGCAATGCCAAAGAAGTGTCATGCGTATCAAGTAGGAACATGAGGGGAAATAAATGAAGATTGTTTCATGTATATATATACCAGCTTTGCCTTGAAGCGATCATGGTTGCGGGCACCCGCACGATGTGTCCCCCCGCTCCCGTGGTTTAACTTGTTTCGCTCGCTCAAGGCCTTGAACGCGGGGTCCTCCCTAGCCCACCTAGACACCAACGCCCTCCACGCGTCATCCTTGCCATAGGCCCATGAGGGCTTAAACTGAAAAAACAATACTCATGTGAAGAACGGATAATGCAATTGCAACTTAGCAGCAACATGTAATCTCATTAACAATCTACTTACCGCCATGTAGTCATCTACGGTCACCTCAAGTGGGTTCTCCACAATCGCATGCTTCACCGCCGTCTTGCCTAACGTCTCAGTACTGAAATGATTGATCATGGTATGCTTTGCATTGTAGAACTGCTGTCGTGTCAACTTCCTACAAGCCCCTCCAAAGTCTTGTCCGCATCGCCCCGCTGCTCAGGAAGTACCCTATAGAACTTCTTTAATCATGCACAAAAAACAAATTGTGAGAGCATGGTGGGGACATCAAGTATGAACGAAATTCGAAAAGTTCAACTTACCCAAAACTTGTTGATCACGGCGTCAGAACATTTCCCGCCGCTCGCGTAATTGGCGGCCTGATAGTCTACCCAATGGGTGGCTAGCTTCGTCGCGCCGTTGGGGACGGTACTGTACAAGCCCGGCCAAAACTTCCTAATCAAAGCTCCAATCAGGGTGTTAGGCACACGGGCTCCCGCAGGATGTATCCAGTTGCTGCACAATAATTAAACATTAGTACATGTCAAATTGTCCTGACCACAATGAAGTTACCATGTTCAAAATTAGTATATATAGTCACTTACTCTCTCCCATTAGGCGTAATGAGGATCTTCTCCTCCTGGTAGCAGGTTCCTTGTCCTCATCAGGGACCAGGGATTCCCCTCGAATCCTTGGCTTCTTCGGCAGCGCGGAGGGCCCCGCCTCCAAGTCCGTGGAGGGGCCCGCCCCCACGTCCGTGGAGGGGCCCGTCTCCTCCGAACCCTCGTCGACAGAAGCAGAGGGTATGTCTGAAGACACGTCGCCCCCACCTCTCCCTCGTCCTCCCTCACCTCGCCCTCGTCCTACACCTCGCCCTCGTCCTCATCCTGCACCTCGTCCCCTCGGAGGAACTGGAGCATCGGCACCTCCACCTCCTCCAGCATCTCCACCCTCACCTGCATTGAGAAAGGGTGAACAATTAAGCATAAAGACATGAACAAATTAATAATTGCATCACCTCTACTCTCACCACTGTCAGACAGGTAACGCGGGTTCGGAATAGGTTCTCTTCCACTTTTAGTAACTTTCTTCTGGCGCATCTTCTTCAGCAAGGAGGCCGATGATTCCTTGCCTTGGCTCATCTTGGTCAATCACCTGCATTGAGAAAGGGTAAACTTTTAAGCATAAAAGACATGATCCAATTAAGAAGCACGAAGACGTAATGCAATTAATAAGCATGTTAAAAGACATGATCCAATTAAGAACAAATTTTTATCTAGAGTGCACCAAATGCAGTAGCATCAAATAATCAACAATCAAATTCATCACAAATTCATGTAATTATCATCAGTCGGTCTCGCATCATTCCTGGAGCCTCCCATTTCCACTTAGATACGTTAAATGATTTCCACCAAGCTTAGTACTAAATTGGTGATCTTACAAAGTGGCTACCTAACATAGTAGATTTTTTAAAGCTCCATAGTACTTCCATAGTAGTTTCTAAAGCTAGATATTTTTTCATAGTAGTTTCTAAAGCTAGATATTTTTCTAAAGCTAGATATTTTTCTAACATTCCTGGAGCCTCTCATTTCCAATTAAGTTCCATAGTAGTTTCTAAAGCTAGATATTTTTTTCACTTTACAAAGTGGCTACCTAACATATTTCTTATACAAGTCTGGGTAAATTCGTTAACACCTCTTTTTGCAACTCATTAGCACACACAACACACATCAATACAATACACACATTGTATAATTACCATCATGAGCTCACACACCCTGACCACAACAAGTTTCGGCATCCATAAGCTCTAAATTAACAAGAGGAAGGAGAAGAGGAAACAATACCAGACGCACACGCGCAGGGCTAGGGTTGTGAGGGAGAGGAGGTGGCTTGTGGAGGCCGGAGGCGAGCGCACGGTGTCGGGGAAGAACTCGGACGTGCGGCGCGTCGGGGAGGTGGTTTGTCCGTCTGCGGCGTCGAGGAGGAAGAGGAGGTCGCGGGGCAGCTGTACGCGCGAAGGGGAGGAAGGAGGCGCGCGGTATCACGCCGGCGACGTGCTCTGCGCCTCGGGCTTCATGGCGACGGTGGGTGGCGTACGGGGTGGGGCGAGCAGAGGAGCGGCAGCGGCTGCAATCACGAGGTGGGGCGGCGCGGTGGGTGGCGTACGGGGTGGGGCGGCCGGCGGCGGGGTCGGGGACGGCCGGCGGCGGGGTCGGGGATTTAGGGATTGTGTTTGGGGGATTTGGGGATTTTGTGGCGCGCGAAGCCACTCGGGCCGATTTTGGCTCACATATTCAGGCCCTGGCCTACGCCGACGGCTTTGCCGTCGGCGTATGGTTTTGCTAAAATTTTTTTCAAAGAAATCACTTGTTCTTTTAATTTTTTTTCAATTCTTCTATTATTTTCTATTTTTTCATTATCAGGGTTTTCTGATTAATGCAACTGAATCTGCATTGCTACATGAATAATAAATAAAAAGTGTAATCATCTGACCGGCAAATCGGCAAAGCCGTCGGCGTATGGTTTTGCTTAATTTTTTTTCAAAGAAATCACTTATTCTTTTAATTTTTTTTCAATTCTTCTATTATTTTCTATTTTTTCATTATCAGGGTTTTCTGATTAATGCAACTGAATCTGCATTGCTACATGAATTATAAATAAAAAGGGTTTTCTGATTAATGCAACTGAATCTGCGTTGCCTACCTTCTCTAGTGGCTCGTGAGTGCCTGCATATCAAATCCTCGTCATACACCCGAATGTTTTGTGTGTGAGCGCCACTTCGATCCAAGCAGCGGTAAGACGTCTCTGATGATCTACAACCGTCCGGCAAGACGTCTCTGGTGATCTGCAACCGTTTGGAACGGTCGCAGGTCATCAGAGACGTCTTGCCGCTGGTTGCCCAAAGATGCCTCTCCGAGTGACGCTGGAATGTTTTGTGTGAGTGAGTAACCTGTCTGAGGAGGTGGGCTATATATAGGAACCATCACAGGGTCAATACTCACATGATAAGGATTCCTTTGCATTGTCTGCCATGTATTAGTATACATCGTATCCAACAGATGCATGTCGCGACGGACGTGCGCATCCTCCTCCCTTATACGGCGACGTACCTCCTCCTCGGGGCCGGCTCCCTCTGGAAGCTCCCTGGCCCACACGACCTCCACCAAAGAAGATCCGGGTCGGCGACTTCGCCCGGATTTCTTACCAAGCTACGCGTTCCGGAAGATAACTCCCAGTGCCAGCCCGGCGGAGCCCAATCCCGCACAGGGCCGTTATTGTCCAACGGGTGTCCGGCCGCGGCCATCGCCGACGTATATGCCCGAGATCTGAAACCAATAGTGGGGAATTTGATCAAACACCTAAGGTACATGCAACCTACGGAGGGGAGGAGGGGATCAGGGAGAAAGGGTACCGTACACTGGCATGGGACGGACTAGGGGAGGTCCACAGAGGCGTGGAGGGGCGCCGGCGGAGGCCACGGGCGCGGAGAGGTCGTCGAGAGGCGTGGACAAGGGCGGCGGCGGCGCGGTGGTGACGCGGTACTGATAGCAAATCTGGGGTCTGCCCCTGGCCCTTTATATAAGGGGACGATCCGTGTGCTTCTTCCGGATCCAACTAATGATCTTTAGCATCTGAATAAGTAATCTGGTAGAATATATGAGTGAGTAACCTGGGAAACAAAACACACGGTTTCTCCTAGCTACAGCCCGACACTGATTCGCGGTCGAATGTCGTTGCATTCAGTGTCGGGCATAGCTAGGGAACCCGAATGTTTTGTGTTTGAGCGCCACTTCGATCCAAGCAGCGGTAAGACGTCTCTGATGATCTACAACCGTCCGGCAAAACATCTCTGATGATCTGCAACCGTTTGGAACGGTCGCAGATCATCAGAGACGTCTTGCCGCTGGTTGCCCAAAGATGCCTCTCCGACTGACGCTGGAATGTTTTGTGTGAGTGAGTAACATGTCTGAGGAGTGGCCTATTTATAGGCGTCGTGTGTTTCTTTCTGGCGCTGCTGACCCGTTGGATCAGGAAGAAGCACACGGATCGTGTGTTTCCTTCCAGTCCTTGTGAGCCGTTGGATCAGCGGTGTGTTTCTTTCGAGCGCTTGTGAGCCCTTGGATCAGGCAGAAGCACACGGATCGTGTGTTTCCTTCCAGTGCTTGTGAGCCGTTGGATCATCGGTGTGTTTCTTTCGAGCGCTTGTGAGCCCTTGGATCAGGCAGAAGCACACGGATCGTGTGTTTTCTTCCAGTCCTTGTGAGCCGTTGGATCAGCGGTGTGTTTCTTTCGAGCGCTTGTGAGCCCTTGGATCAGGCAGAAGCACACGGATCGTGTGTTTCCTTCCAGTGCTTGTGAGCCGTTGGATCAGCGGTGTGTTTCTTTCGAGCGCTTGTGAGCCATTGGATCAGGCAGAAGCACACGGATCGTGTGTTTCCTTCCAGTGCTTGTGAGCCGTTGGATCAGCGGTGTGTTTCTTTCGAGCGCTTGTGAGCCCTTGGATCAGGCAGAAGCACACGGATTGTGTGTTTCCTTCCAGTGCTTGTGAGCCGTTGGATCATCGATGTGTTTCTTTCGAGCGCTTGTGAGCCCTTGGATCAGGCAGAAGCACATGGATCGTGTGTTTCCTTCCAGTGCTTGTGAGCCGTTGGATCAGCGGTGTGTTTCTTTCGAGCGCTTGTGTGTTTTGTTCTATCCAGAAATCCTTCAGTTCCGGGAACCCTCCCCTCGGTCGGATCCAAGCAGCGGCAAGGATCTCTGATGATTAGCAACATTCCCAACACTTGTTCCGACGGTTGCAAATCATCAGAAACGTCTTGTCGCTCCATGGATCGAATGCCGATTTGCCGTCTCACGACCACGCTCCATGGAGAAGGTAGGCAACTTCCATCCGACGTCGAAGGGCAAGGGTGTTGCGTCGTCGAAAGGCAGGAGTTATGCGGAAGGCTGCATCGATGGTAGATGAATTTTATTTTTCTAATTTGCAGAGTGCCATGTATCTTCAATTTATGATGTGTTTAATATTTAATATTTATGTTGTAGGTGTATATTACATCTGTTGTTTTTATTTATTTTACATGTATATGTTGTACGGTCGGGTTCCGGAAACTCAAACCGTTATTTTATGCGGGTGGATACCGATATTGGGAGAGAAATTATAGATCCAATTTATATATAAATTATACCTACTCTAAACCCTAAACCCTACACAAATAAATAAATAAGGAACAGTATACAAGTACGCCGACGGCATTGCCGTCGGCGTATCAACGCAGTTACACGTCCGTCCCCGATCCGTCACGGTGGGCGTGCGTACGCCGACGGCCTCCTGTACGCCGACGGCGGCCGTCGGGCCGCAGATGGCTACGCCGACGGCGATTCGTACGCCGACGGCTTGTTGGTCGTATGCCCTAGCTCGTGCTGTACGCCGACGGCCCCGACATTTGGCCGTCGGCGTACAGGGAGGCCGTCGGCTTAGTGTGGCTTTCCCGTAGTGTTACTGGTTTCCTCACCGCATGCACTGTGCAGTTTGGAGGCATGGAAAATAAAATAGGAGAAAATGTTATATTGGTACAATTGTTTCTTCCATTGCTTCACCTGCTCTATACTTTCCTTTTGCATATATTTAATTATTTGGTTGATTGAAAATAAATATTTATTAATCAATTTTCAGATAGCATCAAGATGGCTGCACATGGTTCCCTGGGGCATGTTCAAACTGATGAAACATGTTAAAGAGAAGTACGGAAATCCACATGTGTTTATTACTGAAAATGGTAGGTAGCTGAAGATTATAGTCTTCACATCTGATTAGATTATTTTTTCCTTAAGAAAGTCGATGATGTTTAGAAGTTTTTTATGGCAGATAATAAAAGAGTACTACAGATTTTAAACATCCTATTTCCATTCACTTATGCTGACGTATGTTTGATGCTGTTCTGTCCGTAAAAATGAATTGACAGTGATATGCGAGTCTATTGCAGTTTGAGCTATATGGTTCATGATGATGCCCAGAACAAGTGAAGACAAAGATATAGTTCTCAGAGGATGGTGTTGGGTTGGCTCTGGCTACCTCAGGTCAGCATATCCACTTCCTGAAATTTCCAACATGATTTTTTTCTTACCAAACGGGGCCTCACATAGGCAAGCTTGGGTGAGGTTAAACCACTATCATGCAAAATGAGCATAGCATGTGGAGCCACCCCAAGGACCACATCCATGTCCAGGAGAGGACTAGGCTATACAAACTCCTTGGCCGTGAAAGGACAAAGATGTTTGTATCGCTGCATTCATAGTTTATCTTGGGTCTGTTTTAGTTGGAACTCGAGGACTGAAAATAAAGAAGCATTTATTTCAATTTTCTTTTCCATTTAAATGTACTGTATTATTTTGAAATTTTGGCATGTCCATTTCCTCCTTATGATGTAGTAAAGATGTATTTTGCAGAATTATATCACTGCAAAGAATTGCGAAATCTGCATTCAATTTCTTTCTCATCTTTGAAGTCATCCCAGGTAAAGAAATTTTTTGAACAAAAGAACAATATTTAGGTTATAAAGATATTGACTACATAAATAAAGAAATAATTTGAAGAAAATAGAACATTCTCTCTTTGTTGACCATCCATGATATTTTTCCAATAAGCCACTAATTAGAATGAGAATTTTTTAGCTTCAGATGCAAATGAATTTCTCCATATAGGGGACACATGCAGGTTACTCTTATAAGACCATATATTATCACCAGAACGTGGTTAAATACTTTAGAATATGTTATTTAAATCTAAATATATTTTCATCAATTCCCAACAGTCTAATTTTCTAATGGACGGGCGCGGCAACACGCGCCTACATGATCTAGTAAGGCTCAAAACAAGTAGGTGGTATGCAAGCCAACATACACATACTTGATTACTCAAGATAAGTAAGTAGAGAGCACACCACATACAAACACTAGCAAGGTACAAAACCAAACACATGCAAGGGTGCAAGCAACTTTGAATGAATATATGATTTAAGCACAAGTTACCATAAGGAGGAACATTGGATATGAGATAGAACAATATAATCCAAATGACTTGACTTGAGAGAATATAGTTGATGAAGATCATTTAATTTTTCATAATGTAGCCAAGTCTCCAATGCCCTCCAACAACACCTATTGATCAAGTTTTAGCTTGTTGGTCCCCAACCAAGTTGGGTCCTAAGAGGTTAGTCACAATAGGCTTGGCAACCCAAATGCGGAAATCCATAACGGTGCATGGGTCTAGATGCACCCACTATGCATTTTATTTTTAATTTTTTTTCAGAATGTCAAAAAATTCCGAAAAAAAATCCGGATGTAAATTACAGCGTGATGTGTTAGCACAAAAATTGGCATGGTGAAAAAACTTTTTATGCACCCTGTGCAAAAAGGACAAATTCGGACGAATTTGTCCTTTTTGCACAGGTGCATAAAAAGTTTTTTCACCATGCCAATTTTTGTGCTGACTCCAAACATGTTCGACTACATGCAAATATTTTTTTTGAATTTTTTGACATTTCGAAAAAAAAATTTGGGACAGCGGGTGCAGCTGCACCCGTGTCCCAAATCGCCGTGTCCACCCAAATGGTTCTTTTCTTGACACCACTTTGAGTACCAACATATTTGGCAAACACATTGCCAACCTTATCCTTCTGAAGAGAATAAACATCATCAATTATAATGGGGTTGGATAAGGTACCATTAGTGCATCAAGAAGCAAAGTGGCCATTCTCACGGCATATGTAGCAACATTGGCTTCCTCCCTTCTTCTTAGTTGGAATCTCGATTTGAGTAGGGGTAGCTTGATTCTTCTTGGGAAGAGGCCTTTCTTTAACTTGAGTAACTTGAGGCCGCTTCCCTTGTTGCTTCTCACTAAGAGACTTCTTTTTCAACGGGCAAGATCTAACATGGTGCCCTTCAACCTTGCATTTGAAGCAAACAATCTTGGCCGAAATATTGACTTGTTCTTGGCCCTTTTTCTTCTTACTATATTTGGACTTGTTCTTGTTATTGGAGTTGAATCCAAGTCCACTCTTGTCATTGGGGCGTCTTTGAACACTCAATATATTGTCAAGTGTAGACTTCCCAACATGACGCTTTTCCAAGTCTTTCTTCACATAAGTGACTTGGGACTTGAGCTCTTTTAATTCCTCTGCATGGTTAGTATCAACACAAATACTAGAGGAAGTAGATATTTCATTGTTAGAGCAACAAGGCAAGGAAAGTAATTCATTGCAAGATTTAGCAAAAGTATGAGATAACGAATTACTAGGACTAGCACAAGGTAATATAGTTTTTTTAGTAGAAGTTGTGCCTTTGTCCACATGAGGCTCACAAGATGTTACCTTTGTAGTGATAGCTTCATGAGCTAACTTTAGCCTAGCATGGGATGCTAGAAGATCCTCATTAGAGCTAGATAGATTTTCATGATTTTATTCCAATTTCCCATACTTGCTAGTTAACAACTCAAGTTGAGCTCTTAGCTCAATATTCTCCTTCAAATAGATGGTTCACAAGATGTGGAGTTAGTAGCACAAGCATCATTAACTTTAGAAATGGAAGAAGACAACTTGGTAAGCTCATCATTCAACCTAGCATTTTCCTCAATAATATTAGCATGATTACAAGAGGAAGTAGAAGAGCTAGGCACAACAATTTTAGATAGTTAAGTTTGGAGTTGATCATGAGACTTGGTAAGGAGAGATTGTTCACTTTCCAAAGCCTTATGAGCTTTGTCAAGTCTCTCTATGTCCTCAATTAGTCTAGCATTGCCAACACAAAATTCAACTTTTTCCTTTTTAAGCACTTTACATTTAGCAAGAGCATGATCTCTTTCCTTAATGATTTTAGCAACAATTAGATCATTTGTTTCATCAAGAGATTCAAGTTTCTCCTCAAGAGACACTCGAAGCTCATGTTCTTCCTCAAGATCATTTTCTAAGGATGCTTTTTCCATACCATCCTCTCTTTCAATCCTTCCCTTTTCTTCAATGATATCCTTGCACTTAATAGCAAAAGTCAAAATATCACATAAGTAAGAGCAAGCTTTACTACCTTTAGGGAGAGCACCAAATGCCATCTCACTCTTCTCCTTTAAGGAGTCAATATCATTCTCTTTTAATCCATAATAATCCTCATCCTCATCATCACAAGGTGTAGAGGGTTCCAAAGGTGAAGATACTTTTGAATCCCTAGCCATAAGGCAAAAGTGAGAAATGGACGATGATGATGAAGAATTACTTGAAGCACCATTGAGGTCCATGTCTTGTTCCAACAAATGTTGGGTTTACTCTACATTGTTAGTCATACAAGTACTAGAGGATATGGAAGCATTATTTTCATGACAACAAGACATAGAGAGCATATCATCATGAGATTTAGTTAAGCAACTATTACATGATATGCGAGGACTATCAACACTAGCATGTAAGATATTTGTAGTGCTAGAAGAGTTAAGTTCAAAGATAGAACGTTGCAATGAGATAGAGATGAAGTATAGTCAATAGTAGATTCACCATCAACAATGCAATTTCTATCACCACTCACCATTTTATTACCTTGTGACAAATCACATGTTGGTGAAGTGGAAGAAGTTGTGAGCTCATCACGACCGGAGATGGAGGGAGAACAATCATCCTCAATAATGTTGGATACTTCATATTTATCTTGAAGCTTTGTCCAAAGTTCATGAGCGTTCCGAAAAGGCATGATTGATGCAAGAACTACATCGCTCAAAACACATATAAGGCCATTAGATACTAGAGTACCGAGATGTGAGTTTTCCTCATCCACTATAGATAATTCTTGGGAATCCATTGGAGGAGAAAAACCCATATCTACAATACTCTTTATGTAATTTGGACCCATGGCCCTAAAAAGATTAAGCATGCGAATTTTCCAAACATCATAATTTGTGCCATCGAATTTAAAAATGGGGTTGAGCACTAATTCTCTAAACGACATCTTTACTCTTTAGGCGGTAAATCCCAATAAAGAGAGAGCCCAGGCTCTGATACGAATTGAAAGGATAAGGATGTCGCCTAGAGGGGGGGGGGGGGTGAATAGGCGATTTAAAACTTTTCCGGTTTAGGCTTGATAAATGCGGAATAAAACTAGGTGTTTTAATTTAACAAGCATACAACCTAAATATACTAAGTTCACCTATGTGCACCAACAATTTATGCTAAGCAAGACAAGTAACAAGGTGATAGCAAGATATAATACTTCAAGCACGAAGGCTATCACAATGTAAAATGCATAAGTAAATAGCTCAGGCATAGAGATAACTGAGGCACGCGGAGACGACGATGTATTCCCGAGTTCCTCCTTTTGTGGGGAGCACGTCCCGTTGGAGGGGTGTGAGTTTCAAACTCAAGACGCCACAAATGTCCTCACCCTATTCTCCGATGAACCTTGCCCAAAAGCTCGGTTAACCTTCCACTATCGGAATCCTTCAAGGCGGAATCAGGAGCCCTTACAACAAACTTGAGGCACAACCCACAAAAGGATTGGGAGCTCCCAAGTGACCACAAAAGGTCCCAACTAGCCACAAAAGGACTTGACCACAAAAGGTCTCAAGAACACCGTCTAGGGTCCAACGACCCAAGAGTAACAAGCTGACAAACTTTCACTTCCACGAATTTTTGTGGAGAGAGCAAACCGATGCACAAAAGCAAAGGCAAGAACACAAGAAGTGCTCAAGTCCTTCACTCTGAAATCCCACCAAAAGCAACTAATGCTTATGGGGGAGAAGAGAGTAAAAACAAAGAAGAACTCAACAAATGGAACTCCAAGATCTAGATCCAAAGGGTTCCCCTCACTTAGAGGAGAGATGGATTGGTGAAAATGTAGATCTAGATCTCCTCTCTCTTTTTCCTCAAAAAGCAGCAAAAATCATTGGAGGGATTGACAGAACTCAAAGCTTTGGAGGTCAACAATGGAGGAGCAGAGAGAGAACCAAAACTTGGGAACCATTGGGGAAGAAGACCCCTTAAATAGGTCCCCATCAAATCCAACTGTTGGGGGCAGTTTTTCCTGCGCGGGTCGGAAGTTCCGGTACTTACCCTGGAACTTCCGCCCCTTCCGGACCTCCGAAAAATGGCTAAGTCTCTTAACTTTTCGGTACTGGACTTGGGCCGGAACTTTGGCCGGAACTTCGCCCGGAACTTCCGGGGGCCGGAATTTCCGGCCCCTAAACCGGAACTTCCGCCCCTTCAGAAAACTGTTCCAAGCCACACTTTACCATGTAAGATTCTAGAGTCCAACACCTGAACTCCAATCTTTTCCTATGGACAAGATCTATAAGAATATCTCAATGCAAACATTAGTCCATAAGGGATTGTCATTAATTACCAAAACCACGCATGGGGGCAACATGCACTTTCAACAACTAGCAATCGAACTCCGGTGGAGTAGTTCAAAGATCAACCGAGTTTTCATCCAATAATTGCGAATATGTTGAATGCATGGGATAGCTGCACAATTCGAACATTGCTTAGCCTCGGACCACGCGATTGGTGAACACACGGGAGAAAGAAAAGAATTTTTACCTTCCCGGAATTTCGTCGAACACGTTGGGCACGTCGGAGGGGGCGTGGGAGCTGTGACCGACTGCCGAAGCACAAGGGGCACGACCTCAAGCCGGCACCTTGGCCTTCTTCGGTGGCTTCGGCTTGGCGGCGTGCGTCTTCGGCCTCGCGTGTCGTGCCCAGGAAGCCGCACAGGACACCGCGGTGACATGAGGAGGAGGAGAATGCAAGGCGCTGGGAGCACGGGCGGCGCCACCCACCCCGAGCTGCTTCCGTATCTGGCCGGCGATGGGTGGAATTGTGTGTTCAAGGGGACGGCGGCATCCGGAGGCGCAGGAGGTCGCGTCTGCGCTTTTGTGGCCGGCGGCGAAACGATTCTGGACTGGTATATATCCTTCTTGGTCAACATTTGTGAAGACCATTTCAAAACCAGCCAATAAGAAGGATTCCATGACGCAGTATTTGGTGTGTTACAAGCTCGGTTTGCAATTGTTCGAGGTCCGGCT
Source organism: Poa pratensis (assembly GCA_947311845.1). NCBI lineage: Eukaryota > Viridiplantae > Streptophyta > Magnoliopsida > Poales > Poaceae > Poa > Poa pratensis. The sequence goes on along the minus strand of CAMZMU010000107.1, from coordinate 107,161,708 downwards.
CGTTTTTTGGATATTGAAAGGGTATTTGGTGTGTTACAAGCTCGGTTTGCAATTGTTCGAGGTCCGGCTCGTTTTTTGGATAAGAAAACCCTCTGTGATATCATGACGGTTTGTGTGATTTTACACAACATGATCCTTGAAGATGAGAGGGGTTTAACTTTGGAATTTTTCTGTGATAACATTGGTAGCCGAGTGAAGCCCCAAACGAATTCGGACCGGATCCAAACTTTTCTTGAGACCTACCGGCAGATTGAGCACAAGGCCACACACATTCAGCTCCACAAAGATCTTGTTGCACATAAGTGGCAATTGTATGGGAAGAACTAGATTCACATTTTATTCATTTCAGATTGTTGTAATTTGAACCATTCATTTCCATTCGGAACATATGTTATTGTTTTAATTATTTGGATTTAAACATTTGTTGTAATATGGATGATTGTTGTATTGTGTGATATTAAAACGCTTATTATGTTGAATTTATATTGATGTTTATTTCATATGTTGTTTAAAATCATGAATTTGATATCAAACATGCAAAATTGATTTTTCAGTACTGGTACTGGTACGTTGTGCAAAACAGACGCAATAAACTCGTTTCCGGTAGGAGTTTACAACATCTGATCTGCCACGTGTCTTGCGGTACCCAAAAAGGTTTTCCGCTCAACCGGATAAGTTTATCCGGTATGGATTTTTTGGGTATCTGCTAGAGTTGCTCTAAGACCAACGACATTGTGTTTGTGTGTCAAAAGGGATTCAAAGGGTTGTTTGGACCGGCTAAAAAAGTATCCGGCCAAAACTAATTTTTAACTCTCGGTGCACCGTGAAATCACGAGAAAATCTTGTTTAAAAGTTTTAAACATTTCTCAACAAAAATACGTTATATTGAAAAGTTGGAGTTCCATAGACATGTAAACCCATTTACGGCGACACTTCAAAAGACGCGCTCATCTGCATTGATGACGTCATGGCGCAGACGCTTCCTCGCCGCAGAGACATGAAACGACGCCTCACTGCGCCCGGTTGGGAAACCGAGACGCCACCCGCTATTAATTCATCTGACCGGTCGCACTCTCAATGACAGGGGTGGCTCGCACATCGGAGGCCGATGTGGCGACGCGCGCCGTTTCATCCGACGCAGCCCAGCGGCCCCCCAAGTGAAGGGTGTGGGCTGGGTGTGCCGGACCAAATATTGGGCTGCGCCTGACCAAAATCGAGTTTGGGCGCCGCTAGTGGGAGTCATTTTTGGTCCGGCGCGGTCCAAAGCCTTTGGGCGGCCGTTTGGGCGCCCCGAGTGGAGATGCTCTTAATAGTTTTACAAAATTCTTAACAAAAACGCATTGCGTTACGAAGTCTCCTCCATGACATATGGAAATAGCTCCTCTGATCCTAATGCACTCATGGATTTGAAGCGATGTTGTATTGAATCGGGGAAAAATATCTGGTGATAACCAATTTTTAGTGGAACGGGTGAAAACCCACAAAAATATAATGTTTAATAGTTTAAAGAATTCTTAACAAAAATGCATTGCCTTGGGAAGGTAGAGTTTAATAGAGATGCAAATTAAAAAGTTGATCTCAAAATTGTTTACGAGCTATGAAAATCTCCTAAACTATTTCGAGTTTGAACTTGCAGGTGGCAAGCGGACCGGTGGCCGGAGTTAAGGAGCGCTCATGCGCTAGCCTCCCCGGCCGCTATATAGAGGCGGGTTCGTCGCCGTCTCCACTGCAGCACCACACTTCTCCACCACCTAGCCATGGCTCCTCCCCGGCGCGACACCCGGTGCTCGCTTGACGGAGGAGGAACTTCCCCGTCTACAGGAGGCGACGCAGGCCCGCAGGGTGCGCCAGAATGAGCAACCGATGCTCGGCGCGTTGCACGACGCTCGCCTCCGCCAACCCAACCATTGCCGAACGACCATGAGGCGTGCTCATCCGCCCGCGCTCCTCCGCCAACGACGGACCTGCTCACGGAAGCCGAAGCGAGGGAACTCATCCACACGGACACACCGGTGCCGACGAACAGCCGCCTCCCCGAGGGATGGGCGATGAACCCAGCTCGTGTCCCGGTTGCACCTCGTCTCACCGGCCAGGTGCGCCTCGACTACATCGCCATGTGCCAGCAGACCATGTCACCGGAACTGTACGACGACGTTAGGCACGAGCCAAACTCAGCATACTGGGACGACCAGATCGACATGGAGCACGCCTACCGCCTCAACTCCTTCTTCGCCCGCGAGCCGCCTGCGAGCTGGTTCGACTCCGACGACGACATCCTCACCAACACCTTCAACGAGGACTTCGCGGTGGGCATGGAAAGGGAGAAGGTCCGCTAAGGACGGCGTGGGTGGCTCGACGTGAAAGAGAAGAACAAGGCCGCGTGCAACCTCCTCCGCCGCAACCTCAACAAGAGGCGGAGGAGGTTGAGGGTGATGATGACGGCTCCCAGGACTGGTCGTCGCCGCAGTGGGACGCATGCGCGATGCAGCGCGCCATTGAGATGGACATACCCTCCTCCTTGGCCTCGCCTCCCGCGCTGCCGTCTGCCACCACTGGCTACCTCAACTGGCTCTGCTCCTGCTGCTGCCGAGCACCTCTACCTGCGTTGGCGGGCTCCTGCAATATTCGAAGGTCACCATGCGTATGTCAACTCATGTGTGGGACGAATCAAGGAGGGAGCAACGCTCTAGGCTCAAGCCGGCACACTTAGGTTTGGGACATCCTGCGAACGACATGGGACGTTCATTCGTTGTACTTTGTTCTTTTTTGCTTTCCTCCTAAAAGAGTGTAACCAAACTTCTGTCTTCTCAAATTGAAGCGTCCCAACCAATCTTTTCTTTCGTTCTTACAAGAGATCCAGAACTAGCCGCCGCCACCACCTCCGTCTCGTCTCCATAGGTCGGTTCCCCCTCCTCCGGCCGGTGTCGGGAGGGGTGGGGAACCCAATATATGAGTAGAGTCTTCAATAAAATTAGTGTTTCTCAATAGACTGGATTAGGGTTTTGGTAGTCGTCTTATTCTTCAATGGAGATGACTTCGTCTACAATAAGTAATGTTTGGCCCATCGTTCGATAACGAGATCTCCTTCCCAGCGTTAATGGTGGTGTTGAAAGATTATATTTGTCTAGGTATGGTTCTTCAGATCTTGCTTCGCTAGATCGATCTTGGATTTTTTCATATGGTTGTCGCGAGGAGGATTGTCCTCGCAATATCTGTCCCGCTACTACGTCTTCGACAATGGTGATTCGTTCTCTCGGCTCCCAATGACGTCGACCATTTTTTTCGGTTGCTTTTCCTTGAAATATCAGTGTTGGTACTCTTGCCGATGTTGATTGATTATTTTAATGGCTGCGTGCATGCACAAAGCCTTGGCATTGCGGTTCAAAGTTAAAATTGTGGGAGAAGCTTCGCTGGTATTCACGTGTCTGTGGTTTTGTATCTTTGCCATTGTTTTACGGCTGTCTTCAGAAAAGTACAAGATTATATCATGAAAGAAGAAAGGGTTTGAAGATCTCGAAGATTTGTTCGTCTCTTTAGTATTTATTTTGTAATCACAGTAGTGAGCTCATGTATCTTTATCATGTACTATTTGCTACTATAAAATAAATGGTATTGATTGTCAAAAAAAAACTTTTGTCTTCTCTTTTGAAGTAAACGTATCTGGATTAATTAGCAGAGATTACATCGGATTACACTGGAACCATCCAGACACGGGACAGCTGTCCCCCTTTTACAGAAAACACCCCATAAAAATAGAAAATAACGCACACGTCCCTGGGGATTCCTGCAACTACATGTCCGCCGCCGTCCATGTCCTCGCCGTCGCACCGCCACAGAGGAGGACGAGAAGGAGCAGGAAGGCCGCTGAGTCGCCTGCACAAGCCTATTGGGAATCAGATCCCGTTGAGGTCGCCGCATGTGCCACTCGCCAAACGCATCGTGACCTTGGCGTCGAAGATGGATCATCGGCGGGGGGCACGCCCCGACCTGAGCAGGAGGTCGAGCCGGACTCGGCGTGGAGCGCCAGCCTCGCAGCTCGCAAGAAATCCAACAAAGGGGAAGCAGCAAGGTCCACTCCGCCGATTTTGAGGAAGAGCAGCAGCGCATCTTCCGCTCCTCGCCGCCACAACCGGCCAGAGGAAGATGGCACCATCTCATCCCGCGATCTACAGAGCAAGTGATACAGCTAGCGAATTTATTGAATGGGCTTCGATCATCTTCTTCCCTGCAAGAAATCCACCATGGATCCGACCTGCAGAAAAGAAGAGACCCGGCTCCAGCGTCGCTGCGAATCGCCGGAGACCAGCCAAGAAGGAAGAAGAAGAAAAAGAAACGGACATCCGCCACGACAACTCCAAAAGCTATCACTACATATTTAGATCTAACCCTAATCCTGCTATCTACAGCCCGCGCTGCGCATCCTCGTCCGCACCGGCCGGCAGCGCCGCCGGAGAGGAGAGAGGAGCGAGCCGGGGACGAGATCTGGGGGCGGAGGTCGACTCTCAAGAGGAGAGGAGAGGAGAGGAGAGGAGAGCCGTATGTGAGCCTTTTTCACTCTTTGCCCTGCCTTTGAGCGTTCAACTTTTGTCTTCTCAATGAAATGAAATTCAAAAGACCTTTGTGTTTTCTCGAAAAAATAATGGTGAATCACGTGTAGGACGATTGGACGAACCCAAAAGCTCCCTCGCCTGCATGACGCGACCACATCACGTCGGTGCGGGCACGACCAAGCCAGGTCGGCCTTCCGAGCCGCGACAGCGCCGCCCGAACAGCCACGCGCCGCCACCCACCGTCTGCTGCTGAGCCCCACCTAACCCACCGATTCCGGTACTCACCGACGGGCCGGCCCCACCTGGCGTAAACCACCTGCACCGTCCCGCGCAGGCCCAGCACGCGGCCGTACAGATTAATTCCCCTTCCAGAAACAACAGCTTTGCTAAACACACCTCCACTTATTCTTTTATTATCTCATACGTCTTCGACCATAATACAATCTACTGCCAAGGACTTAAACGCAGAAATTTCATGTCAAATAAACAACTAGTATTACTGTACGAATTAGTCTAATCCGAGCTAATCTGCTTCCAAGCGAATAATCTTTGCTCCCCGTCACGGCCTCGCGTCGCTCCCGTCTTTGTCTCTGGTCGTCTTTTTCCGCTCCCCTCCTCTCATCTCCTCCGCCCCCGCGCGAATAAAGCCGGCGGCCGACCGATTCCCCGAGCCCCAAGCAAGCTCCGATTCCCCCACCCGAGCGCCGGTCGCCTAGGTTAGGGTTCGGCCCCGGAACGCCGATGCGCCAGCGCCACGCATGGCGGTGAACTGCCTCTACGTCGCCGCCGCGTCCACGGCGGCCAGCGCCGCCGCGCTGCAGTGGTGGTCGGCATCCCTCCTCGACGCCCCGCAGGACGGGGATGCCGCCGCCAGGGACTGGCTCGAGACCGTGCTGCGCTCGCACGTCACGGTCGCGCTGCTGGCGAATCTGGCCGCGCACGTGTTCCTCCTCACCCTCCTCGCTCTCAAGGTGATTTTTGTTATAATCGGCTCTCCCTAGGATTGTTTGACATTCTGGGGGTTGTTTTGTGGCGCTAGATGGAGCCGAGTTGATCAAGCTCATGGAGCTGGGTTGCAGGTTCTGGTGACTAATTGCGTTCGCTACCTGCATGATACTATTCTGGTCCTTGACCTACCATTTTGTTCTGGGTGAATTTTGTTCAGAATGCCTCGTCATTTGACCATCCGTCCTAATTTCATTTACCCCAGGCTGATGGATAGATGCGGATAGTTGGTAGTACTGGGCAGTGTGTTGGTTGATTCAATGCTTTCTCCCGGTCAGAGTGCTGGTTTTGCGATAATCTGAACGTATGCTGGTAAGAGTGGAAACTGGAGTGTCTGCTCAGGCGGTTAGCCAAAGGACAACCCTGAAGGTTCTAGGAAAACAAAGTCTAGAATATAAGAATTTAAGATGACGGAGTAGCTGATTAGGAATAGCTTTGTTTCTAGAGCAAATTGAGTAATACTTGCTTCTAAGAGTTTCCTTAGCAGTTTGTTACTGTCATGTTTTGAGCAACCAAAAGACGTACCATATTGCGCTCAAATGCTGCTGCTGCTGCTGCTCGATAACTTATAGCTTGAATCTTAGGATGCTGCTTCCGTTAAGCTGAGATGATGTTTGATGCTTCTTTTTGATGAGTTGATTATGTTGTTTACTGGCTTTGGGAGAGCAAGAGCTGAGTTGATGCTATGATAATATGATATGCTTAGTTGAATCTGTCCTCAAGATTCATTTGCTTGTGGATTGTTTAGTCTTAATGCAAGGCTTGTAAGCTCACGATACTAACTGCATCTCACTTTGTGGCAAGCTGACGATACTCATGAACCTTTCATACTTCCGTAAAAGAAAAGGTTAACTAGGGTATGACGGCTTGAGCCACTCTTTCAAATATGTCTTAAACGCCAAAACTATACATTTTTAACATCTGCTGTTGCTCGTTAGAATCTCAATGGTGTACCTCATTATTTGATCATCCCTTTTGAATTTGCTGATGTCTTACTGTTGTAGCTCAATTTCTTCTAATGTGCATTGTGCTATATGAAGACATTTTAGAAGTGGAAAACTCGGATCCTAATTCTGTAGCTCAATCAAGGCATTGTCTATGACTCTATGTTAGGAAGCTCTAGTTCCATGTATGACGTGCGCTGTGCACCGTGCAATGTAATTAGCTTATCAGTTTTCCTTTTTAAAGGAGATTAAACTTTTGATCTGGACTACTGGAGATTTCGACTTCATACTCTTACTCGGATTACAGAACTAAAGAACGACTGTACTTACTATTGCACAGCCACTCATTGTTTCTAAAAGCAGGAAAAATAAACAAACATGCCATCATTCTTTTGAAAGCAGCATAACTGTGTAACTGAATCTGGCTATCTATATCTTCTCTTGGCGCCTTTCATTTTAAGCTGAAAGCATTCAGAATTATTTATTAGCAATTTCTTGTAGTGCAAAATATCTCGCGTGCTGCAAGTGCAACTCGGCTATAAATTCAGGCTATGTTTGGTAGCAAAGTATTTTTGAAGTATTTCAAGAATACCACAGTTTTTAAAAATACTACAGTTTATAATACTTTGATGTGTTTGGCTATGATAAAAAACTCTGTTATTAATACTACAGTATTGCTAAAACTTCCGTATTTTCAAAGTATTCTAAAAACAACCCCAGACCTCTTTTTTCAGAAACGGAGAAAGCTAGAAAGATCACCCCGCCTCGCTAAGCTTACCAGCGCCTGTTTTCTCAGGAGATCGGTGTGGAGGCTACATACAAATCTTATGGGCAGCGCCGCTCTGGACTGTAATGGTAGATACGCGACCGTTGAACTCTCGAGGGGTCAGCCATGGCAGCTTGCGGTGGACGGACGGCCCGGTAGAGCCGCTGGCCGAGATCTTGACCCCAAACTACAGCCTACAGAGTACAGACAGTCCCGGCCCGGTGCACGGCCACACCCCGCCCGGATCAAGACACACGCTCTGCTCTCAGCTGTTCATGGCCGGTGGTAGTCCCGACTCCAGTTACGGCTTCGTCGTTGGTGTCTCCGGCGCTTTATGTTGCTAATTACAGCAATAGCCAAACGGGTCAAAGTATTCTAAAAACTTCAAAATACTCTGATTTGTCAAAACTGTAGTATGCAATGCCCAGGCGATAAAATACTTTATTATTAGTAATACTTCAGTTTTAAGAAAACTCTGTTGCCAAACTAGGCGATTCAGCATGCTTATCTTCTTATTTTTCTAGTACAGCAGTGAGACTTACATCTGTTTTTCTCCTATGCAGACTTTATTTTTTGTTCGGTTAACTTCTTCAGAGACTAGAAAAGTGCTGGAACACATCATTAACTATGTAATTTACAAGGTAATTACCCCCTCCGCTCTCTCTCTCTCTCCTCTTATTTTGTGTGTTTCTTCCATTGCACTATTATTGTGTTTTTACTGCTCCCAAATAATGCTTAAAATTCGACCTGCTCAAATTCTAGTCCTCTGAGCAAGTCTATGTCTAATAAGATGACACTTCAATTGAACACCTCAGATCTTTAAGCAGCTGGATGATGAGATTATATCTTTGAAAGGAATTGCGTACAATTGTGCATTTGTATATGAGTCTCGGCCGAAATAAAATGCAGCTGTGCCCTCATGCATTCCAATAATGAATATATACACGCATCATAGGAAAACATTATCTCCGCAGTTTATTAAAAGTAATTTACTTGACAGTACCCTGTGCATGCTTTTTGTTCTTTTACTCAAAAGTTCTATTGGAAGTATGCGTATAATTTGATTAGAATTGGAACTAACTGCAAGAAAAATATGACTACTTTACACCTTGTTACGGTTTAGTGTTCGCATTGCAACTACAGGCACACATTTTCTAGTTAGTTAGATAGTCGCCCTTAAGAGTAAACTGGACATAAAAGTAGCACCAGGTAGATTGCCACTTGTGTCGCTTTGCATTGGTTCTTGTAAGAAGAAAAACCTCCACACCAAGTCTAAACCAATACTACTGCACTTGGCACCAGCTCCCATTACTCGTTGTGACCTCTAAAAGAACCTGGCATTTGGGTCCCACATGCTAGTGGGGGTGGAAGGATACCAGTGAGCCCACATGTGAGGTTCATCTTCTAGCTCTCTTATCTGTTCACTCCTGCCCTGTCCTTGCTGATTGGCTCACTGAAGGCAGAGACTCCCTTCTTGCTGCTGTCAAGCAGCTGACCCGGGCACGGATACTACTAGCGTTACTGTTCACTTGTGATTCAAGATGTAAAAAAAAGGTTAGAGAAATTTTCTACCACACTATTTACAGTTTTACAACTGGAACGACGATAAAGAGATGGCCAAAGCCCTAGCTGCTGCTTACTTGTGCGTGTATGCAAAAACAAAACAATGTTATATGCGCGTGAACCAACACAGGATGGAGATGTGAACTGTTTTTCTGTTGATAAAAAGAAATGTTTGCTTCGCTTTTACATGAGAAATTATACACTTGATTTAGATTGGAGAAATAGTGCATGTGATGTTGTCAAGTTTGCACACAACAAAAGATCTTGTCCAGTTGATTCCCAGGAAATCTAGAGCCACTTAGATTGTTAACTCGTACAAGATGTAAGGCACTTTGGAAGAGTCTAGGGAACTCTACGATCAGAGGATCAATTGGCTATTACTTTGGTAGTCTATGGCCAGCAGAACCGATATTCGATGGATGTATCACTAATGAGGCTACTAGCATCTGGGCTTTGCTGTGCATGAAGGCCTGTGGATGGGAACCAGGAACCAGACGTCAAAATCAAATACAAATAAAAAAGAACTTCCGAGACGTAGAAGCTTGTCTATCAAGTACAGATCGGTTCCTGATTTTATATCCTTTTTTATTCTAGTCATGAGATGGAATTTAGTCCAACCACGCTATATGAATAGCTGCATGCGCCATGTAGCGATAAGTTAATAAGTCGCGATGTATGCTTCATGGTAGATAACTTCATCAGTAATCTTGATAAATACCCCTGGTTTTGGAGGAAACTTTGTATAACCTGTGTTGTGATTTCTGTGTATTTTTTTTTCTGCTTTGTGAGTTGTGGTCTACAAGATTGGTTTCTACAGGCTGAACCACAAGGTTCAAAAAACTCTACTTCGTCTACACTCGGTGTGCGAGTGATATGCCTTTAACAAGGTGGAGGAAGTGACGTGAAAGATCAATTCCACACCTCAAGAGCTTGTCATTAGTAGCCCATGCAGCAACCTTGAAGCCCATCCCAACCCTTTGGAGGACTCCTCCTTGGCTGCTCGCATGGCGTTCCTTGGTTTCAACACGTGGCCAAAGCAACAAAAAAGAATGAGAGGGTGATGAAAAAAAACCCGAAGAAACACTCACATAAAATGAGAAAAGAAAAAGGTAGCAGGACCACATGAGGGGACCACACACTTGAAGACTAGTGAGGTAGAGAGCTCTTTGGCAAGGGCAGAGCAGAGTGGCAGCATGAAGGCTTGTCCATGTCTTGGGTTGTGGCCAACCTCGAACCCGTCATCGTAAACTGCACCGCTCTGCTTCCATTCCCTTGTTACTCCCTCCATGTCAATGGCCCCACTTCGTTCTTCCCACGTGTTCCTGCACTTTGGACTAGCGTACAGTACCATGAGACGTCTCGAGTTGCGGTACAACAAAAAACAAAGAAACACACCCATTCAGGACCGCGAGATAGTTGGAGCTTGGGTGGAATAATTTTTCATGGTAGGGCTTTGCCGCTTTGAGGGATTGTGCGGCGGAGTGACTTGAGGAGAACGAGTAGGGGCAAAATGTTTGGGCAGAGCTATGGGGGCTTGGTGGTGTGTCAATGGGTTATGTAATGGATTTGTGGTAAACAAAGCAGATGAGAGGAGGAAGAAGCGACCCATTATACTGACCAGTAGAACCCACATTCAATGAAATGTACATGGTAGCAACGTGTAAAGGATTCTAGTGCAGAGTACAATATAGTTTCTTCCGAATTGTGTTAAGTGTTTATTTCTTGCAAACTGCGAAGTCTTGTGTGCTCTATCATGTGAATAAGATGACAATGACCTCTCTTCTTGCAGGGAACTTTTCTCCCATTGGTTGTGCCTCCTAGTTCTCAGCAAATAATTCTTTGGTCAACTTGGTTGGTCCTTCTTTGTTCACTGAAGGTACTGTGTGAAACTACGTCAACTATTGAGATTCAACTTAGCATATTAACTGAAATGCATGTCACATCCAGATGTTCCAGTCACTGGCCAGAGAACGTCTTGAGCGCCTCAATGCGTCGCCCTCAGCAACTCCATCAAAATATCTTCGTGTATATTCTGCATTGTTGCTTGTTCTTTCGGCTGATCTACTATGGTAATATTCCCTGGTTAGTCAGCATGAATCAAGCTTCATAGCAATTAATCTAGTTATTTTTGGAGAGGATTTTACCCAATTTGCTAAGTGTATTACGTTTATGGTGTTTTCCTATTGTTCTACGGTTGGGGTATATTCTTAAGTCCTTGTACTATATATTTGCCTCCTGGGCTGTGTAACAAACCTGTACCGCTTGTTACCACTGCGGCTCGTCATCTTTGCTGTGGTGCTCCTCAGCAAGTTATCTCCACTCTTGGGGCAAACTTGACAGCCCAAACTCGTACGGTACTCGTCGTAGTTGTCATGTACTCCCTCCGTTCCGAATTACTTGACTTGGGTTTGTCCAAATACGGATGGTATAGATACATCCGTATTTGGATAAAACCAAGTCAAGTAATTTGGAACGGAGGGAGTAGCAGCTGGTTGATGTCTCAGTGCTAGATCTGTCTCGTCTGCTTCCTTATCCCTGAGCTTCATGTTCAGCCTTGCCTCTGTGCCGTTTTTCTTCAAGTTGAGCTGACCTGTTACCAGGCCAGGATTCGGGCCATCACCTTATCTTGTTACTTCTGGCCCTAGGCCTCTGTTTCTGGTGCGGATCGGTAGCCGTCAGTCTGTCCGGCATTTGCCAGCCGCCAGTCTGTCTGTTTTTCTAGCAAGGCCTCCTGTCGTGGATCCGCTCCGACTTCATCAGTTCTCTTGCCATCCTCTCACATTGCCACCGGTCACCTCTGCTGCAGCTTGTGTTGGCTGTGGTGTACTGCTACCTTCTGCAGGCTTGCAGCTATCATGTGTATCAGCGGCTGCTGCCCCGATGTGCTCTGCACCCGTAGTCTTCATTCAGCACCGCTGGCCTCCTCTGTTTTTACCTGACCACGGCTGCTGTCCATGAACTGATATGTAGCTGCAGGTTCTTTGCGCAGACTTGTGATCTACACGGTTACACACTGCTGCTTTACTCCACTTCATGGACAGTTTGCCGCTTGGCCGCAAACGCTGTTGGGTCGGTGGTGTTTGGCTGGGTAGCTGTTGTGCTGATGGTGTGTGTGCGTGCTGTTTTGGTTTAAGTGTTTGCTGGCCACCCTGTCCGTTGCTCTTGCATTGGTCCATGCGGTAGTCCATAAAAACCTTGGCCAATTCAGCCTTTGTTTTTCTGGTCCTAGTCTGTTCTTTCTTTTGGATGAGCATGGCGTCTTTCTGTTCGAATGGTCATCGGTCATAGAGGTCTTTGTGATACCGCTTTGCCGTCCTGCTTTCCTTGGAGTCATTTTTTCCTGCTTCTCTCTTTGGCTTGATTCGAGAGGTTTGGAGAGTCCACACTACGACAGTTCTATCAAGAATTCGACTTCCGTTGTTAATTTGTATCTAGTGTCGTACATTTCAAAAGCACTACTATGGTGTTGATATGAGTATTATGGTCTTCTCCTATTGGTCTAGGGTTTGCATGTGTCCTTTGGTCCTTGTACTATATATTCACTTTGGGTTGTGCATACAACAAACTCTGTTCATAGCACAAGTATAATGCTGTTTCTGTTCAGCAAACTCACTAGTTTTCTTATCCAACTTCTACAGGATGAAGCTTTGTGCAGGGTTCTGCAGGTCATGCAATTCTAAGTTATTTTGGCTTATGTTCTTTGAGCCACTTAGTATTGCCTTTGAGTCACTGCAGGTAATTGGACAAAAAATGTGAGGAATATTTATCAGTCCTTGACTTCTATTTGATTCTTATTAATTTTGCTGCACTGTTGCTGTTCTGAGAAAAAAAAAACAGAAAACTACATTAAGGTTATCTGCACATAGTTAATACTTCTGAATCTCTTGATGACTTTTCTGAAATAGCTTTGTCTTTTCTTGGCAGTCTATCATGGTGCATGGATTTCAGTTGTTTGACATTTGGCAGCGACATCTGATGGACAGTGGTGTGGACTATCTTGATTTCCAAAAGACTTATAAACAAGCAGCAGGTGATAAGCTACTTTTACTTCAGCTAACACCTTATTAATATACAACTCTAATGTTTTGCGTGTAAGATATGCTGTACAACTTTTGTGGTTATTTCCTGACGATAGGAACAGAGAGGAACACACATAGTACATCTAACAAAATAAGTGACATCCATGCTTGCATTCTTACTATCTAACTTTGAATATCTATATTAGCCTTGAAAATGGCATGTATACATCTATCTCAAAAGTTGGTTTCTTAGTATTTTAATTTTATCTGACTGTACAAATATATATGGCCAAAAAAATTGGTTGTCAAAAAAAGGAACATGCCAATGGCCAAAACAATACTTCTTCTTGACCTGAGAGTTACAAAAACAGCAGTTTTTCAGTCACACATATGCCACCACTTATATTAGTTCTGTCTATCTGTAAGCTGCTCTTTATCATCTGTCAATGTTTCAGGAGCAAGGCTACTAAGTCCCTGCTCATACTCCTAAACTCTTTTTATTTTGCCACCAGGATGTAACCATGATTTGTACCTGCAGGATCTTTTTCTGAGTGGAGAGGCAGACTTATCAGGAATTTTGGTTTCGTCATTGACTTGATAAGCTTGTTGATGTCACTTGGTCATTATTCTATGATCTTTTGGCTCCGTGGTATGGCGTTTCACTTGATTGATGCAGTTCTCATATTGAACTTGCGTGTAAGGCAGACGACACCTATTGGCAACTGTTGATAAACTATGAGATTATAATGAAAGTTATTTCACATATACTGATATGTGTTCTTTTGACATAATACAGGCTCTTGTAGTTTCATTTTTTAAGAGGATTAAAACCTACAACAAGTTAAGGAAGGCACTCCGTTCCCTGGATGGAGCACTTCCAGATGCTACATATTGTGAAATCTGCATATATGATGATGAGTGTGCCATATGCCGGGTAAATACTTTTTTAGATATGGAGAAGCTTTTCTGTCCTTTACTGCTTGTTTATCTGATTTTTTTGTTGCTTCTGCTGCAACTTGTAGGGACCAATGGCTCGAGCTAAAAAGTTGTCCTGCAACCATCTATTTCATCTACCTTGTTTGCGATCTTGGTATGCCCTTAGTTGCTTTTAGTGTGTTGCCGTTGATGCTTGATAATCTGCGGTCCAGTACTCCAGTTCATAGGTTGTGTGTGGAGCTGGGATGAGAGGCTAACCTGATTAGGGTTTCAGTGGCGGCTGAGGACTGGGACGTAAGAGCTCTCTTCTCTGTACAGGATAGAAACCTTTATATAGGTCATGTTCTGGGCTGGACTTGATGGGCCACAAAGAACTTAAGAAAGGCCCAGCTACGTATCTCCAACAGATATCCAACACTCCCCCTCAAGATGGGTGATAAATGTCGATCATTCCCATCTTGACACATGCAAGATTACACTCTTTTGTTCCCAACCCTTTTGTCAAACAATCTGCCACTTGTTGAGCTGAACGCACATAAGCCAATGATATAATCCCTGCATCAATCTTCTCCTTAATAAAGAACCTGTCTATCTCCACATGTTTAGTTCGGTCATGCTGGACAGGATTATTTGCTATGCTTATGGCAGACATGTTATCACACCACACTTTCAAGCTTCCTTCTCTAAGCACTTTCAGTTCACTTAAGAGGTTTCTTACCCACAACATTTCACTCAAGCCCTGTGACATATCCCTATACTCTGCTTCAGCTGTTGATTTTGAGACCACGGATTGTTTCTTGCTTCTCCATGACACCAAGTTTCCTCCAACAAACACACAATAACCTGAGGTGGATCTTCGATCATCCAAACAACTAGCCCAATCTGCATCACAGTAGCCATCTACATCCAAATGACCATTACTTTTGAACCACAACCCTTTTCCTGGAGTTCCCTTTAGGTACTTCAAGATTCTCTGAGCAGCTTCCCAATGTCCATCCCTGGGATCATGCATATAGCGGCTCACTACACTCACTACATATGATATATCTGGTCTAGTGTGGCATAAGTAAATTAGCCTTCCAACAAGTCTTTGATATCTTTCCTTGTCTACAGACTCGCCAGACTTTGCAGTTACTTTGTTATTTTCGTCAATAGGAGTTGAAGCTGCCCGGCATCCCAACATGCCCATATCATCTAGAAGATCTAAGGTGTATTTTCTCTGAGATAGTACTATTCCTTTTGAGGATCTAGCAACTTCTATTCCGAGGAAGTATTTAAGTTTTCCCAGATCTTTCACCTCAAAGGCTTGACTCAGGCACTCCTTTAGTTTTGCAACTTCCACATCATCATCTCCTGTGATGATAATATCATCAACATATACCGCAAGAATGGTGATTTTCTGCTGAGCATGTTTGTAAAATAATGTATGATCTCCATTGCATTGACCATATCCCATGCCACACACAGCCTGTCTAAATCTATCAAACCAGGCCCGTGGGGATTGTTTTAGACCATATAGTGATTTCTTCAGCCTACATACCTTTCCTTTAGTTTCAGCCGAAACAAATCCTGGTGGCATCTCCATATACACCTCTTCTTGTAGATCACCATGCAAGAAGGCATTTTTGACATCAAGTTGGTGCAAGGGCCATCCAAAGTTTGCAGCGCATGAGATTAATATTCTAATGGTGCTCATTTTTGCCACTGGTGCAAAGGTCTCATCATAATCAATGCCATAAGTCTGACTATATCCTCTTGCCACAAGCCTTGCCTTATATCTCTCAATCTTCCCTTCTGAATTTTGTTTTACTGTATAGATCCACTTACAACCCACTGCCTTCTTTCCTTCTGGGAGATATGTCAATTCCCATGTTTTATTTTTCTTCAATGCCTCTAATTCCTCCATCATTGCATTGCACCATCTTGGGTCCTGCTTGGCTGCCTTCCAATCTTTAGGAACAGAAACAGCTTGCAGTGATATAACAAAAGCCCGAAATGATGGAGACAAAGCCTCATTATTAGATGCAGTATGAGATGGACTCTCTTCCACAGATTCCACACTTGTGCTCTCTTGTTGTTCATGTTCAACTGGTCTCATCTACTTCTTGTTCCCTTGGAACTCGTCTTCTGGAGTAGACACGTGGGTTCGGTAGCCATCTTTGTGGTGGTGTAGGTCTGTCTTGAATTCCAGGAATCTCCGCAACAATAGGAAGCTGCTGCTGGTCACCATGCTGCTGGAAATCATCATTGCTTCCAACCTTCTCCCCCTCTTGAGCATCACCAAGATGGTCAAGACCGTGGAACAATTCACTAAGATCATTTGCATCGCCATAAAAAGGTTCTGACTCACGAAACGTGACATCCATGCTCACAAATGTCCTCCGTTCTGTTGGACTCCAACATTTGTACCCCTTCTGTCCGGAGGAATATCCAATAAAAATACATTTGATTGCCCGATGATCAAGTTTGCCCACAGATGGCCTGTGGTCCCTGACAAAGCATGTACAACCAAAGAGTTTGGGTGGAACAACAAAGTCATTCATATTTAGAAGGAGTTGGCACGGAGATTGCATACCCAATATTTTTTAAGGCATTCTGTTGATCAAATAAGTTGTAGTCATGACCGCCTCACTCCACAGGAACTTTGGTACATTCATGGTAAACATGAGAGAACGAGCAACTTCAAGAATGTGTCTGTTCTTCCTCTCAGCAACTCCATTTTGGGGAGGAGTATCAGGACATGAAGTATGGTGCAGGATACCCTGTGAGGATAAGAAAGTAGCAAAAGTTTTGTTGACATATTCAGTACCATTATCAGTTCTAATCATCTGGACTTGTACATTGAACTGATTTTGCACATAGGCACAAAAACTCTGAAAACAGGTGAACACTTCATCTTTGTGACGCATCAGATAAACCCAAGTCATTCTGGAATAGCAATCAATAAAAGTCACAAAGTACTTCATACCACTAACTGACACAACTGGACAAGTCCAAACATCAGAGTGCACAAGCACAAACGGGGATACACTTCTTATCCCCTTACTAACATAAGAGGTTCGTGTATGCTTAGCATACTCACATGAATCACAACTTAATTTGGTTCGGTCCACCCCATTCATAACATCAGGGAACACTTGAGACATTTTATCAAAAGCCATATGGCCCATACGACAATGATGCACCAGTGCCATATTCTCCTTTCCTCCCACAATTGCAGCAAGTATAGAGTTTGCCTCATGTCCTATCTTGTCACGATCCATGCGCCAAAGACCTCTATGCCTGGTTGCAGTCCCAATCTTCCTGCCCGTCATCCTCTCCTGAATTAAACACATATATTTATCAACCATTATACGACAGTCCTGCTGATCACATAGGGCAGTCATGGACACCAAATTTACTGGAAAGGCAGGAACATGTAGTACTGATGATAGTTTTATGTTGGGTGTACACTGAACCGAACCCACCCCTTTTATAGGTTGTGCTGTGCCATCGGCTGTTTGGATTGTGCCTCTATGTGTGGGAGAATATGGACTATAAGAATCAAACTCTCTAATATTTCCAGTAACATGTTTAGATGCTCCAGAATCTAGGATCCACTCTGAATCAAAGCTATGAGTGGCCATAGACACACTGTCAACATTACCTTCATTCGTGTAGACATAGTGGGCAAAGTTTCCAAACGTTGCCTCCTTTTCTCCTTCTTCCTTTGACTGACCTGATGATGTACTAGTCTTGGTATCGTCTGTTGCAGCCATATGTGCCTTGAAAGGTGTAGCATGTTGCTGTTCGTATTGTCTTCCATACTGCTGGCCACCACCTCTGCCATACTGATTTCCATACTGCTGTCCACCACCTCTGCCATACTGATTTCCATACTGCTGTCCACCACCTCATTGATTTCCATACTGCTGTCCACCACCTCTGCCATACAGATTTCCACCACCTCTTCCTCTGTAGCTTCCTCTGCCATAAGCATAACTTCCTCTTCCCCTACCAGGTGTCACATTGGAGGTACACTGATGCTTCAAGTGCCCTCTCAGTCCACAAGTGAAGCAATCTCTCATATCTCTTCTCTCAGTATTGTAGAAGGTAGGATGAGGGACTGAATCGCTGCATTTTGTCATCTTCAGTCTCACTTCCTCTCTGGACATTGCAGCGATGGCTTCTTTGAGTGAGGGAGTAGAGGGTTGATGCAGTAGAGCAGCCCTTCTACCCTCAAATTCTGGATTAAGACCTTTGAGAAACTTCATGACTCGCCGGCGTTCAATCCAGCTTGCAGCAGCAGTCACACATTCACCATGGACCAATTCTAGAGGATCAACATGGTCTAAATCCCCCCACAAGTGCTGCAGTTCAGCCACATATGCCATCACCGTTTTATCTCCTTTTCTCAAGTCATGTACCTTATCCTCTATCTCAGCAATCAACATAATGTTCCCCTTTCCAGAGTAGAGATTCAATAGGGTATCCCATACCTCTGAAGCCTTTGTGAGTGCCTCCACCGAAGCAGCAATATCAGGGACTAGGGAGTTCAACATCCATGCCACAATCAAAGAATTTGTGGCACTCCACTTCTTCCATTGAGGGCTGGTCGTGTCTGGTGGTTCCGCAGCTTCCCCGCTCACTTGCTCATCCAGCCCTTTCGTCTTCAGGATCAACAGAGCCCTCCTTGACCACCGGAGATAGTTGGACACTCCTTCCAACTTGATGTCATTTGGCATCAGCTCGAGCCTCTGAACAGATTCAGTAGGAACTATTGCTCCCCCTGCAGCAGATGCTGCTCCACCCCCTTTGATAAGGTCTGCCAGCTTCTCCAGGGCCTTGGTCAAGATCTCGGTGTCCCCCATGCCTGTTCTTCACTGCAGGAAGCCTTCTTCCTCTCCTTGCTTGCTACAGCCTTCACTTCCTTGCCGCCGCAGCAGCCTGCTTGCTCCTTCCGCCTCCTTGCTACCGCAGTAGCCTTCTCACTCCTCTAGATCCACCACTTCTACTCACATCACACTCATGCTCCTTGCTCTGATACCATGTGGAGCTGGGATGAGAGGCTAACCTGATTAGGGTTTCAGTGGCGGCTGAGGACTGGGACGTAAGAGCTCTCTTCTCTGTACAGGATAGAAACCTTTATATAGGTCATGTTCTGGGCTGGACTTGATGGGCCACAAAGAACTTAAGAAAGGCCCAGCTACGTATCTCCAACAGATATCCAACATTGTGTTTTCCTGTAAAAAAAATCTTTGAAGTAAAGACTATAGTTGTCATTATACTCATACATATGTCCACTTCAATTGGTTACTGATCCTATGTATTCCAAATTAATTATTGGACTGGCATCCTGAACTCTTTATTTTTCTGTTGAGTGGAACTCTCTATAATGGGATCTGTAACGCAGGAGTTTATTTGATATTACTGAGCAGTGTACACTTGAGAAATCAGGAGGAAATTCACCCTGTAATAAAGTTACTATTGCTGATATCATGTTGGAGGCCCCAGCTGTTAATGTGCTTAGTAAATAATATAAAGAACCAGTGTCGGAACTAGGATTTGATGGATGGAGGTGCCAAACTTCAAAACAAATCCTTGTTGTGCTTAGTGGGTTTGACTGTTTTGAAGTTTTTACTAGGATTAGTTCAAATATTAATAGGTAAACAAAATTCTGTATTTTTATAGATTGTGTCGTGGCGCCCCCACACGATCCGCCCCTGTTAAGAACTCCAGTGTCTCACCATCAAATGTTTCTATCGCAAATTGCATCCTCTTCTTTTTTCTCATAAATTTTGTTGCCATGGGTAGGTTGGATCAAGGATTAATGGAGGGTTACTCTTGTCCAACTTGTCGAAGGCCACTCTTTCTTTCATCTCAAGGGCACACTAGGTCTGCAACAGCAGAGGTAGCAAACGTTCAGCTAATTGCGGAACAGCTAAATATGGGGTTAAATCAGCAGAGGGTTCCTGGTCATGAACATCCTGTTGCACAGCAGAATCCTTCAGATGCTGTTTGGAGGTATGCATAAAAAACTTAGAATGTTCAAATATGTGGCTATCTGCAGCAGTTACTTCATCAACATACCACAAATTGCTTCTGTATTTTTTACAATTACTGTATAAATTTCTGATATAACCTCTTCATTTTGAAATGCGTGAATAGCGCAAAACCACGCCTTCATGGGAACTTATAACATTTTACCACATCTTTTGGACTTTCTTACGAAAAAACCCTGTGCACTCATTATTCACGCAACACCCAAATCATCCGGCATACCTGCATGTCATGGTCACAAGTTAGACCTGACGTGGATTAGTTTGCCACCATGACATTGACTACGTGGACAGGGATCACATGTCTGCCTCCTTTTCTGTTTCTATCTTCCTTCTCCCCCTCCCCTTCTCTCTCTAGCGTGCAACGTAATCCTCCGCACAAAGAGCACCCTGGAGCCGGAGCAGCCTGGCCCAGTGGCGTGCATCGGGAAACTAATGAGGGACAGTATAGAAAAATCATAAGATAAATCCATTCTGACTTCTCATTCCGACTTCTTATATATCTTCTACTCCATTGTAGAGAACTTGGTCCTTAAATCTTATGTTGTATTTTTTTCTTAGCCTTTAAGTAATGTTTTTTAGAGTCTTCTTGCTGTGAGTAGAGCTTAATTGTGAAGGCTCATGAAACCTATTAATAGAAGCGACCTCTGGCTTTGTAAATCAGACTATGTACCCACTATCTATCAAAAGAACTTTGTGTTCTTTACTTATTTTGGATCTTGTATGTTAAGAGTTTTTGGCCAAACTTTTGCTGCCCTAGGCAGTCCCTTGCTTCTAGAGCTGTGTCTAGCGCAACGAGTTGAAGTAGTTCCTTTAACCTTTATGCTGTCCATATTGTAGCAGTAAAGTCTGAGTTGTTCCTCCACAACCTTGTGCTGCTTCAGAGAACCCATGGCGGATTTTCTGGTCCAGCGGCAGCGATTCTCAGGCTCAGCCCTGCCAGCCAGATTGGGGCCAAGACGACAGGTTGGTTCCGACGCAGGTGACCAGATCAGGCATGTGGAGCTCCCCAGTGCCAGTGACCGGGCTGTGTGTGTGAGCTTGAGAGCAGCCCCGTGTGGTGTGCATGGTGACATCACAGCCACACGTGGTGCACGGGTGACAACGCAGTTGGACCCCTGGCGCCACAAGTGCTTGGCCTCACCCTACGGGTGGGTCAGTGTCAAGCTTGCACACGAGCCTGAGGAGCCTTGACGCTACGACCTGCCTGAAGTGTCTGAATCGATGGAAGTGGAGCGAGCGATGCCATGACCGGCTTCAGGCACTCTGGTGAAAGAATGAGGCCCACCGATGCCGCGTCTGAGAGCGGGAGCAGCGCTAGGTGGGGCGGTGGTAGGCCTAAGAATAATAGATTCGACTGGAACTTAATTTTCGGGTTGGTTTTGATTTGGTCTCTATAGAATTGGTTGGGATGGCTTCAAATAGAAAAAACAATCTGGTTTAGTTTGGGTTTTAGCTAAAAATGGATTGGATTGGGCCGAGTTTCTCGTTGCGAACGTCTGAAACCAAATCAACCAACTGGTCTGAGACCATAGTCTCCGACAGTCCGACTCCCCGAACGCAGAACGCCAGACAACCAGATGGGCGAGTGGTCGCTGGCTCGCCGCTGTATCCGCCTGCGGGACTGTGACTGCCACCGCCTTGCTCCTTTCTCGCCCACACGAAGCAACTCGCGAACAGATAGCAGTTGGGCACTAGGGTTGGGGCTGCCGCCGGCCGGAACTCCCTGACCGCCTTCCCCTCACCTCCGTCCGTCATCTTGCCAAACCTTGCCAGATCGGGTTCAAGAGCCGCTCCCACCACTGTCAGACTCGAGTCGCCCCCGCCGCAGGATTATGAGTGGACACAGCCACCAACGCTGTTATGAGAGTTTCTGGTGGGGTCTGTTTATATTTATGTGAAGTTCAATCTAGATGTGCATAGAAAATTATTACACTGAAAATCTGGCAGGGAAGGGAACCACTAAAGCCGTAGCAAAGTTGACACTCCGTATAAAACTCTAAAACTGCTTTGTGAACATGTGCACTGAAAAGTCCCACAAATGCAGTCTTGCACCGAATAATCTGCCAATCTGTGGTGATTACAGAGATGGCAATACGTGATTCCTTAATGTGTTTTTTTGGTTGTTACAGAGATGCCAATACGTGATTCGTTAATTTGTTTGTTTTGGTTGTTACAGAGGTGCTGGTCTTGATTCTAGCTGGGCACCACCGTGGTCTAGCCCTGGAATGGATGATCCCAGTTCCTCTAGTGCAGCGAGATCTGTGGGGCTTAGCGGAGTTCAAATGATGATGAGGCAGTTTGCTTCTGTGACTGATAATTATGGGCGTACAGATGCCACCTGGAATCTATGGCCCGAGGCAATGGCAGGCCCTTCAATTGTTCCAGCATCTTCCTCAAGGCCTGATGGTGCTTCTGCTGCTGGCTTGCGGTTCCGAGGAGGTAATGCTGGAACAGTTAATGGAAGCATGTCGCAGGTTAATTCCATGGTAGATAGAGTACGTGAAGTTTTACCCCACATGCCTGATGAGCTAATTCTGGAGGTATATTTCTGTTTTAACTATTCTCTTGGTTGTAAATTCTCAAGACACTGGTATGCACTAATGCCTTTTCTTTTCAACCCCATCACAGGATCTGATGAGAACTAATAATGTGAATGCCACTGTGAATAATCTTCTACTGATGCAATGAAAGAGCAATACAAACATAGAACTGGCGATAAGCTTATATACGAAAGTCTTGTATAGTTAAAGATGGGCCTTGGTGTTAAAGCACTGCTGGTTCTTGTAAGATGTTTATTTTGTTCCATATGGATGAAATGCTCCAGCTTTGTATAGTAAGTATAGTTGTACACCATTATGCTCAGCATGCTGTAGCGTAGTATATGTAGAAAGATGCAGATGCTACCACCCAAATAAAATTACCACAGTTGGCACGTGTTGCCCGTATCATGACTATGAGGACTCCTAATGTTGAAATATTGAGAGGCTCTCAAGAGAATTCTAAAAAATGATTGGCCCGAGGCTGATCTCTCTTCTCGTAGCCTATTTTCCTTAATATTTTCCACCGGGTCATCATTGATATTTGATATCAACTTATTCATGGGGCTCCTGGCGCTTGCACAGCCAAGTGCTTGTTTTTGTAGTGTAGGCTTGTTTTTGCTATTCCTTGTGAGGAATTCTGGAACAAGGAAATCTGGAAAACCGGTCCGTTTTCCAGATTCTCAACACCACTCAGATACGAACCATCGCTCCCCGAGCACGTCTCAGCGCTTCGCTTCTCCCACTTGCTTCGGTGACGGTCGCAGTGATGGACAGTGGGGAATGCGCTGATCAAATGATAAATAGGTTGGGTACTTGGGCACTTGGATCAAAGCTTTTTACAGTGAATTTCCTAAGTGTGACATGATGTTAAACAACCATTCTGAAGTTTTCAATAGCTACATATTGCAAGCAAGAGAAATGTCTATCTTGTCCATGTTGGAAACAATTTTCTACAAGCTAATGCACAGAGTATACAGTAAGCAAGTTGAAGCACAAAAATGGCCTGGAACTATCTGTCCGAAAATCAAAAAAAAGCTAGACAAATTTACTTCCTGGAGTGCAGGTTGCATGGTTAAGCCAGGTGGAAATGGTCTTTTCAGTGTCAGTTCTAGTGAATTCGAGGGGCCCTACAATGTTGATTTTGTTGCTAGAACATGTGACTGTAAAAGATGGCAACTATGTGGAATACCATGTCATCATGCAATAGCTTGTTGCAGAAACGAAGACATTGATCCAGAAACATTGGTTCACAGTTGCTATAGCATAGACACTTACAACATAGCATATGGATTTAACTTGATACCTTTAAGGGGCAGGGAGTTCTGGGAGAAGACAAATGGAGTGCAGGTGCTTCCTCCACTGTACACAAAGGTCATGGGAAGGCCCAAGAAGAACAGAAGAAAAGGACCAGAAGAAGGTGTACACAAAGGTGTAGTCATGCATTGCTCCATCTGCAAAAAAGAAGGCCACAACAAATTAGGTCATGCCAAGTACATTGAAAGTATCCAAGTTGCGCAAGAGGATGCTCAGCACAATGTAATTGATCCAGAAGATGAAACTTTTGATGATCCATCTCACATTCAGGTAATATCAGTAAACTAATTGTGGTTTACCTTTAATTACTCTGTGCTGCTAATATTTCCAATGAATTACTTCATTTTGCAGAACATTGTTCCTCAAACTGCAGACCCTAGATTAGACCCTACAGAGCAAATGAACTCGATGGTGTACAAATTGCAGCAGCAGGTAATACAAGTTCTATCTATCCCAGAATATAGTTCACCAATCTTTTGAGTAAACTATCACTAATGCACATCCTCTCTCTGTCCCAGAATCATGTCCCTCCTGACAGGACACATGGTCCATTACCAGATGAAAATTCATTTGTACAAGCAGCTAGAGAAACTATACCACAAGGCAGAGTGAGAGTTAGTGCTGCAACATCAAGGGGAAGGTCCAGTGGAAGAGGTATTCCATCATCCAGAAGCAGAGGTAGAGGAAGGACCAACAAAGGTGAAACAAGTAGAGGTACAACAAGAAAAAGACCAGCAGATGCAAGCACATCACAGATGCAAGATGGACAGCAAGAAAGTCAAAGAGCAAGAAATGCAGACCTCCATCATGATGTCGAGCAATAGCAGCAAACACCACCTGGAGATACAGTTCCTGATCTGAATACACCTGCAGAGACATGATAATTGCAGCAAACACCAATTTAATGCACTTTTTTGTTTTCCAACTTGTCAGGATGATGTTAGGGATTTTAAACCATGAACTTGTTAGCACGATCATGTCCATGCACTATGTATATCAGGATGGTGTGGTGAATTTCAGCATATTGACAACACATATTTGGTGATTTGATTAGTATGGTTCATGCAGTATCTACATCAGGATGATGTGGTGAATTTCAGTATATCGACAACAGAATTTGGTGAACAAAGACTTGTTTCTGTTTATTCATTTCATCCTTGTGGTCAACAAAACACAGCATTACAAAAGATTTGTTTCGGACCAAGCCTCTAACTAACATAGACAATACACAGTACAGTACTGCAAATCCAGCTACAGCTATCACGAAGACAACATCCTTCCTGTCCCTTCCTGTAATCTCAAGCTTCTGAATTCTGACATTTTCAAGTTCTTCAATTCTCTTCCGCACTTTTTCTTCATCTACTTCCTCTTTCTTGAGGCTATGATCACAACTGGGCACAAATTTCTGCATAATAAAACGGTACTCAGAGCAGGAACACAAAAAAAAACAAGAACATAGCTCTAAATGGACATCTAAATCACCGACTGGACACAAGTACCAGATTTATTCATTTACATGCATATCTCTTCTATAAAGCACCAGATTTGGTTGCTGCACTTGGACATGCGTGGTATGATTTGGTTGAGATGGCCCTATAGACCAGACGGCAAGTAAAGGTTGATTTTGTTAGGAATAAGCAACTTGTATTCCACGGGCCAAATGCCACAATATATAGTACATGTACAGGTGTAAATATGCAGGGAGCCCCCTATCTAATAGGGAAACTACAATATATAAATATCTCTCTAACACCCCCCCTCAAACTCATGGTGGATCCACAACACTGAGTTTGGAGAGGAAAAATCTATGCTGTGCTCTAGTCTGGGCCTTCGTGAAGAAGTCCGCCAACTGTAACTCGAAGGCACATACTGGAGCACAATAATCTGATCCTGCACACTAGCACGGACAAAAGAAGCATCAACGCCAATATGCTTAGTAAGCTCATGCTTCACCGGGTCACGTGCAATGCTAATAGCACCTGTACTGTCTGACAATAGAGTCGTGGGTGTCGTAACAGAGACACCAAAATCTGCAAGTAACCACCGTAACCAAGTCACCTCAGCAGTCAAAAGAGCCATAGCTCGCAACTCAGCTTCTGCACTCGAACGAGAAACTGCGGTCTGTTTCTTCGTCTTCCAGGCAATGAGAGAACCACCAAGAAAGACACAGTAAGCAGAAAGTGAACGGCGATCCAAAGGATCACTAGCCCAAGTGGCATCGGAGTAGGACTGAAGCTGTAACGAGCTGGAACGAGGAAAGAAGAGACAAAGAGAGATCGTTCCACGAAGATAGCGTAGAACACGAAGAAGGTGACTATAGTGAACCGAAGTGGGAGCAGAAACAAACTGACTCAGAATATGGACAGGATAAGAAATATCAGGGCGAGTAACAGCCAGATAGACGAGACTCCCGACAAGATGTCGATAACGAGTCGGATCAGAGAGAGGATCGCCATCAGAAGCACGAAGAGAAATATTGAGCTCCATGGGAGTCTCAGCAGTACGGTCATCAGTAAGAGCGGCACGAGAAAGAAGATCATGAATATACCGTTCTTGGGATATAAAGAAACCATCAGAGGTGGACGAAACCTCAATCCCAAGAAAGTAACGAAGCGGACCAAGATCCGACATAAGAAACTGCTCACTCAGACGTGCCTTGACAAAGGCAATATACTCCGGGTCGTCACCAGTGATGATCATGTCATCAACATACAGAAGAAGAAGAGTGCGACCACGAGGAGAAGAGTGAACAAACAACGCAGGGTCATGAGCACTGGAAGAGAAACCAGCAGCTGTGACCACAGAAGCAAAGCGCTCAAACCATGCACGAGGGGCTTGCTTAAGGCCATAGAGAGAGCGACGAAGACGGCAGACCATGCCATCTGTAACAGAATACCCCGGTGGTGGTTGCATATAAACCTCCTCACGCAACTCACCATTAAGAAAGGCATTCTTAACATCAAGCTGAGACACAGACCAATGGCGAACAGATGCCACGGCAAGAAGAGTCCGAACAGTGGTCATGTGAGCCACTGGAGCAAAAGTCTCATCATAATCACGGCCATGCTCCTGCTGAAAGCCACGAGCAACCAGACGAGCTTTGTAACGCTCAAGAGTCCCATCAGAGCGGGTCTTAACCTTATAGACCCACTTACAGGTGATAGGACGAACACGAGGAGGAAGAGGAACGATCTCCCACGTACCAGTGCGCTCAAGCGCAGCAATCTCCTCAGCCATGGCAAGCTGCCATTCAGGATGAACAACAGCCTCACGATACGTAGTCGGCTCTGGGACAGCCGAAACACTATAGGTAGCGGGATCAAAGAAATCAGGTGAAGGACAAGGCCGAGTACGAAGAGAATAAGTCGGCTGAGACGGTGCACCAGAAGTAGAGGGTGCATCAGATGACTCGGTCACAACACGTGGACGACGAGTATAATAGAAAGGAAAAGTAGGATGAGAAGGAGCAACAGGAGAAGGCGGAGGCGGGGAGGGTGAAGAAGACGGCGACGAAGGAGGAGAAGAAGGCGTCGACGAAGGAGGAGAAGAAGGCATCGGAGTAGACGGCACCGGATCAGGGGAGGAGGAGGAATATGAGGGACATCGGGAGGAGAATCAGGAAAAGTAAGAAAAGAGAGATCCTCCACAGTAGAGGTCGAGGAGGTCGAGCGTGGAAAGAAAGGACGAGACTCGTCAAACGTCACGTCCCGGGAAATACGCATCCGACGAGCCACGGGATCCCAACATCGATAGCCCTTATGCTCATCACTATATCCGAGAAAAACACACTCAACAGACTGAGCGGTTAGTTTGGTGCGTTCACGAGGAGCGAGGAGAACATAGCAAACACAACCAAACAGACGCAACATGGAATAGTCAGGAGAGCGATCACATAGTCGCTCGAGAGGAATACCACCCTGAAGGGCGGCAGAAGGCTGAATGTTAATGAGATAGACCGAGGTAGAGACAGCCTCAGCCCAGAAATGTGGCGGGAGAGAAGAAGCGATCATCATCGCACGAGCAGTCTCTAGAAGATGACGATGCTTACGCTCAGCAACGCCATTCTGAGCATGTGCACCGGGACAAGAGAACTGAGCGAGAGTGCCCTGCTCAGCAAGAACACCACGCAAATGCTTGGAGATATACTCACCAGCAGAATCAGCACGGAACACACGAATAGGTGTAGAGAACTGAGTGTGAACCATGGCAGCAAAACGCTTATAGATAGAGAGAACCTCACTACGAGAGGACATAAAGTAAATCCAAGTGTATCGTGAGTAATCATCTATAAAAATAATATAGTAGCGATGACCCCCTTTCGAAGCGAAGGGAGCCGGACCCCAAACATCTGAATGAACGAGATCAAAAGGACGCTCGGACACAGAGTCACTATGAGGATATGGTAGCTGAATCTGCTTACCAAGCCTACAACCCAGACAATCCAAAGAAGCGTTTCCGGAGACAGACCCAGAACACCACGATGAACTAGAGACGAGAGACGAGAACCACATAAATGGCCAAGACGATGATGCCACTGCTGAAAAGAGCTGGTGGCTGCGGCAACCTGGGTCGAGAGACTGGCGGCGGTGGCAGCGGAAGGAAGACGAAGCCAGTCAAGCTCCCATAGACCATCATGGCGTCGGGGCCAGCACCAAGCAAAGCGCCCGTACAACGATCCTGAACAGAACAGGAATCAAAGTCTAGAGTGACCCTACAACGAGAATCGACAATCTGACTACCAGAGAAAAGCTGCATGGTGAGTCGAGGAATATGAGCGACAGAAGGAACATGAAACGCGGGACTGCTAAGAGTGCCTCGACTAGCAACGGGGATGGGAGTACCATCGGCAGTACGAACAGAGACAGGAGACTCGACAGGTCGAATAGAGCTCAAGGCGGAAGAATCGTAAGTCATATGAAAAGATGCTCCAGTATCAAGAATCCAAGGGGATGTACCTGAATGAGAAGAAGGTGGTCTCTCGGTGCCAGAAAAGTCAGTCGCAGAACCAGCAGAACCTGTCGGTGAAGAGTCCCAAGTAGCAAGCAGGCATCGGAGTTGCGCGATCTCACGCGCAGTGAAAGACGCCACTGAAGAGGTCGAGGTAGATGCGTCAGCCAAGGAGGACCAATCATCAATACGTGGTAGCCACATGGGGAGTCGAAGGAGAGCGGTCACAAGTGCGTGCACACGCCACGCGAGGAGTCGAAGAAAAGCAGCCAGAACCATGTGCAGAAGCCGCGAGAGTCGACGTAGAGCGGCGAGTCGACATAGATGGAGTCGACGTAGAGCGGCCACAACAGCGGGCAGAAGCCCCGATAGTCGGCGTAGAGCGGCGAGTCGACATAGACGAAGTCGACGTAGAGCGGCCATAACTGCGGGCAGAAGCCGCGAGAGTCGACGTAGAGCGGCGAGTCGACATAGATGGAGTCGACGTAGAGCGGCCACAACAGCGGGCAGAAGCCCCGATAGTCGGCGGCGAGTCGACATAGACGAAGTCGACGTAGAGCGGCCATAACTGCGGGCAGAAGCCGAGAGTCGACGTAGAGCAGCATGCAGACGTCATCGAGGGAGACGACGAAATAGGCGACAAGTACCGCGGAGGAGCACCAAGCAGAGGCGGAACCTCGGGACAGCCAATAGGATCAGCAGCGGACAACGACATTTTTTTTTGTTTGAAGTCAACCGAGGAGAGAGAAAATAGATCTCAGATTTGGGAACGCAGCAGCTGCAGCGACGGCAGTTGAGGTTGGAAGAGCACAGACCACGGGAGGAACCACGCGAGCAGAGAGGGCTGAGGACCAATCCAGGAAGGCCGCAGGCGGACGGGCCGGAAGACGGCGGCTGGCCGACGGGCGGCCGGAGGACGGCGCGGGCGGACGGCCTGGAGGGCTGCGGGGCAGCGGTGGTCGGCCGGATCGTGGTCGATGAAGAGAGGCAGCAGCTGTAGCAGCAACCTTGGGTCGGCAGCGGAACACACGCCAGCCGGAAGAAAAAACGGCGGCGACGACGGGACGAGTTGCGCGTCCAAGAACGAGAAAAAAAAACCCTAGCTCATGATACCATGTTAGGAATAAGCAACTTGTATTCCACGGGGCCAAAGGCCACAATATATAGTACATGTACAGGTGTAAATATGCAGGGAGCCTCCTATCTAATAGGGAAAGTACAATATACAAATATCTCTCTAACAGATTCTTGGAACTGAATCTAAATCACCCATATTTACAGAAGCAAACCTACAGGTTCTGGCTCTTTGTTTCTCCTCTGAAACTGAGAGATTACTCAGACGCGAACATGAAGTTGATTGAACATAGCTCTTGGACATCTAAATCAGCAGAATACGGAGGCTTGAAGTGGTGCGTTGTAGCAAAATTGTACCTTCACCGGAGGCTCGCCGTCGCCTCCGCTGCAACTCGCCCGACCTGATGCTCCAACGCCTGCACCCTCTCGTGCCCAGCGTCGGCTATCCCGCATGCCAGACATACCCCACCGCACCACCTCGTCCGCCCAACTGCCCGCTCGCTCGATCGGAGCTCAACGCCGAGGATACGGCGCCGCCGCGGAGAACTAGGGTTACGGCTCGCCGTCGCCTGCACGATTTGGGGATTCTGTTCCTAACATTGAAACGGATCAACCTGCAATTGCTACAGAATACGGGTTTTTTTTACAAAATTGTCAAGGCCAGGCGTGTGTCCTGTCCGACCTGGCAGTTCCACGTGTCGCAATCACATTGATCTGTACCAAGAACCAATCCGCAACAAAGTTCCTGTACCACGGTTTCACAATTTCAGAGTTGTTGTATGAAAATGCACATAGGAGAAGAGTTTGTGTACCGATTGTGTTATTGACTCTTTTTTTTTTGAACCTATGGGTAGGATGGGTTGGCCAATAAGGACGTCAGACTCAAGCCCTCCTTGTGTTTGTCACCAGAGTAAAATTAAGTACTACGCACCTTAAAATGCAAATGATCTAAAGTGTTTGATGGTCGTCATTTTGTCAACTATCTGTGACCAGCTGGGTGCAATGCCATTGGGTTTGTTTGATCACATCCACACAAACTGCGCCTCTGCTCGAAGTTCATCTCATACAAAATACTTATAAATGGGTCAAGATTTTTTTAATCAAATTTGCCTACTCGAACTCTCCTAGGTCTGTTAAAAAATCTACAAGAAAGGAAAAGAAATACCCGGTACCTTTGTGTGTAGGGGTTCACTGGTTTTCTTTCATTCTATTGACGCTGCCATTGTTTTATAGACTTTTGCCGACCCTAACTCGTTATGCTTAGTCCATTTCCCTCTATAATCTACTCAGGGCCTCTTTGCTTGGGCTGGCTGTGCAGTCAAAGCTGATGTTTTGAGTTTTAGTCTTTGGCAATCTAGCTAGCGGTATGGCTGTAAAGTATAGAATTGTCCAAAATATCCTTACTGTCATGAAAACGTGTATTGTTACGTATAATAAATAAAATATGCATAACTAAAATTCAGAAATCGGACAGAGAAGCTCGGGAAGCACCCCCTGGCCGTGCTTTTTCAATTATGAAGAAAGGGACCTTCTTCGGGAAAAGCCTACGTCACCGCCAAGGTCTTTGTTTTGTTTGCCCTGCTTTTTTCGTGGAAAGCAGCTACAAGACCAAACAAAGAGACCCTTAATCCCACCTGCTAAGCTATGAAACCAAACTCTTGAACTCAATAAGTAGAACTATTGAACTAAATGCTTGTCCAACGATCGATCATACTAGTTTTTTTTTTCTTTTACGTTTTTTTGGTTACCCGAAGGGATTGGTGTTTTTGCATTTCGTACAAAATAATACAATTATACGATTAGTCCGAGGTAACCTGGCTAAAACCAGATACAGAAAGTAGGAAGTCTCCATTGTCCCCCAAAGCAGTGGGAACCATTGAATTACGCAACACTAAAAACCCTCACATACCAACGAATGATGACAAAAATAGGGTTCCCACCACATCACGTCCTCCTCGCATCATCTGCCAAGAGAGCTAGATCCAACATGGCCCACACAAAGAGGGGCATGAAGACCCCCGACATACTCCCGAAGCAATATGGACGACGCGTCGTCAAACACCGCTACCGTCAAAAGGGAAGAGAAACCAAAGACACTATGGGAGGATTGAGTTTGGGTCGTCCTAACTTTGTCGGCAGTGAGAGAGCGCCTCTAGAACCCTACACTGCCTGAGTCCAAACCAGAGTCACATGTGTCATAATTAAGTAGAAAACTCGTCTTCTAAAAGTAAAAAACAAAGAAACTTATCCTGACATAATTCATGTAAGCAACAAATATATCACTGTAAAATTCTGCATAGACATGGAGAGAACTGGAAATATTTTTAATAAATGAAAATGAGTCTCTGACAATGAACTGGAAGTTCTAGAAACTTGTGTGTACATATGGAAGTTCTGAAAACTTATGTGCACATACTTATAAACACATTCAACATATGTTTATGATATTAGCTTCATACGTAAATGTTGAAAGAAACCAACGATGAGAAAGTTGTGAAAATAGGAAGAAAGGCCCTGTCAAAGTTTTCCTTTTTGCTACTCCTACCATACATTTATTTGAATATGAAATTCAAACAAAGGTTGGTATGCTTAATTAGAAGTGTCTGTACAATATTTCCAAGATTCTTTCATTCTTTTCAGTAGATTGTCTGGAGTTCGTATGGGGAAGGATGGGTTGCTGTGGTACGCCTCGGGACCCGTTGGCTTGACAGTTTATACATTACATGAACACAATGCATTCAACTGGGAATAGGCAAATAATTGCATGCATCCATACACCGTAAGGAATTGAACAATCACATGGAAAATAACCAATGGAATTAAGGAATCATATATGCGCGCATCAATGTCCAAAAAACTTATCCCCAATAGAAAAACATATCAGATGGAACAAAAACAATTTAAACGGTAACTTTAAGCGAGTGATATCCCAAGTTAATTAATCCATGGGCATGGTGTGAGTCGAATGCAACTGCGGTAGGGGCTCATGTGAATATATTGATCTTATGTTGTGAAGCTGGTGTATGTGTTCTTGTGATTGATTAGTGAGCTCGGCCTTTTATGATGTCAAGGCTCATCTCGCTGGGATCGGTGGCTTGGATCTCACACTGGATGCCGTCCATCTCCCTCCTGAACCTGTCCTTGGAGCTTGCATAAAGCATCTTGCTCCTTGTTCTTGCCGTGTCAGGAGACCTACAATGGAAAAAGGAAGGAAATGCTCCATCATTCGAAGTAAAGGCACACATTTCGTTCAAATTTCATGCATTTGGGGAAATTAAAAATGACACTAGAAATGATATTGAAATTGCTTATGGTACCAAGGCATGAGCCCCAACTCCTGGAACCACATGTAAAGGAAGTTTGCAATATGTCCCATACTCCCTTATTCCGTTCGTTTGGTAAATACTAGTAAATAAGAGCAAGATAAAATACATCATATTATCCAAGTAGTATATATTTTCATCTCATATTTCATGGCTTGTTTGTTTAGAACGAAATAACATACAAAAATCCTCGATTAACATCCACGCATAGCCTTTCTTTCAAATGGTATATTTTAAACGGCATTTATATATCTACGTGTCCCAACAACCGTTGTTGAGACTTCCAGATTCTGTAACAAATGGAAACAATCTGTGAAACTTTGTAGTGGCATTGATCCAAATGCCTGCAACAATGTTTCCCAGACAACGATCCTCTCAGTTGATAATGCCCAGACAAGGAATGGCCGCAGTGCCATCTTACCGAAATTTTTGACAGACAAAGGCTAGGTAGGTCTTGCAATGGGAGATGGCACAAAGGCAATCATGAATAAGGCACGTACGTAATTAGTAGGTCCGTACCAGGAGAAGAAGAAGATCTTGCTCTTCTGGCAGTTCTCGTCGGTGACGAAGTCAAGGTCGTAGACGGCGTAGCGGCACTCGTCAGCTGGGAGGCTGTTGGTGAACTCTTCGTAGCCGTGGTTGGTCTCCCCGAGCCGATCCACCTTGATCTCCATCGCCTTCTCGTCGATCTTGAACACAATGAACCTGAAGCCCCGCCTCGCCTTCAGGTCCAAGAACTTGATCTTGCAGTCATCGTGCACCGCGAGACCAGACGCAGAGTTCGCCTACGACAATTCAACTCATGCACATGGATTGATAGCAAATGATTGATAGAGAACAAATTCATTGAGAGAAATAGAGAGAGAGATCACCATTTCTGTGTGTTCAGAGCTCCTAGCACAATGTCGTAGATCGGAATGGAGCTTGGAGGGGAGAGAGGAGGAGGAGAGATGTGTTAGTTGCAGGGGAGAGGAGGGGGATGGTTTGCGCGCGAGAGGAATGCGGTGGGGAGGAGCGAGATACAAGGGAAGGGAGGGGAAAATAGGGTGGAGAGAGGAAGCACTCTATTTGATCGATGCCATGCACGTCATGGGGGATCCACATGCGATGCCACCTTTGACTTGGTCCCTCGTTGTTTAGGCAATCCCCAAAGGGAGAGTGTGAGACGTACAAAAAAAAACCTGTTGATCTCTCTCCGTGAATCCGTGATGCTAGCCATAACGAGATTTAAATCGTTCTTGCTATAATTTCAGTTGCTGGGAGAAAAGCAGTAATTTATCAACATTCTTATGCCTTAGGAGGTTTACTATAAACAGACATTGCCACCACCGACTGGTGCTAGAGGACCAATCGACAAGAAAGTAGTACTATCCTTACGAAGAGGAGCTAGGTAAGGGGTACTCTAAAAATCTATTAACACGGCAGACTATAGGGACGAAGGAAGGGGCTAGTGGGCGTGGAGGTTTTTTTTCTTCTTTCGAAAACGAGCATGTCCCCCGTAGTCGCTGTCCGAATTGTCGTCACTATTTTCTTAATCATGTGCACTGCTATCTTCAACTCCCTTGCCTTTGTCCTGCACTGTGCCCTCACAACAGGCAGCTTCTTTGCGACATTGGACAAAACTTGATGATCAATTTCCTCAATTAGCTGCCCTGTTTGTTGCTCCTCTTGATACTCATGCACAAGATCAATTTCAGGCCATCCTTGCTGCTGCTCATCTAACACAACTTGCTGCTGCTCTTCTAGCACAACTTGCTGCTGCTTTTCTTGCTGCTGCTCTTCTAGCACAACTTGTTGCTGCTCTTCTAGCACATGTTGCTGCTTCTCTTCTTCACCAATTTGTTGCTGCTCTTCTTGCTGATATGGCTGCTCTTCTTCTTCATCTGAACTATATGATTTCTCTGGCATTATTAGAAAGATCTCAACATCACCATCTGCTTCTCTTATCACATGATGAACCATACTGCAAACATTTGTATCGTCAACAAGAGTGCACACGCAATCCGCATTACTCTTCCTTTCAGTTAGCCTCCAGGTCAGAGTTGTATCTTGCAAATCTTCATCTGACATTGCTACATGATCAGCCAAGTGCCTCTTCAACTGTGCCACCGACAAGTTTGACACGGGCACGACAGAGCAGCTACTCCTCCCACCTATGTAAATCCATTTGAGATCATGCCATTCTAATCTCCCACGGTAATGGAATCGAACAGACAAGCCATCCATCCTACACAATGAGCAAAAAAAAAAAAGAAATTTGAGCAACATAACTGAATTTGAACAACAAAACTAAATTCTG
The DNA here is from genome assembly GCA_947311845.1 of Poa pratensis. Taxonomy (NCBI): domain Eukaryota; kingdom Viridiplantae; phylum Streptophyta; class Magnoliopsida; order Poales; family Poaceae; genus Poa; species Poa pratensis. The sequence goes on along the minus strand of CAMZMU010000107.1, from coordinate 107,126,387 downwards.
AAACTTTGGGAACAAAACCTACTGTAATTCACATGAAACCAAGATACAAACCCCTAAAGATTTGTAAAATACACTCGTTTCACATATGATCAGAGTTCAATCAGCACAACCTACAGACGTAATTGTTCAGTTACAGTCCCACACCATCGAGCTCCACAAACCACCAAAATCGAATTGAGTTACAGACCTAGGTGCGGGGAACTGACCTGATCGTCGACGCTGCAGTACAATCACCAAACGATGATACCGATCATCTGCCTTCGCCGGCGTCCACGAGTAACAACCGCTGCCGTCCACGAGACACGGAGCAGAGGGGTGAGCGCCGGCTGCAGGGCATATAGCAGAGGGGTGAGCGGCGAGTGCAGGGAACGGAGCAGACAGATGATCGGAGGGAGAGATGAGAGCTGACCTCGACGCCGCCGTCGCCACATGAGAGTCTCGTGATCACGTCGCGAGAGAATTGCGGGATTCGGGATAAACGCCCAGGTGATCGACCATAACTCCCAGTTGATCGCGAGAGAAACCTGGGGGTGATTTGACCATGAAACCAGAGTTCATCGTGGACAAAACAGCTCTGCAAAACCGGTCATTAGCGTCAGGGGGTAATTTGCGTGGTATTAGAGACCTGGGGGTGATTTGGGCCAGTTTTTAGTTGTCGGCCGAAACTCGAAACCTGCGGGTGATCTGGACTTCTTTGGAATTAAAACAAAGAAAAAGTTCCTCCACAAGCAAATCCCCTCGCTTCTTCCTTGCGCTGCGCTGCGCTGCGGCCTCCAGCTTCTCCTCCCCTCTTCTTCTTCCCCAGCTCCGCTCCACGCTCCCTTCGGAGATGCGATTCCTCCCCTCCTCTAGAACCTCCCACACCCACACCCTCGCGCCGCGCTCCTCCTCCTCGGCTCCCAGCCCGCTTCGCTCCTTTGCCTCAATCTCTCCGCTCCCTGCCTCCCTGCCCCCGAGGATGGCCGCCTCGCTCCTGCGCCGCCGCCGGCCCTGGGCCGGAAAGCTTGCCGCTATCCTGTCCTGGGCCTCAATCCGCCCGACGCTCGAATCCCGAGGCCCAACTCGCTCCCCTCCCCTGCGCTCCCGCTCGATAAATTCCCCGCCTTCTCCTTCCCCTGTCTCGCCATCGCCAGCGTCCTCTTCGAGCTCCACCGCCCTCCAGTTCCCCCTTCCCCCGCTTCATCTTCAAGCTCAACCGCGCACCACCGCCCTCCCTAGTTGTCCAGCAGCGAGGCCCTCTCTCCGCTTCATCTTCCAACTCCACCGCGCAGCTAGCGTCCTCACCTCCACGCCCACGCCCGCGGCAAAGAAGCCAAGAACCATCTTCTTGCAGCCTTCTCCGACCACCACCGCGCCGCACCACAAGAAGAAGAACAAGAGGGGGGGGTCGTCCTCGCGGGCTTCTGCGACCACCAAGAAGCGGCACCGCGCCGTCGGCGTCACACTCTTCTCCAACCACCAAGAAGCGGCACCGGACCACATGAAGAGGAAGAAGGCCAAGGCGAACAGGGCCAAGAAGGCCGCGGCCGCCGAAGCTGCCCGCACCTCCGCCCCCTCCCCGCCTCGACAAGTGGAGCAGGAGCGGCTGACCATACGAGCCCGGGTGTCGGCCTTCTTCTCCTGGTCCCGGGTCCAGCCGGCCCCCGTCGTCGACGACACCAACGATACCACCAGCGACCTCGCGCGGGGAAAGAAGCAGAGGAAGCGGAAGAACAAGAACAAGAACAAGATAGTCCATCGACAAGCGGCGAGGTACGCCGCCCCCATCGAGAGCCCCGCTAAGCGTGATTGGAACCAAAACCCAGCACGCCGCGAAATTCCCGTCGGTCCTACCATCGCAAAGGTAAGCTGCAACTGCTGCCAATCTTCACTCTGAACTTGTGTTCCACTCTGTTGTCGTTATAATCTGAAAGAAATCCCTCTGTTGTCTCTGTTTAAACATCTAATATGCAACTTTGCTTCTGGTGTTTGCATCGCTGGAATGGGCGTCCCTGCCACATATGGGTGTTTATTTTCATTCAGTTACTTGTAAAATCATCTAACTTATGGATGTTTAAACATCTAATGGGCAATCTGGCATCTCCTGTTTACATCGCTGTAATGGTCGTGCATGTCGCACTTCTTCATCTATTAACACTTCGCTTGCGAAATATAATTGACCAGCGGACAATTTCTTCTTTGGACGATTGATGTAATTTGTTAGGTGATGATGAATTTATTCTGTTGTCGTTATAATCTGAAAGAAATCCCTCAGTTTACTAGTACTGTAGCGGGATTTTTGATGATTTGCCCCGCTTTACCTTTACTGTAGCTCCCTCTGTTGTCGCTGTTTAAACATGTAATATGCAATTTTCCATCTTGTGTTTGCATCCTTGGAATGGTCGTGTCTGCCGCATATGGGTGTTTATTTTCATCCAGTTACTTGTAAAATCATCTAACTTACTTGTAAAATCATCTAACTTATGGATGTTTAAACATCTAATAGGCAATCTGGCATCTCCTGTTTACATCGCTGTAATGGTCGTGCATGTCGCACTTCTTCATCTATTAACACTTTCGCTTGCAAAATATAATTGACCAGCGGACAATTTCTTCTTCGGACGATTGATCTAATTTGTTAGGTGATGATGAATTTATTCTGTTGTCGTTATAATCTGAAAGAAATCCCTGAGTTAGTGTTTCTTAATTAATGGGGGTATAAAATACTCTTTGGTACTACCCGATATATCTGTGATCTGATTCTATGGTTAGATGCTCTCATAGAAATTCGAACCTTCAACAAAGTTATAATAGCATAGTTCTTGTGATATGATAAGAGCAATTTATATAAAAAGAGTTGTATGAAAAAATAGTTGTTCAGTCATAGGTTAAGCTAGACAAAAGTGCATTGTACTTAATTTATACAACAATCGATCATCTTGTTAGGATTTGTCAAGTGCTAATACATTTGCACTATTACGTTGCTGTTGCTGATGTACAGCAAATACCATCCTTCCCTTATGGCTAAGATTTTTGCAAGACTGATGCTTTCACATGCACTTCTCTGGTTTGCATTGCACTTAACTACTGCTGGACTGCATATGGTTCTTTCCATCTAAATGCATGTTTATCGTCCTTTTTACTATCCACTATCTATCTAAGTTGCAACTGCTGGCTAACTTCATGTAATTCATCTTCTTGTGTATGTATACAAGCTCCAATTCTGAACTTGTGAGCTGTAGCAATGTACAGTTTGGTTGAAATTACAGTTACTTGATTTGTATTTCACATGCACTTCTCTGGTTTGCATTGCACTTAACTACTGCATATGGATATTTCCTTCTAAATGCATGTATATCTTCATTTTTACTGTCCACTCTATCTATCTAACTTATGGATGTTTAAACAATTCAAAAAGCTGCTTGAAAATGATGCCAAAATTGTTGAACCCTGTGAGCAAGAGTTCGGTCATGTGGACTATCTTGACATTCGATCAAAGAATGAGTCTGGGTGGGATACCTGTTCTGCATGCTATTTTGGGCAGCCAAGCAAGATCATCGTCCCCATAAAGAAAAATAATGTGAGTGTCTCTCCTAATAGTAGTGTTGGTTGCAGCTTATGTTAGACTCAAGCACATCACTCTTATTAATTGAACTTCTTATGATCAGCTGGACAAGCACTTTGATCGCAAGCACAAGCGGGGTGGAGCACGGGTGAGGTGCAGCGTGTGTACGGCCATGCTTTTAACTAAGCATCTTAAGTGGCACACTATGTATTGCCACCCCACATTGCAGTAAAAGAACTTGGTTAGACAGGTTAGTGGAATATATTACTTCTGCTTCCCGCTCTGTTTCCTTCCGATAATACAGTATTGTATTGCATTCTGTTTGTTTACTGTGTTTGACAAGTTGCTGGGCAAATGGGATTAGTATATTTATCTTCAGGCTCTTCAGCATCCAAAATTGTAGTTTAGAATGGGCAGAAGGAAAGTCATCAGCATTGTTGATTGATCCAGTCTGAATTAACTCTCTTAAGGTGTTTTGGCCTTTTTAACATCCATTTTAACATACTTGCACAATGCAGTGGGTTATATATAATCAGTACAGCTAATTTTTTTAAGTTACATGCATATGTGAAGAGCGTGAGTGGAACTACAGCCCTACAATTTTTGAAATTCGGCATGAAACTTTCATTTGAATGTTTTGCTTGCCTATTTTATTTTCAAGTATTAATCATTTTTCCTGAGTAAGGTCACTATTCTTGAATTATATAACTGGCATCCTAGAGAACTAACTCATAGTCAGTGTGCATCCAGGAGGACAAGAAAGATCCTACACGGTTCAAATAAAATAGGCTACATGACAAGCATTGTAAATTGTATCGCTTTTGCTTGTTTATTACATTTGACAAGTTGCTATCTACAGTATATTGGTTGGTCAGTTAAACATGCTTTTCTTTGTGTTTGTGTGAATATTTGAACTAAATGTCTAGTCAACATTATGAAGCTAAGTGTGCATGTCCTTCATTTTTTTCCCAGGGATCTGAAGCAGGTCGAATCATGATCAGTCAAGGAGAAGGCGGTCTCTTCATTAGTCGAACATGTTTTCAGCGACCCACCATGATTCCTTTTGAAACAGTTCCGTAGAGATGTCAAGGACAAGGCGGTCTCTTCATTAGTCGAACATGTTTTCAGCGACCCACCATGATTCCATTTGAAACAGTTCCGTAGAGATGTTTTGGTTTTGTTCGTTTTCTTCTCTAGGATCTAGGACAGGACATAATCCTCACGTTGGTAGCCATAGCATTGCTAAGACAGCAGCACACATTGCTACCTATATCCCACATTGGTTTGGTAGCTGATTCTTATAAAGATCCCCATGTATGGATTGCCAGTTCTGGACTTAGTTCGAACTCCATATGCACTTATTAGAAGAACAGTTATACATGTTTTTTTAGCATATGTTATACATGTACGCATCTCCGGTGTTGTCACCTGTAACGTTGCACACCTCTAGTGCAAAGTATATCCATGCGTTAAGAAAAGAAAACCATGCGTTAAGAAAAGAAAAGCGTTGCTGGTTTGCAACGGATGGAGGTACCTGCTAGCAATGCTTCAGTATGCCATTGTTATACGAATCACCTTCCTTGTGATGTTTCAAATATGTTTTCTACTAAGTTTTGTTAGTATAAGTATAACTAATTCATACGAATCAATTGGAATTCATTAGTAAAGAAATGTAGTACTTCATTTACGAAATCTGGCAGTACAATCTGACATACAAATACATCAACATTGAAATGATAAACTAAACACTCACAAGCTAATCGATGTTCTTACATGTTCTTTGAACATCTTATACGTAAGACCCATGCTTACCGTGCAATATCATCAATGCTTCATCCCAAAACGCGTCAGCTCTATAGCTCATACATACTCCTGTAAACGCATTATGACCCGTTGCACCCCTCACACAAACGCCAGAAGCGAGACTGTATTGTAGCCATAAGTTTTTTTGTTTTGTTTTGAGAAACACGGTACAACGTAGACGTTCACATTCACGCGCATACACTCACCCCTATGAACGCACACCCTACCCCTATGAGCACCTCCGAAAGACTGAGCCGGCGGTTGGGTCTTGAGATTGACGAAGTCACCACGGGCGTCTCGCTGTCGACGGGAACGTCGCCTCCCACTGAAATAATATTCCGCCTAATGAGAAACACCAACGCCAAACCTGGGGTTTGAACTCCGGTGGGTTTGGGTTTACATGTATATTGTTTTATGTATTTAAGTTCTATGCTACTATTTGTGCCACTATTATTGATATCTCTCAGAAACCATGGAGGCTGCCCGTTAGGATTTCCGTGGCTCCTCTCCTGATGCCCACCATCATATTCTTCCACCGACACCCCTTTTTCACATTCTTCCACCGAAGCAGTACATTTTATTACTTGCAACGAGCTTATATGTATTCACTTGAAGATGAAATTCTCCAGTCCTTATGTCATGTTTGGGCAATCAAATTTGTTATATATTGACTGTCAGAGGAAAAAATCTAGTATTTTATTTAGGTGGTAACATGAATGGGTTGTAGTTTTAAACTATATGGAAGCATGGTTAGACGACCTTCTTACATCAATGAGGTTTTCTTATCAGCAATATTAGTGTAACACCCCGAAAATTCGAACCTAATTTTAGCGGTGTTTTCTGACACCTGAAAAACTTTTTCCTCTTGTCCTAAATATTTCTTCAAATCTTTTGAGGATGAATTGACTTGGGAATTGCTCTCTCAAGAATTTCCCGGTGATCCACGAACCACTCCAACACCCGTGATAATTTTGATGCTTAGGTTTTCCCTCGAAAACCCTAGCCCTAATTATCGAATCGTTTAAACCCTTTTCTCCACCTACCAAAGGAAAGCCTATTTCCATAGCCAGAAAAATTCCACTAAAAATACCAGAGGACTCCCCTATTCATATAAAGACAATCCATGCAAAAACATTGCATGCTTCAATGCAATATTTCCAAGTTGGGCACTATTTTCCAAAATGCCATTTCTGATCCAGAGATGTTTGAGTCAAGCTAGGCACCTCCATAAATTCTGATAAAATCAGGGGATGAATATTTTTGCATTCCCTGCACTTCATCTTTTGGAGCCAAACCCATTTGAGCAATATTTGAGGTACTTCCTTTGTAAGGCCCTTTTCTTGCCTTTTCGAAATCTTCAAGCAAACCTATACCTAGACAAATCCGATGACCATGAGACTTGGTCACATTGACCACATGGTCCATAAACACCCAAATCCAGAAGATCACCCAAAGGTGAAGTGTGAAAAATCACTTTGCCTTGATCATGCCAATATGCCAATTTTTGGACATCTTGCCAAAACCCAATTTACCAACGACCATTTGAGCTCAAACTCCATAGACACACTCCTTGTACCAAACCTAGGCGGTGGTAAAAAGTTGGGATCATTTGGACCAACTTTTTCTTGCAGAACATTCATCGAGCACCTTCGGTATCTTTGCTGTTCTGAAAATTCTATTTTACAAAGTTTGGAATCCCTGTGGGATTTTTGTTCTGTTGTGTTCCTCTCATCGTTACAAACCCAGTGGTGGAAACCTTGTTCCATTTGGACCCCCGAGTCACCGGGAACGCAACGGTGTCGCCGTGTCGCGCTCTGGACGTCCGGGACGCGCGCTTAGGCAAAACCTAGTTTCCGCTTACTGCTTTGGTCGGTGCCTAATCCCTCTGCTGCAGTACCCCTCGTGCCTCCCCTGTGCATCCAGCACGGAAACCTTATCCCCCCCTCTCTTATCCACTCCACTGCAGCCCGAGACAACGGTGACCACGGCTCCTTTAAAGGTAGCACGGCCACCACCTTCTCCTCCCTCCCGCGGCCTGCTCTGGTTAGCCGAGCCCTCCCCAGATGCTCCCCTCACTCCCTTCCCTCTCCTTTTCCTCCCCTGCAAGCCAGATGACCAAGAGGAGCACGGGAGGCTCGAGTTCATGCTCGAACCCGCCGTGGCCGAAGCTCCGCCAAGCTCGTGTACGTCACGGCCGAGCTCCCCCTGCCACCCTGGACTCCACCCCGGGTGCGGTGCTGTCCCACGGCGTCGCCGCCGTCCTCAGCCGGCCGCCGAGCTGCCTGCCGCAGCCGGCCGGCGCCTCCCCGTGCGCTCACGTGCGTGCCCGCGTGGAGGAGAGCGACGACCACGTTTCCGTCCCCCGCCGCCGTCTCCGCCCCTCCCGGCCGCGGCCTCCGCCTCCACTCCATCCCCGCTGACGGCCGGCCGGCCGGCGCGCCGAGCCGCCCGCTCCGGCGACCACGGCGCCCTCCCGTGGGTCGGTGATGGAGGAAGAAGAAACGGATCGATCGATCCGTTCTGCCTCGCTTTTTCTTTTCTCTTTCCCGTTACGTACCGTTTCAGCCCAGTGGGCTCAGCAGCGCGGCCGGCCTGCTCGCGGCCCAGCAGCGGCCCGTCCAGGCGCTGGCGCACGCAGCGCACAGCACGGCCGTGGCCCAGTAGCGGCCCGTTCCGTTTTTTTCCCGCGGATCTTTTTTCTTTTCTCTGCTGGATCAAAATTCAAATGGCCACAACTTTCAAACCGTAGCTCCGATCGGAGTGATTCAAATTTCTAAATCTTCGTCTCGACGAGCTCTTTCCGGTGGTACTGATTTCATCTCATTCCAAAATAGTTCTATGGGGTGCCCTTTTGTACGTGCATTCCGGAGTCCGTGGAACGGGGCTATCGCTGCCCTACGCCGCGGAATCACCCCGACCTTTCCAAACCCGGTGGATCCCCGTCTTCGAAGGCAAGCTAACCCCTTGCTATGAGCCGTCCCGCAATGTTGTTTGTTATTTTCTTATTGCCATGCCGAGTGTTTATATCTGTCTGCGTTCGGTATATATGATGTCGGTCTGCTATTGTTGTGTGCAATATGTTACTTCGATTATTGCTCCTGCCATGTTTTATTCATCATCCATGTATGCATTAGAATGACGTGTGAATTAATTGTGCGCCTCGCACTTGCGCGGCTTTGTCGAACTCTCTAAATAAACAACTATAAAACCTGCGTTCCTATGATTGTTTGCTTCTTCTCCTTCGCCGAGGTGAGGAGCGGACGAATGTCGTCTTGTGATCCTCGGAGTTGGGGGCATTTGCCAAAAGAGTTATTTGCTTATTCTCCCTCCGTCAAACGTGGTTCGCGTAAGCCCACCTGGACTGCGACGCTTGGGACATTTGCTTTCCATTTGGTTCTTTTTGCCAAGATTGCTGACACCACGTCGGGTTAATCCTTGAGTGGAATGGATGCTTCCTTTCTTATGAGTGCTTTTCGGTTCATTTTTCGGAGACTACATGCCCAACTAAAATTGGTAGTTGATCTGTGATGGCGCCCGATCGACGCCCACAACTTGTGCTACCTTTTGTATTGATCTGTGATGGCGCTGGTCGGTGGTATCGCCGCCGTAGTTACCCGGTCAATACAAACAAACGATGGCTTGATATATCATGTTGCTAATGTCTTATTGTTTGATGATATATTATTATGATATTGTGATTGTTGTGTTGGACTAATCCTCTTTGTTGGGACTTGTGAATGATGGAACTTGATTAAATGAAACACCCCTCCAAACAACGATAGGGTCAGTCCACGGTGCCACTAATCTGAACATCGGAAGCACTGCCACTGTCGCTCATATGGGCGGGCCTTGACCTACGTAACCTATTGAGCCTCCTTTGATGCTACCATTTTGGCAAGTCTAGTCGGTACCATAATTGGTCGGGGCTAGTCTTGCGAAGGTTCCGGAGCTAGGCGTCGCTCATGGGTTGGGGACGTGCCGGATTCACTTCTGCATAAGGCATAGAGTTATGTCGGTGGCTATACAGGGAGTGTCTTGGTAGCGTGAACGGTCAGGTGAGTGTATCTTGCTGAGTTCGCCTTAAGGATGATACCCTAAAGTACCGGCTGAGTGTGGTGCACTTAGATGGGTGGGATCTGCAACCTCTCGAGAGTGTCAAATCTGGATGTCTAGCCTCGTTCCAAGGTTATGGAACAACAGTTCAGTGTCGGTCACACTGTGTGTCCGTGTCGTGTCAGGAGGTTAAACCTAAGGCTTGTTTGAAAGAAAGGTGAACAACCTGATTTCACTAAATGAAAAATAAGATGATGCAGGGAATGTTACTTGTGAGGTGAATGGGATGGCGGTGTGATGCGTTGGAAGCCTATAGTTAGGCCAGAGCCAACATCAACCGTGCATTCCCCGGAAGATAGCCAGAGTTGGCTGGATTGATAGCCAGAGTTGGCTGGAGTGATAGTCAGAGTTGGCTAGAGCCTTGGAAGCCTGATTGTGTTGACAAGAGTAATTATAAGATCTGGTACCAACTGGTACACTCGTCTACTCGTCACAGGTAATCTCTTTGTTTGATTGCCGGTATACGATCCAACCCCACCTGGCTTAGACTCTGTACTGGTGATACTCTTGTTGTTTGCTTATGTCATGTTTTGCTTGTGATGCCATGCTACCCTTATGTTATCATATTGGTCTATCTTGAGTAGACCCTTGCCATGTTGTAGGATTTTATTTCCAATGTATATCTTGTTGCATGATTGTTGGATTGTTTGTGGTGAGTGGCGATTCTTGCTGAGTGCATACAAATGTACTCACGGGCCTTGTGATTGTGGCCAGATTTCGGCGAGGATTCATCTTCTACCTTAGCAAGGACATGGAGCAAGAGCGTGCTAGGATCAGTAGCCCAGCCAGATACCTGTGGAGTGGAGCCGCTCCAAGCCGTTGCCTCGTTTATGTCTTCCGCTGCCAGTTAAACTCTGTCCTGGGCCATGCTTGGCAAGATATTTTGTAATGCCTCGATGGCCTTATAAACCCTTTTGTAGCTCTTTGTGCCTGATTGTGTAATGATATTCATTATGTTACACTGTTGTGACGTGCGGCCAGTTATCCTGGGCTGGCGCATGGGACGACTGCCTCTCTGGTGATATGTGCCAGGGAGGGGTGTCACAAACATGGTATCAGAGCACCAGGCTCACAGGCTGGCTGTAGACTACCCTAGCACGGAAGCCCAGCCTTACTTTTGCCCGACAGTGAGCCCGATGGATTTAACCCATCTCCGCCTAACCGGCATGGCTGGTGTCGGTCCACAGTAAGGTGTAGTAGGACATGTCCCATTCCCTGAGAGAGGCTCGCCGGTTTCTTCCAAGAGAAGGAGCCGACACAACCCAGCCTATCTGAGACCCAGTCCTAGCTGCCATTTATCCCCACCCTCGCCTGCTATCCTTAGCCAACCCAGCTCTCTTGAAGCAGGATCCCGCAAAGGAATCCCGCGTTCTCATCTCATCCTACACCCAGATCCAGAATAATCCGATGGCGAACCCCAAGGTCATCCTAGAAACCACTGCCGAGGATCATGGCGGATTTCCACTGATGCTTTGGAAGGCCGTCTGTGTTCTTCTTGGTAGGCCTGCTCGCCCTCGATACGTGGTGTTCGAGAACTCGCTCTCGCCTGCCGGGAGTGACTTTCGAGCAGACGTGCATGTCGGCTCGTGTCCGTTGGGCACAAGTCCGTCTTACCTGATCCAAGGTAGGAGCATGGCCACTCTTAATCAAGCCATCCAGGTAGCAGCCTGGGAAGGTCTCGTCCGCCTGCGGTACTCGGAACCGGCAATGGCGAAAAGTCGAGCTTTCCACCTTCTCCCAGCCAGACCCCAGCATGGTGCGGAGGCTATCCAAACTCCCATTGGAGAAGAGGTCGACCCCGCCATAATCACCCTGGCCACCTACGGGCTGCAATGACAAGGCTCAGCCATTCTCTGATGGAGGAATTCATGACCACAAGGCGCAACCTTGGTCAAGCTCGCCTGCAACTGTGTCGAGCAAGGAACCCACCTACCCTCAACCATGGGCAAGCTCGGGCATAGGACTCCCGTTCCCAGATGATTTGCTAGAACGCGGTCTTGATGCATCTGTGACGCAAGCATTAGCCCGAGTTCAGCAGCACCCCCAAGAGCGAGGTATAATCCTCGAAGGCATGCCTGCAATTCCCCACCCCGCGGAAGATGGAGATGTGGACACCACTCTTCGTCTCGGCCACGCTCCACCGACTACCAGAGGCCGTCAAGCTGAGTAGAACCCTGTTTAGTTGGCCTGAGTGGCGCTTGTAGGTTGGTAGGTGAGAATCAACGAGGTTGTCTGTTTCCTTGTGTTAGCTTGTAATGTAAGTTTGTTGTATGCTCTCTGGTTGATGTCGAATCAGCCGAAAGAAAACTTGGTGTTCTGATTCTCTTGTTAACCACTTGGTTGACACATGATGGAATATCATGTCTTTTTTTTCAGTTAAAGGTTTTTGAAGAAATGACAGATCACTTAAAACAAGACTGTATATGTGAACCCAGACGCATATACCCACCTGAAAATTAACCCAAACTTTGAATGCCATTATTTTCTATTACGAAGGATATTTTTGTGTGTGTTGCACAAGCTTAACCATTAAGTGGAAAGTATTTGATGAGACACTGTAACCACGGTGCCCCGCTCACTTGATGTTAACTCGTGTGTAGGTTTGAGAAACCACCTACTTGGTGTTATACGTGTTTCCCCACTCGGGACGGATCACGTGCCACACGCAAGTAAAAAGTTTTTGTCGAGTGTTTAGTAGATGTTGTGTGCTCGATAACGGTATGGTTGAAATGATTATGCCATACCACTACAAATAATTTTGGAAATGGCCCTATCCCATAGAATCTGTGCCAATTATCGGTGGCACAGATATCTTCTTTTAAAAGAAACCCTGTTATTTTTCAAAACCTGTGTATGCATGGAAATGAATATACAGCTTTTCTAAAATAAAACCGTAAACTTTGGTTTTTTGAGGTAATTTTTGGCCAAGATAATTTTTTGGTTGTTGGTTGATAGTTTGGTGGTAGTCTTGTTTGATCTTGCCATGTTTGTGTTGAGTTGAGCAAAACCATAGAGTTAAATTTTAACCATGGTGGTAGATCCTATGTGGATTGATTGAGTGAGCCCCAGCCATGCCATCTTTAAATGCATTGAGTATGGTGGAAATATCATACTGTTTTAAACAAAAATCTTGTGGAGTGTTAATCTCTTGAGTGTTAAACTCTAATATTTTGCAGAAAAAGTTTTAAAATGGGGTATAAATGGATCGTTCAAGAAATATCTTGTATAACTCCCCGAATCTCGGGACGAGATTCTTTTAAGGGGGGAAGGTCTGTAACACCCCGAAAATTCGAACCTAATTTTAGCGGTGTTTTCTGACACCTGAAAAACTTTTTCCTCTTGTCCTAAATATTTCTTCAAATCTTTTGAGGATGAATTGACTTGGGAATTGCTCTCTCAAGAATTTCCCGTGATCCACGAACCACTCCAACACCCGTGATAATTTTGATGCTTAGGTTTTCCCTCGAAAACCCTAGCCCTAATTATCGAATCGTTTAAACCCTTATCTCCACCTACCAAAGGAAAGCCTATTTCCATAGCCAGAAAAATTCCACTAAAAATACCAGAGGACTCCCCTATCCATATAAAGACAATCCATGAAAAAACATTGCATGCTTCAATGCAATATTTCCAAGTTGGACACTATTTTCCAAAATGCCATTTCTGATCCAGAGATGTTTGAGTCAAGCTAGGCACCTCCATAAATTCTGATAAAATCAGGGGATGAATATTTTTGCATTCCCTGCACTTCATCTTTTGGAGCGAAACCCATTTGAGCAATATTTGAGGTACTTCCTTTGTAAGGCCCTTTTCTTGCCTTTTCGAAATCTTCAAGCAAACCTATACCTAGACAAATCCGATGACCATGAGACTTGGTCACATTGACCACATGGTCCATAAACACCCAAATCCAGAAGATCACCCCAAGGTGAAGTGTGAAAAATCACTTTGCCTTGATCATGCCAATATGCCAATTTTTGGACATCTTGCCAAAACCCAATTTACCAACGACCATTTGAGCTCAAACTCCATAGACACACTCCTTGTACCAAACCTAGGCGGTGGTAAAAAGTTGGGATCATTTGGACCAAGTTTTTCTTGCAGAACATTCATCGAGCACCTTCGGCATCTTTGCTGTTCTAAAAATTCTATTTTACAAAGTTTGGAATCCCTGTGGGATTTTTGTTCTGTTGTGTTCCTCTCATCGTTACAAACCCAGTGGTGGAAACCTTGTTCCATTTGGACCCCCGAGTCACCGGGAACGCAACGGTGTCGCCGTGTCGCGCTCTGGACGTCCGGGACGCGCGCTTAGGCAAAACCTAGTTTCCGCTTACTGCTTTGGTCGGTGCCTAATCCCTCTGCTGCAGTACCCCTCATGCCTCCCCTGTGCATCCAGCACGGAAACCTTATCCCCCCTCTCTTATCCACTCCACTGCAGCCCGAGACAACGGTGACAACGGCTCCTTTAAAGGCAGCACGGCCACCACCTTCTCCTCCCTCCCGCGGCCTGCTCTGGTTAGCCGAGCCCTCCCCAGATGCTCCCCTCACTCCCTTCCCTCTCCTTTTCCTCCCCTGCAAGCCAGATGACCAAGAGGAGCACGGGAGGCTCGAGTTCATGCTCGAACCCGCCGTGGCCGAAGCTCCGCCAAGCTCGTGTACGTCACGGCCGAGCTCCCCCTGCCACCCTGGACTCCTCCCCGGGTGCGGTGTTGTCCCACGGCATCGCCGCCGTCCTCAGCCGGCCGGCGCCTCCCCGTGCGCTCACGTGCGTGCCCGCGTGGAGGAGAGCGACGACCACGTTTCCGTCCCCCGCCGCCGTCTCCGCCCCTCCCGGCCGCGCCCTCCCGTGGGTCGGTGATGGAGGAAGAAGAAACGGATCGATCGATCCGTTCTGCCTCGCTTTTTCTTTTCTCCTTCCCGTTACGTACCGTTTTAGCCCAGTGGGCTCAGCAGCGCGGCCGGCCTGCTCGCGGCCCAGCAGCGGCCCGTCCAGGCGCTGGCGCTGGCGCACGCAGCGCACAGCACGGCCGTGGCCCAGTAGCGGCCCGTTCCGTTTTTTTCCCGCGGATCTTTTTTCTTTTCTCTGCTGGATCAAAATTCAAATGGCCACAACTTTCAAACCGTAGCTCCGATCGGAGTGATTCAAATTTCTAAATCTTCATCTCGACGAGCTCTTTCCGGTGGTACTGATTTCATCTCATTCCAAAATAGTTCTATGGGGTGCCCTTTTGTACGTGCATTCCGGAGTCCGTGGAACGGGGCTATCGCTGCCCTACGCCGCGGAATCACCCCGACCTTTCCAAACCCGGTGGATCCCCGTCTTCGAAGGCAAGCTAACCCCTTGCTATGAGCCGTCCCGCAATGTTGTTTGTTATTTTCTTATTGCCATGCCGAGTGTTTATATCTGTCTGCGTTCGGTATATATGATGTCGGTCTGCTATTGTTGTGTGCAATATGTTACTTCGATTATTGCTCCTGCCATGTTTTATTCATCATCCATGTATGCATTAGAATGACGTGTGAATTAATTGTGCGCCTCGCACTTGCGCGGCTTTGTCGAACTCTCTAAATAAACAACTATAAAACCTGCGTTCCTATGATTGTTTGTTTCTTCTCCTTCGCCGAGGTGAGGAGCAGACGAATGTTGTCTTATGATCCTCGGAGTTGGGGGCATTTGCCAAAAGAGTTATTTGCTTCTTCTCCCTCCGTCAAACGTGGTTGGCGTAAGCCCACGTGGACTGCCACGCTTGGGACATTTGCTTTCCATTTGGTTCTTTTTGCCAAGATTGCTGACACCACGTCGGGTTAATCCTTGAGTGGAATGGATGCTTTCTTTCTTATGAGTGCTTTTCGGTTCATTTTTCGGAGACTACATGCCCAACTAAAATTGGTAGTTGATCTGTGATGGCGCTGGTCGGTGGTATCGCCGCCGTAGTCACCCGATCGACGCCCACAACTTGTGCTACCTTTTGTATTGATCTGTGATGGCGCTGGTCGGTGGTATCGCCGCCGTAGTTACCCGGTCAATACAAACAAACGATGGCTTGATATATCATGTTGCTAATGTCTTATTGTTTGATGATATATTATTATGATATTGTGATTGTTGTGTTGGACTAATCCTCTTTGTTGGGACTTGTGAATGATGGAACTTGATTAAATGAAACACCCCTCCAAACAACGATAGGGTCAGTCCACGGTGCCACTAATCTGAACATCGGAAGCACTGCCACTGTCGCTCATATGGGCGGGCCTTGACCTACGTAACCTATTGAGCCTCCTTTGATGCTACCATTTTGGCAAGTCTAGTCGGTACCATAATTGGTCGGGGCTAGTCTTGCGAAGGTTCCGGAGCTAGGCGTCGCTCATGGGTTGGGGACGTGCCGGATTCACTTCTGCATAAGGCATAGAGTTATGTCGGTGGCTATACAGGGAGTGTCTTGGTAGCGTGAACGGTCAGGTGAGTGTATCTTGCTGAGTTCGCCTTAAGGATGATACCCTAAAGTACCGGCTGAGTGTGGTGCACTTAGATGGGTGGGATCTGCAACCTCTCGAGAGTGTCAAATCTGGATGTCTAGCCTCGTTCCAAGGTTATGGAACAACAGTTCAGTGTCGGTCACACTGTGTGTCCGTGTCGTGTCAGGAGGTTAAACCTAAGGCTTGTTTGAAAGAAAGGTGAACAACCTGATTTCACTAAATGAAAAATAAGATGATGCAGGGAATGTTACTTGTGAGGTGAATGGGATGGCGGTGTGATGCGTTGGAAGCCTATAGTTAGGCCAGAGCCAACATCAACCGTGCATTCCCCGGAAGATAGCCAGAGTTGGCTGGATTGATAGCCAGAGTTGGCTGGAGTGATAGTCAGAGTTGGCTAGAGCCTTGGAAGCCTGATTGTGTTGACAGGAGTAATTATAAGATTTGGTACCAACTAGTACACTCGTCTACTCGTCACAGGTAATCTCTTTGTTTGATTGCCGGTATACGATCCAACCCCACCTGGCTTAGACTCTGTACTGGTGATACTCTTGTTGTTTGCTTATGTCATGTTTTGCTTGTGATGCCATGCTACCCTTATGTTATCATATTGGTCTATCTTGAGTAGACCCTTGCCATGTTGTAGGATTTTATTTCCAATGTATATCTTGTTGCATGATTGTTGGATTGTTTGTGGTGAGTGGCGATTCTTGCTGAGTGCATACAAATGTACTCACGGGCCTTGTGATTGTGGCCAGATTTCGGCGAGGATTCATCTTCTACCTTAGCAAGGACATGGAGCAAGAGCGTGCTAGGATCAGTAGCCCAGCCAGATACCTGTGGAGTGGAGCCGCTCCAAGCCGTTGCCTCGTTTATGTCTTCCGCTGCCAGTTAAACTCTGTCCTGGGCCATGCTTGGCAAGATATTTTGTAATGCCTCGATGGCCTTATAAACCCTTTTGTAGCTCTTTGTGCCTGATTGTGTAATGATATTCATTATGTTACACTGTTGTGACGTGCGGCCAGTTATCCTGGGCTGGCGCACGGGACGACTGCCTCTCTGGTGATATGTGCTAGGGAGGGGTGTCACAATTAGCTGCCAAGTTAGACGACCTTCTTACAAAATAAATTTTAAAATATACAAACGTCTCACTCAGTTTCTGAATGTGCTCGAGAACAGGGAGAATAGTTGCTCTATGTTCAGTTCTATGTTCCACAACTTCACCAATTCTTGACAGTTACAATCCACAACGACTCACTGCAGATTCAGTTGGACGCTGAACTCCGTCTCGACATGTATAGAGCCTCAGCCAGCAGAGTACTGGAAACTGGTGGATATTACTTTGCTTTGGCATGAACAAATTGTTCTTCACTTCCTGTGCTCACAACTCCAGCACTGCCGCCCATAGAACTGCAGTCAGAAGCTCCATCTACATTCAGTTAACCAAACCTGGTTCAGATGCCTTCCATCCTTCCGTTTGACTTGCAGAACACTAGTGTTTCATCTGTAGGACAGAACTGACAAGATCGTGTGCCGTATCCGTCGCCCAATCATCTAATAACATTAACAAAGGAAACCACCAGAACAGCCTCCATACCTGACAAAAACAAATCAGCAATGACACTTTAAGCAGAAGAACAGTAAACTGCCAAAATCGACGACCTTTGCAAGCTAACCAAAAAAGGGGAGAAATAACAAAGGCAGACATATTACGCAGTGGTAACAACAGAACTTGCAAACTAAAACACATGACTTATGCTATAGGAATCTGAAAATTACTATATGTACATTTTCTTTAGGATTGTTGTGCAGCAGAATGTCCAATTAAACATATCTCACTTTAAAAGGTAAAGGGCAGAAACATTCAACCCGGTAATTAAAACATGGAAAAGGGTAGCACCTAACACACATAACCTACATTTATTTGGTATTGTACTAACATCAAGAACCAGATGAAACACTAAAGAAGCACAAGTACTACAGGTAGTCACACCAACAATAACTATGACCAATAGAAGGTAGGAATGATAGTCAGGCACTATCAACAATAATTTGAGAATTTGTCAACATGACATATAGTTTTCTATGTGCAAACACATATCTAATATGCAGATGAACTGATGCTTTGCTAGACTATATTTTTGTACAGGTGACCTTGGTGGACCTGAGTGGTGTTTTGGCTCCCAGGTGCATATGCACCCTTTATTTAAAATACATTTTGCACATATTTTGAAATGTCACAAAATTTGAAAAAAATATTCGCGCATAGATCTTAACATTTTATGTTTTCACAGAGTCGTTTCACGAAAAAACGACATTTTTTGTGGCTTGTATAAATAAGAAAAAAATTGATGCTAAAATAAGGCTTTTCACGACATTTTTTTTGACTTTTTTACACAAGGCACAAAACATATCGGTTTTTGGTGAAACGATTTTGGGAACACACATAATATGAAGATGTATCCGTGAAATTTTAGTTCAGATTTTTTTGACATTTTGAAATATGTTTTTCAAATACAGGGTGCATATGCACCCGGGTGCCAAAGTGAATTTTCGGAGACAAAGAAACTTTTCAGCATACAAGTAATATAACAGCATGGGAAAGAAAGATTGCAAGTCCTGAAGAAAACTGAAATTCAGTGAACGTCAAGAACCAGCCTGGTGGCAGTAGAAATCACCATATCGAAAAACCTTTTCTATGATGGTCAATTTAACAATCAGTGCCCGATGAAAGTAATAATTAGCTTTCTAGAATGCAAGATGTGTGAATGGTACCTTGCCAGTGTTGTTCTGGGAGAATTCGAGAGGTAAGAATTGTTGCGAGTCACTTTCCCCCTCTCGTTCTTATCTCCGTGCTACAGTAAAGGCAGAGGCGAAAAGAGGTTTCGCCGGCGAATCCTTTGCTTCCCTCCGTCTCCGGCGCCGTCGCGGCGTCGCGAGGCGGGGGAAGCGCTGGATCTCGTCTTGGCGAGTAGTTTAGGTCTACTATATGTAGTTTCTGTTTGCTTTGCCGGCGGCGCTGGGTTGGAGACGGCGGCGACGGTGTGCAGAATAAGTGCTCCCCCTCCTTTCTCCGATCTGGCGAGTTTCTCGCCGGGAGGCTGTGGAGTTCTGTGTCCTCCTTGCAGGCGGCTGTCATGGCGACGGCGGTTGCTCTGCGGTTTGGAGGTTCCGTCCTTCGGATCTGGCGTCCAGGTCTCGTCTTCTTCCCCAGAGGCGAGGTACGATCCGTGAGGTGCTGTGATGGGGGAGCGGCTATGGCGGTGGAAGTTCTTGGGGCTTGTGGTTGTTGGAGAGCAGATCCGGTGGCTTTTTGGGATCTGAGGATGGAGAAGAGCAGGGCTCTGCCCTGGCCGGCGTGCCACATCGATGAAGACGTCCATGTTCGTGTGGATGGTCACTCAAGAGGTCCAAGAAAGCGTTTCGAGTTGCGATGGATCTTTCTCCATCCATGGATTGGCGGCGGCGGCGCTGTTCCGGCGTCGGCGAGGCCAGGAGGCGCGCTGGAAGTGAAGAAGACGACATCTAGGGACCTAACTGCAATTTCTTTGTTGTGTGAGGATGTCGTTGTTATTGTTCGTAGACTGGTAGGTTTCTACAGCCTATCTACTGTATTTCTGCTCTGTATCCCGTATTTGTGATGAATACAGTATAGTCGCATGTGCAAAAAAAAAAAGAGGTAAGAATTGTTGTTCGGGTTCTTGTCAAGAGTGACAACTTTCAGGCTTTCAGTGTGCCACCAGATTCAAAGAACTCCTATTAACCACGAAAATCCTGCAAAATGTAGGTCCCCTTTAAAAGTAAATCCCAACCTGAATCCTGCAAAATGTAGGATTGTTATGAGTGATCTGTGGACGCACACCAGGAGTTGTAAGTTATGAGTGATCTGTGGACGCACACCAGGAGTTGTAACAACAGTAAGTGTACTGCAAATTACGTGGCATACGTCATCTCAGTGGCTGAACCCCGCCTGAAAGTGTTAACATGATAAGTGTGTCCACCCATGGTAATACTTAAATACTACAGAAAGTTAGGCTCACTCTGTTCTTTCATATCTTCAAGATTGAATGGCAGAAGGAAAATCAAATCTGGATATTCAGTTTGTAAACTTTTAGCCCAAAAAACATGAGGCGTGAGTTTACTTGGTGCATATATTTAGAAAGATTGAATTCAGGACTCCCATATTTTGAAAAAGAATGAGACTATGACTCTGTTCAACCATTTTGTAAGTGGAAACTTGAAATTCAGAGCTCGCTCATAAACAAAACGAAAGGTAACATTAAAAGATGGCCAATGGGCATGTTCTTGCAATGAGAAATTGGAGACTATACTAACATTGGCAGTGTTGGTTAAGGGGCAAGAGACCAGTATGTGCCGTGGTAGCATCATTATATCCTTTATCTTTTCACTCTCCTGGAGACTTCATCTTGAAGACCACACAGATAACTACAGCAAACTGCTACTGAAATGAACTTGTCGTCCCTTCCCTGAAATTCGGCAGTAACAAAATTAATGCAGAGTGAGTGGTCTATCATTTTAACACTCTTAAAAAGAATGAACATTAAACTTTCAGATAACAAAAGAATTCTATATTGTACTCGGGCACACAAGATTAGCTAGAAGTTGCAGATCATCCATTTAACAAACATGAAACTTAGCATTGCAGTGAGGTAAGTAAAATTTCTAAATGGAACTAGCTGAGAGCAAGAAAATCTCATTAAGTCACGATCTTAAATCTACAGATCGTCTTTTTCCATGGCTACCAGCTCTAAATCCTCAGGTTCTCATAGAAGAAATAAATTTAAGGTATTATTCACAAGATAATGTGCATCAGACAACAAACTTCCTGGACATACTTACAATTTCTAGATGTGCAGATAAGAATATATCAGCACCGGCGAGGTAAGGGAGGGGTCACCTCTCGGATACCAGTAGGGCGCCGTAATGGACACTGCACATTTCACATCCCTCGGCATCTTGATCTCTTTCAGCTATGCAAAACGCCATCCTTGCTCGTCGCTGACGACCTTAGTTCTTGTAACTGTCATCAGAAGGGTCCAGTCGCTTGATCAAGACTAATTAATGAATCCACCTAATGCAGCTGATGATGGCAATAAAGTTAAGTGTACCTTGAGAGTTGAAAGACAGGAAAGATGATCCTCCAGCCTCCTGTTCTTCTCAACCACAGCCTTATACCTCCCTGCAAAACAGATTCAGAACCCAAGCATATGCATGATTCAGCACAATGAAGGAACCTGGTACTGTAAATGACATCGGGAGATGGGTAGGTTTGGTTCAAATTCAGTTGTACCTTCAGGAACAAAACCTGCCTTATTTATTATCAGTTTATTTAGGAAACTGCCTTATCTGGTTCAAATTTAGGAAGTGGCTGAAGAGCACAAACAGTTTATTTAAAAAATGGAGTGTTAGTTTCTCTTTTAGATAGCATGTACAGTTTATTGACATGCCTTATTTATTCTCATGTCAATGGACGAAAAAAACACCCACTCACGGATGCAAAGGACTGAATCTATGACTATGAGCGATATAACCTAATAATTTCAGCAACAAAAGAAATATACCTAATGATTCAGATAAAAAAGGCAAGAGATTCCAGCAGAGCTAACAGATAAATTTAAACAGTGTTCTACAGTCATGGCAGTAGAACACTGTTTAAATCCAGAAGGGTGAGCACAAATTAAATAGACCAAACCCAGAGAGAGAAATTGGGGACTTAACAATATAATCGTGCAGCAGCAGTGCCATCGCTGACCTCCTCCACACCAACGAAATGCCACTTCTTAATCTTTTGAGTATATCCCATGAGCCTGTTACTGAACCAACAACGGGACATCAAAAGAGAACCTAGTACATATTTGTGCGAGATACGATACCAAACATACTCTATGCCTAGTCAATGAAATTGGTGGCTTCCAGGGAATAGCATATCTTATGCTTTTGAGCAGAGACACAACAATATTCCTCCGTACAAGCGCAGAACATGATTACATCAAGCGTAGGATAATATACAACTGAAAATGAAAAAGAAAATCCCTTTGCATACACTTTTCTTATTGATGTCCATAATAACAGGCAGAGAATGTAGCATTGCTCAAATCAAACCTAAAGTTGCATATTTGATTATTTGTAGAATGGAAACATTTCTTTAGTTATATAGCTTCCATTGGCTTCTTTTAAATGTAAAAAATTCAAGTTACTACCGGATCAATCATCAGTATTTAGAAAATCCAGATCTGTGGCACTTGGATGACCAATATTTCACAACTGAGATACATCTCACACTGGAAGCATAGATACAAAATATTTTCATGCACGACCTGAAGGTACAAAGAACTTAAACAAGCAAGAACAGAGTGGGCAGTGACCAGCAGACACGGAAAAGGGGAAACATTTCTTCAGTTATATAGCTTCCATTCGCTCCTTTTAAATGTAAAAATCCAAGTTACCAACGGATCAATCATCGGTATTTGGAAAATCCAGATCTGTAACATTTGGATGACCAGTATTACCAGATACATCTCACACTGGAAGCATACAAATGCAGTCCTATCACTACAAATTGACCACACATAACATTCGGCAAAGATAACACCCATCCTGATAAAAATGGATCAACAAATCAAATCTCAACGCCCATTGACTTGACACCATGCTTGCATTTATTCTTAAGCAGATGCACGATGCCTGTATATATGTGTCACTACTCATACAGACCGAAGCAAACAAAAGAAACACAAAACCAAGGAAAACAATGCACAACAAGAGAGTACCCATAGAGATGGTAGACGATGGCGAGCTCAGCGTTGGTCTTCCCCATGGTAGGCAGGCCGTAGAACAGCATGTGCGGCACCTACAAGGGACCAGACCCAAATAAGGAATCTTCCTCCATGAACAGATCAGAAAATAAATAAATGGAGAGTTAGAATTAGAGCCTAATAGAACAATATACCTTTTTAAACCTAATGTTAGCTAAAATACATCTCTACATGAATAAAAGCCTACAAGTATGTAAAGGTCTATCCACAAAACAGCAATTAGTTCATCAACGAATGTGTTTGCTGAATGTTTAGCATTAAGTTGCAGTAAATTCAAGACCTTAAGATACTAATCGGCTACCTACAGTGTCCTTACGTTATAAGCTTGTGTATAGATGTGTGTATAACGACTGTCTATGCACTCTGGAAACAAGAAAAACTACATATTTGTGATCTTTGTTGAAGAACAGG
Organism: Poa pratensis; assembly: GCA_947311845.1. Taxonomy (NCBI): domain Eukaryota; kingdom Viridiplantae; phylum Streptophyta; class Magnoliopsida; order Poales; family Poaceae; genus Poa; species Poa pratensis. Next base: position 107,103,206 of record CAMZMU010000107.1, on the reverse strand, counting down.
ATCCAAGCAAAACTCCATTAGCTTTAAGCTTCTTCCAAGAAAATAAAACATTTTTTTTCCTTATTCTTATTTGGTCTTTCCTAATAGCACTTAGCTCAATCTGCAACACATTGCTTTGAACTTAACTTATACACTACTATTTCAAAATAAAAGCCCTTGACATCCGCACTAATATCAGATTCTTGGGAATTGGGATACCATGGTCAATAAATTAACACAGATCTTAAGAAAACAAGAGCAACACGGGATGCAGGGTAGGTACCTGTGAAATGAATGACAACAGAGATGGCGGACGTGGCCTTGACGGGGAACAGCCAAGCTGGACATGTGTGGTCGACTTGAGGAGATGGGAGTAGGGAACAAAACAAATTAAAAGGACGGCGACCACGAAACGAAGCAGAGCAGGACGTGAGCGGTCAGGTCGACCCGATGCCACTCGAGACCACTGGAGCAGCTCCTCCGCATCCTGGTGCCGCTCGAAGCCGCTGGAGCCCTCTCAAGAAGCGACAAATGAGAGCAGAGAGACTCTTTGAATACTTTGTGAGAACAACAAATCTCATATCCTAGTGTGAAGCCATGTGATTATAGTAGCGGTTTTTTCTTAGGCTGCTAACCTGAGCCTGGGCTCCCCATAGAACCTAAAATAAACTTGGAGGAGGGTCATGGACATGAAAGCAACATCAACATCACCTTCTAAGTTCTATTACACTTTACTTGCAGTGACAATGCGTCCATGTTCTGCCCAGGTTGATAACATATATTACATGAATTAGCAATGCAATGATCTAGGAAACAAATTGTATTCAGTAAACAAAACTGATAAGACAATAGAAGCATTTGAAAAAGTTTGGATTGTACCACAAACAAGTAGACAGATAAGATACTGTAAACATGTGTTATGTCCATAAACACCTCAAAGGTGGTTCTTTATCTCAAGAATGTAGCAACTGGGTCTTAATGGCACTGGACAAACATGTACAAAGGAACTACGATCGTGTAGAGCTGGTGAATTTCAAATGTCTTGAAAAGACCTAAGAAGTGCATGCACAGAACTACAATTTTATAATAGCTGGATCAAAATCAATTAAAATACAATCAACAGAGAGCTACCATACAACTAAGTTCGTCTGAAAACCCACATTTCAGAAATTTATGCAGGACACACCGACACCACTTAATTCAGCAACTCTTATATTTCAAAGTACAGAATTTACCTACCGCAAAATTTAAATAATGCAATCATTAGAATTAACTCTCATAGAAGAACTATCTAATACGATATAATTTACACAAACATGCTTATGTCGGGGTGCACCTTTCTTTGTAACTTCAGAATGAAGTTTAAATTGGTGCAACGTATGCAAGAACTAAATTAACACCACCAAAAGGAGGAGCTCACATGGGACTTAGAACTGACCAGCAGCCGCATATAAATCAGGGGAATTGAACTTATAAAACATACCCAGAAACGAATGCCCTATTTAATCAGTAGAGGATGAATGAACTTAATATGTATGGAAGAAAACAAATAAGAAAAATTATTGCCATACCACATCCATTGGCATGGGTCTAGCCGATCTGAACCCTGCTGCAAATCCTAAAAATAATAGAAGAAAAAAAACTACAGGAGGCTTCGTCGAGGTTACTGCAAAATTTAACACGCTTGACCTAAATGTATGTTTTACTTGCACAAAAAATACTAGATGCGTCCAGAATATAGGATGCATCAATCAACACTTATTGTGAGCAGATACTATACAAAGATTAATTTTAATGATAGCACCAAGGATATTATAAGATCACAATCCAAGGGAAAAACAGCCCCTTTGTGTCATATTATTCGAGAGGAAGAAAACACATTCACAAAACAGAGCCCCAACCAATCAGGTAGGCACAGATAATACAAAAGAAAATGTATGTGGCTCGCAGGCACGCTTGATTACAAGATTGTAAACTCGAAGCTGGTGTTGGGTACAGTGCAATTGTTGTTGGGCACAGTTCTGTAAGTGTGGGTGTTATCCATATGGGAGGAGGCCAGTTGGACCAAAGCTGAGGGGATACAAGTTCCTCTCTACTGTTATTTGCCAGGTCAAAGACTCCAATATCACGAGGGTTATTCCTGTATCCAAAAATGTTCAACTCATGATCATCTGTAAAGTAGACATGATTTGCCTTCAACTGTGGATATTCTTCAGCACTGAGACAAAGTGATTGGTTATGCCCAAGAACCAACACATGATCATCCAAGCTATTTATTTTCACAAGCTTTTCAGCTGCAGTGTCAACTTTAAATACATCTATCTTCCCAGTATGACTTTCCACATCTTCATCCACATCTTCACCATACTCATCGTCATCTTCCAATCTCCAAACTTGCAGCAGATCACCGCAAGGAGCCTGGACAATATAAATATTCTCACAAATATAATCCTTTTCCCTGTCCATAATTAACTTTTTTGTGGCCATAGGGCATCTGAGATTAAAGGCAAAAATTTCTCCATGTCCAGCCACAGCATATAAAAGATCATCTTTGTAGATGCAGTCATGAAAATCTGTGTGTGGCAGCAGCAAGGTCCACTTGTCATCCCCTAACCAAGCAAATGATAGCTGTCCACGTGGATCGTGGATGAGTACCACGATATAACGCTTTGCAGATGTATCATAAAATACAAATGCCTTGCAATGGAGGTAGTACCGTAGCTCACCAAGAGAACGTGGATGTTCGGCATCAGTATCGAAATTATACTTGTCCAATGCACCTGTTTCATCAAAAATGGGTGCTACATGCTCGAGGGTGAGCACGGATGGAAGAGCAATCTGTTCCAGGGTGATAGGATTGAGAAGGTGCATCTCGGACCTATCATCGGCGGTAAGAAGCCAGCCATTTGAGGACCGATCAGATATCTACTGTGGATAGGCGGTTCCGGGAGAGTTAACTTGTATGACCTCTTCTCGGCGAGGCTGTAGAGGCGTGCATCACTATCACTGTCAGTTTCACAGGTGTAGAGCAGGCACGGCGTCTGGGACTGTTTGTATTGCCCAAGGTTGCGTAGGCTGGTGTATGCTGAGAACCAGGAGGGGCAGACAGAGCCAGCACGTACAAGGTCAGGGATCTCCAGCAGGGTAAATATATTCATCAGTATGTCATGTGGCAGCTCTGGCAATGTGGCCTCCATCGGTTGTGGACGAATGCTGAATTTCTTGTGGAAAGTGGGAGGGAGACACATCAGCTTAGGTAAAGCTCGCAAGAGTAGAGCGGACAGATCTCTCGGTTGTACAGACAGGTTTAGTAATCGCCTCACCGTGGCTAGGCAAGAGGCTTCCATTGGAGCAATCATAGAAGATGAATTGCTTTCTGCACTGCAGAGAGGCTTGTAAAGTTTCAGCCTGGATGAAACACGGGAAGAGGGCAGGCAGGCCCTCGGCTACTCTTATAGATCACCAAAAATATCCGAGTTTGCAGACAATCGGAAAGCTGCAACTTTTGACTGAGCACGCAGAGGGCTGGTTTCTGGTCTACTTATAGCGGGGAGGCCGAACCAACCAAGACCGCAGTCCTAATTTGATTAGGTGACGGATACCCAATTCGATTTCGGATTTGATCAGAGAGTGGACCAACTTGCTTTCTGTGAGAATTGCCTTCTCCGAACTCTCTCCCGGCAAAGGCTAAAGGGCAGAACACTGACCGGCAGCAGGTGATATGAGGAACAGCAGCAGCCCGTCCGGCGCATCCGAAGAGAGGATGGTTCTGCTCTGCAGCGAGGGGACGGTCCGAGATCCGGAGGAACTGGAGCTTCGCGCGGTTGGCGGCAGGAACGGGGGCAACAGGCTGTGTGTGTGGTGGAGCGGCGAGTGGCGGCGGCGGCGAGAGCTAGAAGCGGCGGCTTGTGAAATCGGGGTAGAGATAGGAAAAAAATCGGGCTTCACTGGGATGTTCTGTTTTATTAAGCGGAACCACAATCAGGACATCAGCGTACGACCGCCATCAGAGTAGGATTTGTACCTTCATCGGTGATTCCATTTCACTTCCCTGACGCTAGGTGATCTCCCCGGGGAAGATCAAGTCAAAACCATATGTAGAATTTGTTAAAAGTCTAGAAAAAAGAAATCAACAACACACTTACGAGCTGTTTCTACAACTCCAAGAAATTTCAACTCAAAATTCAATCTAGAGTTAGAGAAACAAAAAGATAAATTACACTATGAATAGTGTCATCTTTTGGTGAATAGCTATTCACAGCCAAGTTTCCCTTTTGTCTCTCTAAGAGCATCTCTAGCAGAACCCGCAAAAGGGGCAAACCCGCATAATAACCGCCCGATGCGGATTGAAAACCGCAAAAAGGCGGAGAACAGAATCCGCAAATTTGCCCAACCCGCAAAAGATTTTGCAGGCCCCCGTGAATCCGCGCCTCCGAACCGAGAAAGCTAGGTTTCCTCCCCCGACCCGCAGCCGGAACCTCATCCTCTAGTGTCGTTGGCGCGAGGGAACCTTCAGCGCGCCCGTCCCCGCCGCCGCTGCAACCTCTTTCTCTTCCCCCACTCCGGCCACCGCGCGCCCTGCCCCGGACCGGCCATGAGCACCGCCGACCCGTCCCTGGTGACCGTCCGCGTCGGGGACGCGCCATCGTCAGATCCAGCGGGCCGCGGAGAGCTCGGAGCCGCCGCCGCCGCCGACACCGCTGCTGCTCCAGTGGCGGCGCCGAAGCGGAGAAGATTGGGCACCGCAGGCGCGGCCCAAGTTCTGCTTGCCGCGACTGCCGCCGCGGGCACTCCCGCCGCCGCGAAGCCTCCCGCCGCCGCCGCCGCGAAGCCGAAGAGGCTGGCGGGGAGGAAAATCAGGGCCAGCGCCGCCGCCGCTGCCGCTGCTGCTGCATCCACCGCGCTCTTGGCCGAAGAGAACAAGATCATGACGATGAACCGAAGTGACATGGACGAAGTCACCTTGGAGTGGCATGACATCGCAAGGAAGGAGATATTGCATCGAAGGAAACAAGCGATGCTAAAAGCTAGCGGTGGTGGTGGAGGTGTTGGTGGTGGAGCTGCCGGCAATGGTGGAGGTGGTGATGCTAGCACGGTGTAGGGCCTTTCGACGATGTGGATGGTGTTTTGGAGGCATTTTTTGGTCACACGGATGGACAACTAGTTAATGGCCGTCTTTAGATTCAAGAAACTACTTAATTTGCTATATTACTGTCGAATTTGTAAGCAATTTGAAATTTTATGATATTCTGCCTATCTTGCTGTTTTGCATATGCAGTTTCAGAACGCCGCGCGGCGGAGCAGAACCCGCAAAGCGGGTTCTGCTTTGCGGGTTCTGCTCCGCCGCGCGGCGGTCTGAGCAAAAAACCGCGAGTTGCGCGAACTGCAAAACTGTTTTGCGGGTCGGTGTTTTGCGGGTTCTGCTAGAGATGCTCTAAGTGTAGCTCGAATTTGAAGCAGCAAATTTTTGGCCTCGCATATGTAACATTGATGTGTTTTGTAAAAAAAAAGGATATTTGGACATGTTCTGTCTATTAGAAAAAACAGATCTTATAGAACTTACCTAATCTGTACAAATACTAAGGACCAAGCGTTGGCTTGGTGGCTTTGAGTGTGGAGCCAGCCCACCCGGGTTCGAGACCCAGCTTCGACATACTCAACGAAAAGTTGAGACTCAGCTGAGGAATACTCGAGCGCCGAATGTCTCACCTACCTACCAACGTATAGCCAGGGGAGGGATCATTCCCCGTTGGCAACGTTTTTCCTAATAAAGAACTTACCTAATCTCTACAAATACTAAGCTCCTTAGAATTGATAGCCTCTCCTTGCTCCCACATATCCTCCAATAGAGCAACGACACCTCACCATGGTGAACCCTACTTAGGTATTACTTTTTCAACTCTTAAATAATAAAATAATGAAGCAGCGACACCTCACTATGTTAGACCCCACTTAATTATTACTTTATATTTCACAACTCTCAAATAATAAAATTAAGTATGAAAAAATATATGCTTGACATAAACCCATGTTTTACAAATACTGAACTCTCTAGCCTATCCTTGGTCAGACATGTTCTCCAATGAAACAGCGACACCTCACCACTATGGACCCCACTTAGCTCTTACTTTATAGTTCACAACTCTCCTTTATTAAAAATAAGTATGAAGAAATTTATGTTTGATATATACACATGTTTTATAAATACGAAGCTCTCTATAATTGGTGTCCTCTCTCCTTAGGCCCACATATCCTCCGGTGGAGCAGTAATACCACACCATGTTGGACCTGATTTTGCTCTTATTTTATAGTACACACCATGTTGGACCTGATTTTGCTCTTATTTTATAGTACACAGCACTCGAATATTAAAATGAAGTATGATTTGTTTTGGATATATACACATATTTTGTACGTATATACCAAATTTACGGTGAAATAATGGTATTCCTAAAAAGATAAAATTGTGTTTGTGAAAAAGAAAAAATAGCTTCATTTCCCCTCAAATTTCTCTTTTTGTGTAGCCCAAAATACAAAATATTTTTTTACAAAACTTTTTGAGTATGTAGAAAACGCACAGATGGTTATATGCTTAAAAAAAATCTAGACATGCCATTTCGATATTTTTAAAAGGATATGTGGTGAGGGAGCTACCGACACTTGTACTGATTGTGGGATAATTTATGTTAGATAGGTCTAATTGATTTTATTGTTACAAAATCAGTGACCTTGACTGTAGGATCTCGGTGGCTAATCAAATCTTCGCTAATATATCTCTCGAGTATGCAATGTTCATTATATCATACATTTTATACGAATTGTCGGAACTTTGCTCAAATTTTGTGTTTATATGCACAATTTTACTTGCATAATTTTTCATAATTGTGAGTGTATCTTGATTGTCTAAATAAGTCTACTCAAAATTTAAGATTTTTTATCTGGCAACAAAATATTCTATTTGTTGAGTAGTGTACTACTAACCTTGCTACAACTACACCCTTCTCTATTCCTCTATGTCCATGTGAGGATCTAAATGATTATTTTGCAAGAGAGTGAGGCAATTGTACTATATTCCCATTATTGTTACCGTCTTTTATATATGTTTCACTAAAAACTGTTTGTTCATCTATTTTTCGTCATACTATAGCGAACGCGGCAACGCGCGTCCTTTTCTTCTAGTATTGGATCCTATCCAAGTTGCCCCTGTGATCTCCCTACCCAGACGATAGCTGATAGTTGCAACCAATGGATCAGTGGACCAAATATAAAAAAGAAAGAAAAACACGAGGAAGGAAGAAGATGAGAAGAAAGAAGAACGTGGTGGCGGGTGGTCGGGTTCGCTCTGGTTGCTTCGGCGACAATCTCGTGAGCATCGGTGATGATCTGGACGGAGGAGTTTTTCATCACGCTGATGGAGAACCTAGGCATGGCAGCGGGGGGATGCTGGGCCCGACCGCTCAGTTCTGACGGCTTCGATGAAAAATGTGGTGATCTTCCTGACGGTCGTCGGCCGAGCTTTGGAGGGTTCACATCAGGGACAGAGCCTGCGGTGGGCAAGCAGGGGCCATGGCTGCACTATCATCCTTCAACTGCAGTTATGTGTACTAATTTCTTAAAGATTTTAATTGTATTTGCTCCTAATTGTCCCCTCATTATGTATATTACATTAGCGAACTTCATTGGCCCCCACTGTATGTGATTCCTGGCTCTGTCCCTATTTCTCATCGAACTTCGGCTTGGTGTGTGGTCTGGACGATGGGGCGGCGGCCCTATATGGCGGTCCTTATCAGGCCGAGCTAGGAGGTGGCTCCGCAGGAGCTGTTTTGACAACTCCTAGAAATTTTAACTCAAAATTCGATCTAGAGTTAGAGAAACAAAAAGATAAATTACACTGTGAATAGTGTCATCTTTTGATGAATAGCTATTCATGGCCAAGTTACCCTTTTGTCTCTCTAAGTGTAGCTCAAATTTGAAGCGGCAAATTTTTGGCCTCGCATATGTAACATTGATGTGTTTTGTCAAAAGTAATTAGGATATTTGGACATGTTTTTTCTATTAGAAAAAACAGATCTCATAAAACTTATCTAATATCGGATCCTATCCAAGTTGCCCCGTGATCTCCCTGCCCAGACGATAGTCGATAGCTGCAACCAAGGGATCGGTGGACCAAATATATAAAAAAAAGAAAAACACGAGGAAGGAAGAAGATGAGAAGAAAGAAGAACGTGGCGGCGGGTGGTCGGGTTCCCTCTGATTGCTTCGGCGACAATCTCGTGGGCATCGGTGATGATTTGGACGGAGGCATTTTTCTTCACACTGATGGAGAACCTAGGCATGGCAGCGCGGGGGGATGCTGGGCCTGGCCACTCAGTTTTGACGGCTTCAACGACAAATATGTTGATCGTCCATACGGTCGTCGGCCGAGCTTTGGAGGGTTCACGTCAGGGACAGAGCCTGGGGTGGGCAAGCAGGGGCACGGCTGCCCTATCATCCTTCAACTGCAGTTATATGTACTCATTTCTTATAGATTTTAATTGTATTTGCTCCTAATTGTCCCCCTCATTATGTATATTACATTAGCGAACTTCATTGGCTCCCTCTGTATGTGATTCCTGGCTCCGTCCCTATTCTTGGCGTGGGGTCTGGATGGCGGAGCGGCGGCCCTATATGGCGGTCCTTATCACGCCAAGCTAGGAGGTGGCTCCACAGAAGGCGAATCTGCGCACCGTCACATGGTTTCTGTCGTGGCCTTAGATCATCAGGCGCACGGGGCTGATAATCTGTTTGCGGGTTGGTGATGGCGGTCTGCTCGGAGTTCGAGCTAGAGGCGGTTGCGAGTTTGCTCTCGCTTCTCCGCCATGGTTCTGTGGGGGGGGGGGGGTGATACGTGCATTTTATATCATCATTTATATAACTTTTAGTATCATACTAGAATGTTATTTGCATGATTATATGATTGTTTCTACATGTTTTAGATGATTTTGGGGACTTTCATACAAAGTCCCTATTTTTGGTATTTAATTTCTGGGAGGCAGAAAACCCCTTTTTCTTGTCTTTAATGTTTCAGGAGCTACAAGACCTCAAATAATAAAAGGAAAAATACTGCGTCAGTTTTTCATCGGGAGAAAGGCAGAGGGAAGAAGACCGAAGAGAGGAGAGCCACGAGGGCCAAATGGGGGTGGCCCACGCGGCCCATGTACCTGGCCGCGTTGGACCCACCAAAAGGTGCCTCGGGCACCTCCTCGCCTGGGGCTTTTTATCGACGCCTTCGTCTCGCCCGAAAAGTAACGCCCTAATTTTTCCAAGTCCATCCGAGGTCGCGGCGGCGGTGAAACTCCTGATCCCTTCCGAGGGGTCAGATCCTGCTGCTCCGGAACTCCGGAGAAGGGGGAAATCATCGTCATCGTCATCCTCTCCTCCTTGGCGTGGGAGGAGGCCTCTACATCATCACCCCCATCAAGACCAGCACCATCACCATCATCATCACCGTGATCCACTCCGTTCCCCTCGCAGTTTGAGAGTTGCTACACCCTAGATACTTGTCTTGTGCTACTATTCATGTTTGTGATTGAGTACTTGTCATTATTTGGTGGTGAAGTTATAATTTCAGATTGTGTTGTACCACTTATGCCACTGATTATGATCATGTTCGCATGTTGTGAGTAGTTCCCGTATGTTCCTGAGGGCATAGGATGAATTGGCATTGATTTATATATGACATGTGTTGGTATTTTGTCAAGAGTTTATCTTTTTATGTGATTCTATGATGGTGTTGTGCGAACGTCGACTGCACAACACTTCACCTTTATGGGCTCATAGGAGAACACCGTAGTGTAATGAATTGATGGAGACTTGGGAGGACACGTAAACCTGAGACCGAGTCATGAAGTTATATTACGAGGGTATTAGTATCGGGGACCTTAGAGTGTAATGCTATGGTGGGACTTTAGGTCTTAATAATTCTTGTGCAGTCATTTGCTTGGCCACATGATCCATCATAAGGGGGTGTAGTTTATTTATTTAGCTATACCTAATTATGGCTCCGTCCAAAGAGGATTAAAACTTGACAAGATATTCAACGTGTTGTTTAATAAATCTCTATGCCTAGCAATATCCATGCCGCCCTCGGGAACATTTGCCACACATAAGTTACACATCACTTGAGCTTGTCCTCTTGCCACATAAGAGGATTGGGCTTTCTCTCTTTGAGAGCTTTCACTTGCTACTATCTGTTATCTGCTTTGCAACTATACAACCAAAAATACCAAAAACATTTGCATCTTTTATTGTTTTATTTATCAATCTTGCTAACCAATACCTTCAGCTCCTCGTGGGTTCGACAACCTTTTCTAATTGAAAGGTACTACAATTGATCTCCTGCACTTGGGAGTCATCAAGATACTTTTCTGGCGTCGTTGCCGGGGAGCGTAGCGCTATTGGTAAGAAGTTTGGTAAGGAAACTTGAAAGCTGTTTATCTCATTGTTACTATGGCATTTATGAATCGTGCCTCGCTGCATCTTGCTCTATATGAAAGTGCTTATGCCACTACTGCAAAGGTGGTTGAAACTGCTGTGCCTGAGATACCTAAAGTGGGATATAAAATTCCCATGGGTCATGTTAAAAGAGTTATGAAAAATCCATTTACAGGTGATGGAACTAAGTCGGCACGCGAGCACATGGAAATAATTGAGGACATATGTGGCTTATTCAGACTACCTGGTATTTCAGAGGATCAGGTAAAAAGGAAGCTATTGTATTTGTCTTTATCTGGTAATGCTCGTGATTGGTACAGGTCTCTGGTTGAAGAGGTCCAGAATGAATGGAGTATCTTGAGGAAGGTTTTCTTTCTTAAATATTTTACTCCTAAAGAAGCTTATGATAACCGCTGCTATATATTCAATTTCTAGCCACATCTGGGAGAGAGTATTACTCAAGCTTGGGGGAGGTTAAAGGAACTCCTTCGCAAGAATCCATGTCATGATCTTACAAGGAAACTTATATTGATAAACTTTTATGTGAGACTACCTATGAAGCACAAGGAGATTCTGGATAATTCATCTGGTGGAAGTTTTACTAATAACACTGAAGAAGAAGCATGGAATTTATTGGAGACTATTTCTGAAAATACTAGCCACTGGGATCTTGATAAAGGTAATGAGCCATATTTTGATTATGAGTATTTATGTGTAGAGAATTTCTCTACTTCTATTCTGTTTAAAAATCTGAGTGATACTTTTGGTCTTGATCCTTATGTTATAATTGAAATAGCTAAAGGTTTTGCTGATCATATCTGTGTTCCAAAAAGTGGATTTGAAGTTTATGTTGAACCTGTTAAACAATCTATTGTTGTTCCTAAAGTTATTAAATAGGTTGAACCAACGTCATCTGTGACAATTGAGGAGTATGTTGAACCACCTCCATTTCCAAACCAAGTTAAGGAGAATTTACTTAAAGCTGTTACTAACAAGAGTAACAAAAGATGTTCTCAGCCTTATGAACAGGTGGAAGTCAACACTCAAATTTCTGTTATCAAGCAACTAAATGAAGAAGACCCAGTGGATGTTTATCTATGTGAAGATGCTACCAAAGTCATCAAAGGTAATTCGGCCAAAGTTGGGAAACCTGTTATATCATGCTCTATTGGGACTTCAAGTTATCATGGTCTATGTGATATTGGAGCAAGTATTAGTGTCATTCCATATTCTCTTTATCTTGAGATCAAGCCTGATATTGATCCCATTGTTATGGAAGAGACAGGTATGACAATTCAACTTGCTAATAAAGATTATATTAGTCCATTTGGAATTGTTAGAGATGTTGAAGTATTGGTTGGCAAAATAAAATACCCTGCTGATTTTATTGTGCTTGGTTGTCCTCAAGATTCATTTTGTCCTATCATTTTTGGTAGACCTTTCTTACATACTGTTGGTGCTGAAATTAATTTGCCTAAAGAGAAAGTGTTTATTAAATGTGTGATGTCTACGCACGCTTCTATTCTTGTAGACAGTGTTGGGCCTCCAAGAGCTGAGGTTTGTAGAACAGCAGTAAGTTTCCCTTAAGTGAATCACCCAAGGTTTATCGAACTCAGGGAGGTAGAGGTCAAAGATATCCCTCTCAAGCAACCCTGCAATTAATATACAAGAAGTCTCTTGTGTCCCCAACACACCCAATACACTTGTCAGATGTATAGGTGCACTAGTTCGGCGAAGAGATAGTGAAATACAAGTAATATGGATGATTATAAGTAGTAACTGCAATCTGAAATAAAGATGGCAGCAAGCAAACATGTAGCAGAACTTGATGTAAACGGTGTTTCAATGCTTAGAAACAAGGCCTAGGGATCATACTTTCACTAGTGGACACTCTCAACAATGATCTCATAACTGAATAAATAAAAGCTACTCTTAAACATTCTCTTGTTGGATAACAAACACCATTCATTGTGTTGGGCTACAAAAGCACACCTCAAGCCGGAGTAAACAAGCGCCACAACGTCATAAAGGAGTCACACACGGTGCACACACTGTCACCTTTACACCGTGGAGAGTACCGGAGTTCATATTAAAGTAACCTATAGAGTGCATAATAGATAAAGAGTAACATCTACTTATTCAACTAGATTACAAAGCTCATGATCACATAAAGATCACACCATGGGAGAGAGAGATGAACCACATAGCTACCGGTAGAGCCCTCAGCCTCGGGGGAGACTACTCACACATGGTCATGGTAAGCACACTTGATGGAGAGGTTGATGAAGAGGTGCAGCCCGGAGAGGAGACGGCGGCCCGCTGCAGCCACGGCGCGGTGGCGGCGCTGGAGATGGCGATGGAGTCGATGGAGATGGCTCCGGGGGCAATTCCCTGTCCCGGCAGCGTGCCGGAACAGAGACTTCTGTCCCCCGAAACTTGTCGTCGATGGCGGCGGCGCTGCGGAACTCTTCGTGGAGTATGATAGGATTTTTTAGGGTTTTCGCGTCTGAGGCAATATATAGGCGAAGGGGCGATGTCGGCGGACCCCCGAGGGGGTCAAACCACCTGGCGGCGCGCCCTGGGGCCCAACCGTGCGAGCATGTGGTTTGGAGGCCGTGGGCCTCCCCCTGGCTTGCCCTTCTGGCTCCGTGTGTCCCTCGGAAAAATAGGAGGTTTGGCTTTTGTTTCGTCGAATTCCGAGAATATTGCCCGAACAGCTTTTCTGGAACAAAAAATAGCAGAAAACAGGAACTGGCACTGTGGCATCTTGTTAATAGGTTAGTCCCAGAAAATGTATAATAATGATATATAATGCATATAAAAACATGTGACAATGATACATAAAACAAGCAAGAAACATCAGAAATTATAGATACGTTGGAGACGTATCAATGTGCTGGTGAGAAACTTGAATTTAACTTTTCCAAATTTGCTGATAAACATGTTGAGAAAGAGCCAATTCCTAATAATTTAATTGAAACTCTTGCTCATATAGCTGTAGCTTCAACTGATGTTGTAGAACGTTATATGCTTAATCAAGATGAACCATTTAATGATGAGGAAAAAGAGGCTTTGGAACAAATATTATGGCAACAACCACCACAATTACAATTGCATATCCCACCTGATAATTTAGGAGTGCTACCACCACCTAAAGGGGATCCTAGTTTTGAATTGAAACCTTTGCCTGCAAATCTGAAATATGCATATTTGGATGAGAAGAGCATATATCCTGTCATTATTAGTGCTAACCTTTCAGCTGAAGAGGAAGAGAAATTACTTGATGTGCTAAAAGCTCACCGACCAGCCATTGGATACTCTCTTGATGATCTTAAAGGTATAAGCCCCGCTCTATGTATGCATAAAATTAATCTGGAGGAAGATGCAAAACCTGTTGTTGATTTTCAACGCCGCCTCCATCCAAAAATGAAAGAAGTGGTAAGAAAGAGGTAATAAGACTTATTGAAGCTGGTATCATTTATCCTATAGCTGACAGTAAGTGGGTTAGTCCTGTTCATTGTGTTCCTAAAAAGGGTGGAATGACTGTTGTTCCAAATGAAAAGGATGAACTTGTGGCTCAACGTACTGTAGTTGGTTATAGGATGGTTATTGATTTCAGAAAATTGAATAAAGCAACTCGAAAAGATCATTATCCATTGCCATTTATTGATCAAATGCTAGAAAGGTTGTCTAAACACTCTCACTTTTGCTATCTAGATGGTTATTCAGGTTTCTCGCAAATTCCTGTCCATAAGGATGATCAAGAAAAGACCACTTTTACTTGCCCATATGGTACTTTTGCTTACAGGAGAATGCCATTCGGTTTATGTAATGCTCCTGCTACTTTTCAAAGATGCATGAATGCTATATTTGCTGATTATATTGAAAAGATAATGGAGGTTTTTATGGATGATTTTTCTGTGTATGGTACTTCCTTCGATAATTGCTTGTTCAACCTTAACAAAGTTTTACAGCGTTGTGAAGACCAACACTTGGTTCTTAATTGGGAGAAGTGTCACTTCATGGTTACTGAGGTATAGTTCTTGGGCATAAGATTTCTGGAGAAGGAATAGAAGTTGATCCAGCAAAGATTGAAGCTATTGAAAAACTACCATATCCAAGGGACCTCAAAGGTATAAGAAGTTTTCTTGGGCATGCAGGTTTTTACCGTAGGTTCATTAAGGATTTCTCCAAAATATCAAAACCTCTAACCAATCTTCTGCAAAAGGATGTTCCTTTCTCTTTTAATGATGATTGCATTGAGTCCTTTAATATTTTGAAGAATGCTTTAATCACTGCTCCCATTATTCAACCTCCTGATTGGAACTTGCCTTTTGAAATTATGTGTGATGCTAGTGATTATGCAGTTGGGGCTGTTTTGGGCCAACGTGTTGATAAGAAACTGAATGTTATTTATTATGCTAGTAGAACACTTGATGCTGCTCAAAAGAATTATGCTACAACTGAGAAAGAATTTTTAGCAGTACTGTTTGCTTGTGACAAGTTTAGACCTTATATTACTGATTCAAAAGTCACAATACATACTGATCATTCTGCTATTAAATACTTGATGAATAAGAAAGATGCTAAGCCTAGACTAATAAGATGGGTACTTCTATTGCAAGAATTTGATTTACACATTGTTGATAGGAAAGGGGAGGATAATCAAGTTGCTGATCATCTCTCTAGGATGGAAAGCATACCTGATGATCCTATTCCTATTAATGATAGCTTTGTTAATGAACAACTTGCAATTGTTAATGTTTCTAGTGCTAAAGTTGCATCTCCTTGGTTTGCCAACTATGCAAATTTTATTGTTGGTAAAGTTTTGCCTCCACACTTCACTTCTCAACAAAGAAAGAAATTCTTTTATGATCTTAGACATTATTTTTGGGATGATCCTTTCCTCTATAAGAAAAGTGTGGATGGTATTATTAGACGTTGTGTACCTGAGCATGAACAACAGGCTATTATAAGAGATTGTCATGACAGTCCCTATGGAGGGCATCATGCAGGAGATCGCACAGGAGCAAAGGTATTACAATCTGGTTTCTATTGGCCTACTTTATTTAAGGACTGTGCTGAATATGTTAAATCTTGTGATAAATGTCAAAGAGTAGGAAACATTGGTAGGAGGAATGAAATGCCTATGAATTATTCATTGCCACTTGAACCATTTGATGTGTGGGGTTTTGACTTTATGGGTCCTTTCCCAGAATCAAAGACAAAGCATACTCACATTTTGGTTGCAGTTGACTATGTTACAAAGTGGGTGGAAGCAATTCCAACCAAAAGTGCAGATCATGCCACAGCAATGAAGATGCTCAAGGACATCATTTTCCCCAGGTTTGGTGTTCCTAGGTTCTTAATTACTGATGGTGGTTCTCATTTCTTGCATGGTGTTCTTAGAAAAACTTTGGCAAAATATGATGTTAACCATAGAATTGCATCTCCTTATCATCCTCAAACAAGTGGGCAAGTTGAATTAAGCAATAGGGAAATTAAACTCATTTTGGAAAAGACAGTGAATAAGTCTAGATCTGATTGGCCAATTAAGATTAATGATGCTTTGTGGGCTTATAGAACTGCTTTTAAAAATCCTATGGGAATGTCTCCTTATAAAATGGTTTATGGAAAAGCTTGTCACTTACCTGTTGAACTAGAACATAAAGCTAGATGGGCTATTAAACAACTGAACTTTGATTTTAAAACTGCGGGAGAAAAGAGAATTCTTGACCTAAACCTACTTGACGAATGGAGAAATGAAGCTTATGAAAGTGCCAGGATGTTTAAAGAAAAAGTTAAGATTTGGCATGACAAGAAAATTAAGAAAAAGGAATTCAAAGTAGGTGATCAAGTTTTATTATACAACTCTCGTTTCAAGTTTTCTGCAGGGAAGCTAGCTTCAAAGTGGCAGGGACCATTAGTGATACAGGAGGTGTACCGTTCAGGAGCTATCCGTCTTCACGGTGACATGAAAGGTAAACCTCATGTAGTCAATGGACAACGCCTTAAACCTTATATTGCAGGAAAGAGCTTCATCGGAAGGGTGGAGGAGTTGAATTTACAAACACCGGAGGAGGTAATTGAGAGAAACCGTGCAGTTCAGAAACCCTAAATCAATAGAAGGTAACTTTGTTGGAAAGTTTCTCGGAATTGCATAAAATTTTACGGAGGTCAATTTTTATGGAAATCATCGTATGGGACAAGAAAACTGGACGAAACGGAGACCCGAGGGAGAAAGAGAGGGGCCCACGCGGCCCATGTACCTGGCCGCGTGGGGCTGTCCCTTTTCCACCTCGGAGTCCTTTTTCGTCTCGTTTTCGATCCCGACGCTTCGCCTTGACCCAAAAACTCTCAATATATACCCCTCTCTGTCGATCTAATCTCGCACCGAGCGTTCTCGAGCGATTCTTTCTTTTGCTGTTTCTGCCTGTCAGGTTTTTAGCCATGTCTTCGGGAGACTCCTACCAATGCTCCTCCATGGACGACGATGATGATGAACTCGATGGGTACAGCCCCACGTCCATATGGAGGAGGAATAGGAAGAGGAAGGACTACTCCGACGATGAAGACTAC
The DNA here is from genome assembly GCA_947311845.1 of Poa pratensis. Classification (NCBI taxonomy): domain Eukaryota; kingdom Viridiplantae; phylum Streptophyta; class Magnoliopsida; order Poales; family Poaceae; genus Poa; species Poa pratensis. The sequence continues at coordinate 107,086,175 of CAMZMU010000107.1, read as the reverse complement.
AAGCTTGATGAAGAGGAGATGGACAAGCAAGAAGCTGAAGAAGAAGAGCACAAGCCCTCCGTCGACATCGCGCCCTTGGCGACAGCACCTCCATCACCCATTGCTGTTGCCGGCGTGAGGGTGAACCACTCTCTTGGAAACAAGAGGCGGGGCGCGCGCATGCAGACCGGAGGGAAGGTTCCCAGGACTTCCTTGCGAGCAAAAACGTAGCTTCTACTCTTATTGACAGGGAATTTCAGCGCACCACTCAAGAGAACTATCAAACTCCGCCTATGTTGTCTCAACATAGCCGGTCCCAAGCCCGGATAAAGGAGGAGGGTTGTGATAGGCTTGGCAAGCCAACGGAAAAAAACCCAGCCACTCTTATGGAGATGAAACCCAAAAGAACTTCGTTGGGGCGTAACCCTCTTAGCGACGCGCCATATCGGAACCCGGGTGTGGTGTCAAATGGGCAAGGGCCGGGCCGCCACCCCCTTGGTGGCGCGCCGTATCTTGATCTGGATACGGTGATAAGTGAGCAAGGATCGGGTCGTCGCATCCTTAGTGGCGCGCTGCATCGACGCCCGGGTGTAGTGAAAAATGAGCAAGGGTCTTCGCATTTGACTCGACGAGTGCGGAGGGTAAGGAAGTTAGCCGAGCCTAGGAGGATCCGCTTAGGTAGCTGGAACGTAGGGTCCCTGACGGGCAAGTTACGGGAGTTAGTTGATACGGCGATAAGGAGGCGTGTTGATGTCCTATGTGTCCAAGAGACCAAATGGAAGGGACAGAAGGCGAAGGAGGTGGAGGATACCGGCTTTAAGCTGTGGTACACGGGGACAACCTCAAACAAAAATGGGGTAGGCATCTTGATCAACAAGAGCCTCAAGGTTGGAGTAGTGGACGTCAAGAGGCAAGGAGACCGGATTATCCTAGTCAAGCTGGTTGTTGGGGATTTGGTTCTCAATGTTATCAGCGCGTATGCCCCGCAAGTAGGCCACAACGAGAGCACCAAGAGAGAGTTCTGGGAAGGTCTCGAGGACTTGGTTAGGAGAGTACCTACTGGTGAGAAGCTCTTCATAGGAGGAGACCTCAATGGCCATGTGGGTACATCTAACACAGGTTTTGAAGGGGTGCATGGGGGCTTTGGCTATGGCATCAGGAACCAAGAAGGGGAGGATGTCTTAAGCTTGCCCTAGCCTACGACATGGTCGTAGCTAACACCCTCTTTAGAAAGAGAGAATCCCACCTAGTGACTTTCAGTAGTGGCCAACACTCTAGCCAGATCGATTTTGTCCTCTCTCGAAGAGAAGATAGACGCGCTTGCCTTGATTGTAAGGCGATACCTGGAGAGAGTGTTGTCCATCAACATAAGCTGGTGGTGGCTGACTTCCGTTTTTGGATTCGTGTCCAGCGGGATAAGCGCCCAAAAGTTGCTAGAACAAAGTGGTGGAAGTTAAAGGGAGAGGCAGCTCAAGCTTTTAAGGAGAGGGTTTTTAAGGAGGGCCCTTGGGAGAAGGAGGCGATGCAAACAGTATGTGGATGAGGATGGCGACTTGCATTCGGAAGATTGCATCAGAGGAGTTTGGGGTGACCAGGGGAAGTAGAAGGGATGCTAAGAATACCTGGTGGTGGAACGTTGAGGTCCAGAAGGCTATTAAGGAGAAGAAGGACTGTTTCAGACGCCTATACCTGGACAGGAGCGCAACCAACATGGAGATATACAAGGGGGCAAAGAAGGCCGCAAAGCGAGCGGTGAGCGAGGCAAGGGGTCGGGCGTATGAGGACCTCTACCAGCGTCTAAACACGAAGGAAGGCGAAAGAGACATCTATAAGATGGCGAAGACGAGAGAAAGGAAGACGAGGGATGTCAACCAAGTCAAATGCATAAAGGACGGAGCGATCAACTCCTCGTGAAGGACGAAGAGATCAAGCGTAGATGGCGAGAGTACTTCGACGACCTGTTCAATGGAGAGAATGAGAGCTCTACCATTGAGCTAGACGATTCCTCCGATGATACCAGCCGACGCTTTGTGCGGCGTATCCAGGAGGCTGAGGTTAGGGAGACTTTGAAGAGGATGAAAGGAGGCAAGGCAATGGGCCCTGATGGTATCCCCATCGAGGTGTGGAGAGGCCTTGGAGACATAGCGATAGTATGGCTAACTAAACTTTTCAACCTCATTTTTCGGTCAAACAAGATGCCCGAAGAATGGAGGCAGAGTACATTAGTGCCAATCTTCAAGAACAAGGGGGATGTTCAAAGTTGCACTAATTACCGTGGAATCAAGTTGATGAGCCATACAATGAAGCTATGGGAGAGAGTCATTGAGCACCGTTTAAGAAGATTGACAAGCGTGACCAAAAATCAATTTGGTTTCATGCCTGGGAGGTCTACCATGGAAGCCATCTTCTTGGTACGACAACTTATGGAGAGATACAGGGAGAAGAAGAAGGATCTTCATATGGTGTTCATTGACTTGGAGAAGGCGTATGATAAGATACCACGGAATGTCATGTGGTGGGCCTTGGAGAAACACAAAGTCCCAACAAAGTACATTACCCTCATTAAGGATATGTATGATAATGTTGTGACAAGTGTTCGAACAAGTGATGGCGACACCGATGACTTTCCAATTAAAATAGGACTGCACCAGGGGTCAGCTTTGAGCCCTTATCTCTTTACTTTGGTGATGGATGAGGTCACAGGGGATATACAAGGAGATATCCCATGGTGTATGCTCTTTGCGGATGATGTGGTGCTAATTGACGATAGTCGGGCGGGGGTTAATAGAAAGTTAGAGCTGTGGAGGCGGACTCTAGAATCGAAAGGTTTTAGGCTTAGTAGAACCAAAACTGAGTACATGAGGTGCAGTTTCAGTACTACTAGACACGAGGAGGAAGAGGTTAGGCTTGATGGACAGGTGGTACCTGAGAAAGACACCTTCCGATATTTGGGGTCTATGCTCCAGAAGGATGGTGATATCGATGAAGATGTGAGTCATCGAATCAAAGCTGGTTGGATGAAGTGGCGCCAAGCTTCTGGCGTCCTCTGTGATAGGAAAGTGCCACAAAGCTAAAAGGCAAGTTCTATAGGACGGCGATTCGACCTGCGATGTTGTATGGCGCAGAATGTTGGCCGACCAAGAGACGACATATCCAACAGTTAGGTGTAGCGGAGATGCGCATGTTGAGATGGATATGTGGCCACACAAGAAAGGACCGGGTTAGGAATGATGATATACGTGAGAGAGTTGGGGTAGCACCAATTGAAGAGAAGGTTGTCCAACACCGTCTAAGATGGTTTGGTCATATAGAACGTAGGCCTCCGGAAGCGCCATTGCATACCGGACGGATAAAGCGGGATGAGAATGTTAAGAGGGGTCGTGGTAGGCCAAACTTGACATGGGAGGAGTCTGTTAAGAGAGATCTGAAGGATTGGAATATCACCAAAGAACTAGCCATGGATAGGGCTGCGTGGAAGTTAGCTATCCATGTGCCAGAACCATGACCTGGTTTCGAGATCTTATGGGTTTCAACTCTAGCCTACCCCAACTTGTTTGGGAAAAAAGGCTTTGTTGTTGTTGTTGTTGTTGTACTCAAGAGAACTATCCTGGTGAATGGGATCGCAAGATCCCCAACAAGAAGGTGCCAAGCCCGGAGTGGAAGCCTTGCAAAGAGTCGGTGGAGAATAATCTCATGCAAAAACTGGGAGAAGCCGCAAAAGAGTTCGAAAAAGCTTACAACCTCATGATGAAGATCATTGGGGATCTTGAAGATAATTATTATGAAGGCAATGTGAAAGAAGAGAGGGAGTTCTAGCAAGACACCAAGCTTGGGGGAGTTCCATCTAGTCTTTCTATTTATCAATCTATCATATCTATCTAGTCATGGTGTGCTTTGCTTTTATCGATTAGTTATCAATATCTCTTAGGCGTGTGTGAGCTCATGGAGCATTTATCATGTATCCCTATCTTATGGTTTATCAATGAATATTAAAGTATGGTGTCATCCATGATTCTCTTGTTTGGGGATTTATGGGTAACTCTCATGCAAATGAGCGTGGCATATTTAGAATTTCAATCACATCTTGCCTTGAAATTAATTAACTTGAGTATGTTGGACAATTATAGAATTATCTCAATATAGAAGAAGTAAAAAGATTTGTGAATCAATAGTTTGAGGTTAAGATATAGTCTTGTAGGATAAGAAGTTGAGAAGACTTAATGAAAAGGATATAAAACACTCTTGTTACAACCTAGTATCTTTTGAGCAAATTAATGATCATGGATATTTCAATACTTATGCTCTTGAATGTGAATGAAAGGAAGGCACCTGAAATTTCAGCTAGCCATGGAAAGTGTAAGAAAAAGGTTGTGTAGAGCATGGGAACTTGATTGAGATATCCATGACTAAAGTTTGCACTAGTTACTAGTCAAGCAAGAGTGATAACAATTTTTATATCTATCTGTCTTTTCATTTGTCTTCTTTTGAACTTGTTATCCAATGAGAGTTTATCTTGTCTTTGAATTTCAGCAAAGTATAAAAGATTATAATGCTTGCCATGAAGAGCAAAAGCATGTGAAAAACAATATGATTCGATTGTCCAACATACAATGGTTATTTGCTTTCAAAAGTAAGGGTGATTGCTAGAGTTCTACTTATGTTGCCCTCATACGTATGAGTTTTAGATCATTAATCTTATCTTGCAATTGAATATGATGATGATACAATGCCCGTATTTATTTATCAACCATAAGTCCATTGATGCATGTAATGATCTATGTCCTTACTTACTCGAGGACGAGTAAAGGTTTAAGCTTGGGGGAGTTGATACGTGCATTTTATATCATCATTTATATAACTTTTAGTATCATACTAGAATGTTATTTGCATGATTATATGATTGTTTCTACATGTTTTAGATGATTTTGGGGACTTTCATACAAAGTCCCTATTTTTGGTATTTAATTTCTGGGAGGCAGAAAATCCCCTTTTTCTTGTCTTTAATGTTTCAGGAGCTACAGGACCTCAAATAATAAAAGGAAAAATACTGCGTCAGTTTTTCATCGGGAGAAAGGCAGAGGGAAGAAGACCGAAGAGAGGAGAGCCACGAGGGCCAAATGGGGGTGGCCCACGCGGCCCATGTACCTGGCCGTGTGGGACCCACCAAAAGGTGCCTCGGGCACCTCCTCGCCTGGGGATTTTTATCGACGCCTTCGTCTCGCCCGAAAAGTAACGCCCTAATTTTTCCAAGTCCATCCAAGGTCGCGGCGGCGGCGAAACTCCTGATCCCTTCCGAGAGGGGTCAGATCCTGCTGCTCCGGAACTCCGGAGAAGGGGGAAATCATCGTCATCGTCATCTCCTCTCCTCCTTGGCGTGGGAGGAGGCCTCTACATCATCACCCCCATTAAGACCAGCACCATCACCATCATCATCACCGTGATCCACTCCGTTCCCCTCGCAGTTTGAGAGTTGCTACACCCTAGATACTTGTCTTGTGCTACTATTCATGTTTGTGATTGAGTACTTGTCATTATTTGGTGGTGAAGTTATAATTTCAGATTGTGTTGTACCACTTATGCCACTGATTATGATCATGTTCGCACGTTGTGAGTAGTTCCCGTATGTTCATGAGGGCATAGGATGAATTGGCATTGATTTATATATGACATGTGTTGGTATTTTGTCAAGAGTTTATCTTTTTATGTGATTCTATGATGGTGTTGTGCGAACGTCGACTGCACAACACTTCACCTTTATGGGCTCATAGGAGAACACCGTAGTGTAATGAATTGATGGAGACTTGGGAGGACACGTAAACCTGAGACCGAGTCATGAAGTTATATTATAAGGGTATTAGTATCGGGACCTTAGAGTGTAATGCTATGGTGGGACTTTAGGTCTTAATAATTCTTGTGCAGTCATTTGCTTGGCCACATGATCCATCATAAGGGGGTGTAGTTTATTTATTTAGCTATACCTAATTATGGCTCCGTCCAAAGAGGATTAAAACTTGACAAGATATTCAACGTGTTGTTTAATAAATCTCTATGCCTAGCAATATCCATGCCGCCCTCGGGAACATTTGCCACACATAAGTTACACATCACTTGAGCTTGTCCTCTTGCCACATAAGAGGATTGGGCTTTCTCTCTTTGAGAGCTTTCAGTTGCTACTATCTGTTATCTGCTTTGCAACTATTCAACCAAAAATACCAAAAACACTTGCATCTTTTATTGTTTTATTTATCAATCTTGCTAACCAATACCTTCAGCTCCTCGTGGGTTCGACAACCTTTTCTAATTGAAAGGTACTACAATTGATCTCCTGCACTTGGGAGTCATCAGGGGGGGGGGGAACCCCTGATCCACAACGAGATCGGGAGAGGTAGAGGCTCTTGCGTCGCTTGCCTTCTAGGGTCTCACCTTGGATGTTTCACCAACCGGATTAACCAGAGGAGCAAGTTGACGGTGGTGAGCCGCTGGGCTGCCTCGACTACGGTGGATAGGTGGATGTGACTTCAGTTTTCACAAGCTCCGACTAGAAACCCTGCACCGGCCTCAGCTCATGCGGAAGATGGCGATCTTGATAGTCCCTCCTTGGAGGCATCATTGTGGAGAACCTTCACCTCACGTGTCCCAGTTTATCACCTCCGCCGTGTTGCATTAAGGTGTTAGAGTGATGGCTTTGGTCGCCTGGGTGACTTGTGAAGGGGTTCGTAGCAGAAAACAAAAAAAAAATCCTAACTAACGTACACCAATAAATAGCCAAGATCTATTACTATGCATATATACTATAACGGAGGAGACGGTATACATACCCTTGTAGACCGTAAGCGTCGACGATCAAAAGATCTGTTTCGATGACGACGCATGGTGAAGACGATGTCGGCGATGACGATGACGATGACGACGCCGACCTCATGGTGGTGTAGAGGAAGAAGACGTACTTCCAGTGCCACACGTGTACCACCTCGTAGCTCTACACACATACGGTGTAGACGACGACCCCCGAGCTCCAGATCCAGCGAAGCAGCGGAAGCGAAGACTTGGACCCAGCAGCACGGCGGTGTGCGTATGGTGGAGCGACTTCTCTCCTCGTACGTAGCTCCAGAAACGGAACCACGCTCAAGGTAGGAGAGAAGAAGAAGGAGAAGGGATGAATTTCCAGCAAGGGTGCACCCCTATATAAAGGAGGAGGAGGGTGTGCAAACCCCTTGGCTTAGCCATGTGGGACTATTCCCACATGGCCAATTTGGCCAAGGGTGGTGCGGCGGCCCTGGTGGGCCCCATTCGGCCCACCAGGGCTGCCCCCTTCCAACCCGCACCAAAGGGGGGAAGTTCCCCCCCCCCTCTCATGGGCCTTCTTCCTATGAGAAGGCCCATTTCGAGTTGGGGCTGCCTAAAAATTCGAAAATAAATAAATAAAAATATATTTAATCATTAATTACATTAATTAATATTAAATACATATTATCTAATTTATTGTAGCTCCGAAAACTATTTCGTCGCCCTCGATCTCCATCGGATATGTCCCAGAACACTTCCAGTGTTCTCCTGAAGTTTCTCCTAATATCTAATCTTTATGAAACTGTTGCCTACCCTTAAGTGTGCCACCCTACGGTTCGGGATCACTCCAGACATGATCGAGACACGTTCTCCGATCAATGACTATCAACGATGGCTGGATTACCGTGATAGCCCCTGTGCGTCTACGAATGTCTTTTTATCGTTTGAACCTTAGACGTCCAATTTCAACCTTTTGCCTGACGATACTTAGATTGTCCGAGACTTGTTCTCCGGTACCACGATTACTGAGCTTGATCTCGTTAATCGATAATTCTATCTTTACTCGTCTGTGATATTACATCCCCGTGACCAAGTCACATGCTTGCAAGCTTATTGATGTAATCTCACCGAGTGAGCACAGAGTATCTATCCTGCTATGTGGATTGGCAAATCCCTCTCTTGATCCTTCGCCTCGACTACTTCCTTTGGATACCTGAAAGGGACACCTTTATTGTCACGCTAGATAAGACATGACGTTTGATGCAATCAAAGCACCTTCCAGAAGCAGCGATTAAATACGATCTCATGGTCAAAGGTATGAACACTACGTTTCTATATATCTTGGGTGTGAGTCCATCACATCATTCACCTAATGACATAACTCCATTGTCAATTGACATAAATGTCCATGATCAGGAAACCTTGATCATCGGTTGCCCAATGGACTAGTTAAGAGGCTACTAGGGACCTGTTTGTTTATCTACCACACATGTATTAATGTTTCCGCTTAATACAGTTATATCATGGTATAAACGTATTATGAACAATCGAGATATGACTAAGAAAATATCTTTATTAATTGCCTCTAGGGCATATCTCCTTCAACTTGGTCATCGACTCGTGTGGGCGTGCGACGTCAAAGTCTGCGTGGATGTCGGAGCGGCAATGGCTTCGGATGCTCGCCTCCGCCATGTTGCGTCGAGTTGTTTTGGGTGATGGCTTTGGTCTACTTGGTAGTCGGCTCGTGCGGGGGGTGTGGTCTTGGGCACAGCTCGGTGTGTTGTGTTGTATGGTTTTCGCCTAGGGAATTGTCCGGAAAAATAGTTTTCCTTATAACCATCCAACTCTTTTCGAGTTAATCAATTAAAGCAATATTGCCTAGATATGAAATTTTTAAATCAAAAATCATCATACTGGTGCCGAATATGCACGATAAGACCATCCTCCACTTGTACCCCTGAAATTTGTCTGGTACAACCCAAAATGTGTATGTTTTAGTGGGTGTTGGACACATACCCGGAATAATGGGGATGCTGCACCAAAGCGGCGCCCCCAAACCAAAAAAAAAGAGATCACATATAAAACAAAAGGTTACCATTTCATTAAAATTTATAGATATTTCACAATACTAGTCCCGACAAAATTTAAACCTACACTAAACCCTCTGCGTCCTAACTATACGCGGTGGTGGTGCACATGCATGGCAAACGATGGAAGAGAATGGGGGGAAAGAGTGGGAGACGAGAAGCAAGAGGGAGGCCTTCTTATACACTGCCAGGGTAGGCTGAGAGGCGGTGGTGTCGGCGTTAATGCTATGTGAGGGAAATGCGCAACGACGTCGTGTCGCCGGGTATAAATGCTAATGCGATGTGTGGGAAGGCGCAACTACGTCGCATCGTGTCACCTCGGGAATTCGGTGAAATGGTCGCCATTATGCGTGGATCGACCTCCTGTATGTCTCCATTAATCGCGAATAAACGAGCGGGGTGTGTATGACATGCGGGACCCGCCTATCAGATGACTTTGTGCGAGTGTTGTCTGGCGCCCTGAGCAAGCCCACATGTATGGGGGTTGGCCTCGGGGTGCCGGACAATTTTTAGTCAATCCAGAAATATGGGGGTGCTATTGTGGAAGATTTCTAGTCTGGACCCTCTTTGTAGTTCTTTGGGGTGCTTTGGTGTGCCCTAGGAGATGATCAAATATCCTTCCAATTTATGCTCATTGCCCCATTTTACAGCACAATCTGCATCCATGGGTTGCTTCCCACGCCTCTATATCGATGAATCTCCTCCCACGGTCACAACTAAGAGAATATCCAGTGCTACAAGCTCATTAGGTGCTCCATGTGTTACCTTTACAAAAACCAATTTAAATGTTTTGAAAAATTCGTCAAAAAAGTTTGATTGTTCACAAGATATGTGTGTACAGTTTGAAAAAAACAGGTCCAAATTTGAAATGATCATTGAGAAACGAAAAATATTAATAGTGTCATTTTCTGCTCCTTTTTTTTTTTCCTTTTGTGACACAAATGACACAATTCACAAGTTTTTTTTTTTGTTTCTCAGCGGCAATTTCGAATTTAGACCTAAAAGTTTTGAAGGTTGTAGACACATGTTTTATCTTCTGAACACTCACATTTTTTTGGTACTCTATAATTCTTTGAAACATCCAAAACTGATTTTCTTAATGTTAACACGTGTAGCACCTAAATAAGAGGTGGTAGCAGTGTATATTCACTCGGTCACAGCTCACAATCACCGGCACCGAAAGTCCTAAAGAATCAGGACTCGACTGATACTACTGTGGCATTGTTCATCTTTCTCTCCAACGTGGCAAGAAAGCCATGTCTACTCGCTTTGCCGACATGGAGCAGGAAACTTTCTTCACCGGTGGTTGGCTAGACTGACCCCTTGCTTCTCCGCACCGATCTAGCGCCAGGGCCCAGTAGTACCGCTGCCACAACAATAGCCAGCACGATACTCTGCGCGTCGGCGTCTCGTCGTCGCCGGGCCGGTGTCGAGGCGCGGTCACTGTCGTGCATACGCGGCCGCAGACCGCAAGGTGGACCCAGACCGACAGTAGTCGTCGCAAATGCTCAAACGTATCAGCCCCGGGCCCACGCGTTCCTGTCGCGTATGGAACGACGACTGGTGGAGGAGACCGAACTAAACCTGCATCGCGGCGTCAAAATGATACCCGGATGGGCGTTCGGATGGGCGGCGTCCGGATGAGCTGCCGGCTATGTGGTGCCGCGAGTGGCGCCGCTCTTCACTCGTGGCGTCTAAATCAGTCCACCAAATTATTTTTTCATCTAATTTTAAATATTTTGACAGTACAAATATGTGGTGCCGCGAGTGGCACGTCGTGATCAACATCGGCGAGAGGACTCTGAAAGTCATATGACATATGATCATGCACTGTATTAGCACGCTCGCTCTCGATAATCATGTTGTGCATGATCACGCACGCATTCATCACCTACCACATCAGCCTGTTCGACCATGTCAGAGCATTCATCACCTACCACATCAGTTCAACCATGTTAGAGCAGGGTATCGAACAATAACAAACCTTTGCTGGAGCACTCCAAATGCCCGCTCGACATTCTTCCTAGCACTCTCTTGCTCGGAGACAAACCAACAAGCTTTGTGGCCGAGAGGGTTGGAGATTGTTTTCACAAATGTTGCCTACCTTGAATGGATGTCATTGTCTAGATAGTACCCTTTGGTGTACAGGTGACCATTAATCTCATAGTTGACTGCCGGAGCATGGCCTTCAACGACCTTCACAAACACTGGAAAGTGCTACAACACGCTGATATCATTGTGGGATCCTGCCATGTCCAAAAAAGTGTACCAAATCCATAGTTCATGATCGGCCAAAGCTTTAAGTACCACACTGTAATATCCTTTGTGGCCCCCTTTGTACAATCCTTGCCAACCAAATGGACAGTTCTTTCAGCTCCAATGCATGCAGTCTATGCTTCCAAGCATCACAGTAAAATCCTCTCGTTTCGTTCTGTTCCATGATCTGAGTTGTTTCTTATTTACATGGTCCTCTCAAATATTGCGGGCCAAACATAGCAACCGCCGCCCTGCAATACATGTACATTGATTTGATAGTTGTAGATTCAGACATGCGTAGGTAATCATCTTGACAATCTACGGGAGCTCCATATGCAAGCATTCTCATGGCAGCAGTGCACTTCTGGATGGATGAGAAACCAACCATTCTCACAACATCCTTCTTCAAGTTGAGCCATCGATCGTACTCCCTCACAGCATGTAGATCCTTGTGAAAAAACCCCACGGTTCATCCAAAAGCGCCGACGAAAATTATTGGGGGTGAATGCTGGAACATAGGCAAAGTAATCAAAGACTAGCAAGCAATGTCCTTCCATCCTGTGTCTCGGCTTGGTCTTCTTCCTCCCAGGTACCGAGCCTCGTTGTTTGGGTGCGGCATTGCTGGCCTCGTCGGCTTGAAGTCGTAGAAGACAAGCAAGAATCATCAAATACTCATCTTCCTCCTCGGTGATAGCGGCCCAACAACGTATGGGCCATAATCTCGTCGTCGCTATCCATCTGTAATTAAAAGGGAATCTATTAATCACCCGATCACTGGCTCTGACGACAAATTCTTAGAAAAGTAGGCGTACCAGCTATTCTGCCGAACACCTAGCAGGTAGCGGGTCGCCGAATGTCCCGAGGCGGCCTGTGCCAGAGTAGTCGACGAGCGTCAGCACCGGAAGCCAAGTCACGGCGAGGTGTGACGGCGGCGGCGTCCAAGGGTGCAAGGCGGTGGAAATAGAGGGGGAGGTGTGAGGGCGGCGATGTCCAAATCACGGCGAGAAAAGGCGACCTGAATGAAATGGAGGAGATGGAGGGGAGATATATTTGTTGTGTCAATGACAGGGCTGGGCCGCGCGTCGGAGTCCAACGTGGCGTTGCACGTGGCTTTGCCCGGCGCAGCACAGCGGCTCCCCAAGGGAAGGGCGTGAGTTGGGTGTGCCTGACCAAACTTTGGGTCGCGCCGGAAAAAAGTTACATCCTCCTTCTCGCACGAAAGGTGTTGGACAATATTTATAAAACGTAAATTTTGTCCTTCTCTTTTTTTCTAGTTGTGCATGAAGTAGTTTGACGGAGATTTCATTTTGTAAATAAGTTCACGTGACTCTAAGCATTGGAATGATTCATCGTCGGATGAGGAATATGATTTGGCTGAGGAGGAGGACATTGCTTTGCTCGTGATGGTGCACAAGAACAAGAGAAACTTTTTCTTTATCTGTTTGACTACATTGTATGTTACTTATGCACTTGTCCTATCTAAACGTGTGAATTAGACAAAGTTTTAGAAAAAATATTTAGGCATGTCATAACTCATATGGTCATATGTTAATCCACCAAAAAAAATGTGGTAGAGTACCATAAGAAAGTTGAAATTTAATAAAAGTGTTGGGAAAAATTGTTTGGACATATTACACACAGACGAATCACTAGGTGAAATGATAAGACAACAGGTATGCACTATTGAATCTTGATAACTTTTACATATCTCTTCGATGGCTCACCAACACTCTGGATCAACCAATCTCTTGTTCCTTTAAGAAGTGAGTCTACCTCACCAGGTTAGGAAAGTGGATCTACAACGCGGTCACCCAGATTCAAATCCTCACCGATGCAACTTTTCGAAAAAAAGGAAAATTTCCCTTGTGCCTTTTATATTAGGCATACATAGATTTAGACATTTGGCGATACCTTTCTCCACCGTTTGGTTTTATTCAGTTGCATCAACGTTCCAGTCATTAGTAGTACTTATGTCCGCATAATTTTGAATACAATAATGCAATAGTTATGTAACCAACTCTACCTCTTTTTGCCAGGAGCAGCAATAACTTGTAATAATGAAATAGAGTGCGTAGAGAACATGTGATTGTTAAGAAGAACGATTGAGCCTGTCATTTATTTCCACAGGCAACATATGGTACGTCACCCTACATATGATGAGATATCCTCCACCTCCGGTCAATCTTGGTGCAAGTTTTTTGTTTGTAGTGTACGCTGACGCCTGACTAGTTAATAATCCATAAAATAATAAAGCAGAGCCAAAGTTCTTAAAAAACTTCGCATCTTTTAGTAAGAAGGAATGTACTTGTATGTGGTTACACGGGCATGGTATTCGGAAATGTTCCTTGTCGAGCGCGCCATGGGTCGCGTGGTCAGCGCAGACGCGTGACGCAGCGCAGCGGGTGGGTGGGTCGGTGGCTCCTACCCACGTGCCCATCTTCTTCCTTCTCCTTCCTTTCTCTCTCCCCTGAAAAAATTTGTCCACGAATCGGGAGCCAGACCGAACCGGAGCTGCGGTTGGCCACGGCGGAGGCGAGAAGGAAACTTAACGGTGGGGGTGGGGGTGAGGTTTGCCGGCGACGAGATCAGGGAGGCTTAGAGGGATGGTCGGGGGTGGCGGCAGTCCGGCGGAGGTGGTGATTTGAGTAGGGCGGGGCGGCGAGACGGGCGCGGTAGCACCACCTGCCGCGGGTAGCGGGGGCAGGCGGTTAACCGGCGGTGGCGACGGGGGCGAGCTCGCTTCCTCCTCCGGTCGCCCACGTGCACTGGCCGGAATGACCATGTGCGCTGGTCAGAGACCGCGCGAGTGCCCGCGCGCGCAAGCTAGCCTCGCCCCCATGCTATTACATTTGTTGTAAACTTCTCTCTAACTGCAGGCAGCTTTGTTCTCTTCCCATGTGATTTTTTTGTTGACTTGCAATCGAGTCTAGGTCCACGTCAAGTACAGCGATGGTTATTATGCCCATCCCTCAGATCTGGACCCATGCAGACATGCTCTCGTTTGTCCTTCACATCATCTTATTTTAAAATCATTCATTCAAGCCTGGCCATTACCAATCAATTTAGGAGCCCACAACTTGACCACCACTTCAATTAGTACACAATGTCAAGAAAACTAATAAAGATAAGGAGACAGAGACAGAGATAGAAGGAAAGGAGTGCTCGTTGGAACACCATTTTATATTAGACAAGGTTTATGCACCTCCTTCGATCTTCACAACAACAGTTGAACTGGGCCAAACAATATTTTCAAGCTTCCAATCCAATCTAAACATTGATCTGAATCATGGTTTCTCCTCCTCCTTGTTTTAGAACTCATTATTGTTGCTTATAATGTGCTTCATTGAGTATAGAAGAGACTCGGCGGGTCTCGTAATTCATTTTCATAGGTGTGACATCTCGGATTTAAACCACTTCAACGACACCGATCCATCTCCAAGTGAGCAAACCTCAGTTTTGGTGTTTTTTTCTTCTTATGTCGGCATATATTAGGCGGCCCAAAAAGAGTTGCACGGTAACAATTGGATTCGGATCAGCTCGTTTGCACACCCTGGATAGTTGTGTCCTCCCCGCCCCACCCTCACTAGATGATGATTATAGCTATTCATATGAAATATCAACCGCAACAGAGTGGATATTTTGTGCTCCCGGACTCCAGTGCTTCTACCTTATAAAAAAAAATTGAAAATATTATTTCAAAGTTTTAAAAAAATCTCCAAAAAAATCGTGGATACATATACATGTTATCTACATATCTGCAAAGTTTCACTCAATAATACGTTGTATTGTAGACTTCACAAAAATCACAAAATCACACTTAGTAGATTTGTATTTTTTTTCACAGACCACGTATGAAAAGATATTTCTATGAAACTTTAGGCGTACTTAGTAGACATGTATATGTACTTGTATATTTTTTTCAGAATTTTCTGAGGTGGAAAAATTAACTTTTCGATTTTGTAAGAACCGGGAGCACTGGAGCTCGGGAGCATAAATGACTTTCCACAACAATATACCCTATGTTTCCACAAAACTGAATTAGTTCCTCATTATGTGTAAATAGGTTATGAGGGAAACACTTGTTCCAACCCGAGCGGTATTCTATTGTTTGGTGCACTCTGTAAGACATTTTTTTTATTAAGTGTTTCGTACACTGTGCCAAAAAACTACAGTGGCTAAGATGCTCTACTTTGGTGATACTGCATAAAAAAGGCTTGTCCACGAATTAGTGATGGTAACCTAGAGCATGATCTGAACAGAGCTAATGATAAAGCTGACATAGAATATGTTGCTATCATGACTCTAGTGACGGAGCTGACAAACATTTATCTTGCTATCAAGCTATATTCTTTCTAAAGTTCACAATTATGCATATCAACTTATTCCCATATATTTTTTAAATATAGTGCCAAGAGAATCTGAGGTGTTGGATGTTATGAGAATCACATCTACCGCTATGACTACTAATTCATTCTCTCGGATAGTTGAGACGAGACAGGTAGAGCTAGTTCAATGGGTCTTGAAAAACATTGCCGTTTTCCTCCTTCACCCTTGTGAAGGAAATGGCGCAACCAATAATTATATTTTTTCTTTTTAACTTAGAATTCTAGAGTTGTGGCATTGATATATTATGTATTTTGGGCTCTGTAACAAGACATCATGTATTTTGGGGTGTGAAGATAGTGATTGAGTATGTGTCAAGAGTACATTGATGTGGATGGTGTCTATGTATGAACGAAATGTTGCTATCTATATCGTGTTGTATTTGTGTATTGTGCTATGAAATGTGTATGTTGTGTTGTGATGTGTGTGTATTGTGACGTGAAGTATGTACTGGACCAAACCCGTGATTCATATTGGAAACGGTCAAAACAAAAACCGTGTTGCCATGTGACCACCAGGAACGGCGATTCAAAGGTTCTTGCGTCCGACAAAGGGTGTATGGAGTGATCACCCGTTTGGTTTGAAGCACCTCATCGCAAATGTGCCTTCCTCTGTTACCTATGTGCTTCCCACATCAGTGACAAGTGACAGAATTGTAACGACGGGTTGTTTCTCCCTTGCCGGTGAAGATTTTCACCCGTGTCCTGTATGGTGTTAAACTTAACTGGCATGAAAGTACTCAGTGTTTTCTCCAAACATTATTACACGAAAAGTCATTACATCTAGAGTTGGGAATTGGGACAGTTTTCTCCAAAATGCAGAAAAAATCCTAATAGACAAGCAAATTATACCGTGCCAACAAGTGGTTCAAATGCACAACACTAGTCGCGTTGGGATGATAAAATGGAAGCTGATTAATCTGGGGCCATCAAGAAAAACTATCACTACCACTAGGATCGACACAGATCCTTTCAAAGGATAATCTTGTTAAATGTAACTCGCATGAGAGTACTAAGTGTTTTTGTTATAATATTGAAATAATTAGACACTTAATTTTTGAGTGCAAGTTCGCATGTTATGTATGGCCAGTCATCCAAGTAGCGTCTAACTTGTATCCGCCACGTAGTATTGCCAATGTTTTTGGCAACTGGCTACGAGGCCTTGATCGCAAGTTTAGAATACTTATTAAGGAGGAATCCCTTGTCGTAATATGATCAATTTGGATATGTAAACATGACAAGGTTTTTAATGATAAATTAGTTTTCTCGTATACAGGTCATCTACCGGTGCACACATATGATTCACTCATGGCCGTCTCTACAACACGTGGAGTTTTACGACCAGTTTATGGAGATGTCTACATGGTTGGAAGATAAGGTGATGGATATTTTTATACCACATGAGTGGCAGCGTGATTTTTTGGATAGCCCCCCTCCTCCTTAGGTGTTCTACGAGTTCTCGATGATTCTTGTATCTCGCCAGCTACCTTTTTTTCTTTTTCTGTTTTCGATGGTTGTGTGTATCCTACCTATGTAGAGTTCTAGTGTACCCTACTTTCTGTCCTTTAGATGCTTTGTGTAATAAAAAGCCATTTATCAACAAAAAAAAACTAGTGCAATTATACTTAACAAGGACTAGAAAAAAGTCTTGCCCTGGAATCTGATTAGCAAGAGTGATCTGTACTATACCAATCTTGTCTTTGCTGTGAGATTTTTGGAAAGGACTGTTTTTATATCAACTCTAGATATATGAGGCTCCGGGAAAACAAGGCGCGTTGAATTTAAGAATACTTCCACAATTCAGTACCACAACGACAAACGGAAGCACAGTTTTTTTTTTCTCTAAAAGGAGGATAAACCTGGTCTCTGCATGGACTGATGCACATCAGCTTGATATTAACATAGTACTACTCTTTGTGAAATAAAACAGCAGAGTGGCGCCAAATGTGCTTATATGCATGGTAATGTCCCAAATTTATGTTTCAACAGTTTAAACATCTTGGAAACAAACGTTGCTATATTTGCCACATTTATAGAGCGTGCAATTGAATAAGCTTATGATGCACCTAGGGAGGACGCGAGCGCGTGATCCCCGGGGGGAACAGAAGGCTTTTCCTTGTCCATTGCCGATGAAGATTTTCACCCGTGGCTGATATGATGTTCTGTAGACTGTAGTAGTGCCGGTTACAAATCATT
Organism: Poa pratensis; assembly: GCA_947311845.1. Classification (NCBI taxonomy): domain Eukaryota; kingdom Viridiplantae; phylum Streptophyta; class Magnoliopsida; order Poales; family Poaceae; genus Poa; species Poa pratensis. Next base: position 107,068,489 of record CAMZMU010000107.1, on the reverse strand, counting down.
GTCTATTGAACATGTGCCAATCGAGCTAGCCAAAATAATATTCACGTATACACCATTTTTGTAACCCAACTGTTTAAAGCTACATATATTGAAGTAGCGAAAAGTCATTACATCCAGAGTGGGGGAGTTGGGACAATTTTCTCCAAAATGCAGAAAAAAGCCTGAATAAACAGAAAAATTATACCGTGCCTACAAGTGGTTCAAATGCACAGTACTCTACTCCGTAGTAGCGTTGATATGATAAAATGGAAGCTGATTAATCTGGGGCCAGCAAGAAAAACTATCACTACCACGCTACCACTACGATCGACACGGATTGACTAGTGCAATTATTGTTAATAAGGACTAGAAAAAAAGTATGGGGCCACAATTATCGCGCAAAGACTCGGAGCAAAGACTAGAGAGCAGCGACATAAGAAAAGAAAGCAAATGAGACACCAAGGATACAAACAAAGATGATCACATCGAAGGGTAACGTATGCGAAGGTGAGAGTGATGGCGCGAACCAACCCGGCAAAACTCATCCAGCGTATATTATTCGCTTCGGTTATCCTCTTAGTTTAAGGATCAGTCCCCGCTAATACATACTCCGTAGCAGTTATGCTACATGCTTCCCTGGAATCTGATTAGCAAGAGTGATCTGTACTATGCCAATCTTGTCTTTGCTGTGAGATTTTGGAAAGGACTGTTTTTAGATCAAAAACTCTAGATGTATGAGGCTTCGGGAAAATATGGCGTATTGAATTTATGTATACTTCCACAATTCAGTACCGCAACGACAAACGGAACAACAGTGTTTGTTTTTCTCTAAAAGAAGGATATACCTGGTCTCTGCATGGATTGATGCACACATTTTAATGATGCAAGGATAGATGGAACCTCGATCTAAATGAGGAAACTTTTGTATCATCACCTTGATATTAACATAGTAATACTCTTTATGAAAGAAAAAAACAGCAGAGTGGCGCCAACTATGCTTAATTATGCTTTATATGCATGGTAATATATGTCCCAAATATATGTTTCAACAGTTTAAACATCCTGCAAACAAACGTGGCTATATTTGCCGCATTTTTTGAGCGTGCAATTGAATAAGCTAGATTACGATGCAACCGCACCGCATACTATTTTCTTCTCGGTATTATTAAACTAGAGTATCTCTTTGGCCTTTTGCTATCAATCTCTGTTGACAGTTCACACGCTCCGTTCTCCTTCTCCGTTCCAATTATAACATCCGCTAATCCAACACGGCAACCGCGCGCAACCACCACGCCACCCAGCAGAGCACAAGAACCACAGCTGCATGTGTTTCTCGCTCCACAGCCATAGGTTAAGCTTACTACCTCCTCTCTCTCTCTCTCTCTCTCTCTCTCTCTCTCTCTCTCTCTCTCTCTCTCTCTCTCTCTCTCTCTCTCTATATGTAGCCAGTTGTCTGATCTCCTCGTAGGAAGCAGGCCAGGCCGCTCCTCTCTTCTACTTCAAATCGAGGTCAAGAAACTGCCCGGCTGAAGAACATCAAGGTTACTACCTGCCTCTCTGTCTCTAATTTGCAGAGCTTTTCTCTGCCTGAATTTCATCTGCTCCTCCATGTTCAGTTTTCTCCGTGGCTATGGCGATGAATTATAATTCAAGTTTGTTATGTTCTTCTTCCCTCTTTATTTCTCTCCTTTCTTTATTGTGTTGCTCAAGTTTGACTCCGCTGATGAATTTCGGTGATAGTATCTGGATCCAAAACTTCAGTCTCCCGTTTTCGATTGTCCATTTGTTGTTTAGGGATGAAAAGTTGAGTTCTCCGTAAACCATCTGGGTTGTAAATGTACCACCATAGGACTTGTGTTTGTTTTGTTCTGCAGAAGAAGCTTCTCCCTAATGTTCTTGTGGAATTCACACTATATTTACATGTTCTCGAAAGGAAAAGAAATTCCAAGGCTAAATGTGAAAGATAGTCCAAGTTCTTGGAAAAAACCTCCCATTATTGTGCTCTTGAAAAAACTCAGTTATCGTAAGCTAGATCTGCTCCCTGCTCCCTTGTGTGGTACACCCATGCTTCTTCACCTACGGTTTAGCAATTAATTTTGTGTTTAATTAAGTTGCCGAATTCTCCGGTGGTACCAATGGATTTGGTAGTATTTATTGTCTGATTCTGGTATCTGTTGATGGACTTCAACATCATGGAGAAGTTCCCTAAACTCAATGGCGACACCACCACCATATCCCATAGCTAGCCCCATCAGCACTCCCCTGCCTACCTTTTGGTCCTTGATGATGCATCACATCCCATAAGTGTTTAATTGAACAATTCAGATGCTACTTTTCTGACGTGCGACTTGTGCTGTTTCATTTATGCCCTGTCATGACCTATCCTTCCTTGTTAAGCTTTGCGTCTTCCACGCATACAAGACGTGCTAGTAAATAGCCACCATATTCATACTAACCTTATGTTTTTTTATTGATTATAAAAACGGATGTTTATGTTAGGTTGCAAATAAAAATCAGTAACCAGTTGGTAAGCCACATGGTAGTGATCATACGGTCTGACCAGTCGGACTATACTGGTCTAACAGACAATTTGTCCGTTTTGGTCTTGTTCATTTGCGATCTTGTGGTTGGAGTGGAAGTCTCAATAAAAAAAAACAAAGGTGGCCGGTGACCTCTCGCTATCCCTGCACACATGTCTGGTCTACCAAATGCTGCTGCTCGTGGCCATACCTTGTACCACCACATTATACTTATGCATTCAATTATCTGGATTGGATTTTAAAATATGTGATTAGGTCTAGCTGACTGTGTGTGCACCAATAGCATGCCATCACCAGTGTTGCATGCTTGCATTGCATGAAGAAAATGAACACTTGATGGCTGAATGATTGCCCAAGCCTGAACTGATAATCCTCCAGAGTCTTCTTGAAGCACAATACAAGACGCCAGCCGCAATTCACCTTTATTATGTTACAATTCTATATCGATCTGCCGAAATAAGACGTTTTTTTTTCTTTCTTTACTATACTTCCGGTTGTGGTCAACACTTTCTAGCCAACTTTTTGTTGCCTCATATGCTCCAAACAACGCGTTGATTCCTACAACCAATATTTGATTCCTTGGGACCAAAAGAACTTGAGGGCATCTCTAAGAATATCTCCTCTAGCTTTTAGTATTGATATCTTCAAACAAGCTGTGGATCACTACTACTCTCTCCGTTTAGGTGTATAGGGCCTCTACCGAAAGCTATCCACCAGGTGGGGAATACATCGATCTGCAGAAATAAGACACCTTCTTTTCTTTATTTATTTATACTTTTGGTGGTTGTCAACACTTTCTAGCCAACTTTTTGTGCCTCTTATGCTCCAAACAACCCGTCGATTCCTACAACCAATATTTGATTCCCCTTGGGAGCAAAAGAACTTGTGGGCATCTCTAAGAATATTTCTTCCGACTTTCAGTATCGATATCTTTAAACAAGCCGTGGATCACTACTTTGATTCCCTGGGACCAGGTGATTTTGGGGATCACAAGGAAAATTCATTGCAACTTTTAGTACCTATATATGATTCGGACAAACTGGTGGACGAACCTTGATTCCTTGGGAGTTGGGCCAAAGTAAAACTTGTGGGTATACACAAGAATATTTCCCCAACCAACTTCCAGTTGGCACAACTTTCTTCCCTGTTGCCCTGTGCATTTTCCATTCTTTTGCTCCAATCTAGAACATTTGTCCAACTGGTAGTTACAAGTTATGCCATTTATAAATACATGTGCTTATTGTTATTTCAGAATAAGGAGGACCTGTTCGGTGGTGGCGCGCCATCATGAACAATCTGAAGCTTGGGGTAGAGGTCGTCAGTGCTCATGACCTCCTCCCTAAAGAGCAGGGCACAGCTAATGCCTTTGTAGAGGTTGAATTTGATGACCAGAAGTTCCGCACCGCCGTCAAAGACGGGGACATCAACCCTGTCTGGAATGAGCAGTTCTTCTTCAACATAACAGATCCATCTCGCCTCCAGGAGAAAGAGCTTGAGGCCTATGTGTACCATGTAAACCGTGCCAGCAATAACAAGACTTGCCTAGGCAAGGTCAAGATCTCTGGTACATCCTTTGTCAGCCACTCTGATGCCACGGCTCTCCACTACCCTCTGGAGAAGCGCACAATCCTATCACGTGCACGCGGTGAGCTCGGCCTCAGGGTTTTCCTCACAAATGATCCATCAGTAAGGGTGTCAGCTCCAGGTCCGGATTTCGATTTTGCAAGCACGCCCACCACCGCCCAAGAGCAGGCAGCTGCCAATGTTATTCCAAATCCTTTCCAAGACACCCGGACAAATCAAGTGAGACAGTTCCAACACCTTCCACGGGAACAACAGCGTCCATCACCAATGGCCGGACAGCAATACTACGCTCAAGGTCAAGGTTCATATGGAGAGCAACAACAGAGAAGCTACTCTGCAGCAGGGAACAAAACTGAAGCCCCTCAGGTAGCAAGGATGTATTCCGCGGGTCCACAGCAGCCTGTAGACTTCCAGCTGAAGGAGACGAGTCCAACGCTCGGTGGTGGGCGTATTATTCATGGCCGGGTGATGCCTGGTGAGAAGGCAGGGGCATATGACCTTGTTGAGAAGATGCACATCCTCTTTGTGCGTGTGGTCAAGGCTCGTGACCTGCCCCACATGGACCTCACGGGGAGTCTTGACCCTTATGTTGAGGTGCACCTTGGAAACTACAAAATGACAACAAGGTTCTTTGAGAAGAACCAGAGGCCTGAGTGGGATGAAGTGTTTGCTTTCCCTAAGGAAGTACTGCAGTCATCGACACTCGAAGTTGTTGTCAAGGATAAGGACATCCTTCGGGATGACTATGTCGGCCGGGTGATGCTCGACCTGAATGAGGTACCTGTAAGGGTCCCTCCTGACAGCCCATTGGCCCCAGAGTGGTATCGTCTTATGGGCAAGGATGGGATGAGGGATAGAGGGGAGTTGATGCTTGCAGTCTGGTACGGAACCCAGGCAGATGAATGCTTCCCGAGTGCCATCCATGCAGGATCAACTCCAATTGATTCCCATCTTCACAACTATATCCGTGGGAAGGTTTACCCTACACCAAGAATGTGGTACCTCAGGGTCAATGTAATTGAGGCACAGGATATATTCACAATGGAGCACCACCACATACCTGATGTTTTTGTAAAGTTGAGGCTGGGTCACCAATTGCTGAAGACAAGGCAAGTTCGCTCACCAACAAAAAACTTCATGTGGAACGAAGAGATGATGTTTGTCGCAGCAGAGCCTTTTGAGGATGACTTGATTATACAAATAGAAGATCGTGTTGCACAGAACAAAGATGAGGTGATTGGCGAAGCTATCATACCACTTGCAAGGCTTCAAAAGAGGGCTGATCACAGGACACCAGTACGTCCAGTGTGGTTCGATCTCAGAAGGCCAGGACTAATTGATGTGAACCAGCTAAAGGAAGACAAATTCTATGCAAAGATAAGCCTTCGTGTTTGCCTGGAAGGTGGTTATCATGTGCTTGATGAATCAACCCAGTACTGCAGTGATCTCCGGCCGACAATGAAGCAGTTGTGGAAACCACCAATAGGGGTGCTTGAAGTTGGCATTCTGAGTGCAAATGGCCTCAACCCAACAAAGACCAGGCAAGAAAGAGGGTCATGCGATCCATATTGTGTTGCCAAGTATGGCCATAAATGGGTGCGGACACGGACAATAGTTGACAACTTGAACCCTCGATTCAATGAGCAGTATACATGGGATGTCTTTGACCATGGAACAGTACTCACCATTGGTCTGTTCGACAACTGCCACATAGGAGGAGACAACAACAACAATCACAGCCACAGCCAGAGCCACAGCCACAGCAACAGCTCCCCCAGCCATATGGATAAGCCCATTGGAAAAGTGCGAATCCGAATCTCAACCCTTGAGACTAGGCGGGTGTACACGCACACATATCCGCTGCTTGTCCTCCATCCATCAGGAGTTAAAAAGATGGGTGAACTCCACCTTGCTATCAGGTTCTCAGTCACATCCCTGCTCAATGTGTTCCTTACATACTCACGGCCTCTCTTACCCAAGATGCACTACGCCCAGCCACTGTCAATAGTCCAGCAGGAAATGCTACGCCACCAGGCTGTGCAGCTTGTTGCACAGCGCCTTGGGCGCATGGAGCCACCAGTTCGCAGGGAAGTTGTTGAGTTCATGTCAGACGCCCGCTCTCACCTGTGGAGCATGCGACGAAGCAAAGCAAATTTCTTCCGTCTTATGCAAGTCTTCTCAGGATTCATTGCTGCAGGGAAGTGGTTTGGCGACGTCTGCCAGTGGAAAAACCCAGTCACCACAGTCTTGGTTCATGTGCTCTTCATCATGCTCGTCTTTTATCCAGACCTTATCCTTCCAACAATCTTCCTCTACATGTTCTTGATTGGGTTGTGGAATTATCGGTTCCGGCCACGTGTCCCACCACATATGAACACAAGGATATCTTATGCTGATGTTGCCCATCCAGACGAGCTTGATGAGGAATTTGACACGTTCCCGACCACAAAGAGCCCAGACCTGATTAGGATGAGGTATGACAGGCTACGACACGTTGCCGGGAGGATACAGACAGTCGTTGGGGACATCGCAACTCAGGGTGAGAGATTGCAGTCACTGCTGAGCTGGAGGGACCCAAGAGCAACAGCTATGTTCCTATTATTTTGCCTGTTCACTGCAATTGTACTGTATGTTACACCATTCCAAGTGATTGCTCTCTGCCTTGGGTTCTTCTGGATGAGGCACCCACGGTTTCGCCACAAGGTTCCCGCAGCGCCGGTAAACTTCTTCAGGAGGCTACCTGCAAAGACGGACTCTTTGCTGTAAAGGTCCTTGGAGATGAACTACCAATGTCGTGTAATATACTTCTTTGTATCTGTTTTCTTTTGTCAGTACATTGTTATACGCTAGCATTGGGTACAATATCATAATATATAATTGTTGTACCATGAGAGGATAAAATAAGTTAAGTTGATAATCTTGTGGTTAAAAGTTAGGAGATTCAGACTTTAAGCTGCATAGTACGAGTTGAGATGTTTATATCAACAAGATTTTTCTACAAGCAGGTGAATTTTGTCATCCTCAAAGCCGGATCACCGTTATATGCATAAGGGCATTACACCGCAATCATGAAATCTAGGCTTTTGAGATCCTCTGCAAGTGAATATTCTTCTACGTTAAGTTAAATGAATTTAACACTTTTGTTCACTTTTTCTTTAACAAGCTGCTCACATACTTTTTTTTAATGTTTGAGTATAAAACCATTCTGTATTATGAGGACGAGCATCAGAACCTTACTGTATCTGAAAAATGTAACTCCTTGCATGTTGCAGCACGATTACAACAATTAACTGAAAATTCATTCTTTACTCATTTGGAATAAGAAGCTTCACTCTCCTGGGACCTGAAGAGCATTATGGACAACTGACGTCAACCATCGATAGCGAAGAGCTTATCTAGAAAGAATAGATATCACACTTAGCTCTTGTCATTATCGAGTAAAATCTTGTGACAAACTACCAGACACATGAAGTTATCTAAACAGTAATTTTTAAAATCTTGTGACAAACTACCAGACTTGCTATGAGCATTGGATTATATGTAGAAGCACTAAGAGAACATCTGCTATTTTTAACTCAACAATGTTACTGAATAGCTGAAAAGATATGGACGGTAGTTCTCATTATGTCTTCCATGAACGCACATTCAAGATCTGTTCAGTACCCAAAAAATTAAAATTTAAAAAGAAAAGATGTATCAAATCCTTTAGAATAGTTTTGAACAAGCAAATCAACAACCACCTGGGCCGATGGGGGCCTTATGCCCTTATGCCACAGAGTACGGTTGCATGTCCAGGTTACACTATCACGCATGGACATGAACTTTGAAGTTTCAAGCAAAGTATGAAGATATAAGCATAAAGCAGAATATCTGAAATGGTAAAACATTAATCTTCAACACAACTGGCAATCTGGCGTAGATCGCACTTTGCAGGTGTCCAAATAAATCAGAAACTGTCTCCAGCCTCACTTCATATCATATCTAGTCCTTCACTTGTTGTTATTCATAGATAAGGTAATCAAATCATATTTCACTTAATAATATGAGAATGGTTAAAATAAAAAGGTTCAGAACTGAACAATATATGTAAGTTAATACAATCACAAGTGAGCACACCGAAACAAATCCACGAGTGAGTAAACGACGAAAAGCTAACAGTTATAAAATAAAAAATCTTTATTTCACTTTTTTTCCTGTTACAGAGAATACCAAACTTGTGCGGCCATAGGTTGAATGGCCGACTCTACAAATATCTGAAACATATATCAAAAGAAGGTAAAGGCTGGTAGAGTTGCAAATAGTTATTTCTCAACAAATGCATAACATTGTTCCCAAACAGACAGCTGTAATGACGTCAAACTTTGGGGAATTTTAACATGCCATGGAAGGGAAAACCTACTCCTTTGCTTGTGCACGCCACTTCAGATTGATAGTTGCCTCCCACAAATGTGACAGCTACTTGTTGTATAACTTTCATTAGAAGTTCCTGCAGCCTTTAAATTGCAGCCGTAAGTGCACAGGCACCATAGTAATTTTCTTAATGATGTTAAAAATAAACATTCAAGGAACATTCTTCCCTAAAAAAGGCATGTGTCAAGTAAACGACTCTTAGATAAAAACAATCTGTTAACTCATTAACTTGTTGCTAGAGCATTAAGTACATATTTTCTAAATAAGTTTATAGCGTCAACAAGGTGCCTATCATCAGAGGCATATGTGTAGAGCCCTCATGCATTCAAAATACTAAATTGCACAAATTCTTGAAGAAAACAAACTAGTAACAGAATAGTGGTTGTTGTCATTTTTCTCCAAAATTTTGCTGTTTTTTTGTTTTTGGAAAATGCACTGGAGCACTTCCAGCACATCTGTAAATGTTACAGAAAACTACAAACAGGTGAGCCAAGAAAGCATATAACTGGCAATTACCTTGTAGAAGGTACCGATAATATCTAGTAACTAGGGGAGGTGGAGCAGACGATCAACAGCCGAGTCTAGTGAATCAATGTTCTTCCGCATAATCTTCCTTTCCAACAATTAAGGATTAACATAATATAAAATGAGCAATGCAAAAAAGTGTTACAAGACTAACTAAATCAATCATATTAAAATGATATTTCACCAATTGAACGACACAGCGGCAGAATTACATGTTATCAGCAACTGACAAAAGGATACAGTTGGACACTTAGGCTTTCCAAGCCTCGCATTTCCTCATTTAACCTGCAACACACACGTATCATATTATGGCACCAGAAGACAGCTGCAAGAGCAATGCAAATGCATAAAAACGGCACGCGGTTTTAAGAAATAAGTACATATGTTGCCTACAAAGTTCTGAAAGCTACAATATATGTCTATGATTTATCTCAAACTTCTAAGGGAAAAAGGAATATCTCTAAAGTGAGTTATGATTTACGAAAGGGAAACAGTACAATGCAGGCTAGAAACATTCGCACTGCACTACCACACAGCACATAGCATGACGTAGAGGAGGATCGAGTAAAGTAGTACATAGTGATCACCTCAGGCACGAATGGATGTACTTATTTCCTTTAGAAGACGCTTCCAGTGCTGCAAAAATAGAGTAAAAGATAAAACTCACAAAATGGTCAACTAATCTAATGTATCTATGCTCTACAACGATGGACCAACACTTTTCAATTCTAAAATAAACTAAGGAAATGTTATAGTCCAAAATACATAATTACTACCAAAGGGAGCAACCAAATACTTTTCAAATTCAGATATTCAGATGCAGACAACACATACTGCAGAGAGGTTGGTAGACTTCTCAACGTCCTCACCAGATTCTTGGAGACGGCCGACGACCTCGCCCAAACACTCCATATTCTCCGCTGACGTCGAGGTAACCTTCTCGTGTGTCAAACAAAACAGCCGAATTAGGCGATCGGTGTACTGCAACAATTACTACAACCGAAGAAAGGAAACTTGCAAAACTCGCGGTTGTGAGAATTACGCGTACGTTGGAGAGTGCGAGGCGGAGGGATGCGAATAGGGAGGCGTAACTCTCGGCGATGGCGGCGGCGTCTCGCTCCACTGCCTCCATCGCCGCCGCCACCTTCCTCGCCTCAGGAGGCGCCGCCGTAGTCGCGGGGGCGGAATCGGAAGAGGAGGAGCGCGCCGCCGAGGGATCCTCTTGTGGGGCTTGCTCCGGCGCCGGATTGGGGAAGGAGGTGGCGTCGGCTTCCATCTAGTCGCCCCGTTTTGGAACTTGGGAGCTTCTGCCGCGTGGGACCGGAACGACGAAATGGAGACGGGAAAGTAGACGAGAGATCGGCGTCAAGAGAAGAGGTTTTTCTCCAACCGGCTTCTTTCTGCATCTTAGCTTAAAAAAATAAACCGATTCTGATTAACATTTACTCCCTCCGATTCTCAAAAAAAAAAAACATTTACTCCCTCCGGTTTTAAATATGAGATGTTTTAGCATTTATCCAATATGTATACAAATATATCTAAACACTTTCTGCATCTTAGCTTATAAAAATAAACCGATTCTGATTAACATTTACTCTCTCCGTTTTTAAATATAATATATTTTAGCATTTATCCATATTCATATGTATACAAATACAGTATATCTAAACACGTTTTAGTGTGTATGTTCACTCATTTTACTACGCATCTGACAACAAGTGAAACACTTAAAACATCTTACATTTAAAAAACGAAGGGAGTAGCAGCTCACTCAGCACCTCACATGCACAGGGGCGGGCCTAGAAAGAAATACGAGGGGGGCAAATCAAGTGACGAGGGCATTACTTGTATAAATTTGCAAAATATGAATAAATTTCTTTCAAATATGAATAAATACTATAGGAAATCAAAATTTTGGGTGGGGCCATAGGCCCCCATTCAGCTACACTTGGGTCTGGCCCCTGCACATGCATCACCACGTTTCCTTTCGGATGCTACATGCATCCCCGTAGAACACGCGCTTGCAGACTGTCGTAGTCTGGAGAAATGCTTAACTAGCCAACAAGCATATGTGTTTATAAAAAAACTTGATTTATTTTTTTAAGCACCTTTTAATCCTCTTGCATTGTACATGACCATACGTCCTCCGTCTATATCAAGTGCTACGCTTTTCTGTTAAATTTTCTACTGTTAAGATCATCTATGGCGGATCCTATGAAATTCCGTACTCAAAATCGTTTTGGGTTATACTAAAGCTAATTTACGGTATAAAACGGTACATTATCAGAATAGAAATCTAAAAAGACCCTTAGAATCACGTGTAACCCCCTAATCACCCAATTTTACCCTGTCCCCTCGAGTGCAATGTTTTGGAGGACGGGCTCTATGGAGCCCGTTTTTAAAAAAATAAAAATAAAAAATTATGTTTCAAACAAATTATGATTTTTTTTTTGATTGAGACGATGATTATTTCTACACGTGTGAAAAATTCTAATAAAAAATATTCTGTAGGGTTGCGTAAAAATGAAAAAGATATAATGCATGTTTTCTTAATATGAATGAAATACATGGGTTGGACTATAAATAAATGAGAGAAAAGAGGCGAGTGATCTGTAGTTCTGACTTTGAAAACTCCTGCTTTGAAAACTCTGACGATGTACTGTAGTTTTTCTTCGAGCATCTCCAGTCGCGGCGCCCAAATGGGCGCCCAAATGCCGTCCGGACATGCCATTTGGGCGCTGTTCGGACAAGGTGCGCCATTTGGGCGCCCGCGTTCTCCACTCGCGGCGCCCAAAGGGGCGCCCCAAAAGGGTTTTTTACATGAATTTCAATATTTTGTGAAAGGAAAAATCAAACATACATAAATATGTAATAGTTCAAATACAATATTTAATAGTTCAAATATATAAAATAAAGTTCAAACGTCTTCCTCTTCCTCCTCTGCCGCTGCCATGACCCGGCGTGCCCACAAATGCTCCGCTAGATCAGTTTGGAGTGCATTATGAGTATTTTCATCACGAATTTCCAAATGCATTGAGATATAATCAGCGAAATCTGCCGGCACGTTGTGATCAACCTGTGCATGAGGACCCTCAAAGTCATATGGCATATGATCATGCACTGGATTATAGCGCTCACTCTCGATGATCATGTTGTGCAGGATGACACAGCAATTCATCACCTCCGGTGCCCAGAACCGAAGGCCGTCGAGGAGAGGAAGCAAACGGCGGCGCCGGCATCCAGGTTTGGGTGGAGCCGGCGGGCGGGGGCGGCGGGGGCGACGAGCAAAGTGGGACGACTGGGGCGACGATGAAAGACGGGGATAAAATCAGGCGAGAAAACGACGAGACATAGTCCGTGTCTCACTGCCAGGCGTGGCCCGCGCGTCGGGAGCCGACGTGGCGTCGCGTTTCCTTCCGTCCGGGGGCGCCCCAAGCCTCACCAAGTTGAGGGTGTGGGCTGGGCGTGCCGGACACAAAACTGGGCCGCGCCGGACCCAATTCGCGTTTGGGCGCCGCGAGTGGGGGCGATTTTGTGTCCGGCACGCCCAAAAGTGTTTGGGCGGCCGTTTGGGCGCCGCGAGTGGATATGCTCTTCTTCTTCCGAATCTGACAGCAAAGCCTCGCCGGCCACTGCCCCCGGCGAAGACTTGACTTAAGCTTAGAAAAAACACTTGCTGGAAGGTGCGGCAGCGCGTAGACCACATGGAAATTGCAGCTAATTTTTTTTTAATAATACATTTTTTAATCAAATTCGAAAAATATTACGCAAATCTACGAAATGGCAAAAATAATACGGCCTCGGCCTAGGCTAAGCCGAAAGGACCCCGTCGGCCTGGGCTGGGCCGATCAGGTAGTCGGCCGACGCCTGCGCGTGTCAGAGGACCTAATCGGCCAGGCTAAGCCGATTAGACCCTGTCGGCCACGGCTGGGCCGACTAGGTCCTGTCGGCCTTGGCCCAGCCGACCAGTGCATGTTCCGTATTAGTCTCCATTTTTCGCGCCAGCCCTTCCCGGCGACACCCGTTCCCGCCTTATTTTTCCCGCCTTCTTCTCTCCCTCCCGTTTGTCGCTCCCGGCATTTTTTCCGCCCTTCTTCTCCCGCCATATTTCTCCCGCCATAGTTCTCGCGCCATTTTGTTCCCGCCATTTTCCTCCCGCCTTTTTTCTCCCGCCATTTTTCTCCCGCTCTTCTTCTCCTGGGTGAGCCTATATATATACCCCATTAGATTTGGTGATGGAGGAGGGGTGTGGTGCGTGGTTATTTCCTCAGTCGGATAGGAACGATGTCTGGTAGTTCGGGTCCTAGTTCGGAGCATAGGTCGTGGTGTGTTTTGTATCACGCCGCAATATGGACTGAAGGTAGTATTAGGGAGGGTAGGCCCAAGAGCTGTTATAGGGAGCTAGTTAGTGAGTGGGGCAACATTCGTGAGGTGGGAGAAATTATAGCAAAAAAAACAAAATCCAGATGACCCCTGAAGAAATTTCAGATGAAATTGATGGGTGGCGGTGGAAGTGGCAGAGAATTAATGAGCTAAAAGCTATTGAGGCGGGGCTTAGGGACATGCCTATGACACCTAAGTCAAAGATAATCCATTTTTCGCCGGAGGCCTATGCATTTCACGTGAAGGTAACTGAGTACCGAATTTATATTATGTTAGAATCTAGTGTTATCGTACTAACTTTTTTCCCCTGATTTTGTGAATGTCCAGCACTGGCCTGCCGATGGACAGTTTCTGAACAAAGAGATCCCTCATTTTGGTTGGATGGAAATGCTTTTTGGCGCATGTCGTGATGGGCCTGGAAATCTCCTTCACGCTGAAACAGTGAAGAGGGCTATATCAAAGGCGAAGAGTGGTGGATCATCCAAGAAAGCCGTTCAAGATGATAGTGATGATGATTTCATGCCTCCTAAACGAGCCAACTCTAGACGTAAGTTGAAGAGTGTTGGTGCATCCAAGGCTGTCGTCGATGAAAATAGTGATGACGACTTCATGCCTCCAACACGAGCACGTGGCAGAGGGAAGTGAAGTCGTTGATTCGAATTAGTTATCGTTGAGTTGCATGTAATATTTGTACCAGTAGTTGTTCTATGCAGTGTTTAGAACTAGTGAAGTTGTAACGTGGACGTGTAGTGCTGTATGTTAAATTAATTTATGCAATGTGGAATGTTTCGTACATAGATAATAATATGTCTCGTACATACGAACATAAAAATGTCTCATACATAGATAATAATATGTCTCGTGCGTAGATAATAATATGTCTCATACATAGAAATACGGATATGTCTCATACACCTAATATCAATGCGAAATAAGTCTAGTACATAGATAGTTACAAGTCCCAACATAGATATAAATAAGTCTGGTAGATAGATAGATAGACAAGTCTCAACGAATAGAGTGAAGTGTCAGCCACGACGTCTGCCACGACGCGGAGGTGGTGCGTTAGGCGGCGGCGTCCATCCATACCTGTGCGGTGGCCGAACGTCACGTCCAGGAACCAGGGACTCGTCGTGGTCCTGTTGTGTCTCCTGTGTGGGCTGTGGTGGTGGAGTGTTGTACATACCCATCCAATGTCCAGCTGTGTGTGAGTTTGAGGGATGCTCCCACTTTCCTGCTCACTCTCCCATGCGGATCCAGACGACTGTTGAGCGGACATAGACGTACGATATCCGTAGGCTCCTGGATGCAATAAAACTGTAAGAAACAAGTACGTAGCATTAAGCGTGGTGAATAAAAATTTACAAGGTACTTACCCTCTGGCTGGGGAGGTGGTCGAAGCTGGTAGCCCGTCGTGGGACTGAACTGCTGATGCCAAGACGAGCCTCCAGCCTGGTCAGGAGAGGGTGCCCTGGGCGACGGGTGCGACGTCATACGAGGTCGCGGACTGTGTCGATCCTGGGGCGTGACCTGCGGCTGTGGCTGCTCCTGTTGCGGGGGATGACGCGGTGGGCGTTGTGGTGCTTGGCGGTGATCGACGTCCGACGTACGTGTGCACGTGATAGCCTGGTAGATACGTCGCAACCTCTCCTCTAAGCGATGCACCCAGGACTGCTGTGCGGGCGGTCCAATAGAGGGCCGGACGATAGGGAACGGCCGTAAGCGGACACATCCGTCTGTAGCTGGTATGTCAATTCAGCCTGTAATTTGCATGGTTATCAGTAAGTTGTACATAATTTTAGAGATATTTGTAAGAATGAACTACTCTCTTACCGCGTACTGTCTGGAGCCTGCAGTAGACCGGCTCGGATACATATCCCACGTAGTGGGAGTCTGTGTAAGCTCGGGGTGCTCGTGATACGTAATGCGTAACCGGGTCGAGAGCATGTAAATTTGCAAATAGGAATTGAATAGTTCAATATCAAACCCGAGATTCTCCTGCCAGACTCGTGTCGTCGCAGTCTCCCACTCTGCAACGTAGGCGCCAACCCTCCGCATCCACGATAGCGCGCTTCTATTAGTTCCCTTTCTTGTGAGGCTACAGTTGTACTCAGTGTTAGACAATTTAGTAATTCATACATGTATTGAGTTTTCGATAAATAAACATTGCGTAGTTAAACACACCTGTGGATGATGGGTGGGACGTGTTCCTCTGTCGACAGAGGAAGTGCCAGCTGTCGTAGACCAAATTGCCTCATAACCCGCTGCTGGGCCATCTCCTCCACGCAGATATCAAAGATAATCTTTGATTTTGTCATCCAGTATGCGCGATCTCTCGTGCAGAGGTCAGAGATACCACCCGGGTATTTAGCCTCCTTTTGTTCATTCGTGTACGGCTCCCATATTACCGCATCCTCTCTCAGAAAGTCGAACTGCTCGGTGAATGCCGAGTAGCAGTTCTTCACGTTAGAATGAGCAAAGCGTCTCTGCACGAAACAAAAGTTAGCCCAAGTCGAATAAAAATGTAACAGTTGTGATAAATATGTAGATTACACATACCTGACGACGTGTCCAGAGAAAACCAAAAGTAGGCATGTCTATGTGATCAGCATAAAAAACGCACCCACTGGGTAAGCCTCGCCAGCACGCACGTCTGGTCGTCCAACTGGAAACCTCTCCCATGACCAAAGCTGCAACAACAAAGGACATCCAAGTATGGATGCTGAACTCGACACTAGCTGGCACGCATTGCACATAGCTCGATAAGTAGCCGCTAATACAGCAGATCCCCAACTCCTCTGTGTGATATGGGCCTGCTCTGTAGCACTCGCAATCTCGAAAGCAATAGGGATGTACCTCGCGCTAATAGTGGTGACATGGGTCTCGGTAAACATCACCTTTCCGAGTAGCCACAAGATATATGCTTCCAGGCTTCTAGTGATTTGTGTAGCATTCAGCGGCATGTCAGGAAATCCAGGAAACTTCTGTATCTGTACATTAAAAAAGAAATTGTATTAGACGATAAGCTGGAAACAATTCTGTAAATAAAACATGTGCGAAAATAGAACAAACCTGAAAATCCATCAACCATTCAAGCTTTGGTCCGTGATGCTCTGACATAAACACTCCAGCATGGGGGTTTACACCCTGAAAACGAAGTGACATCTCGTGCTCCCAATTTTCTGGGGCCTGCAACGGCCCTATGGGCTGACCCGCCAACGGCAGTCCGAGCAAGAAAGATACATCCTCGAGAGTAGGAGCCATCTCACCCCATCGAAAGTGAAACGTGTGGGTCTCGGGCCTCCATCTGTCCACTAAGCATGTGAGAAGACAGTGGTCTAGCAGCATGCGTGGAGAGTCACGAGTGGCCTCAACTAGACGCGCGAAAGGTAAAAGCCCAGCCCACTTCAACCTGCATGTTCAGAAAACAAATATAAACATAAAGCGGACAAGTAAATTAATACAGATAATATATGACACGGACAAGTACATTAAACACGTACCTCTCCTGCCAAGCAGGGTGTATCATCCAATTTTCCCTCGGTCCGCGAGTCACTAGAGGTTCGAGGCTACGCTCCTGTAATATCTTGGCGCGATGGTTATGATCCACATCCGGACTGATCAAGTAAACTTGTTCCATTTCTGCAATATAAATTATGAACTTAGCGCAGATAAAAGAATATGGTCTAAATTTAAAACAGTGATCCAGACTAATTACAGATGAAAGCAAAGTCTAAATTTAAAACATTGATCCACACTTATTACAGATAAAAGCATAGTCTAATTTAAAACACTGATCCACACTTATTACAGATAAAAGCATAGTCTAATTTAAAACACTGATCCACACTTATTACAGATAAAAGCATAGTCTAATTTAAAACATGTCCTAGTTTCTTCCTCTTCCTCTTGGTCCTCGGCTGCCTCGCCCACGTGGAGCAGCTGCTCTAGATGCCGTAGCAGCATCCGTAGGTGGGAATTTTGTACAACCAGTGTCCTGTGACCAAAATCTGCACAGAAAACATTGCATTGTTGGGCCTCCGGCTTCAGATTCATCCATACCATTTCGGATACGCTTGCACGGTCGTCTACCTCTACCAGGACGCAGTAGCCTTGGGTCGGGGATGTACTGCCTTTCATTAGGGTCAACCGTGTTGAAATTACCCACAGCTCGAAATCCTACCATTTCACCAGTCCAGGTATTAAGAACAGACTCGTTCAAAAAATATGGTGAAACGAACGAGATGGATGAAGCCCGAGTTGCCCACAAGCAGCCAATACATGGGAGCAGGGCAGATGAAGCAATTTTGGTTTATTGCATGTGCACTCACATGTTGGTCGGGCTTCATTTCCAATTCTCACCTCATGCGTTCTGAGCTGATTTCCGCAACCAAACTTGTCATAAGGTAAGCGTACCTCGAACCTCCTTTCTTGATTTCCTATGGCCTGCACAGTGTGATTCCGAGCTTTTGCCATCTTCCTATCCATGTACTCCATAATCTTCTCACAGTAAGGTGTGTTCGGGTTGTTTACGATATGCAAGTGAGCTTTCTGGCGTCTTTCTCTGAAATACTTGACTGTGCCCTAAAAATACCCTCCACAATGGCTGTAAGTGGCAAGGCCCTATTTCCTCTGAGAACAAAGTTGTAAGTTTCAGCCAGGTTGGTAGTCATAACACCGTACCTGGCTCCATAAGTGTCGTGCAGCAAAGACCACCTCTCAAGAGGCTCGTGCTCTATCCACTGCTGAAAGTTTTTAATCAACCTCCCAGTCTTTCTCCTAACACCAGGCGGATCAAATCCTGGCAAGTCACAAAGCCCAACAGGTACATCCTCAGCGGGTGGAGGTCCGGTTGCTAGCTGTTGCGCCACAAGTTGCACATGTGCTGCTACTGCAACATTTCGTGCAGCTCTCCTCTGCCTAACATGCCGGTTAGTAAACTCATCAAGCTTACCACGTATGAAAGTGTATTTCCAGAATTGGTTCTGCTTGCATAGTTTTTTGAATAGATTCATCAAAGCCTTATCTCGGAACTGTGAGAAAAAATTGGCCCCCAAATGGCGCATGCACCAACGACTCTGCAGGTCTAGCCATGGCGTTTCTTCCGCAGCCACAGGGTTTGTGAGTGCCTTCACGGCGTTCAGTATACCAGCATGGCGGTCATGAAGGATGCACACGTTCGGCTTATCTTTCACTACTGCTATTTTAAGCTGCCTGAAGAACCAAGTCCAACTTTCAGTGTTCTCGCTCTCCACAAAAGCAAATGCAAGTGGCACGATCTGATTGTTGCCGTCCTGACCAATGGCGGTCAAGATCTGTCCCCTATACTTGCCAGTAAGAAAAGTACCATCAACACAGATCACTGGTCGACAGTGAGTGAAAGCTTCTATGCATACACCGAAAGAGAAGAACACACGATGCAACACCTTTACGTTTGGAAACTCTGCCATCCAAAAGTGTTTGATGTCAACATATGTGCCTGGATTACGGGCCTGCAATGTGTGGAGGAGCCGAACAACTGAGTCATATGAGTCTAGAAACGATCCGAATCTGTTCTCAAGTGCCATCTGCTTAGCCCTCCAAGCTTTGCCATAAGATATTTTGTACTTGAACCTGGTGAACACCTTATGCTGAATAGCCTTCGCTTCCATAGCTTTGCCCTGTACTATTTCTGAGTACAGCAACCGAGCTATAAGCGTCGACGAAATGTTACGATGATCTTGAGGAATACAGTCAATTCTACATGTGTGCTGTACTACGTCGCTCACTTTCCAGTTTATGGCGAACTGAGGACGATAACCGTGCACCCTTCCAGGACAGCCTGCAACCTCACATTCCATTGTCAGATATTTTTTACTTGACACCTTGGTTCTGAATGTCTTGCATGTCGACATTGCCCACTTAATGATTGCGTCTTGCAAATGTTGCTTGTCGGGATATAGAGCACCCACAGCAACCTGGTTCTGATGGTATTCCCAGGCAGAATCATGACCATCGTTCACTGTCATTGACGAAGTGAAGTCATGACTCCATGACGCAGGATTGGGCACGACATGTTCGTCATCCGACTCGTCGGAATCATCACCATAAGCACTATCACCATCTTCATCTTCCTCTTCCATCATTTGTTGGAATTCCTCATCGCATCTGCCTCAACACCCTCATCATCTGCTACTTCTGCCTCACTGTTTTGGCCAGATTCATAACCACCACCTCCAACATCTTCCTGATTATAATCATGACCAGATAAATGCATCTCCTGACTACTCTGTCCAGGATCGTGACCTCCCTCGCCTTCAGGCGGAATCACCTCCTTCGCGACAGGTATCAGTAACGCGATAGGGGTACATCCCCTGCTTTCGCAGCCTTGCAACCATCGCACCATCTGAGAGGTCCGATCTATCGGCCTCAAATAAAAAAACACCGGTGACCTTGACTTCGTCCACAGTGCATGCACACCGACGGTGTCTGTTTCAGGATTAAGCCCTAAACATGCTGCCAACCAATCTTTCAGCTGACTTATTGACCATGTTTGTGGGTCGCTCAGTTCCAACTCTGACCATCGAAACTGACCCAAATCAGCTCCCAACTCATTTACTACAACTGTGCCAGGACCGTAGTAAAACAAACATTTCACTAAATTACTCATCTCGACAACCTAAAAATGTGACACCAAATTACTGTTATAACCGGAACAACTATATACTTAATTATTACTACCGGAACAACTATATATTTAACAATAATGCATGCGTAATTAGTGTAAACCCTAATTAGCCAAAAAAATCATACCCTTGAAGCGTGCCGATTCAACGGAGTACCACCGCCACCACCACCACCACCACGGCCGGAGCAGCACCACCACCACCACCGCAGCACCACCACCACGCCTTGCTCAGCCCACGAACCTCCACCCAAACTCCACCATTGCTCCAACCAAACACCACGGAATCACACCAAAACCTAACCCATTTGTAGATCCGAGTTGCCTTAACTCTCTAACATCTCTAGGCTACAGATTTGATGGCTGGTTGGACAAATCACGCTGGGAGGAAAATCGCCACAGCTTTTCGTTTTGGAGAAGAACAGGAGAGAGAGGACGCGAGGAGGAAGAAGAAAGCCCGTGTGTTTTGTCCTGCGACTAGTCGGCCTCGCCTAAGCCGAAAGGCCTGTCGGCGTCGACGTGGCCGACTTGTGGCCACGCACGCTGTCGGCCGCAGGCCTGGCCCGCCCTCCCACCTGGTCGGCTTAGCCAAGGCCGATAAGGGTTAATCGGCCTAGCCCAGGCCGACAGGGCCCTGTCGGCCCAGGCTGAGCCCGTATTATTTTTGCCATTTCGTCGATTTGCGTAATATTTTTGAATTTGATTAAAAAAATGTATTATTAAAAAAAATTAGCAAAATTGCAGCGAAAGTCATCACCTACACCTCTCCCGCTCGTTGCGTTGGGGAAGCGCGTCTCCACATTTCCTCCGACTCTAGGGTATTTGTTCTTCTCTGTGATCTTTCTTGCCGCGCCGGTGTCTTTCTTCACCCTGTTCGTGCTGCATTCAACTTCGTATTCTTCCTTTCGCAGCATCAACCGCGTCGGACGAGATCTGTGGCACATCTTTGCAGGCGCTGCTTGCTTCAGGATCCCCAAAGGTGCGCCCTTCACATGCTCGCTCCGTTGGCAGCTAGTTCTCTGTTTGGTCAGATTCCGCTCGAGAAATCAAGGATTGCGACTTGCGAGTGAATCAAGATTATTCTTGCTTCCCCACAAAAAGCAAAAAAAAAAAAAAAAAAATCCCTGCAAAAAAAAGTGCATTCTTCTTCCTGGATAAATCATGTGCCTTCGTTTCGTTGGGTAATTGCGCCATTTGGAGTCTCCAAGTGCTTTCCAGGTCACTGATATGGTGAGGATAAAACATAGAAGTAGGTAAAGAGAATGCATATACTGGCTTGGTCCAAGAGTGTCCAGGAAGATGGATCCAGGGCACCTGCATTCTTCACAAATTGTTATTTAGTGCACCCCTAGCAAGACGAATTCGAAATAATACTTAGAAAACTCTCTTCGACCAGGTCTCTGATCCAGCATCGGATCCTTTTGCACGAAGAAAACTCGGTGCTACATTTATAGGGTATTTGTTCTTCTCTGTGATCTTTCTTGCCGCGCCGGTGTCTTTCTTCACCCTGTTCGTGCTGCATTCAACTTCGTATTCTTCCTTTCGCAGCATCAACCGCGTCGGACGAGATCTGTGGCACATCTTTGCAGACGCTGCTTGCTTCAGGATCCCCAAAGGTGCGCCCTTCACATGCTCGCTCCGTTGGCAGCTAGTTCTCTGTTTGGTCAGATTCCGCTCGAGAAATCAAGGATTGCGACTTGCGAGTGAATCAAGATTATTCTTGCTTCCCTGCAAAAAGCAAAAAAAAAAAATCCCTGCAAAAAAAAGTGCATTCTTCTTCCTGGATAAATCATGTGCCTTCGTTTCGTTGGGTAATTGCGCCATTTGGAGTCTCCAAGTGCTTTCCAGGTCACTGATATGGTGAGGATAAAACATAGAAGTAGGTAAAGAGAATGCATATACTGGCTTGGTCCAAGAGTGTCCAGGAAGATGGATCCAGGGCACCTGCATTCTTCACAAATTGCTATTTAGTGCACCCCTAGCAAGACGAATTCGAAATAATACTTAGAAAACTCTCTTCGACCAGGTCTCTGATCCAGCATCGGATCCTTTTGCACGAAGAAAACTCGGTGCTACATTTATAGGCCTAGCTTGATCAGATACAATAAAGGAATGCCACATTTCCCCCCATTTAATTCCCAGCAAGGGATTTTCTACCAGGGTACCGAAATGGTATGTTGACTAGAGGACTGAGGATGAAAATCTAGACTTTTGATAACCAGATTCCAAAAAGAGTGAAGTAATGTGGAAAATGCATATTTGGAAGATGAATATCCGAATTTCCGATAACCAGATTCCAAAAACACCGATGTAGTGTGTAAAATGCAAATCTGAAGTATGGTTACTCACAGACTAGTGATATCTTCTACGGGGAATAACTTTTCAACCAAATGATGGTTCCTAAAAGCAACATCTGATGTTTAAGCTCTTTGACAAGATATATTGCAACCAAAAAAATGGACAGAACTATTGTGCTGCGCAGCATGGGAGCCTCCTGGTGCTGCGGCTCTCATTCTCTCTAACCATGCATGCATGCGGTGAAATCAGGGATGACATCACCTAATTTCCTCTTCATGCTTAAATGAAAAATCTTTTATCTCTCGTAATTCGACGTTCTGTTTTCACGTTGGCTTAGTCACGATAAGATCTACAAAACTAGATCCCATGTTGACATGTTTCGACAACTTTTTTTTCGTCCGTAATTGACAGACTGTCACTACTAAGTTGTCAGACTAAAACAACTTGGTTGCCAGATGCATGTATGTCATTCAACATCGATGTAAGGTTGCATGATACTACTTTTTGTGAAATGATACTATCCGTTACATATTGATAAACACTTCAAGGCATGCTCTCCAACTTTGCATATCATTACGATGTCCGAAAACATTCAAACATTTTTTTGGCAGCTGTGCACAGTTATCGTGGCAATTGTTTGATGCTAATCTGACAACCATGATACCGTATTCTGGTAACTGGTGCGACAAAAAAAATTCGTCGTAATATAGCTGTATGTGATCTAGTTTTAAAGCCCTCGTTGAGCGAAATCAACGGTGCGAGGATGTCAGCATGAGGTGGCATGTGCTATCTCCATAAGGGAAAAGCACCATCGGCAATCCACATCACGGGAACACAACCGTACATATGTGTGCACAGTTGATTTTCCGAAACATTAATTATTAGACACCTTATTTTGTGATGTAAACAGGAACATACATTTTTTAAATTTTGGATTTGGTTTAAAGCTGCTGCTTGTGGTGTTAGGGTAATTCATGTAAGAAATTAAATGGTGCCTTTTTCCCCTTGAACCCTGCCATGCACAATTGTCAGGATATTCAAGTTCAGCTATAGGAAGGTGACAAGTAATCTAGTGAGTGAAGTCGAATGTGGAATCTATGCACCTTCAGATAGAAGCTAAGGTTATTTGACGTTGTGGCATGTCCGACCGAAGAATTCACAAGGCTGTTGTCAGTGCATCTTGGTTGAGCCCACCAGATGGTCCGCTAGGTGCCACATGGTTCAAATGATCCCTCAAGCCTTGCAATATAGTTTTTTGATGAGTTAGTTTACATCGCCTAGTTTATTGATGGATTTGAGGTATGTTCAAGTTTGAGAGAGGATTGAAGATTTCTTGCATATGTTACCCTCATGACTCATGTGCTTGACCTTCTTGGGTTCAAGTGGACATCTTAGGCTTGTCAGTTACTACTCTTAGTGATTTTTGCCACCTAGATGGCTTGGGTGTTCCAAGAGTTTGTTCAAAGGCCTCAGGTCGCACAGGAATTTATAGTCCACCCAGTCAGAATGGAGAAAGACTACGCTAATGTAGTTGATATCTAGCTAGATTCTTAGTATATGCCGGAAGAGTGACTCTTGTGAGATACAAGAAGTAGGGTACACTGGTTCAAGACTTCAGTAAAAAGATCTTGCCTACCTGTTATATTTTCATTTTGTTCTGCCTTTTCGTTCCTAGTACTCATCTTAAGTTATGTTGTCACGTACCAAAACTTTTTTTAGATCCTTAGGTACCAAAACTTAGTAGAGCTGTGTAGGTTGCACAATAGGTTTTATGAAAGGTTGTTATAGGTTTTTGAAAACTGTTTTCTTCATACTTGCTAAAAATCTTGTTTAGAGCAGTAGTTGTTAAATAACCAATTCACGCGTCTCTTGGCTCAAGGGCGGAGGCAGGATTAGTGAAATTAGCATGTTGAGGGGGGCCGACCTGAACAAAACAAATTAAATCTGCACTGTTCAGATGCTTAGCAGGAGCTAATCCATGGTGTTAGGGGGGGCCAGGCCCCTGCTGGTCCCCCTAGCTCCGCCACGGTCTTGGCTCTAAGGATGCAAGTGGCGCGGAATTGGGCTAACCGCCTCTGCCCGTTGGGATTAAAGGGTTAAGAGGGATATCAGGATTTGGGATGCATGGGTCCCGCGGGACCCGGTTATTAACCTGCTGCATGCAAACATGAGTAAACACGAGCGAATGGCTCGCGTCACGTGCAACTGGCTGGGTCGCCCTGTACGTATAGATTGTACTACCTCGCGGTAAAATTCGGGACATGTGGGCGCTGCCGCTTATCCCATCAACGCAAAGCGGGATCCCATAAACGGTACAGGTGGGATTTTCTGGTGGGACGGGAGGCGTGATACCGTGTCCCACTTGCATCGTTACTTGGCTATCTCGATCCATTCACTACAACAAAATACATTAGCACTTTGACTTAGTAATTTGCTATAAGATAACAGTTTTACCACGTATTTTGAGGTAAACATGAATTTAGTTCTAGAAATATTAGAACCTCGTTTATTTTGATAGCACACCTTAATGTTGTCAAGTTTCATGCACTAGCCAACGTAACCAAAAGTCTGAACTTTTGGAAAGGGCTAGTGCAACCCACCTATAGTGTAACAATTATCTCTGTGTAGGCAATTCACCAAGTCATGGAGCTAATGCGTGCAACATACACGTATCTGAAACCTATGCACTCTTGACAGGTCTCCAAGAATATAATTTTTCTTATGTTTTAAATACAATGAATTAAGTTTTGATTGGAAAGTATCTCCATTTTATCTTTTTGAACATGGTCTACTGTAACCATGCCCATTATTTGTGTGCATTTTGATACGATCTATACAACTTCGATGTTTTGATAATATATTCATATTGACAATTAATGGAAGTTTAAGTACAAGGAGCTATAGGGACTCTGAATAGTTGTTTGAATACCGAGTTACATTTCCTTACGATTCGTGCTAATATTGGCATTCTCGGATCCTTGGCTGCAAAAATCAATGCACCAATTGCAGTGGAGTATGTACAATGTTTCTCAATAAATTACTTAAGATAGAGCAAAGCTATCCTCTGGCTACTTTTAACATAATAATGATTTTTCTCTTTGCAGAGAAGGTAACATTTGTATAATCTATCAAGTGAGCTATGATCGAGACAATTCTAGCTGGTTTCGCCAAAGATGTTGTCAAGTCACTTGGCAACTTAGCCATTAATGAAGTTTCTAAAGTACTTTGTGTAAAGAATGAGATCAACAAACTTAAGAGTAGACTTGAGTTTATCACGACTATCATCATGGATGCAGAGCAGACAGTTGTACAACATGCAGCCACCAGAAATTGGCTGAAGAGACTGAGAGAAATTATTTATGAGGCAGAAAACATAATTGACCGCTGTAGGATTGAAGCCGACAGACATCAAACATCACAACCGCAGGTCAGGGGAAATTCAAACCTTCACTGTTCTTTGTTTGTACTTTCAGGGATAAATTATGATCTACTGTTCTGTTTTCAATCTTCATATAGATATGTTTATACTTAGTATCTCCAAAGATCAATGATTGTCCAAATTAGTTTGCCTGGATATACACAGATTTGAGGCTTCACCCTAGAAGCCATGGCCTCCAGTATGGTAGAACCTTATCTTAGATTTATTGGCATTTTCTGAAGTTCTAAATATCTCAACCACATGGTATTTTTCTAGACAGGCTCCTTTTTGAAAATGGGGACAATGTAGTTTAGTATTTCTCCTAAATTTAAACATGTAGTTCATCCAGTACTTCAACTTCCAATACTCCTTCAAGTCTACGGTTGATGATAAGAACAAGCAAAGTAGGACACCACTTCATTGGATCATCACATGCTAGTAATTCGGTTCAAATGGATGGCGTCAAGCATTAAATGCACACTAGGCTACTGGCAAGTGTTTTTTTTTTTTTGAAAGAGCATTCAAGTGAGCCGTGACAACCAAAATATGCATTGACTGCTTAAGAATAGAGGGAAATAGCTGGTGGTTGACTTCACTGTAGGGAGCACAAAACAGAGATAATATGGGATTAATCCTAGACTAGCATAACTGGATATCCTAGACTAGCGTAAGATCTCGCGTAATGATCTTCAGTCCTGACAACCCTGGGCAGAAGTAAACATGTGAAAAAAATATTGTATGATTAGTCCTAGCTTATTCTACTTTTGCTCAAATTTTGTCGGCCATGAAATAACTTAATGGGCTTACTTTGCCAATCCAAGTTTAAAGGAGTAGATGACTACACTACACCGTTCTAATTTTCATATTGTGTACTCTATATCTAGCAATTCCGGCAGGAGTTAAAACTTATCTTACATACAGGATTGCAATCCTTCGTCGGTTTTTCAGTATTGCAGAGATGTTGCTCTTGACTGCAACATCGCAAATGATATATGAACTAAATCGGAAGCTGGAGAACGTTATATCAGATAGTTCGATGCTCCATCTTAATCCAGTGGTCGAGGATCCAGTCAGATCATATCTTGATGTTGGTCCAGATCTTGAGCCTGATATTGTAGGCCAAGAGGTGGAGAATGACTGCAACTTTCTCATCCAGCTCCTGCAAAGAGAGTATACTACTACAAGCTGTCCTTTGTTCGCTGTAACAGGAACTATTGGAGTCGGCAAGACTACTCTTGCTCGAAAGGTATACCATAGGGCAACAGCCATGTTTGAGACCACATTATGGATACATGTCTCAAACGACTTGACGCAGCTGACAATGTGGTCAAATGGGAGGTACACAAGAGCAAGTACTCCAGAACAACAAGCACTTTTACGAACATGTTTAGAAGGTAAGAAATTCCTGCTGGTCATTGATGATGTCTGGGGACAGAATGTTTGGGATGGGCTGTTAGAGATACAAGCACAACATGGTGCCCCTGGCAGCAGAGTCCTTATAACAACTCGAGATGAGCGTGTTGCAAGGAGGATGGGGGCCGTTCATCTTTTCCGTGTGAAGAGCCTGTGTGAGGATGATGGTTGGTGGTTGCTTTGTACAAGGGCTTTCCTTAATGAGAGCACTGGGAACATGCAGGATGTCGGAAGACGAATCGTCCAAAAGTGTAATGGCCTTCCGATGGCAATAAGGAGAATTGGATGCTATCTACGGGACGTGGACCCTAAGGAAGATGACTGGGAGAGAGTTTACTTGAGCGATTTCTGTGGCCTTTCGAGGAGGATAAGAAGTACTATTAATATGAGCTACCTGGAGTTGTCATATCGGCAGAAGAGGTGTTTTATATATTGTGCGCTATACCCAGAGGGATT
Source organism: Poa pratensis (assembly GCA_947311845.1). Taxonomy (NCBI): domain Eukaryota; kingdom Viridiplantae; phylum Streptophyta; class Magnoliopsida; order Poales; family Poaceae; genus Poa; species Poa pratensis. The sequence goes on along the minus strand of CAMZMU010000107.1, from coordinate 107,040,819 downwards.
TGTGATTGAGAGGCAGTGTATCACCCGCCAGTGGATTGCAGAGGGGTACATTGTGACCCCGCAGAACTCAACACAGCAGCAATCTACAACAGTTGAAGAGGAGGCTGAGAAATGTTACGATGAATTGGTTGGAAGGGGCCTTCTTTTGCCAGAAAATGACACTAGTGGCGCAGTTGGATCAAAGATGCCTCATCTTTTCAGATCATTTGCACTTCTCCAGTCTCAAGATGAAAATTTCACTGGCAATCCTCAAGATATTGGTGATGTTTTTAAACCATGTCGCTTATCCATCACAAATGCAAGTGCAGAAGCCATCCGATACGGAATTAAAAAGCTCAAGAGCTTGAGGACAATTCTACTGTTTGAGAGTCCACTAAACGACATGTCCATGACCGATATTTTCCAGAAGTTCACACACTTAAGGGTTCTGGACCTTGGAAATACACAGATTGAGTGTGTTACTGGAAGTTTAGGACGGATGATACACCTGAGATATCTTAGCTTTGCTAACGCTCAAGTTAGAGAAATTCCTGGTACTATTGAGAATCTGAGGATGCTGCAGTTCTTAATTCTCAAGAACTGCGTTCATCTCAATGCACTCCCTCAGTCTGTTGGCCGCCTAATAAACTTGAGAAGCCTTGACATCTCAGGAGCTGGACTTAATCGTGTGCCATTCCGATTCTCCAAGATGAGAGAACTCAACTGCCTACATGGTTTTATTGTAAGGTCAGCTGGTCCAGAAAATAGAAGTGGCTGGGAGTTTCGAGAACTGAGCTCCTTAACTAAGCTGGCAAGCCTCCAGATACTGAAGCTAGAGAGAACGCTAAATGAGGAAGATGCAAGACAATCAGCACTGGAGAGAAAGTGTCATCTCAAAGTGCTTGAGTTAAGCTGCAGCACTGACAACCGAACAATGGAGATTAGTAGAGCTGAGAATATTAAAGATGTTTTTGAAGGGCTGAAACCGGGACCTTCCATTGTTTCTCTCAAGCTAGTAAATTATAATGGCCATGGATTTCCTCTTGGTTGTCTCCGTTTGCTCTACCACTGCTGCAGCGGCTAACCCTTGATGGTTGTCTTTATTGCCAATATTTCCCATCTCTGGGCCAGATGAGAAATTTGAAGTTCCTTGCGATAACTGGTTCCAGTTTGTCATCTACCATTGGCCCTGAGTTTCGTGGAACACCAGATAATGGAGTAGCATTTCCAAAACTAGAGCAGTTGAGCATCAGTACGATGAGCAACTTGATGTCATGGCGGGGCCTCGAAGAAGGGATATGCCTTCACTCATAGATCTCAGGCTTGATGGATGTTCCATGCTCGATTCGCTGCCCCGCTGGCTCGAGCATTGTACGTCACTGAAAAGCTTGCAGATAGATCATGCTGATAACCTAAAAGAAATTGTGAACTTACCTGCACTTAAACAGCTTAGAGTTCGGAGTAATAGATTGCTGACAAGGATCTCAAACCTTGAAAGGCTTGAAGATTTGCAAGTTCTCCATTGCTTGCTTTTGGAAGTTGTACAAGGTGTACCTTCGTTACACACTGTGCATTCAGACGAAAGAAATTCAACTGAACTTCCACATTGGCTGCGTCCACAAGAACCTTTCATGCTCAGGAGATTGGAGATTGTTGGCACTGAAGAGCTTCTTGACAGATGCTCCTCTGCTAGTGGCCAATACTGGTCTGTCATCCAAAATGCTGATCATGTCTATGCCAGTCTGCCGGATGGTGCCTTCTACTTCTCCTTCACCAAAAGTACCAGCTACTTTCATAGAAGTGCGAGGTCCCTTGCACAATCTTTGTTATACGTATCACCTAGCTTCACCATGCCTGTTGTTCCACCAGCCGATAATGGTATGTTGATGGGTGAAACTGAAAGCAGCAACATGCAAATTGCTCAATCCACAAGTCAGTCATGGGCGAGGACTCAGCTTTTCACAGTTCTCTTATTTGTTGTCACCATACTGATGTACCTCATTTTGTTGGCTCACAACTCATCTAGCACCTTCATTTCCTTGGGGACCTTCTGATTTTTTTGCCGGCCAGTCCTATATTCTCTTGTATATGTTTTAAGTGTCAATAATATTTGTTACCATTTAGGTCGACTCTCTATTCTCAATGGTTAAGCTGCTATGAAAAATATCAGGTGTCATGACTTGGTGCTTATGGGGGGCATTGAAGCGTATCTTTAGATTCCTTTCGAATTCTGAGAGCAAACTGCAAATATACTTTCTATATTTCTTTTGTAGCAACTGTAGCTTATATTGGTAAAAGAATAGTTCACTGTTATGTGTAAATCACCTGAGATGATTTGTGTGTCTTCTGTATGGCTTCGTACTTTTGGTGACAATGTCTAACTTCAGATGTATACTTCCACTCTCGCACAAAACTCAGGAGCTTTATTACTTCAGCATCAAATATACTTCCATTCTCTGATAAGTCAAGCATACAAGCTCGTAGAGTCGTAGTTATGTTTGAAACATTTCATGAAGTGGTGCTGCTTACATAAGTCCATCTGTGTTATTAAAATGTAAGGCATTGTTTGCCTTTACCTGCTCAATAAATTTGAAGCTGGACTAGCAATTTTTCGTTTAATACATTAGTAGTAATTACAAATTATTAAGGATTTTTCCAATATGCATTTACATTATTGGACCGGTTGTTATATCACACTTGTCAGGGTAGCATCTGCATGGTTTTAATCTCAAATGTACCAGGACCGTAAAAAAAGATATGTGCTTGTGTGGGTACATGTGCACGATTAAAAAATTCATATCAGTTGGTCTCGAGAAAAAGTCCTAGTAATGTGTAATAATATTGCCTATGCTATGCACCTGCAAAAATGTAGAAAATATAATTAAATTAGTGTTATACAGAAAATATGAATGCCCCCTTCTCCTTCCCTCTCCTTGAGGTCTTAGTGGGTTGAGTTAGCAGATCCAGCGAGATCCTCTTCAATAAGCATCTGAGCTTTGGTACTGGCGGTTGCCTGGTGCATCTCTCTTCCAACATGGCGATCTCGGCCGTCTCCACCCAAGTGACATTGTCCCTAGTGGTGGTACGGTGGCCATGCCTTGGAGCTTCAGAGCGGTTCCGGTGGCGAAGGACCTGACTGTGTTTTTTTTCAGTTTGGAGTCCTATGTGCAAAATCTGAGGGTTGCGATGTAACTTTTGTTTACTTTGAGGTAACTTGTAAGACCACCGACAAAGTTTTTGCAGTTTTCTAGGTCCTTCGGGTCCCTCCCTGGCTCCCCGTGTTAAAAAAAATGAGTGTGCAACTTTTTTAGAACAATAGATCTACAACATCTTATCCTTTTTACTAAGCACAATTCTTCATATTTTTGTACTAATTATAGATATGCAAGTAGTAGCAATGTCAAGCCTACACATACAAGTGAAAAGTCCACATTAATATATGTTTTGGACACTACCAAGTTTATACATAATGCAAATTAGGCCACTACTATATGCTCCCTCAATGTCAAAATATTTTGCACATTAGAACTTGTCCTAAGTCAAACTTTATAAATTCCAACCAAGATTATAGGAAAAAGTAGTTCTAAGTTAAATTTTATAAAGTTCTGACCAAGATGATAGGAAAGTATATCAACACCATAGTACCAAATAAATACATATGAAAAATATTTTCTGGTGGATCTAATATATTGATTTGGTATTATATATTTTGATAGTTTTTTTATAAACTTGGTAAAAGTTTACAAAGTTTGATTTAGGACAAAACTAATATGCACTAATATTCAACATGAAGGGAGTAGTAAATGACCATAAAAATACTACAAAAGCTTAGTTATATGAATTTTCTATTTTATAACGTTAAACTTGCAAAGTTACTGAATGTACATATGACAAAAGCCACCAGCTTAATTAAAAATTATGCAATGGGTTTCTCACATACAAGGGCTCCTTTCATTCATCAGATTTTCACGGGATTTGTGTAGTATTGAGATCCTATGAAACATTTCTTACAAAAACTGTTTGATTCACATATCCCATAGGAATTTTTTAGTGTAAATTTCATAGGAAAAAAAGGATTATGTCAGACCTCATGAAGATCATATACCATAGGAGCTAATCCCATAAAAATCTTGTAGTGTATATTTCATGGAAAAATAGCATTAGGTCAGACCTCATGAAAAATTCCTTCACAATCAAAGATAATTCTTCTTTCCATAGGGTTCAAGTAGACAGGGCGTAATCCTATACGTTTCCTATTCCAACATTTTTCCTATCATACGAATCAAAGGAGCCCTAAAGATCACCCACTATTTTGTTTTTCATTTATGAAGTCTAGAAAGTACAAACATTAAAAAAAAGTATGCTTTCTGGTCTCAAACATTTAAGGTTACAAACTAAAATGTGCATTTCTAAAATCAAATAAACTCAGAAGATGAATGCAAAAATTATACCAAGAACATTGTTTCATGGTGCACTTCAAAATGCACAAAAAAAGTTGCTGCCCTTTAACTACAGCTGCACATGCCATTTTGAATTTTCAGGCTGCAACTTCGCTTGATTATTTTTCTTACACACGCCATGACCAGCTAATCTGCATCGCGGAAATGTTTACATATTCGCATATTTACAGGCATATGATGCATCTAAATGTCAATCCAAGAAATGTTGCAACAAATACAATTACAGAAGAATGCTTTGATTAACCCCATCACATCTGCGTCCTCCTATGAACCATTAAGTAGCAACAGCAGAATATTTCACCAAATTCTGTCATGCCATGTACTGAGAATATACAATGCCATGAATCCCAACTATTTCAAGATCAGTCATGGCTTGATTCCACCTGTTCTGTTGCATCTGGTCCTAATTATGTCAGAGCAATACCGTCATACCGTCAGTCGAGAAGTACAAGAAACAACAAGAGGACTGTTGCAAAGAAGATGAAGAGGGTCTGGATGAGCCAAATCTCTCTAGTCGTCTTATTCTGTAGCCAATAGGAAAGCACCTGCATAACAATCATAACCATCACGACGTAGAGAACAAGGTATCGTCTTATAACCCTCTTGAACGTGGATGTTCGGTTGACAGGTGCTCTAGGCACACCAATTCGAGAGGTAATGCCAACATATTTACCAAGTGCAGTGGTCAGGGGTGAATGCACAATTTCTATTGTTGGTTTTGCAACAGGTGGCTTGCCATGTTCCATGATTCTTTGGTCACATGGAAATCAGCAGTGTCTTTTGTATAAGTGAAGAATGGAGATCCATCGGGTAAGTTTGCATAAACTATATTGATGTCACGGATGATTTCCCAGTCTTCGCCATTGGGAAGTAGTCTTTCAAGTAACTCTGTTGTGCCAACTAAAGTGAAAGTCTGCAGCACTGAGGCATGACTTCTCAACCATTCTGGAGATCTTCTTAATTCTCTATCTTCGATACGGACATGCCTTAGATAGAGGACTCCATTGACATCCTTCAACCTATAGCAACCGATGGCAATTAGAGCTTCAAGTAATGGAAGATTTGAGATTTCCATAAGTACATTGCAGGCTTGGAGTACCAATTCTTTCAGCATAGGCAAGTCTTCAATGGCTTCCAAACTACCAGCATGGTATATGTGCATGCTTGTCAGGACTTTGGAGTACTTGATGCCAGATGGGAGGTACCTCAGCTTAGGACAACTCTCCAGACGAAATTTCACAAGAGATGGCATATCACCAGATTCAAATCCCATCCATGATTCAAGATTCTGCATGTCTTTAAGGTGCAACTGCTCTAGCTTAGGAAACGACTGCTTGGCAATTGTTCGCTCTTGCTCAATGGTAAGTAACTTGGAAAACCCGGTTATAGTAAGGAACTTTAGTTGAGTTAGCTGGCCCAGGTCCGGCAGATGCTCACAGAATTTGCAATCAGTAATAACAAGTCGCTGGAGGTTTGAGAGATGAGGTAACCAATCAGGGCAAAATTTCGCGTAGTAGCTCACCATTTTGAGAGATTTCAAACATTGCGGAGGAGAAAAGCAATCAAATGTGTCTTTTAGTGTTCTAGCATCATCCTCTGGTACTTCAGCCTGTCTGTCATCAGTGGTACAGCATAGTTCAAGCTCCTTAAGATGAGACTTGTTCTCCAGCATGGCTTTCTGCATTCTCAAAGAATCTGAGACTCTTTCCATCTTCAGTATCTGCAGACTTCTCAATGCATTTAGAGAATTCAGGTCTTCCAAAGGCCATCCACTTGGATCATCCTCGCGCTTGGGTGTACAATTTACTATAAAACCATGTAGCGTGGAGAGCAGCTTCAGATTTTCCAAAGTTGGTAGAACTTGATGTAAGCTAGTTCCTCGAAGGTCGAGACTTCGCAAACTCTGCAGCTTGCCAATTCCTTTAGGAAGAGTGTGCAGCCAATTGCAGTACCGGAGACCCAAGAACTGTAAATTTCTGAGATATTCAATGGATTCTGGAAGCTCTGTAATTCGGGTCTGTGAAAGATTAAGGAGCCTAAGGTGAACAAGTAATTCCAGTTTCGTCGGAATGTACTTAATTTCCGTATCACCAAGGTCCAACACTTGCAAGTATTTGAGCCCCTGGAACAGCTTATCTAAGCCATAATTGCTCACTGGGTTCTTGTAGAGAATAACCGTCTTCAAGCTGGATACAGCTACTATTTCTTCCAAGCTTGTAGCTGGCTCATTGCTTCTAAGCCACACCTGTCGCAACCCTTCATGGAAGTCCCATTGATACTAGGCTTCAGGTCACCAGAGAAAATTTCATCTTTCGAAAAGAACTGTAAAAATGATCTGATCTGTTCATGCATAGTGCATCTTGTTATGTCATGGTTTCCAATTTCAGGTTGCAGAAGATTTCTTGATACCAACTCCCTGTAATACTCCTCTGCAGTCTTTTCGATATTGCAGCTATCTTCTTCCTCAATGAATCCCTCTGAAACCCACAGTTGACCAACAAACTGCTGCCTAATGACAGAGCCTTCAGGGAACAGTGATAGATAAATTAGACATTGCTTCAGACGTGACGGTAAATCATTGTAGCCCAAATAGATTGCCCCAGTTAAGCCATGATCAGAATCAAGAAGGTCCATGAAAGACCATCCTTTGCTTTCATACACTCTCTGCCAGGCCACTTTGGTTTGCTCTTTTGTTCTTAGTACAGCGCCTATAATCTTAATAGCCATTGGAATCTTGTTACACTTTTGGATAATCATTATTCCGATATTCCTTAAATTTCTGCCGTGAAGGCTCTGATCATAATGTGCAGTACGGCAAAGTAAGGACCAACAATCCTGAAATGTCAATTCCTTCACCTGATGGATGTAGGCAGGCTTCACTTTTGTTACAACACTCTCATCCTGAGTGGTGATCAAAATCCGGTTTCCGTGACCAAAAACATGCCAGTGAGCATCAAGGGAATTCTCACAAATATGATGACCACACACGCCATCAAGCACCAGCAAGAATCTCTTTCCTATAAGCATAGCAGCCAAAATGGCCTCGAGTTGCATCCTGTCTGTTGCACCTCTGGTATTTCCACCGGCGGCTCTTACAATTGCAGACAGTAACCCAATATCATCGAAGTCACTGAAGACACTAACACACACAATCATACTAAAAGAATTTCTTGTGCGGTGATCATCATGTATTTTCCATGCCAAGGTAGTTTTGCCCATTCCACTAGCCCCTAGGATGGTGACAACACTCTGAGCATTTTGCCTATCTGTCAGTATGTCAATCAATTTATTCTTTTCACTGTCAATGTCACCGACTGTATCATCATCAGGAACCACTTCTTCATAAAATTCAGACCTTCCATTTAGGATATTATGGCTGGCTGAAAGAAGCTCAAGTTCAGAACCCTTATTCAAAATGACATCAAGTTTCATATTCAGGCTGATGATGCTGGCCCTCAAAGTCTTGTTCCGGATCCCATTGACATTGGGCGGCAACATGAACCAGTGGCGAAACTGCAAACATCAAGATTGTGATTATGAAAAAACTTGCAGAAGATGCTAATGTGTTATATCTGTGCATCCACATCAAGATTACAGTGAATTCCGAAAGAGCCACAGTGCCATCAACGTGAATTGGTTGAGGCAGTTTCCATGCATCTAAAAGCATTTCTTGCAACAATGCCTGCAGTTCTAATTTTGTACGCGTGTCTTATGAACATGAATGAACTAGCAAAAATGAAAAGCTTATACGCATCCAGTGGCACCCATGGCACCCCCTCCAAAATACAAATTTTCAATTACTTAGTAGTATTTAGACTAATCCTATACATTTTCTTGGCTAAATGTGAACTCCACAAACCCAATAGTAAGCTTGGCACCCCCACTAATCTGATACTAGATCCGCCACTGTACGCATCTAACATTGTATGTGTGCTCTGCTCATACTAGTGTAGTGTTGGGGAATTCATGAAGTGTGCAGCTATTGGTAAAGCAAATTGTGTATGTTCTCAGCCCATCTGCGCAGGCATATCAAATAAGTCAACTATTGACGGGGATCCAGGAGCAAGTGCGTACCGATCGTCGGCCTTCCTGCGGCTGAGCGGCGGCGCGGCTGAAGTCTGCGTCGGCATCCCCGAGCTCGTACAGGACGTCCCGTAACGCCCGCAGCCAAGCTCTCGCGCTGGTGTCGCGGCCCTCCCTCGCCTCGGCGTCAGCCGCGAGGCTCGCCGCGTCCTCGAGCTTCCGCCGGAGCCGCCGCAGCTCGTCCGCCAAGACGGCCGCGCCGCCCGCTAGCAGCCCCTCGATCGAGCGGGTGGCCGCCGGCAGCATCGCGGTAGCGAGCATGGTGGCTTGCTGATCGTGCTCGGCGCGTCGTCGGAAGAAAAGAAGACGTCTTGGTGGTCGCGTGGTCGAATGGGACTATAGGAAAAACCGAACAAGCAATCCCACAGAGGTTCGTTTTTTTCTTTTTTTTTTTTTTAGATAAGGGGGTGTGGATCCCGGCCTCTGCATCAAAGAGATACACAGCCTTCCGCAATTATTAAAACTCCATAGTTATCAAAGTTTACAATTCATGGGTCACTTAAGGTGGCTACAAAGATTAGCCACTCGAAAAAAAGTTCACTAAGCATCAAGCCCCGATTGAAGATAGCCTGCACGACAGTCATCATACGGGTACACCCGGCGTCCATAAGGCCACGCTGATCCATAGGAAGCAGGACGACCACGAATGGATCCAGTACAACGCCTTGTGTATAACCTGCAAATAATGAATAGATGATGATTTGTTAAAAACAATATCGTTTCGACAGTTCAAATAACCCACAAAATGACCGCAACACCAATCCGTATGCGTGCTTTTGTAAGTTTATCTATCCCATTCAACCAGCTACCAAACATGTTAGAAACACTAGTCGGAGGTAGGCATTAAAAGTAAAATGTACTAGCCTCCAAATGTCTCTAGCAAACGTACATTTGATAAAAGGGTGGTCAACAGACTCATCCGCATCACAGAAAACACATTTCTTGCACCCTGTCCACTGTCTTTTAGCCAAGTTATCCTTTGTCAAAAGTTCTTTTCTATTTAGAAATCATAGAATTTTTTTAATTTTCAAGGGGATCTTCAATTTCCATAGATATTTTCTCAAGTACCTAGTATGGCCGTTTAATAAGTCCTCGTAAAAAGACTTAACCGTAAACACACCATTTGAATTTAGAAGCCATTTAAACTTATCTGGTTCATCTATTAGATTAACTCGCATTAGTCTCTCTACTAGATTTAACCAAGCCGTTCTATTGTGTCCTATTAAAGTTCGCCTAAAAGGAAGATTAATAGGAACCGCCCCAATAACATCTACAACCATAGCGTTTTTGTTTGAGGCAATGGCATATAAAGACGGGTATTCGTGCTCTAGAAACCTGACCTAACCACTTATCCTCCCGAAACCGAACCTGTTCACCATTGCCAAGTACGAATCTCCCGCGTTCGAAGAACTCATTCTTCACCTTCATAAGACCTTTCCAAAAAGGAGAGTCTAGTGGTTTAGCCTGCACTTGTGATAACGTTTTACCACCCAAGTACTTATTAACCAAAAGCTCTTGCCATACTCCCTCTTCATTCAACAATTTATAAAGCCACTTACTCAATAGGCATTTATTTTTTATTTCTAGAACTGCAATACCCAAGCCTCCTTGATCTTTCGGCCTACACACAATGTTCCACTTCGTGAGTCTATATTTCCTCTTATGTTGATCACTTTGCCAAAAAATCTTGATCGGTAGTAGTCTAATCTTTTTCGTACCCCTTTAGGTACTTCGAAGAAAGATAGCAGAAACATTGGCAGACTTGTTAAAACTGAATTAATAAGCACAAGACGGTCACCGTAAGACAACATCTTGGCCACCCAAGACGCCAATTTTCGCTCAAAACGATCTTCAACAGATTTCCATTCTTTATTTAAAAGTCTCCGATAATGAATCGGGATCCCCAAATATCTAAACGGGAGTGATCCGATTTCACATCCGAAAATACGACGATACTCCTCCTGATCCTCCTTAGCCTTCCCAAAGCAGTATAATTCACTCTTGTGAAAATTAATTTTCAACCCGGAGAGTTGTTCAAAAAAAGCCAATATTAGTTTCATGTTCACGGCCTTCGCAATGTCATCCGCATATTGAAGGATTGACACTCCACCCTCAACGAGGTGTGGAACTAAACCCCCCACTTGGCCATCCTCCTTTGCACGAGAAATTAGTATGGCCAACATATCGACCACCAGGTTAAATAGTAAGGGAGATAGCGGATCCCCTTGTCGTAATCCCTTGAGTGTCTGAAAATAATGACCTATGTCATCATTAACTCGAATTCCGACACTCCCTCCCTGAACAAACCTAGCAATCCATTCACACCACTGAGATGCAAATCCTTTCATGCGTAAGGCTTGTTGCAAGAAAGACCATTTGACCTTGTCATAGGCCTTTTCAAAATCGATTTTGAAGAGAACCCCTTCCAATTTTTTCCTATGCATTTCATGAATCGTCTCATGTAACACTACCACTCCTTCAAGTATATTCCTGCCCGGAATGAAAGCCGTTTGAGTTGGAAGAACTACTCTACTCGCAATAGAAGTGACTCTGTTTGTACCAACTTTCGTAAAAAATTTAAAACTGACATTCAACAGACAAATAGGCCGATATTGTTCTATGCGACTAGCATCCTCCTTTTTAGGCAGCAAGGTGATAATACCAAAGTTCAATTTAAACAAAGGCAAGTTTCCTGCACGCAGTTGAGCAAACATTGCCATTAAATCAACTTTGATAATACTCCAAAATTTCTGGTAAAACTCCGCAGGGAACCCGTCTGGTCCTGGGGCTTTATTATGCTCCATTTGTTTGATCGCATCAAAGACTTCTTTCTCAGTGAAGTCTTGTGTCAGAATTGCATTCTCTTCAGGCGAAATTTGGGGCATATCATGAGTGACTTCTTCATCTAACGAAAAATTGTTTGAAACCGGTGCTCCAAACAATTTTTTGTAGAACTCAGAAATGTATGTCTTTAAATTTTCTTGACCGACTATTGTACCTTCATCTTGTTCTAATTGTAAAATTCTCTTTTTCCTATGTTTTCCATTTGCAATGATGTGGAAGTATCTCGTATTACTCCCACCTTCCTGGATATATTTAACTTTCGCTCTCTGCGCCCACTTAGACTCTTCATCACGTCTTAGCTTTGCCAAACCATCATCTGCCTCCCTCTTAGCAGCCCGCTCAGCCACTGTCAGAGGGGTGGTCTCAGTCTTAATATCTAGTTCATTAATTAACAACAAAAGTTTATCTCTCAGCTTTTTATATTCGCCACTCAGATTTTTTGCCCACCCTCTTAGGAATTGGCATAGGTGTCTTACTTTATGTTGCCACCTCTCGATAGGAGTATTCCCCGTTTGGACTGTATTCCATTCACAGGCAATAATATCCTTAAAACCATCCTGGCGGAACCAAGATAGCTCAAACGAGAAGTGGCTTCTATTTCCCACGTGTGCCGCTCTCCTGAATCTAGTAACAGTGGTGTATGATCTGACCCCGCTCGAGTCAAAGCATGTACCGAGACTAATGGAAATTTTTGTTCCCATTCCACACTAGCTAGAAAACGATCCAACTTCTCATAAGTTGGCGTATGTCATCGGCTAGCCCACACATATTGTCTCCCAGACATTTGCAGTTCTTTTAGACTTAAACTTTCGATTATAGCATTAAAGATAAAGGTCCACCTAGCATTAAAATTTGAATTATTTTCCTCTTCTTGTCATCTAATTATGTTGAAATCACCTCCCAGCAAAAAGGGAGTGTCTCACCTTCACTAATTCTTACTAACTCAGCCAAGAAATCAGGTTTTTTAGCCTCTTGTGCCGCCCCATAAACTACTACAAAAGCCCAGCGAAACCCGTCTGATTTCGACCTCAAATGGAACTTTACGCAGAAGTCACCTGTGACAACACCTTGGATTGCCAAGGTTGCATCATTGAACCCTATCAACATGCCACCCGATCTCCCATGTGGAGGAATACAATACCAAATATACTCCATACCCCCAGCCAAAAATTTAAGAAAAGGTGTCGCGAATGAAGACCTCCCCATCTCAATTATGGCTACAAAATCCAATTTATGTTCCTTTACCGATTCACTAATAGCAAGATGCTTAGCTGTATCACAAAACCCATCCGAATTCCAAACCATGCATTTCATTTTTACTTCTTGCTTAACTTTTTAATCCTGGCACTTCTCCTAACCGTATGTTTAGAAAAGCTGTTTTTCTTACGCTGCCTTTTAATACTTGCCAAGGTCTCTGTAAGATCCATGTGATCTTTAGGGACCTCAAAATCATCATCCTCTAGATCTTCACTTAAATTATTAGCTCTCTTCAACACTAAACTAGACTCCGAATCATCAATTGTGGGAGGTAAAGAATTTTTAAGAAAAATGATCTCTCTTTCTTTTTCTACTTCCATGATAACCGAAATGGAGGAGCACGCTTGCTCCTTGATTTTCCCTAAAGAAATACCCAGCCTATCCGCTCTAGACTTAATTTCAGCATGAGAAAGAGAAAGTAAGGATAATTTAGAGCTTGTTGGTGTACCTAAGGGGAAGCCGTACATCCTTCGTGACACAAGATCCATCGCACGCTCGAGTTGAGGACTATCTGCATTCGGCTGCTCCCTCAACCTCTGACTAGATCTCACCTCAACTTCATGCATTCCCCCAAAAGCCAAGATTTCACTCTCCGATGGTCTTGTCCCTACAATTTCAGCTCTAGTAGATCCCAGCCCGCATGGCTGAGTTAGAGGTATCACCGGATTTCCAAGGCCCCCATATAGAGCCCTCCATCGTTGCCCAGCGGTGACATGGGTGAAGAGAAAGGAGACACCACTGCAATGGTCTCCTCAACGCTATCAACAACACCATCCAGCCCCTCCAACTGTTCCTCGACCGTAAGCTCTGCCTCAATCCCCCTCTCATCAAGCGCACCATCAGTTGGCACCTCGCAAGTTACACCATGTGTCAACGTGGTCTGTGCCGGGGCAGAGAAAAAATCACGTCTCTCTACCGCTGCCGTAGGCGTCCGCTGCGCCAGTGCAACATCCTGTGTCGGGGCAGTGAAAGACTCACTTTTCTCTTCCGCTGCCAAACGCGTCCGCTGCGGGAACGTAGAACCCAGAGCCGTGGCAGAGAAACACGCATTTTCCTCAGCCGCGGCAGGCATAGCAGAACCATCACCCTCGCATGACTCCGAGCACTTCTTAGATACGGTCAGACCATCGTTGTCCTGTACCAACAGCCTATCCTCATCTTCTGACACCTTTCTAAGCCTTGCAATTTCAGCACTCATATCCACGAAGGACTTCCGAGCCAGCTGAAATTGTTTCTGAACCGTAGGAGAGAAACGCACCCCCGTGATCTTCTCTTGCATTTTATCAGTTGAGGAGTCCCCTTTTTTCTCAATTTCCGAATTTTCCTGCTGCACATCCATAGGTTCTTTTCCTGATTCAGCATCACACTCCCCATCTGCCTTAGCCTTGGGATCACTCTCATATTTCTTAGGATCATTTTCTTGATCACTATCCTCGTCATTATAATCAGGCGGAGGAGGTATGTCATCTACCCCATCCAAAGCATCTCTGGGGTTTTCCACCACGAACCTTAGCTTGTAAAAGTTATCCTTGATCAAAATCGTCCAGCCAGGAGGTATCAACGTATAATCAATACAGCCAACAAGTACCCGCACCACTCAATACTTCCTGGTATATTTCATGTCCACCTTAAGAGTTTTTCCAAACAGAGAACCTAAGCTCCAGTTTGCCAAGAAATCTCCTGTCTCCTTCGGAGGGACGCCATAGATTAATATCCACTTCTTAGGTAGCTTATGCACCGGTTCAACTTTGGCAGCCCACGACTCCACCACCATCTCGCATTTGGTGTTTGGAACACGAAGTGGCCCAATGTTTCTTAGTCTATCCAGCTCATTCTTTGAAGGGAATGGTATCTTGAAGACATTTTGTCCCACTTGAACAACATCCCAATGAAATTGATCAGATGGCACAACCCACTGGAGCTGATAAATAATATTTGGAATTGTAAGCTCTCCTCCGGTTACAGAAAGCATGGCTAGCCACGTACTATCCATCTTCGGTTTATAAGTTTCCGTAGCTGGTTGCTCAAAGAAAATCAACCCCTCCTCAATAATGCCGTGCATGATCATCTGTGGTTTAGGCGCATCTAGCAAAGGACATTCCTCCGATGAGTGTTCCTTGCTTTCACAATTATCACATAGCTCAATCACACAGTCCACCCCAGGATGCCCTTGCAGTCCGCATCTATAGCAGCGCATTTTATCTGACTTCTTTGCCTTTTTTGCAACCACACCCACAACTGCCAAGTTATCATCCTCACCCGTACAGATGCAGTCCTAGACGTAGCCGCAGCCGCACCGTGTACTGCAGCTGGTGGCATACCACCCTGTGCAGCAACAGGAGTATTTTGAGTTGGCGGCACAGCCTCAACCGCCGCATCCACGAATGCCTGCCCCAACACTCCTTGCTTTCGTAAAGCGTCAGCCACCTTAAGAGCCATTGCCGCTATATTGTCCTCAGACAACGACGACGAGATGCTAGGCGTGGCCCGACCTCGTCCAGCAAATCCACCACGTCCTCGTCCACCATTGAAATCACCCCTTCCCCCGTAGCTTCCCTGGTACGGTCTGCGGTAACCAGCACCATTGTTCTGCCACCGAGGTCCATTGTTAAACCCCGAACCAGCATTGAAGTTTCCAAACCCTGATCCGCCTCCATTGTTCATAGCTCCATTGTTGTTGATCCGTCCAGCGTCCCCTCGACCCGCAGGCCCGCCAGCATAGAGATTGTTCTGCCTATTATCGGGCTGACCAGCCGTTCCGCTCAGACCACCGACGAAGAGGTTTCCCCTTCCAGCAGCCCCACCACGACCAGGAGGCCCGCCAGCTCCGCGACCGACGTCACGAGCACGGCCATCGCCCGGGCCGCGCCCCCCACCAGTGTTCGCCATCAGAGAGACAACACAACTCGGCGGCGCAGCCACCCGGCGTTGTTTCCTGGTATACCCTAACAGAGCACGCAGACCGTGTCCTCTCGTTAGGTTTGAAGTATGGACATCGATACGTCCCCTCTCCTGGCCCGCATGGCCAGGTGGGATTTTTTCTGCATTTTTTTTACCCATATTCGATCATAGCCCGCATGGCTATTGTGGACCGTTTGAATCTTGGAATTTTTTGAATTTTGAGATCCGGATAAACCGCACGTCGGAGACGGTCAGAGCCACCGCCGGCATTTACCCTGGACTACAGTCCAACCTCCACCATTGTCTTTCTCATGGATCACGGATGGTGAGAACAGTGGCAGGTTTAGCTCGGGGCCGCATGCCCGTCCTAGCGGCAATCTGCTTGTCTTCGCAAAACATCTCAACGGAGACACTTGCAGTACCTGCACTCTCCGAGGAGATCTAGATCTTCCATCGGATGTGGAACCACGATCAAAGGAATTGAAATCTGACGAGGAAATCGCCAGTGTTCGAGCCGCATACCTTTGATTCAAACGCTTCTTAATCCGCTTAGTTGCCCGAGAAGATGCAGAAAGTGCATCTCTTCCGACCTCCGGCGATGGCGATCGGCAGAGGTAGCGTAGAGAAACCGGCGAAACCTCACCGGCATCCTTGCCTTCATCCTCTCCATCTTCTCCGGTGTCGCGAAGGACCCAGAAACGACCGCCGATCGCCCGCGTCGCCTGAGTCGCCTCCGTCGCCGCTCCGCTTATTTCGGAGCCATCCATCTCCTCACCGGATATGAGAGGACCGCAGAGGTTCGTGGTTTGCGTCAGCCATCGTCAGCAATTATACAATTTTAATCACAACCTGAAGGATTTAATTAGAAGAAAATTGCTACTCCGTACTGAAGAAAGAACAAGAATCACAACTAATTTAAGAGAACTTGTTCACTTTCCCCTCCCTCTGTTACTGTTTGGGAGAGAGGCGAAAGGGAGCTTCTCCTCGTCCACCGCTCCGCCGATGTCCGTTTCCTCGGTCTCCCTCCTCTCCGGCCGCCGTTGCGGCGGTGGGAGAGTGGGGAGACCCCGGATCCGTGCCCGAGGCTTGTTGATAGTAGTTTAGGGTTTCTCGGCGGCGCTGGAGAGGTGGTGGCTGCGGCGGCGCTCTGGAATAAAGGTGCGGGGGCTCGATCTCCACATCGGCGGCGCTCTGCGGGGCGTTGTCGGCGAGCTTCCGGCGTGGTTCCCTCCCAGATCGACGGATCCGGTGAGGCTAGGTGCTCCAGGGGCGGTCGTCGCGGCGGAGGTGATGGCTGGCTTGCGGAGGTTTTGTCCCTCGTCCCCTTCTTCGTCTTGGTGTGGCTTCTCCTGGCCACGCCATGGGGGTGCTGGGGGTGGTGCGGCGGGATGCTGGTGCTAGGCGCTGGCTTTCTCCTCCGCCTGTACAGGAGAAGCTCTTCTGGGATCTCGGTGTTCGTCGCCGGCTTATGGTGCGGTGGTCTGGCTTCTCTGGCCGGCCATGGTGGCGTGGGTTGGAGGGGCTCTGTCTTCGTGCTCTGCTTCAACATCGCCTTGATCCTTCTTTCTCTGGCCGGCCGTGGTGGCGAGAGGAGAAGGTGTGGTCAAGGCGTGCTCTCGGCGGCGGCTCCGGCAAGCCGTGTTCGTGCTCAGTGCAGGGATGGATGGAAGAGGGGTGGATGCGGGATAGAGGCGCCATGGCCGTGCGCGTTTAGCGATCTTCGGTTTCGTCGCTTGCGGCGGACGGCTCCTGCGGTTTTCTACATGAGTGGGGTGCTTCCTTCCCGGGGTGCGCGGTGGCCTGGTGTCTTCTTCTCCGGCGGTGCTCGCCGATGGAGATCATCTTCAGGCGTTTGCGGTGGTTCAGCAGTTGCTGCTGTTGTGCTGAGTTCTTCGGCTTGTTTCGTCTGCGTATTTCTGTTCTTTGTTTTGTTTATTCTGTGTTGAATACGCAGTGTAGATCCTTTCAAAAAAAAAGAATCACAACTAATTTAAATCGGGAAAAGCTATTTGTCATCCGGCTGTAGCTACAGCCGGGTTGGGACGCGACTGTGCGTTGACCATCTCTCACGCGAGTTGCTGGTTATGTCCCGCATGCTGCCTCGTTCGCCTAGATTCGCCGGCCACACATCCTTATCACTGCGCCCCGTCGTCCTAGCGCACGTCTCCACCGCCAGCGCCTCCTCCACATGCTCGTCCTCCCAGCTACAGGCCTATCTCAGTATCTCGTCTCCAGCCGGCAGGAGGTCATGACCTCCACGTGCGTGGCCAATAGGCAACAGCAGCATGCCTATCTCCGGATGGCATGAGATCGCTGCCGTCGACCCGGAGCACCTCACGCGCCTCCCAGCATCATCCACGGCCGGCCGCCGTCGAGCATCGCCTTCTGCTGCCGTCAATCGACGGGGAGAAGCTGCTGCACCACCATGATTTGGATGGGCGAGTCTCCCGCCGTCGAGCACCGCACCAATCTCCGATGGGATGTGTCGTGGATCAGAGGATCCGGCGACAACGACGCTCTGACTGGTCTGATTCGTGGTCGACGAGCACGATTCGGGCAGGCGGCGCCTTCATGCTCGACAACGAAGGTCAGCTTTTGGGGATTTTTTGTCGATGTTGCATACGGTGTTGCTTTGTGATACATGTGTGTATAGCCTTTGCTGTGTAAGAAGGAGCAAAGTGCTACAATGATTTTTGCAAAAGTGACGCTTTATTGACATTTTGCTACAACAAATAGGGATTTATTACACAGTTTGTTTGTTTTTGCTACATGAGTTTGTTTAAAGTGCTACAATTTTTTTTTGCCACACGTCGCAAGACTTTTACATATTCGTGAAATTTTGCTACACATGCTACATGCGTACAAAACAATGTTTTAGTTCGGATTTTTTTGCTACACTAATGGGACACAGATTTTCTGAAATTTATTTTGCTACACATGATGTTGCATACATGTCGAAAAAATGCTACACACGGAACATTTATGCTACATAGATCGGACGCGCGGGAGCGATCCACTTAAATGGATCCGACGGTGCAGAAGGCGGCTGTAGCAAAACTTTTCTACAACCGACTGTCGGCTAGCATTTGCCTTATTTAAATCTCACATCAACTAGTTAGTGAGTTCTTGGGTTCGGATAAGGAAACCTAGTTGTTTTCCGCAAAGTGAACTTCCTCGATACCATGTATATCAAGGGAAAAGATAGCCCTGCCTTAGGATTCGAATCGAAGATACTAGTATGTCGATGTCGCCGTCTGCTGAAACCAACGCGATTCTGAACGACGACGTGGTCAGGGAGATCCTGCTATGGCTTCCGTCTACTTCCGTGCTCCGCTGCCGAGCCGTCTGCAAAGCGTGGTACCGTACCTTAACCGAGCCTTTGTTCCTCGCGGAGCAAGCCCGCCGCCGTCCCATGGAGCTGCTCGTCCGTGCGCAATCTGAGACGGTTCTTTCTACAATCCCGCTGTCGCTCCGGCGCCAAGTGGACGAGACGGGGGATGACGGGCGCAATCTCCAGCTCCCCAAGCATCGTCGCGCCACAGACATGATTGGTTCTTGCCATGGACTACTGCTGTTCGCAGATTACAGATGCGTGATCGCTTCTTTTTTCCTCTACAACCCGGTGACCCGGCAAGGGGCCTGGCTAGATCTGAGGCCGCCTTCTTGCGGCTTGCTGGTGCCATGCGGTTTCTACCTCCACCGGCCGTCCGGTGAGCACCGGATCCTGGTCCTTGCCAAAGAACGAGCAACCGGCTCGGCGGCGCACTATGTTTTCTCAGCCGGCAGCAGCACAGGAGTAGGTCCTCGCCGACTAGGAGCAGTGGCGCCCAACCTAGTCGTCGAGTTCTACACCCAGTTCCCCGTCCAGTACGTCCATCATCGTGGAAAACTCCATTGGACGTCGCATCCCCAGGCCAAGAGCACCGACAGTATCCTAGCGTTTGACACGGTGTCAGAGGGGTTTAGACTCATGCGGCGCCCGCCGCCCACGAGCCACGATCTGAAGGAGGAGCTCTGCCTGCTGGAGATGAACGGGAGGCTGGCGCTGGCGACCTTCCTTGGCGATTGCATGGACCTCTGGGTCCTCGAGGGCTACAGCAGCGACTGGAGCTGGGCACGGCGCGCCCGGGTCGACCTTCCGCCGCTGTTCCGTGCGGGCTGGGCGGTGGGCACTGGTATCCCGGACGTGGTCCTTGTCGGAAAATACATGTCTGGTCTCCTCGGCCTGTACCATCTGATCGAGAAGAAGATCATAAAGCAGATAGAGCTGACTGACGGCAAGATGTACACCCAGGCTCCCTTCCTCTTTAATGATAGTCTTGTGCCATCCGCCTTCTTCCGATCATAGTTTAAAAAGCCAGACCGTTATCGAACCGACGAGGCTCTCGGTTCAGGTTTTTACTGTTTGAATCAATTGTTCCCCGGTTCACTGTTCGGTTTTTTATATGTGCAATATTATGTTTTCTCATAAATATGACAATATGTATGCAACTAAATTCAGACTTGGCAACATAGAATAAGCACTCAGCCACCAATTTAGCATCAACAAAGCAATGCAAATATACATAAAAGTTCGATAGAACTACCAAGCGGCGCCAACTGACCACTATCCAGTCTTCCGAGTGAGCACGCACGCACATCGTTCCACGACCTAAAAACATGAAGCGATAGAAAAAGGTGTCGTTTGTAAATCATGATTTACACCAATACCTGAAGCGTGTCATATCCTGTGTGTTATTACCAGCTGAAATTGTGTGACATAGCGCAAACATACATGATTTTACACACCCAACTTAAGTGGAATTCGCAATATGGCATAGTAGCATACATTTTGAATCTGTAGGCCGAGCGTGACGAACAAGAGCACAAAATAAAATGGAAACCAAACATCAATTTAGGAAGAAACCTTCAAAAGATGAGGGTTCAAAAGGAAATGGTTGTCTGACGGGCTATCAGAACTGACATACAAGCAGCCTTCAATCAACCCAGGTCAAATTTGCTAAACATGGATAACTCATTTATCTAAATAAATACTACTAATTTGTTGTCAACCACGAAGATTTTACAGTTTGGAAGGCAGAATTAGACAAATGCACCCAGTCCGAATGGTTCAAATCATCTAAATAATTATTAGTTAATCTCCAAAACCTCTATGGACTGAAACAGATTTTGCGGCGGTCACAACATCATATTTTAGTAAAAACTGAACCTGAATGCATACACCTATCATTTCAATTTCAAATGATCAACTATATAATTAAAGTAGAAGACAATGAACGGTGGAGATTTAGGAAGCCAAATTCAGAACTAATCAATTATATAGATTCATCACGTGAACTCATCATAAAGGAATAAAGGATAATAATCTCGGATGGATGCACGGTTCAGAATCTTCTATATCTAAATTGCTAACCCCCACTAATAAATGTTTCTGCAATTCTATGTAGCCATTATCGTTGCTACACACTATTGTCGGATGAGGTACAACACTTTATATCACTAGTAATCGTGCACGTGTCATACACGTGTAATCTTATAAATTTATTTGCCACCCTTTGTCACCTCAGTCTTCTGAATTCTTTTTTTATCACGGGCGTATAATGCAAATATCGCACAAAAATATTCCAGGCATCAGAAATTTTATAATTCACAATACAATTTTATTATTCAATTATTAAAAAAGTCTAATTTCATTTATCGAAGCGAAACAAAATTATTTAGAGGTTTGTATAAATAGAAGAACTTGTTTAATTTCAAGACCATAATAGATATTTACATAGCAATCCATAATCAAACTGACATAAAAAATATCACAAAGTTTCACAAACAAAGACTTAAATCCAATGAGGCAAAATCTTAAAGTTTCAAAGCACTTTGCTTCTTATTTATTAGGATCTACGGCCTAGTCTAGTTCATCCATATTGTTGGCAGTGGCATCTTTATGCTCCCAATAAACGGACGTTGGAGGTCCATGATAACAATTGTCAGCACACCAATATTTGAAAATGTGATCCAGATAGCTTAATAGCCAGATAATCAGCACGAATGTGCAGAATGACTGAAACTTCAGGTAAATAGCAGATGACCATGGAGAAAATCAAAGTTCAATGGAAATACAAAAAAAAGGATCTGTGTTATTTTTTACTCACATTGCTGAGAGAAGCAGTCCATCTGATCCAAATCTTTAGGGAAGATGAATGAGAAATCTTTACGTTTACATGTCACCTGATGGACAATGGGCCCAGCCCCAATTATCCACAGAAAAGAAGGAAACAATAGCTTCTAAATTGAGATTGCCTATAAAACTTATAGATGCAAATGATCTGGTCCTCTCTATGCCTTGCTTCTATTTTTCTGTCGTTGAGTCAGATTAATATCGTACAGCCCAGGAGGAACCTATGATAGAGGGTCATAAAAATGACTTTTTTCTGTACCGAACCCACAATTTCAGACAGAAGCTTAAACATATTCCTAGCTTGCAGAAACATGCAATGTAATAGAAATAATTTGACACACGTAAACATGTTCTATAGTTAAAAAACGCAGCTGGGGACCTTGCTGACAATAGTTGCATGCTGGGCATAAACTACACTGAGCGCCAAAAATGTAATGCATCCCCTATGACAATAATTGCTTGCTAACAATAATTGTCTGAAAAACCAAAGTTAAGATGATGGATATATTAGGATTGATATCTAGATGGGCTTAATCTTACAGTGATGCATCCCCTGCCCTCTGCAAATATGAAGGCATATATTTGCAGGCACAAACTACATAGTGGCTTGCAGAAACTGTATCAATGTATAGCATTCTTGCATATAGCTGCACCATAAGTACATTAGCACAAATAAAAGGACCAGGAGAATCCCATAGGCTAGCATATTTGGTATTCTTCCAAGAAGCAAAAAAGACCACCATCACAGTGGGTCATTTTACTTTGGTAGCCTCACCATTAGGCACAAATCCTTTTGCATTTTACTATAGTAATGGTTCTAATCACTGGCTTGTATGGTCAATTATCCTAGGTGGAAAATGAAAGAAAAGCTGTGAGGGAAGAAACCTCCACCACAATCACATACACATAAGTATCTGCAAATATAAAGCACGAGAAAGATTAGGGAATTTCAAAATAGTTAAATATACGAAATGAAATCCAATTGCCTTGCCTACATTTCTTTGCATTGATAATGGGCTGTGATACTGTGAAGCAAGTCTCTCGATATATTTCAGAACCAAGTGAAGGGCAAAACCTGCATTAATGTGCGTAATCCAAAATTTTGGACCATAGTTTCAGTAATGCTAGCCCTAACAACACAGTTCATATATTTACTAGTGCAAGCCTCCTTCACATAGTTGCCTTTCTTTTTCTGCAACGCCCCACGACCGCCACAAGAAATCCATTAATCCCTTCACATGGAAAAAGTAAGAATATTGCTGAACAAATAAAAATGAACAAATTGTTTTTTCTTGACAAAAAACGTGAAATTATACCTTCGCTTCATTGTGGCAACGTCGGCAATCCAAAATTTCACTGCAGCATCATGCACGTACCTCCTTCAGTAGAACACCGTCCATACATATACTGGTAGCTTGATGCTTCATCTCACCTAGCTTAGTCAATAACACATTAAGGCAATCTCATATTATGCCAAAAAGGCAACACACAGTTCACAGCTAACAAAAGGACATCTGAACAGAAAGCTGAGGCCGTGCCCACAGACATAGAAGGCGCCTGTTTCACACCATTAAAATGACATTTGAGCTGGCCAAAACTCACGTTCAGAGCCAATTCTAATTGAAAGATGAAATACATGCCCTAAAGAAGCCAAGTGCGATCTGCAGAATAGATCAATTCCATTAAAATCATTCACTCTGCTAGTAAATCGAACACTTCCCACTGAGCATTGTTATTCAAGAGAAACGTTTCGTGTTCAAACATAATAATTCTTCTTTGGCCATTTAATCATTCAATCGGTCATTTTTCCCTGTATACCTTCCACATTCAGTCTTCCACAGGATCTAGTTCTACAGTAGAAGAAATGAATTCACATGTATAGGAGGTAAATCATTATTAATTGGTAGAGGATGAATGGGAATGAATTCACATATATTGCTCTAACCTTAACAATAGGTGTTACATTTCTGAAGAAAAAACAGGCAATCATATTGACAAAAGATGTATGCATACCAACAGAAGTCTCCACGCAATTTTTTTTTACAAAGAACAGATCGTTGATCCGGGAGATCACTTGGCTTGAGCCAAGCAAGCACGCACCTGTCGTATTTGAGCACGTCTTAGAATAATCAGGTGATGTTTCTGAAGGCACAGACATTCGCCAAGAAACAATAGCTGAAGGTTTGATTCAGTCTCAAGTAAATCAGAAAATTGGAACAGAAGGAAAGTGACAAAGACCTACGGGCACGGGAGTAGCGGCTTGATGTGCTTCGTGCATCTGATTGGGGAACGGCAGGGAGCTTCGCCGGTGGCGCTCCTCAGCGAGGCACGTCTGGGGACGGCAGTGCTGTGTGGAACACGGGAGGTCAGCGTTGCATCGACCTAATTAAAGGGAGAGATGCGGCGGAGAGGGCTGCGGCGACTCCGGCGTAGAGAGCGGCAGATAGGGCCGCGGGACGGGATGCCGGCGGTTAGGATAGGATCCGTGCAGTTCGGCGCCGGTGGTGTCGATCCACTGCAATTGGCCGGCGGCGTCTATCTGCTGCAGTTCTACGGTGGCGGCGGCGTCGATCAAAATCGATTCGGTGGCGGTGACGTCGGCCTCCCGCCTGGTGAGGGATTGCAGGCGGAGGAGTGCAGGCGGCGGGCAGCGTCGTTGTTCGGATAGTGCGGAGGACGATAGGGCCCCGAATACGGCGACAGGACCGCATTGAGCAGCAGGTGCTCCGGCGACGTTGATGGCGCCGCGGCATAGGAGAGGGGCGCGGACGCGTTGAAGGCGGCGTGGTGGAGAGCGGTAGCGGCGACACGGGCGGAGATTGGTGTAGTGGACCGTTTTGGGGAGCGGGGACGGTTTCTGTGTTTCGGGGGGAGCCGGCGGGATATTTCTTTTTTTCAGAAACTAGTACACGTGCACGTGCAACGCACGTATCTAAACTATTTATAAAAGAATAAATATGTTGGTATATATTAAATTTTAGGTGTTTTATATATGATCAACGATTCAGATCCTTCCAATGTTGAAAAACTCAACACACGTTATTACAAGAATTACAATCTTGTATGCTATGAGATTTTAAGTTACAATAAGATCCACTTGTGATAAAAATAACGCAGAGTGTTGTATAGGCTTGGTCCTGGTTGTTTGTGGTTGTGTTGTGTGGGCTTTGCCAGCTAGTTGTGCTCGTTTTTCTCGGATTACAAGTTAATTAGTTGGGCACCTCTTTTATTAGTAATTAAATTTTTGCTTCATCTAAAAGGGGTTTGAAATATAAATACTCCCCATAATTTTGTTATAGAATGAATTTGACTTCTAAAAAGCTTTTTCTCAATGCAAATAATTGAGCATAATAAGCTTTTTCATCACACCAAAAATACACTAATACTCCCTCCGTTTTAAAATATAAGGCGCCCTTTAATTTTGCTGGTCAACGACGTGCAACTTTGACCATGATTTGTACATATAATATGTCCCCAAAATTGTTATAAAGATATATGAAATGAAAGAATTTTGCAAGACGAATCCAACGGTACCATTTATGCATTCTCAGTCTATGTATTTTGTTATATATTGGTGGTCAAATTTGAGCATCAAAGACCACCTTAAAAATAACGTGCCTTATATTTTGGGACGGAGGGAGTAATAGATTTTGTTAGAGAACAATATCTCGGATCATATTTGCAAGTGTCCTTTAATTGATAATGTATCTCTTAATAAATCCAATGTGATCAGAGCCGACACAATTATTTCTCTACTTATAGTGCATGACAAAATACACCACTTGGCTACGTCGTACTACCTAAAGGGCTAGCCAATTTAACTTAGTAATCTCAAAATATATATGTCTGACATATCACAATCACGGTGCCCATGTGTTCCAGAGACTTCAATATGAAAATATTAATGCACAACACAAATTCAGCATCCAAAAGTGCAACAGGTAAAAGCATCCACCTTCTTGATAGTTGATAGTTTGATACACATATGCACTGCCCACGCGTTTTCTGTAGTGAGAGAAACAGAGAGAGGAGAGCTGACGTGCAGCCTGGGAGCATTGGGTTGACGACGCGATATCCTGTATCAAAGGATTGCTCCGAATCGACCGGACCAAATGCCGCCGCCGCCACTTCACCTCCAACATGCCGTCGCAGCTCCACTCCAGTTCCACTCCCCTGCCACCCGCGCTGCACGAGCACGGCAGCGTCTCCATCCGCGTCACTGAGTTTCGCTTGGAGGCCACCGGCAGGTCGAATCCCAACCCGCCACCGCTGCACTAAAGATAACCTCCGCTGCATCCATGGCCACTGCCGCAGCTCTAGCCTCGATAAATACCTAGACGACCTTGCCACCGGCAGGTCGAATCCCAACCCGCCGCCGCTGCACTAAAGATAACCTCCGCTGCATCCATGGCCACTGCCGCGGTTCCAGCCTCGATGAATACCTAGACGACCTTGCCGATGGTTCATCTTCCTCGTCGGTCGGCCGCATGCCCGTATTCGCCGTCTCCCCCGTACATAACAATCCCCGTGGGCCGGCGGCCGGGCCGCGCCCGAGCAATCCATCCACGTACGCAGCGGCTCTAGGCGCAACTCATAACCGAGGCATCCATCAACGATTTCAGCGACAACACTCCGTACCCTTCCTGTCCGAGCGCAGCGTCCCCACGGCCGCGGCGATGGCGAGGGTCTCCGTGCCGCGGGCGACGATCTCCTTGATAGCCATGTGCACACGAAGGAAGTTCTAGAAGGAGACAGGAGAGAAATTAAGCTGAACGCGCGCGCGGCTAGTGGCGACCGATCCCCGTCCCGGATCGGTTCCGATTCCAAGCGTTTTTTTCTTTTAGCGGTGGCAATCCTTTGTAATTACCCGCAAAACGAATAGGTTTGTTGAGTTGTCAAACATTGGATCGATCTGGACCGTTGACCAAATATTGAAGGGATCAGATTTAATGTATCAACACATGTTTGCTCTTTTAATAGTAGTATAGATAGGTGCACATCATACAACATTTAGCTATTCTGAGACGTTGAATATGGTCTGGTTGACGGTTCAGATCCTCCGGATCTGACAGACTATATCTTTTTATATTAGTGGAGATGTTGTACAAGCACGTGTGCCCAACAGATCAGCAAGCAAGCAGCCAGGCACGCACCACGCAAGATTGGAAGCAGTTACCTTGCTGCTGGCGACGGGTGGCGGAGGCGACTCAAGGCGGCAGCGAGGGCGACTCCAGGCGGCAGAGAGGAGCGAATCCAGATAGATGCGAGGGTAATCCGAGCGGCTGGCCATACATAGCCTAAGGTCCCTATTTCCGGGAGTTCAGAGTTTAGAGGGGATACAAGGATGTAATCAGTAATAAAGATTATGCAACTTCAATATAAACTCTTTTGTGAACACCTTATCCCTGAGTAACTAATCTTTGTTCCTTCTACCGTACATTAGCCTGATTTCTTTTCTTTTCTTTATGCATTTTGCAGGGTATTTTTTTGTGCCAACGAAGGTGCCTCCTCCATGTAAAGCATACATAAGGCGTTTGGGCACCCGAGATACATGTAACTCGTGTTTTCGAAAATTCGAAATCGATATTTTTTGTTTTTAAATATTGAGAAAAAACCCAGATGAGATAGTGTCGAGAACTCGAGATCTATAGCCGTGCAAAAATTTAAGTGACTGTTTTGCCTCGACTGAGATTCTCAGTTGATTCCCGTATATGATGCCGGTCCATGCTTTTCCTGCTGTGATCCATGTTTGTTTATATGTGAGGCGTGAGTTGTACGTGCATCTTCCAACGGCCCATCGGCCTTTCTTTCTAGGCTTACTAGTTGTACTTCTTTTTTAATTTATGTCAACTCATTGAATAATCGAGCAATCAATATTTTGGGGAGTTTCGCGTGCCTCTTTGCAGAAATATTTTTTTGTTATTGAAAAAGGTAGTAAAAAGGTGAAATTATATAGCTGTGATCTAGTTGCAACTTGAAATTCATAGTTACAAACCACTTTCAACTCCAAGCCAAAATGCATCAGCGACCGTTATACAATGGTCAGAAATATTTTCTCAGTTGCAAGTAACTGGAAAAACTTAGTTACAACTCATACATAACTGGAAATTCACTGTTGAAAACCAGTTGCAACTCTTAGCAAAAATGAATCACGAAGGTAATACAATGGTCGGGAAGATTTTTCTCATTTGCAACCACTTGCAACGGGAAGAACTTAGTTGCAACCTACTTGCAACCACTAGACGGCACAAATAACGATGCTAATTGAGCGATTCGAAATATCCTTACTCAGTTGCAACCTACTTGAAACCAAAAAAACAAAATTACAACTCACTTACAACTGAAAACTTAGTTACAACCTACTTCCAACCCTAGACGACACAAATAACGATGCTAACTGTGCGGGCCAAAATATGTTTGCTGAGTTATAACCTACTTGAAACCGGAAAAAAAAACTCAGTTACAACTGATTTACAACTCACACGATGCACGGATAACAATATATTTAACAAGGTGACCGAGTTCTAAGAAGTGAGCCCATCTCAATTGGTTAGGAAAGTGGATGTACAACCTAGCCACTCAGGTTCAAGTCCTCACGGACGCAGATTTGGGTTCTTATTATTTCAAAACAAAAACTGTTGTAGGGGCTTCCCCTACCGCATTCCTTTCAAAAAAAGGTGACCGGGTTCTAATCCAATTCTCGGCCGTCGAGAACTAGCAAAACCGAGAAAAATAATTATCATACAATTATCATACCATTATCTAAAACCATTAAAATAGAGAGAAAACATAGTTTATAGCATATGAAACAGCCTATGAATATCATTTAACCCCCAAGCCCAAATGGAGTGACTTTACAATTTTTTTTAAATAAAAAGCGCTCCCCCTAGTTCCATTAAAATGTAACCACAACATCATCCAAGTTTATAGCTCCGAATTACAACCCACTCAAAAACTCCCAGCTAAAAAACAGATAAAGAAAGCACCAGCGAAGAACTACAGGCTAGCTAAGCGAACATTCTCTGTCAAAGCTTCACACGCCAATTCTTGCTTCCAACGCTCAATAGCTCCCGGCACCATCTTCATCAGGATCCTGGTGAAGTCCAAGCGATCCTGAGCAGCTCCCCCTCTTGTGATCGAGTTTTTGCAAGTTTGAGTCCAACAGGCTGGAGTGTTTTTCTAGACAGAGCACCTTCCAACTTCGTATGAATGCAGAGATCTTCCCGAGAACGACCTTGACACCTGGCCATCTTAGCCCCTGAAAGCACATAGCATTTCATATATCCCATATGAAGTTTTGTTAGAAGTAATCCTGTTATATCTATACATACATGAAGTTTCTGGTCCATGAAGTGTTCAAGTCAGTTTTGAATAGCAGTTTTGTAGTATTTTCTAGAGTATTGTAACCAACCTAACAATAACAGACCTAGAAAGCCTATATAAGGCCATATCGCCGAACCAAGCTTGTAAGTCAAGATACAGGCTCAAACATATGTATGATATATAGAGCATATATCTGGTCTGTCATATATGCATATGTGTTAGTGGGTGTGAAGCACAACCTTATTGGAAGGAATAGGAGCAGCAATAACGATGGCAATAATAATACTACAGAAAATCAATTATCCACTAAGAAAAAAAAGAAGATTGTAATTTGTGATTTTGACCTTCTGACCTTGAGCAGCAACGTTCTCCTGTGCTGTTGGTGAGGTAGTTCACTCTCTCGTGCCTGCACACACCTTCAGATCCATAGTTCCCAACCCCAATCGCTGTGTAGTAATCTGATGTTATGATTATGTCCCTTAACCCTCAGCGCTTGCCTACATGAAAAACAAGCAGTCTTTCAATCACCTAAAATCAGACCAGATTACAGACCTGTATCAACGGCAGGGGAGCTGCACCAGGGCAGACACGCGGTCATAGGTGATGCAACTGCTCCACTCATTCTCACGCGCGACTATCGTGGCAATGAAGTCGCTCGAAACAAAATATGGAGCCGAAGAAGACGAGGGCAAGGAGCCAAGGAGGTCATGGATGGTCTAGTGTAAAAGACGGAAAAATGGCGTCTCCATCTGGCCCACGGGCGTATACAGCCCCACGCCACACCGGAGGCAGAAGCTGCCCTCCACGAACAACGTACCCAGCCTGCCGAAGTTGCGGTCGCACAAGCAACAAAAGAGACCGTCCATGTCCAGGTCCTCTTTCTTCTAGCCGGCGGCCGGCTTGCACTACCTGGAGACCGCGGCGTCGGCATCAGCCGGCCTGGAGGACCTGGAGCACGCAGCGGCGGCGGCGTTGTTTACCTTAGGCAGCTGAGTGGCGGCGGTGATCAGGGCACCGTATGCACGGTGGTGGATCTTGATTACGACCTGATTTATGCCTTAAAACGGAGCCAGGACGAACGACCAACTACCCTGTCCCTCGTGCAGCTCGATCTTTTAATCTGGGATCGATCAGATATTCAGATCCTTCCGTCGGCAACATGCTATTCGGCTCACCACAAACTGCCCGGCATCGCTCTGCTCTATGTTTAGTTCGGAAAAAAAGACGCATACGTACAAAATTAGAAAGCAAGGGTTGTTCAAAAAAAAAAAACATGGATGGTCTAGTGCACCATTAACCATGTCCGGCATTGCTCTGGTCTACAAGCAAACAAAAGGAAAGGTTTGCTGGCCATATCGGTACCATTAACTATGTTCGCTGACCATACTCCAGAGACTTTTGGTGCCTTACGAAAGAAAAATAGCCTCGATTGCTGCATGGAGTATTAACTTGTATAGAACTCTTCGTATGCAAATTACTTCTACCCTACTTGGCAAACTAGAGATGGTCAGTCGCCTGAAAGATTGTCTAGTCACAGCTTCATGGTATGAGAGAAACTCAACGAAACAACCAAAGTTCTGAAGGATCTACTGGAGTTCCAACCATGAAGGATCCCTAAAAATCAATGCAGTAAAAGCAGAACCGAAGTCCTGAAGGTCTACTGCAGTTCCAGCCATCAAGGTTTGCTGCGAACACAAAAATAATACAAAGATCTTATTAAGTTCAGGAGCCATGAAGGATCAACAAATAAATACAGACTAAACGTGAAGTTATGCCAGTTCTGCTAATGCTGGGGAAACAGGTCGCATTAACATTTAGTGCAGATTTCAGCTACACATTGAGATAACTATCGAACAAGTAGAATCAGGCCAAATCAACTTAACTGGCACTTTTCATCGAGTGGAATTTGGCATGTCATGTCATCAACACACTATATCATTAACTAACACTGGGAATTACAATGCTTTTAAACATCACCCTTTAGCCCGCAGCAAAAAAAATAGGCTCTTGCTAGTAAGAAATACCATGAGTGAATGGATGGTTTATGGTTTGGTTATGAAATTTTTCGAAATATTAATACCATACAGATTTGCACATCAAACTTTGTATGGGCTTGCGCGACAAGGTAAATTGGCAACATTCTTTGTAAACACCAAGTGTTTTTTTTTCAATAATTGTAAACACTAAGTTAATAGACATACTACTAGACAGAACAATCCAATCATCAAGTGATAGATAAGACAGGCTCAATCGAGCATAATGATGAGCAAGTCTGACCCAGAGGGTATCCAGGATGCTAGCCCATGAAGACAGTGCAGCATGGGGATCCAATGGAAAAAAATAAAAAAATAAACCAGGCCCTCTGGCTGATAATATAAATATAATGCTTATGCAAGTAAGAACATGATCCTCTCTTATTACGATTTTATCCCTTCCACCGCAATATTCCTTAACTTCTTGAGGTGGTGATCTCTACTACTCATTTTGGAGTACCAGACAAGTATATCCATTAGATAAGAAAATGTCAGACTTGTGGTGGATGCTTTAGGGAAAGAACTTATCATGCCAGGAACATAAAGTCACTGTAACTGATGCCTACTACGTCGGCATCACACTCTTAGTCGGGGAATATCTGGAGGCGCCATACCTGCAGTTTTAGTTGTCGTCACTTGAGAAAAAAACTCCTACTTGGAATCAGGTCCTAGGATTATATATAAAGACCTGTTGTGTTATTGCTTGTGACGAACAATAAGACTATTTAAAGGTACCATACAGCTAAAATATTGTACTCACTGTCTGATTGATGGAAATTCCAGATTTAGAGGATAGAGTAGCAAAGATATCATGATAATGACACCACGTGACTCCCAAATCACCATGTGCGGAGGACAGCTGCGTCAAAGCCTGCACAATGAATCATACAGATCAATATAGCTTCAATTAACACAAAAGCACATGCACACTCTAATTATTTTTCATATGGCCATACCTTGCTGTCATATGGAAAAGCACAACTTATAGTTCCATCAATATGAGAGTTCAGGAGGGAACCACCTCTTCCCCACGACAGTGACACTACTCCTGTTTAGAAGAAACTTCAATATTTTTTTTGTTTTTGTTTTTGAACGCTAGAACTTATATTCATACGTATAGGGAAAACATACAGATTGGAATACAAGCAGCTAACATACGGAGAGGATACAGAAAGCAGCAGAGCTGCAGAACATCATCTTCAACCTCAAGAACGCCAAGCACCGGAGGCCTCCATCGTCGAGGACGACGCAAGATCCCGCCGCCGGCCGTCCTTAACCCAAGAGCGGAAGAACTCCTAGCCCGAAGGCTTTGACGAGCCGTAACAGCCACCAGCTCCGACGAGCTGGATCTGAAGCCGAAGAAAGTTCATCGGCCGGGGGAGTCCCCTAAGCAACCTCCGCCCCAGATCCAGGGCCAGCGCCACTCCACCTCACCGGAGGTAGCCAGATCTTCAACCTTCACGCCTCGAGCCCACGCAGCCGCAGCCTCCAATCCCCTCCGCAGTCCTCCAAAACACCAACCGCAAACCAGCCACCGACACCGGAGGAACCGCCAGTGGAACAGGGCAGCAGCCACCCGCCGCCGTCGAAGACGACGACGGGAGCGAGGGGAAACTGCAGCCCAGCAAAGTGACGACGGGAGCCTCCCCGCCTCGGCCCCGACGCCCAAAAACCTCCAAATCCACACCCTATCTACAACACCGGAACGCAGATCCGAGGATTCCCCATCCTCCCGCCGCCGGAGCGGCCGCCGGAGGGTGGGGAATCCCACGGAAGCGCCGGCGAACGCTGGCCGAGCCGGGGTCGCCCTCGAGTCGCCTCTGGTTTCTGTAGCGAGAAGGGAGAGGGGGTGGTTCCAGAAATATGCGGTCAACCACATATTTATAACTATTGGTAGTATGTCAATGTAGCAACGCTTAAGAAATATGATGTACCATATGTGTACTCAAGATTCTAGTGAAACCCATTCTAACATTTTCCTTTGGGCAGTCAACTCTGTGTTAAAATGCTACGACATGGGCCTGGCCCATTTATACATACACGCAACACTTGCTAATAGTGAGGCTCTGTGAGAGAAGACAGCTGAAATGAGGCCTTCGCCTTGTGAGGGCACGAGCAATGGGGGCAGTGGTAGCTGCTGCCCCCGATCCGTCCAGCTAGGTATGGGAAGGAGAGTCATTTGCTGATGTTTTCAACCACATGACCAAAAGCTGATGGGTTTCATGTTATGGACCGTATTGTCAGTATCTTTTGCTCTCACGTTTTCTCCTCTCTCCTCACTTTTTCTGCCGAAGAGGCTGCCTCCTGCAGAAGATCCCCTGACATGTTTAGAGCATCAACCGAACCTAGTTGGACCATCTGAACCTGTGAGGCAGCACCCTAGGGCCACGCGCTGGGCATGCCCTGAGCCTGGTAGGTGTGATCTTTCTCCGCAGCTTCATGTACTTGTTTCACCAGCAGGTGCTAGTTTTTTTTTTTTTTTGAACAAGAGCAGGTGCTAGTTGGTAAGCAGTACCTTTACCAGCTAGTACTATCTAGCTACATGACTATCCACTGCCTATCGCAGATAATCCCACGTGCAAACAAAAAGGGCAGCGAGTGGGTTCTGCCACGATGACAAAAGAAGGCAGCATGCCAACGAAAGGGCCAAGGACAGAATATGAGGTAGTTCTTGACGAAGGACTGTGGCCATACGAGGAGACACAACAAGCTGCTGCAGCAGAAGCTTTCAAGATGAGAAGACCGATGGATCCTATGACACATACCCCACCCCTGCCTGCAGACTGATATATGTTGGGGTTATAATCATCTAATAAAGTATGCAGTTATAGGAGTAAATAGGTTGTATGCTTTGATGCATTCCATAAGGAGCGTCATTATGTCTAGTCTTGTAGCGTCATGTGGAGCTGTTTCACTATGATAGCTCAATGGAGACCAAAAGATAGGGAAGATCTCCTTCCAAGCCGTCATATCAATACACCGTGATACCCAAAATTCTTTTGTCATGGTATACTATTGCTACACCTGGATCTGTCATTTAGATTAAAAAAGACGCCGTGCTGCTTACTTCTATGTGTCAGTGAATTTTAGAATGGTGACTGCATGGCCATGATGTTTGTGAGCCTGCAGTGGCAAGAAAAATAAGAGAGTTTGTACCTTTGGTGCCATATTCATCAAGTGTGCCTTTAACCTGCCTCAAATCCCAAACCTGAGAAAAAGGTTGGAACAGGTTAGTCTGGAACAAAATAGAAACGGTAGAAATTTGGTTTTACCTTAACTGCTGGTGAACTTCCAGGGTCTATTGTGGAGACTGCAAACTGCAGAGGATGGTAAGGGCTCCATTTGATGTCACTGCACGTCTTCTTATCGCCTTGCTCCAAGATGCTACTTGAATGCGGGTTTCGAGCATCCCATATCTCTACAAGATCAAACAAAATTACAGTAACCACCATGTCAGCACATAGGTTTTATTTGGGGGGGGAGGGGGGAGGGAAGGTGGGGCATACTTGAGACGCCGGCATCATTTGTAGATGCCAGTATCAATGGGAATATTCTGTTCCAGTCTAGTCCAGTTATTTGAGCGTCGCTCCTTTTGGATCCAACATCAGAAAGCTGAAAAGTGAGCAGCACATACCAAAATATCATTATTTGCTTCTGGATACGCTGTACTGGAATCTGATCAATTATATTACTGACCTCAAATGAACATGACGAGTCCATGGAATAACTGAGATTACATATACTAACTTTCTCGAGAGCAGCGTTTTGGCTCCCGGGAGCATATGCTCCCGGTATTTTCGACAAAATTTAGCAAATTGAAAACTCATCAAAAACTTCTGAAAAAGATCATGCATGTACCTGACCATGTTGCGCACCACCATGATTTTTTTCGCGCCGAAATGACATCGTACGCGCCCTGTACAAAAATGACAAATTTCGTGTCAGAAAATTCAAATTTTGAATCTCAAATCTGACAGGAAATTTGTCATTTTTGTACAGGACGCATACGATGTCATTTCGGCGCGAAAAAAATCATGGTGGTGCGCAACATGGTCAGGTACATGCATGATTTTTTTCGGAATTTTTTGATGAGTTTTCAATTTGCTAAATTTTGTCGAAAATAACGGGAGCATATGAGCCCGAGCTCCAAAGCGAATTTCTGAACTTTCTCGCCATATGCTGCAGCAGCCAACCAATTTGGATGTAGACGGTTGAAAGACAGTCCCAACACCTGCATATAGAAGTATCGAGATTAGCAAAACAGATCCATAAATAAGAAAGGAAGTGGTAATAAAAACTAACCGGGCCCTCAAGGATCTTCATCTTTAGTAATACACCTTGCTCAGCTCCTATTGCTTCGTTGGTACCTTTGTGATGAATCCATGTCTGAACATCATCCCCTAGTAACTCCCAGTTATCAAACCCAACTCCATGCTTATCTTGCAGCACTTCCTTTGGCATCTAAAGAGGTAAACCTTGAGACCCCAAGGAGCCTCCTCAGAGCTTAGGGATTTCTGGCCGTCGGATGGAGAAGTTACGGAGCGATCTGGACCGTGCGTTTGTTGGCTTACTTTTTTTACTGCCTGCATGTTTCGCTGACGGTGGGTCCAAAAACATCGCCGGTTCCACTCCGCAGGGGCACACCGCGTCGCGCCCTCGGTGCAGCTTCGGAACGTGCGGGCGCCCAGGCCGGTGGGGTGCGTGACGCGTGCCGGTCTCGCATTCGCTACGCTGGGCTGAGAGGTGTTGATTGCCCATGTTCTACACGCCTCGCTCGCTGTCTTGTGGGCCTGTCTTTGGGCTGGTCCACGTTTCAGTCTACGTAGCTTGCTGAAGGTGCGGTGCAGCCGTTAGTCGAAGAAGGTGATAATATCTCTTTACAGGGGTAGCATCGACTTTTCCTCCTCGCAAGTGGACCGAGCGTGTCGCCGTCCACCTCGCTGTCGACTTCTCCATGGTCGCCGGGTACGCCTTCTACAGTCGTGGCCGTCCTATTCCTGACCTCGATTGGGGGAAAGCAGGTCGCAGCAAGCCTCACTTTCCTACTTCGCCTCTCTCTCGCCCCCTCGGTTTCGCCTCCTGCTCTCCTCTCACCTGTTGTTTCATGCACAAGATCCAGATTCAGATCTGCCGCCGTGTCGCTGATCTCCGGCCGAATCTGGCGCTATGCAAGCATGGAGCTGTGGTTTCGGTTGAGCTTGAGGTGAGGCAAGCCGCGCCCTTTGTTTATCTGGGATTTCCTTTGTTTCTTGCTCTTCCAGATTCGTTTCCTGGTCACTTTTCGTCCGTGATGTCTACGTGTGCTTCTATTCTTGTAGACAGTGTTGGGCCTCCAAGAGCAGAGGTTTGTAGAACAGCAGCAAGTTTCCCTTAAGTGAATCACCCAAGGTTTATCGAACTCAGGGAGGTAGAGGTCAAAGATATCCTCTCAAGCAACCCTGCAATTAAGATACAAGAAGTCTCTTGTGTCCCCAACACACCCAATACACTTGTCAGATGTATAGGTGCACTAGTTCGGCGAAGAGATAGTGAAATACAAGTGATAGGATGATTATAAGTAGTAACTGCAATCTGAAATAAAGATGGCAGCAAGCAAACATGTAGCAGAACTTGATGTAAACGGTGTTTCAATGCTTAGAAACAAGGCCTAGGGATCATACTTTCACTAGTGGACACTCTCAACAATGATCTCATAACTGAATAAGTAAAAGCTACTCTTAAACACTCTCTTGTTGGATAACAAACACCATTCATTGTGTAGGGCTACAAAAGCACACCTCAAGCCGGAGTAAACAAGCGCCACAACGTCATAAAGGAATCACACACGGTGCACACACTGTCACCTTTACACCGTGGAGAGTACCGGAGTTCATATTAAAGTAACCTATAGAGTGCATAATAGATAAAGAGTAACATCTACATATTCAACTAGATTAGCACAACTGAACACAAGTAAATACTGCTCGGGATTATTCTCCTTCTTGATAAACAAGAGTACTACGTGTAGGGCTGCAAAAGCACACCTCAAAGTCTGAGTAAACAAACACCACATTCCCAAGAATAAGCCATGATAAATATCTAAATTATTCATAGAGTCACACAAGTACCCACACTGTCACCTTGATACCGTGTTGTCACAATGACTCCAGAAACTAGACAAAATCACTTGAGTAGCATAAACATTATTAATGTATTCAGCGATACTAGCAATACACATGATCACATAAAGATCACACCATGGGAGAGAGAGATGAACCACATAGCTACCGGTAGAGCCCTCAGCCTCGGGGGAGAACTACTCCCTCCTCATCATGGGAGTCAGCAGCGGCGATGAAGATGGCGGTGGTGTCGATGGAGATGACTCCGGGGGCAATTCCCCGTCCCGGCAGCGTGCCGGAACAGAGATTCTGTCCCCCGAAACTTGTCGTCGATGGCGGCGGCGCTGCGGAACTCTTCTGGAAATATGACTTGTGTTTTAGGGTTTTCGCGTCTGAGGCAATATATAGGCGAAGGGGCAACGTCGGTGGAGGCCCGAGGGGCCCACACCACCTGGCTGGCGCGGCAGGGGGCCCACCCGCGCCGGTGTGGTTTGGCCACCTCGTGGCTCCTTCGTCTCTCCTTCGGACTCCGTGTACGTGCTGGAAAAATAGGGACGTGGCCTTTTGTTTCGTGCAATTCCGAGAATATTCGCAGAAGTACTTTTCTGAAACCAAAAACAGCAGAAAACAGGGAACTGGCACTGTGGCATCTTGTTAATAGGTTAGTCCCAGAAAATGCATAAAAGTGATATGAAGTGTATATAAAACATGTAGCAAATGGTATAATATAAGCATGGAACATCAGAAATTATGGATACGTTGGAGACGTATCAAGCATCCCCAAGCTTAGTTCTACTCGTCCTCGAGTAGGTAAAACGATAACAACAAATAATTTCTGAGGAGACATGCTTTCACACAATCTTGATCAATATATTGCAAGGCTCATGTCATGAATGAAGTGACTCAAAGCAATGGTCTATAGTTTGCTAACAATAGATAAAGAGTAAACAATGAATCATATAAGCAAAAACTTTTCATGAATAGTACTTTCAAGACAAGCATCAAAAAGTTTTGCATAAGAGGTAACTCATAAAGCAATAGATTCAAAGTAAAAGGCATTGAAGCAACACAAAGGATGATTAAGTTTCAGCATTGCTTTCAACTTGTAACATGTATATCTCATGGATAGTTGTCAACATAAAGCAATATAACAAGTGCAATAAGTAAACATGTAAGAATCAATGCACACAAAGTTGACACAAGTGTTTGCTTCTAAGATAGAAAGGAGTAGGTAAACTGACTCAACATAAAGTAAAAGATAGGCCCTTCGCAGAGGGAAGCAGGGATTAAATCATGTGCTAGAGCTTTTTAAGTTTTCGAAAGCATATAGAGAGCACAAAATAAGTATTTGAGAGGTGTTTGTTGTTGTCAACGAATGGTAGTGGGCACTCTAACCCCCTTGTCAACCAGACTTTCAAGAGCGGCTCCCATGAAGGACGTTATCTCTACCAGCAAGGTAGATCATCCCTCTTCTCTTTTGTTTACACATGTATTTTAGTTTCTTTATAGATGACACTCCTCCCAACCTTTTGCTTACACAAGCCATGGCTAACCGAATCCTCGGGTGCCTTCCAACATTCACATACCATGGAGGAGTGTCTATTTGCAAATTAAGTTGCTTACTGATAAATCAGGGCAAAACATGTGAAGAGAATTATTAATGAAAGTTGTAATTAATTGGGGCTGGGCACCCCGTTGCCAGCTCTTTTTGCAAATTATTGGATAAGCGGATGTATATGCCACTAGTCCATTGGTGAAAGTCTGTCAGAAGTAAATGACAAGATTGAAAGATAAAACACCACATACTTCCTCATGAGCTATAAAACATTGACACAAATAAGGAGTAATAAAGTTTTGAATAGTTTAAAGGTAGCACATGAAATATTTACTTGGAATGGCAGGAAATACCACATAGTAGGTAGGTATGGTGGACACAAATGGCATGGGTTTTGGCTCAAGTTTTGGATGCACGAGAAGCATTCCCTCTCAGTACAGAGTTTAGGCTAGCAAGGTTGTTTGAAGCAAACACAAGTATAAACCGGTACAGCAAGAATCACATAAAAACATATTGCAAGTATTATAAGACTCTACACTGTCTTCCTTGTTGCTCAAACATTTTACCAGAAAATATCTAGACCTTAGAGAGAACAAATATGCATCCCAAGTCTCAACAAGCTCTACGGTAGTTCTCCACTACTAGGCTTTAACTACATGATGCAAGAGCTTAAACATGATCTACTTGAGAGCTCAAAACAATTGCAAAGCATCAAATCGAAACAAGACAATGATCTACAAGAATGCATATGTCTTTTCCAATACCAACTACTACATGTAGCATTTTCTTTCTTCCAAACAAACACCAATCAATTTATTTAAACATAAACTCTCCAAATGATAATATAAT
The DNA here is from genome assembly GCA_947311845.1 of Poa pratensis. NCBI lineage: Eukaryota > Viridiplantae > Streptophyta > Magnoliopsida > Poales > Poaceae > Poa > Poa pratensis. The sequence continues at coordinate 107,001,262 of CAMZMU010000107.1, read as the reverse complement.
GCAGCAAGAGAGTATTTATAAACAAGTGCTAACAGCTCGAAGAGATGCATGAAAAACAGGAGCTAAAAGCACTGCAGTAGCTAGTTAAGAATACTCAACAAATATAAGTGAAGAACATGAGTATTCACATGAAAAAGCGGAGCGTGTCTCTCTCCCACACAAGGATTGCTAGGATCCGAATTTATTCAAACAAAAACAAAAATAAAAACACACAGACGCTCCAAGTAAAGCGCATAAGATGTGAAAGAATTAAAATATAGTTTCACTAGAGATGACCTGATAAGTTGTTGATGAAGAAGGGGATGCCTTGGGCATCCCCAAGCTTAGACGCTTGAGTCTCTCTGAATATGGTTGGGATGAACCACGGGGGCATCCCCAAGCTTAGGCTTTTCACTCTTCTTGATCACATAATATCACCCTTCTCGCTTGATCCTTGAAAACTTCCTTCACACCAAACTCAAGACAGTTCTCATTAGAGGGTTAGTGCATAATCAAAAATTCTCATATTCTGTAATGACACAATCATTAAAGCTTCTGGACATTAGCTACAGCCACCAATGCTTTGTGGAGCAAAGAAATCCACACAAACATAGTAAAAGAGCGAATGCAAAACAAAAGGCAGAATCTGTCAAAAACAGAACAGTCTGGAATGACGAATTTTTTCGAGGCACTTAAGTTGCTCAGATGGAACTGGTCCAAAATAATGAAAGTTGCGTACATATCTCAGGAAGATGCGTGATTTTTCAGAATTTTTCGAATTTTCTACAGGGAGAAAAGCTCAAATTCGTGACAGCTAAAAATCTGTTACTGCGCAGAAATCCAAATCTTGCATCAACTTTCAATATAGAACTTTACTTGGCACAACAATGCGATAAAATAAAGATACAAAGGAGTTGCTACAGAAGTGACAAAACTCCTTGACTCAAAGAAAAAAAAATAACAGCAAATAAAAACGATGGGTTGTCTCCCATAAGCGCTTTTCTTTAAAGCCTTTTAGCTAGGCATAGTGATTTTTATGATGCCACATAAAGATGAGAGTTGAAACATAAAAGAGAGCATCAAGAAGCATATATAAAACATGTTTAAATCTAACACTCTTTCTATGCATAGGAGTCTTGTAAGAAAACAAGTCAATGAAGAACAAAGTGACTAGCATAGAAATGCAAAACAAGTGTAACTTCAAAAATTTCAACATAAAGAGAGAAGACTTAATATTATTGTGATATATGAAATCGTGTCTCCCTCTCTCATAAGGACCAGTAGGTCTTAAAGTACCCAGCAAATAAAAGCAAATCAAGAGAAAGCTCAAAACTTCATCATAAAGAGAAGAATTTAGTAACATGAAGATTTCTATAACCATACTTTCCTCTTTCGAAATAATTTTCAGCGGCATCATGAATAAAGTCAACAATATAGCTATCACATAAATCATTCTTATCTCTACAACATCTAATCCCACTAGAAATGGCGAGCTGTGATTGCTCGCTGAGTTTTAACCCTCGATCAGTAATTTGATGGTCGAGATGTATCTGGTCCATTTGCTATGTCTTCCCTTCTACGCCTGGCTAGTGCGCCTGTGCGCGTCGTGTGCTCTTTGTGGGTCGGTTCGTCAGGCAACTCACTCGACTGGATACTTCTCGAGTTCTCGTCCTCTCTTCCTTCAAAAAAATCGTATGCGCCACGGTCAATCTCCGACCGGTCTCGCCGGTCCCGGCCTCCTCCCCGCAGCCACCACGCCCCGAACCTGTGCCCCTCGTCGGTGAGGAAGACTATGGGACGGACGGCCCCGGTGGCTGAGTCTTGCGGGCTCAACGATGGGGCGGACGGCGCCAGATTGGACGGCAGCTTCAGGCTGGTCTACGGCGATTGGAGGAAGGAGAAGGCGGCAAAGGCCGGCCTGAGAAAGCCGGCGTCGGGGCCGGATTCTTCTGCTGCTACCTCCTCCGGTCCCTGTGACCTCGCAGCAAGAGCCATAAGTACATCGGGTTCACGGTGAACCCGTGGCGGCGGATCAGGCAGCACAACGGCGAGCTCCGTTGCGGCGCCTGGAGAACCAAGCGCGGCCGCCCCTGGGAGATGGGTGATCTGCATCCACGGATTCCCCTTCAACGTCGCCGCTTCAGTTCGAGTGGGCGTGGCAGCACCCAACGGAGTCGCTGGCCGCTCGCAAGGCCGCCGCGGGCTTCAAGTCATTCGGGAGTCGTCCCCTCGACCCCGCTAAGATAGACAACGACAAGGTCTGCTTCCGGCCCCGCCCTAACTTCCTCTCACATACACCTCGAATTTGACCATGCTTGCTTCGGGATTGGATTGTATTTCTATTCGTTTCTGCTTCATGCGCAGTGCTCCTAGATGTGCGCTAGATGTGAATGAATTCTGGATTCTGTGCAGTGATAGGGATGATTTTGCTGTAATTTGTGTTGTGCTCATCGAATTGTGGATGCTGCCAAAGAAGTTGCACTTTTTCTGTGCAAGAATTAGGACTTATAATCCGTTGGATTTTATCTCCATGTCCAGTACGGGTTATAATCTGGAAGCTACCATGCTTGATCGGGTTTTAATCTGGAAGTCACCATGCTTGATGCTTGTGTACCATGAATTAGTCATGTCACACCTAAGCTTTGGCACTTTAAGCCTTGTAATTTTCTATGTCTAAAAGCGTTCATGTCAATCTATATGATTACTCCGGACGCCAACAGAACATACTTACCAAAATCTCTCATGTATTGTTTTGGCATATTAAAATCGCTGAATGTCCCTTGCATAGATAAGATTTTTTTTATAGACGATGCAATTTTTGAGTTCTTGCTCTTTTTTAGATAAAGAGGGCTCCGCCCCGATTTCATTAATGAAACCACAGCTACAGAGTTTTACATCCACAACGCGTCAACCACCAGGAAAACCACAGCAACCACCAGTAACAGCGTAAACAGAGTCTCGACGAGACAGACTAGGGAAAGGAAAGTAAAGAGAGCAAGAAAAACAAGGAGGAAATTACAAAGACCAGATCCTATCTACTCCTGTAACTCCAACCGCAGTTTTCTTGCTTTATTTGCAATCATTTTCTCCAGAACGTCTTCCGTCTTTTTTTTGCCGCTTCTTCCATCTTCATCACATTGTCAACCTGGGTATCCACGGGGTCCAACTTCTTCTAGCACCAAAGATTTCTTTCGCTACCTTCTCCAGGAGTCTAGCGAAGTACACCAGACGATCCCTTGGGTTCTTGCTCTATTTCGTGTTGTTTAATTTTTTAATATCCTTGTTTTTGTTTGTTTGGCGTCAAAGGTCCAATCCCACAAGTTATGAGTATTTAGCCTATCCAGTTCTTTATTGCTAACTCAAATAATGTTTTATGGAGGTTTCGTAAATTCATTGTTCTCCGGATTAGTTCATCAGAATTCTCATCATTTTTGGTATCATCTGTACAAGTTTCATTCGTTCATGTGTGTAATTAGTATATACGATTTTTTTATTGCTAACTCAAATTAATGATTATGGAGGGTTCTTAGATTCATTGTACTACTGATTAGTTCTTCACAGTTCTCATCATTTTGTGTGTCATTTGTACAAGTTTCTATCCTTCACGTGTGTAATTAAATAATGCCTCTATTGGAGCTTGGTTTTTATTCACACTTATCATGATACATTATTGATGGTACCATGGAGAAGCCTACTGGAACTTATTTATCCTATTTGTGTTGACAAGGTGTGGACTGTGATAAGTCCGTGAACTCCTAAGAGAAGGAATGATTCGTGCAGATGGTTGATAATCTCTCCGAAATCTGCAGCTTCTTTCAGCAGAAGACCACAAGTGACTCTATTGAGTTTTATGACAAGCACTTATAGTTATAGGAACTTCAGATGCTTCACATCTTCGGCAGGAACTTCAACCTACCAGCGATGACTCGGGTAAGATTGAATCCCGAGTCCTGGATTATCCAAAAAAAAAAAATCTATAGATCAAATTCTTATAGGTCTGATTATCCAGTTGTGGCAAAAAAAAAAAAAAACGGGATAATGTTTGTTTTGTTGTATCTTTGCAGGAGAGGCCATATTTAAGTGTTGATGCCTTCAGGGGTAAATGTGTGGAACTCTCTCACTTTATATGACTTGCCTCTGGCATTACAAGTTCTGTTGATCCTGTCAAAAGATAGGCGCCACAGGAATGGAGTAGATTTTGATGCCAAAACTAGAGACCCTGATGTTGTGTTATTCTTAAATACTATTCTGCAAGCTAACATTGTAGTCCTTTTTGTTTTGTAAAACATCTTTTGCGTTCAGGTTTAGAGTACCAAATTTGTGGATGAAAATAAATTACGTTGTTCATTCACCACTTGCCTTACTGGTCTTGTAGTTTGTAACTTTAGACAAAAGAAACAAGGACATAAGAATAGCTACACCTTTCCCATTATAAGTTATTATTCTCTCTTTTCTTTGTTATAACTCCATTAGTGCTAATTCTAATTTCTATCTGATGTATTTAGATTTGAAACTGTAAGTTGGATCTGATTATGTGTTGAAATGATTTTAAAGTGGACATGGACACATTAGGGACATGTATCCTTACTGCCTTCTCCAACAATGCACTGAGTGCAACACATTGGCCAGTTCTTCCGAGAGAGAAATAAAACTGCCTCCACTTAGTCCCCGGTCGAATCCCTCCAACGGAACAGAGAAAGTAAATGCAAAGAGAAAAAAAGGGGCGCGGCAAAGCGCGCCATCTCCTTCTAGTCATGATCCACATGCATAAAAGTATCATTACTCTCCACATAAGCATGAACATTATCATTAGTAATAGTGAGAGTAAAAGTATCACATCCATCATTGTAATCATCATAAATAGGAGGCATAGAATAATCAAAATGATTTTTATCCTCAATAGTAGATGGACTGAGAATATCATATTCATCATTGTAAACATCATATATAGGAGGCATATCATAATCAACATAAACTATATCCTCAATAGTAGGTGGACTGAAAATATCACAATGATTATAATCATCATATATTGGAGGCAAAGTATTATCAAAGCAAATTTCCTCCTTAAAGCTTGGGGGACTAAAAATATCATTTTCATCACAACCAGCTTCCCCAAGCTTAGACTTTTCCATAGCATTGGCAATAATGGTGTTCAAAGAACTAATAACATTACTACCACTATTATGCAAACAAGCCTCCATAGGTTTTTTAATTTTCTCTTCAAAAGCATCATGTCCTAATTCCATATAAAGTTCATAGAGATCTCTAATTTTTTTGTTGTTTTCCATTAAGCCTAACTAGTGAAAATAAAAACAAGAAACAAAAAGATAAAATTACAGAATCTAAAGGAGATACCTTCGAGCACTCACACACTAGCAACAACACTAGAAAATAGCTTAGTAGCCAGAGGATGTGAATACCTTTTACCTTACCTCCCCGGCAACGGCGCCAGAAAATAGCTTGATGTCTACGTGTGCTTCTATTCTTGTAGACAGTGTTGGGCCTCCAAGAGCAGACGTTTGTAGAACAGCGGCAAGTTTCCCTTAAGTGAATCACCCAAGGTTTATCGAACTCAGGGAGGTAGAGGTCAAAGATATTTCTCTCAAGCAACCCTGCAATTAAGATACAAGAAGTCTCTTGTGTCCCCAACACACCCAATACACTTGTCAGATGTATAGGTGCACTAGTTCGGCGAAGAGATAGTGAAATACAAGTGATAGGGATGATTATAAGTAGTAACTGCAATCTGAAATAAAGATGGCAGCAAGCAAACATGTAGCAGAACTTGATGTAAACGGTGTTTCAATGCTTAGAAACAAGGCCTATGGATCATACTTTCACTAGTGGACACTCTCAACAATGATCTCATAATTGAATAAATAAAAGCTTATCTTAAACACCCTCTTGTTGGATAACAAACACCATTCATTGTGTAGGGCTACAAAAGCACATCTCAAGCCGGAGTAAACAAGCGCCACAACGTCATAAAGGAGTCACACACGGTGCACACACTGTCACCTTTACACCGTGGAGAGTACCGGAGTTCATATTAAATTAACCTCTGGAGTGCATAATAGATAAAGAGTAACATCTACATATTCAACTAGATTAGCACAACTGAACACAAGTAAATACTGCTCGGGATTATTCTCCTTCTTGATAACACAAGAGTACTACGTGTAGGGCTGCAAAAGCACTCCTCAAAGTCTGAGTAAACAAACACCACAGTTCCCAAGAATAAACCATGATAAATATTTAAATTATTCATAGAGTCACACAAGTACCCACACTGTCACCTTGATACCGTGTTGTCACAACGACTCCAGAAACTAGACAAAATCACTTGAGTAGCATAAACATTATTAATGTATTCAGCGATACTAGCAATACACATGATCACATAAAGATCACACCATGGAGAGAGAGATGAACCACATAGCTACCGGTAGAGCCCTCAGACTCGGGGGAGAACTACTCCCTCCTCATCATGGGAGTCAGCAGCGGCGATGAAGATGGCGGTGGTGTCGATGGAGATGACTCCGGGGGCAATTCCCCGTCCCGGCAGCGTGCCGGAACAGAGACTTATGTCCCCCGAAACTTGTCGTCGATGGCGGCGGCGCTGCGGAACTCTTCTGGAAATATGACTTCGTGTTTTAGGGTTTTCGCGTCTGAGGCAATATATAGGCGAAGGGGCAACGTCGGTGGAGGCCCGAGGGGCCCACACCACCTGCTGGCGCGGTAGGGGGCCCACCCGCGCCGGGGTGTGGTTTGGCCACCTCGGCGCCCTCCTTCGTCTCTCCTTCGGACTCCGTGACGGTGCTGGAAAAATAGGGACGTGGCCTTTTGTTTCGTGCAATTCCGAGAATATTTGCAGAAGTACTTTTCTGAAACCAAAAACAGCAGAAAACAGGGAACTGGCACTGTGGCATCTTGTTAATAGGTTAGTCCCAGAAAATGCATAAAAGTGATATGAAGTGTATATAAAATATGTAGCAAATGGTATAATATAAGCATGGAACAGCAGAAATTATGGATACGTTGGAGACGTATCAGTCCGCGCGTGTGCTTTGGCTTCCTTCACCTTTGTTTCTGCCTTCGATTTGGATGTTTTACTTGCTTTTCCAGATTCGTTGTTGTTTGATTTGGGAACTCTGCTTTGTCTTGGCTTTTCTGGGTTGGCTGCTTCTTCTTTTCTTTTTCTTCTTTGTTCTGGTGTTGTTTTTAGTCTCTCCATCCTCAGTTTTTGTTTTGGTTTTCCTTTGGGTTCGTGTACTTGAGTTTGCAACATTCTTTCTTTGCTTTTGTTGTCTGCTATCTTCGTTCTTCTTTTCTTCTTATTTTCCATGTCCTTAGGGTTTGGTCGTGCTTCGTGCTTTCCTTTTGAACTCTATGATCTTGCAGTCTTTGGTTTTCCGTTCTCTTTGTTTTTGTCTCACACGTTTGTTGTGTTCTTTCTATTTTCTGCAGGTTGTCGCGTGGTTGCTGGTTGGTGCCTGAAGATTGCTGCTGCAGCTTGATTTGTGATCTATTTTGTTGCTGGTAAGTTCAGGATCTCAAGGACAAATGGGTGCTTTACGTAGTAATGATACAGACAGATGTGAGGAATGTTTGCTTTACATATTAATAGATGTGGGGCTGAGCAATGTCTGCTTTGCATATTAATAGATGTGGATTTCATCTATATGTGTTTTACCTATTAGTAGAAATTAGTTCAGGTAGTTTTCATATTTTCTTATACTACTTGCCTCTCTTGCTTAGTCAACTGGTGGTTAGTTAGTCGGTAATTTGATTTTTATGTTCTGATGGCTTTTAGGAACACAAATAATTAGCCAGTCTAGGTTTATGTGGATATTGGTATCTTGGTTATACTTACCTTTGGAAATAGAGTAGCTCTCTTTCAGCTCGACCCAAAAATCAGTTGAGCAGGAAGTTCTTGCTGGTTCCAACCAATTGCTCTATGCAAAATTTAATTAGTGCGTACCAAAATATTGTGGACGACGGTTATTTTAAGATGATTGTTTCATTTTTCAGCATTGGATGCAAAAATTTCACCACATGGGGCTCCTGATTCATTGGTTTTTCTGTCCCTTTATACACGAGTGCATCTCCAGAGCCATATAGGCCAGTGTTCATGTCCCACTCCAAACAGCTGCTGCTCAAGGTAAAATTGTAGTTTCTGTAAGTGGATTTTCCATCTATATGTGACAGCAATATTCTTTGCTAGAATAACTCACAAATCTCATATGCTCCAAGATAATTACAAAGATTGTAGTGGCTCAAATTATTGGGATACTGAATGGCTTTCTAACAGAATTCAGGCTATTATTATTTTTGTATTGCCTTGCTTTAGTTTTGTAAATGTCTCTCCATATTGACAGAACAAATAAAATCTTCCTATTAATATTTAGTTCATAATTTACAGGGCACAATTAGCTTATCGCTGGGTTTTTCCGTGCTGCGTCAGTTCTATCCTGGTTTGCTGCTTCACCGATAGGCCAGTGTTCATGTTGCACTCCAAACAGCTGTTGGTCAAGGTAAAACTGTAGTTTCTGTAAGTGGATTTTCCATCTATATGTGACAGCAATATTCTTTGCTAGAATAACTCACAAATCTCATATGCTCCAAGCAATCAATTGGATAATTACAAAGATCGTAGTGGCTCAAATTATTGGGATACTGAATGGCTTTCTAACGAGAATTCAGGAAATTATTATTTTTGGATTGCCTTGCTTTAGTTTTGTAAATGTCTCTCCATATTGACAGAACAAATAAAATCTTCCTATTAATATTTAGTTCATAATTTATAGGGCACAATTAGCTTATCGCTGGGTTTTTCCGTGCTGCGTCAATTCTATCCTGGTTTGCTACTTCACCGATAAGGATTCTCCTTATGCCGCTATCACGAGCCCATCTAGGACTGACCATGGAGTCACCGGCTAGATAGACTTGCAGGTACTTGATGATTTGTTCCTATGCAGCTTTCTTGCCTTCGAGTACAGCTAAAGCTAAAACAATTTTTTTAATTTCATGTTCAATATGTTCTCTATGTTGTACTACTAAACTATTTGATAAATAAAGCATGGCTGTGTCTTTTAGGAGAATTGGTGTTGCAGTTAAGCTCACATTTTTAAACGCCACACATGTTGCTCCTGAACTAGATTGTGTATTTTTCTGTGAATATCTTGCACTATCACATCCTAATTTATTCTCACGAATACCATATGATGCTTTCAAGCTTTTCAGAACTCAAAGAGTATTTGTACCGTACCTCTTTCCATTAAATAAAGAGCATGCCATTTTCTTCCTACCAGATCATTTTTCTTCTTTACATTTATGAACCTTTTTAATCCAGTTTCTTATAATTTGTGCATTTTCCAATGTATTATAGACTGAGCTCATGTACATTAGCATTATATCATTTGTGCAGGTGCAGATTGATCTGAATACAGAATTAACTTCAATGCCTGAGCTATGGACATGTACCAGATGGTAAGTATTTCTATGTTATGCGCAAAGCTTCATAAAGCATGTAGTTCATTAATAGACATATGTTTTCTTGAAAAAAATTATATATGCCATAACGATTCAGCTTTGGTATCCTTTCAACTGGTGATTCCTTTTCAGCGATAACTGAAAATTAGGAAGCTGAACAAAAACAACTCATATTTATTTTGATTAAAATTGCAATTGAAAATATAAATTGTTGTTGTTTCTTATTGCCATCGTTGCTAGGTAAACACTGTATTAGTTTCTCATTTGCTGCAATCTCTTGCTCTTCTGTTTGAATATGCGAGGATGTTTGGACAGTTGGTCTTTGATGGCGTCTTACCAATGCTCTTTGATTGATAATTTCAGGACATGCCCTTCTTATCAATATGAGGGTGGTGAAAACAATATATTGGTTCGTTTGTCACTATGAATTTATGTATAAGGTATTCTCCTCTCAATCCAGCTTACCATAGATAGAAAAATGTAAAAGACTATTGTGAACTTCTCTATGTTCTCTTGATTAGTCTTAATTAAATCTTCTACATAGTCTTTCCCTAACTCAAAAGATCTATCTTATATCTCATATGGTTTTACATTTGTCTAATGTTTTTTCTTGGAGGGTTAGCTCATATGTTTAGTTCAAAATCCTAGACGCCTGTTGTTTGGACAATGTTGCACTAATTTGGCTTCATGCAGTCCAGCTCTTTCGCTCTTTGCTTGGTTCCAATTATATGACACGCACCACTTCTCTTTTCCATGTTACAGTAGAAGTTAAGTTTTCCTATACATTTTCTATTTACAGGACACATGGACATTTGAGGGCATATTAATGGCCATGTAGTTGCATTGTCCGTTGTCCTTCCTGATGAACAAGGGCAGAGCACATCTGTCTCATTATCTAACGGGTAAGCAACTTTTCTATTCAGAATAATACAGCGTATGTGACCTCATATATTTTGTCCTTTTGCACACGCAATTATTTATTTTCTTGAGCTACAGTTTCAGATGACCAGTACTTAGTCCATGGTGAGCAAGAAATCTATATCTATTTATTCCCATCCTGTAGTCCATTGAGGATAGGGCAGTAGATAGTTTTCAAGCATCTTATGTTTTGACTTGGAGCACTGAACCAATCTGCACTTTGCTAGCTCCTTCTATGTCTGAACCAAATTCAATGCTAGCGTCTCTTTACATATATAATGACATTCCTCTATTCTATCGATTGTCCTTTTAATTGCAACTTTAATTATTTGTATACTGAAGAATAGACTAAGATAAACAGTGAGTTGAACCATTTGAATTAGTCCTCCATCTTAGCATTTTGGTAAGATGGGAAACTACAGAGATGATCAGGCTCTCAATCCTGAAATTTGGTTTTGGTCTCTTTGGTACAAAAGAATTTTGTAGGATTCTTTTTTTGGTAGCATCTTCAGTTGACTGTCTTCATATACCTCTGTTCGTTTGTTGTAAAGCATTCACCTACTATGGCTCATGCCATTTTATTCAGAACAAAAGATCTTGCCACTTGGCCTTTTGGTGCCTTGGTCTCCTCTGGCCTGATGGATAGCTCTCTTTTCATGTACCATGCCTGTGATCTATCTATGGATCAATGCACGTGCTTTGTCGTATTTCTCACGTTTAGCGTTTTCATTTCAATACTAAGCTACCCTGATATTCGCTTCAAGTGTTATCTCGGTTGTTTAAGTCATGTAGACTCTTCGTTTTCTACGAAAGCATATGTTCTCTTATACCAGATATTATCCCAATACTGAGGAACTAATATTGAACATGCTTAGTTATCACATTTCTCTGACACACAATTAGACGGTCATCTGATTGTTAATTACAAAGTAGTATGCACTGCAGCTTCACTAGATAGCTAATTTCTATTTCTTCTGACAGCCCTTCAAATGGAGGTCATCGAGATCCCAACCACTGTCCTGTTTGACGAGATGATGAAGAAGCTAGATCTCCCTGGCCTAACGTACAAGACTCGCATGTCTCAAGAAGCCAAGATGGTTTCGAACACAAATGACAAGATCACTGACATCGCCAACGAAGGGTATACTCCCGGTACAACTGAGCTACACAATGAGATCAACAACACGCTCTGCGAAATCCAGAAAGGCACGGACTATATTGCCCAGCTTACCCTTGAGGCAACAGATCAGCTACAACAAGTAGGCAAGTATCCATACGACACGGATACTGATACGAGTGACCCTGATCAGTTTTCAGGTTACTTCCCGAGTCCTCCTCCGTCACCAATGCAAGACACAGACAACAGCTATGATGATTCTAACCTCTATGACAAGTATGGCCTCTGCGCTATGGACTATCTCCACATGTAGATGATCATGTGTGCCTCTCATCAGCCATCTAAGTTAGCCCTGTGATGTAGGTTGGTCCCGATTTTCACGGATTTTGGCGGAGGGATCGATGAACACGAAGAACACGCGAAGAACGAAGAACACAAAAGAGGGGAATCACTCAAAACAAGGGTAAATAGCAAGTAGCAACCCGGCAAGACTCAATTGGTAACAAATCCCCGAGGGTAGCCCCCAATTCTCCTCTCCCAAGCACACCTTACTATTAGGATTGTTTGTCCAATTGGTCAATCCAACCAACCCAATCTAGCCACTCAAAGAGGAAAGATTAGCAAGTAATCGCAACTACAAGCGGAAGCCTTGGTATCCACGCAGGGATCTTCTCCTCAAGAGGAGGCCTTGGTTCATCTCCACAAGGGAGGCCTTGATTCATCTCCATAGGAGGAAAGAGACACTTTGAGAAGAAGGAGCAAGGCTCTACTTTAGTTCCCAAATCATAGTCTAACCCTAGATCTAGAGGGGAAGGGTCTATTTATAGTCTAAGTCACGAGGTGGGTGAAAAGGTGGGAGGTACAAGGCCTCGCGGGCCCGTCAAGCGCACAGGCTGAAATTATCAGGGAAACCGGCCTGGAGGCCGGCCGAGGCTGGCGTGGAGGCCGGCCTGGGGACGGCTTGGGGGCCGGCTGGGGGCTGGCCAGTGCTGGAGCTCGCCCGGTCCTGGGGCCGGCTGGAGGGCCGGTCGTGTCGGGAGGTGGACCGGCCTGTGGCCCGGCCTAGGCCGGTCTGGACGCCGGCCGTGTCTGGAGGCCAACCGGCCCTGGAGCCGGCCCTGGCCGGCTGGGAGGCCGGTCCTTCAGTCTTCTCCGCTTCTTCTCCCTCGTCTTGCGTCATCTCTTGGCCATCTTCTTAGGTCTTCTCTTGGTCATCTTCTCCACTCCATTGTGGTCGTCATCAAGGTGGTTCCTGAGTATGCACAAAGTATCCGAATGAAGTAGCAACCCATTCAAAGGAGTGTCGAGATCACACATAGATAGGAGTGAATTCACCTTATCATGGAGAGCTTTGACTCTTGCTCTTGTCATTGGGCCACTTGTTGTAGGAGCCGTAGGTTGGGCTACATCATCTCCCCCCCCCCTTGGAAAAGAGTCGTCCTCGACTCTTGGTCATCCTCATCGCTTGATGTTCCAAGGTATGGCGATAGGTCGGCGACGTTGAAGGTGTCATGGACCAAGTGTTTGGAGTTGGAGATGTCGATCTTGTAGGCATTGTCGTTGATGCGCTTGATAACCTTGAAAGGTCCATCTCCACGAGGGTGAAGCTTGGACTTCCTTGCATCCGGAAAGCGATCTTTGCGAAGGTGTAGCCAAACAAGGTCTCCTTCTTCAAATATCATGGCGCGCTTGTTTTGTTCATCTTCGTAGCATGGTCTTTGTTGTGCTTCTCGAGTGTAGTTCTTGTTTCCTCATGGAGCTTCTTCATGTAAGCGGCTCGCTTGTCGAAGTCCATGTTAACTTGCTCACGGAGTGGAAGTGGTAGCATGTCGAGCGCGGTGTAGGGGTTGGAGCCATAGACGATCTCGAAGGGTGTTCTCTTTGTTGCGCGATGAAGTGCTCGATTGTAGGCGAACTCGGCGTGTGGGATGCACTCTTCCCAATTCTTCAAGTTAGGCTTGATCAACACACGAAGGAGTGTAGATAGGCTTCGGTTCACCACTTCGGTTTGGCCATCGGTTTGAGGGTGGTATGCGGTGGAGAATAGTTGCTTGATTCCCATCTTGGCCATCAAAGTCTTCCAAAAATAGCTCACGAACTTGACGTCACGATCCGACACAATGGTCTTGGGCACTCCATGAAGACGGACGATTTCCCTGAAAAACAAAGTAGCAATGTGTGAAGCATCGTCGTCTTGTTGCAAGGTATAAAGTGTGCCATTTTAGAGAAGCGATCAATGACGACAAAGATGGAATCCTTGTTTGTTTTAGTGCGTGGGAGTCCTAAGACAAAATCCATAGCTATATCGGACCATGGGTGATGTGGAATAGGCAAAGGTGTATATAACCATGAGAGTTTAGAGTAGACTTAGCTTTGAGACATGTAGAACATCGTCGAACTAGGCGTTCACATCACGCTTCATTCTGGCCAATAGTAGTTGGTGGCGAGCATGGCGTAGGTCTTGTCGCGGCCAAAGTGACCCATGAGTGTCCTCCATGAGATTCCTTCAAAAGGACCAAACGAAGCGAAGACTCGGGTATACATAGTTTGTTAGCCTTAAACAAGAAACCTTGTGCAAATAGAAATCACCAATTCCTTTGTGCTCCGAACATTGAGCGAAAATGTCTCCAAAGAAAGCATCGGTAGCATACAACTCTTTATCTCATCCAAACCCAAGACACTAATGTCAAGACGTGTAAGTAGGTTGGCCTTGCGGGATAGAGCATCCGCGACCACATTGTCTTTACCTTTCTTGTATTTGATTACAAAGGAAAGACTCAATGAACTCAACCCACTTAGCATGTCTTTTGTTCAAATTTGTTTGACTTTTCAAATATTTCAAGGATTCATGGTCGGAATGAATGACAAATTCCTTAGGACGAAGGTAATGTTGCCACACATCCAAAACACGAACCAAAGCAAATAACTCTTTGTCATAAATGGGGTAATTCAAGCGAGCTCCATCTAGTTTCTCACTATGGTATGCGATGGGTCTACCATTTTGCATAAGCACTCCACCAATGCCCAATCCACTTGCATCGCATTCAATCTCAAATGTCTTAGAGAAATCCGGAAGGGCAAGGAGTGGTGCTTCGGTTAATAACCGTTTGAGCTCATTGAAAGCAAAATCATGTGCATTGCCCCAAATGAAAGGTACATTTTCTTTGTAAGTTCATGGAGGGGGCAAGCAATTGTGGAAAAATCCTTGATGAAACGGCGGTAAAATCCGGCAAAACCAAGAAAACGTCTCAACTCCTCAAGTGACATCGGAAAAGGCCAAGTCCGAATTGCTTGTATCTTTGCTTCATCACTTCGACTCCATCCGAAGAAACAACAAAACCCAAGAAAACAAGTTTGTTGGTGGCAAAAGTGCACTTAGAAAGATTTGCATAAAGCTTTTCATTGCGAAGAACCAACAAAACTTGAGCAACATGAGAAGTGTGCTCTTCCAAAGATTGCTATAGATAAGGATGTCGTCAAAGTATACCACAACAAATTTCCAATGAAAGGACGCAAAACATGATTCATGAGACGCATAAAAGTAGAAGGTGCATTGGAAAGACCAAATGGCATGACAGCCACTCATAAAGACCAAGCTTTGTTTTAAATGCGGTCTTCCATTCATCACCTTCACACATGCGTATTTGGTGATCCACTTTTAAGATCAATTTTGGAGAATATAGCGGAACCACAAAGCTCATCAAGCATATCATCAAGTCGAGGGATAGGATGGCGATACCGAACGGTGATGGCGTTGATGGGGCGACAATCCATGCAAAGGCGAAGAGTGTTGTCGTGCTTGGGTACCAAGATGACGGGCACGGCACACGGACTCAAGCTCTCGCGGATATGTCCCATGGCAAGAAGTTCTTGTATTTGCCGCTCGATCTCCTTTGTCTCTCGGGGTTGGTGCGGTAAGGAGCGCGGTTTGGTAGCGGTGCGCCGGGAACAAGGTCGATGCGGTGCTCGATTCCGCGTAGAGGAGGTAGTCCCGGTGGCACTTCTTGAGGGAAGACATCTTCAAAGTCCTTCAAAAGAGACAACAAAGAAGGAGGAAGGTTTGTGAAAGTGTTAGTCATAGAAACTTCACCCTTGCATATGAGCACATAGTGGAGGGTGGATGGGTTCTCTCTCAACTCCCTCATCTCTCTTTGTGGCAAATAGTGTAAGTTTTGTGGGAACTCTCTTTGAAGTGTCACACTCATTTGGCTTGTGGCTCTCACTCACTTTATGGTGGGTCTCTCGCTCACCACTCATCTCACTAGACGAACGATCTTGTTGTGCCCTTGCAATAGTCTTGGCGTTGTCGGCGATGACTTGACTTGGTGTCATGGGACGAAGGACGAAGGTCTTGTCGTTGTTCTTGAAGCTATAGTAGTTTGTCCTTCCATCATGCATAGCACCCTTGTCAAATTGCCATGGACGCCCAAGGAGTAAGTGACAAACGTTCATAGGCACAACATCACAATCAACCGTATCTTCATAGGCTCCAATCTTGAAGGACACTTGCACCATGTGTTGAATCTTGACGGCTCCGGTATCACTCAACCATTGCACATGGTAGGATGTGGGTGCTTCTTGAACTTCAAGTTGAGCTTATCACAAAGTTCTTTGCTCGCTAGGTTGTGGCAACTTCCACCATCTATGATGACCTTGATGGACTTTCCATTGATTCCCGCTCTTGTTTGAAACAAGTTGCATCTTTGGTCTTCTTCCACTTGAACATTGGTGGTTAGAGCTCTTGCCACAACCAAGGAAGGGTTGTTGTCGCCATCACAATAGATCTCACTTTCTTCTTCTTGAGCACTTTGCATTGTGGCGACCTTGTTCAAAGCATTGTACTCATCTTCACTCATAGATTCATACTCTCCCATGTCATTGATGATCATGACCTTCTTGTTGGTGCACTCAAAAGATTTGTGCCCTTGTCCGCCGCACTTGTAGCATTGCAAAGTCTTGTGCCGGACGAAGATCCTTGAGGCGCCTTGGAGAGGGAGGTACTTTCTTGAAAGGTTGAGGCGCTTGAGGTGTCGATGTAGAGACTCTTGGAGGACCTCGAGTGTTCGCTTGAGGAAGAGCTTGTGAAGGTGTAGGAGTTGACGAAGAAGGCTTGTTGGCGAAGAATGCCTTTGTCTTGAGGTATTTGAGCTCTTCAAGCACGTGGCGCTCGGCCTTGGAAGCTTGATGTACTAGCTCAACCAAAGAGGCATATGGTTGGAACTCCACGATCTTCTTGATGGATAGTTGAGGCCATTCATGAAACGAGCCATGGATTGCTCTTCGTACTCGTTGACATTGGCTCTCATCATGGAGATTTCCATCCTTGTAGTACTCGTCAACCGACTTCAAACCTTGCTTCAACTCTTGCAACTTCTTGTATAAGTCTCTAGTGTAATGGCTTGGCACGAAGCGCTTGTACATTGTTTCTTTCATTTCAACCCAAGTGTCAATTGGTTGTTGGTGGTTAGCGACGCGAGCATCTTGTAGTTGTTCCCACCACAAGAGGGCATACTCTTCAAACTCCATCGAGGCTAAGGCAACCTTCTTGTTGTCGGAGAAGCGTTGCACGCGGAAGATCTTGTCAACCTTGAGTACCCATGAGAAGTAAGCTTCCGGATCACTTGTGCCGTAGAACTTGGGTATGTCAAAGCGGACGTTGGTCAAGTCATCATAGTCGTCACGATGGCCACCACGTGGGAATGCACGTCCACGTCTCCTTCGATTGAGTCCATCACCATTGTGTTGGCTTGACTCGTTATCACTTGACTCGGAACGTTGGTGTTGGTGACGATCATGAGGAAGCTCTTGACGAGGCGAGTTGAGGAGGTAGCTCTTGTTGAGGAACGGGTTGTCGATTGTTCGCATTGTCATGATTTTGATGACGTGGCCTTGGAGGATGACGAGGGTGACGTCCTTGTTCACCAAAGTCATTCGCACCCGGAACGCCATTGTCATTAGCCAATGGGTCATGACGATCACGTTGTTGCGGTGGTGGTGATGGTATGCGTTCGCGACGTCATCATTTTGGTGAGGTTGTTCTTGATGCGCATTGGCATTGTTCGCGTGAAGATCATGTGGTTGTTCAACGTAGGAGGAGGTCGTTCATGGGCGTCGCGCCTTGGATCATGTTGACGTTCTTGTCGAGGTTCATGACGTCCATGACGTGCTTGTGTCGACCTTGAGGTGCTTCTTGTACGGCTTGAGTGTGAAGAAGCTCGTTGTCGCAAGGTTGTTGATAGCTTCGGTCACCGCTCCATATTTGCTTCTTGAGCATGCATGCGTCGTTGAAGTTGTTCTCTTGAGTTTGAAGACGGCGCTCGTAGCGTCCTAGCCATCACGAAAAGGTGTCGAAGACCAACAACTCCGATTGTGTGACATAGCCATGATCACCGCGAACTCCACCATGGATTTCCTCTCCGAGCTTGAGCTTCCGTTTGTACTTCCCCTAAACATTTTCTCAAGAACAAGTGAGATATGTGGTAAGGAAAAACCAAGACAAACTATATCCCAAGTATAATGTGGCTTGAGAGGAGAATCCGGTTCTAACACCCAACACACACACTTATGAGGATAGGAAGGTATGAAGTGGCAAACGAAACAAGCAAACCCGCGACAAGTATATTGTCAAAGGTAGAGAAAATCCACAATGATCAAATTACCAAAGAAACTCCAACCACAAAGTATCAAGAAACACACACAAAAGCGAATGATGGGGTTGGGCGACCAAAGGGCGAGCACTCGAAGATAGACAACCTAACGAAGACTACGTGCTCAAATGTCACCCAACACAAGAAGGACGCTAGCTCAATTGCTTTTGTGGGCAACGGATTTGCACAAGAGTTACACTCACTCACTTTGGCGGTTCAGCTTTGTCGCAACCTACAAGAGATGATACTTGGCACCACTTGATTCTTTTCTTTCTCTCTTTTTTTTTTTTTTTGCTTTTTGACGATGATTCCTTCTCTTTTGCTAGTGCCAAGCTCTCTAACGATACACACTCGCCAATACTTGAAGACAAACACTCAACACGTGCAATGCCTCGCAATATCACCGAGCTAGTCCGATAGGTCAAGTTACGCGAAAGGAAGAAGGGTTCACAACGGATTCCGATGACGGGGAAATGCCGAGTCCTTGGTGTCGTCTTTGCTTGGCGTTGATGACGCGTTTGCGGAAGCTTGTCGATGTTGTAGACGTTGCACACACCGGAAAAGGACTCAAACAACAAAGGAGAATTGCCAAAACGAACCGAGGAAAAAGGAAGAGAGAAAAAAATTTCTGGCAAACCGGCCCTGGGGCCGGCCTAGGCCGGTCTGGGGGCCGGACGCGTCGGTTGGCTGGCCGGCCTGTGGCCCGGCCTGGGCCGGCTGGGGCCGGCTGTCTGGATCTCGAAAATCCGCAAATTTGGGCGGAAAAAACGCGAAAATCCTCGATTTCGTGGGAAATTGGCAAAATTAAGGCTAGGGAACGCAAACAAGGGTGGAGGGGGTCCTAAAGCAACAGATCCATGGATCAAAACTACCAAAAACTCATCAAATCGACCAATCGCTCGAATCCCAAAATGGCTATTTTTGGTGGAAATTTTCGAATTTCTCAAAAACGAAGAAAAATTTGGTGGATTTTGGTGGAAACACAAAACAAATCCGTGTCAACCTAGAGCTCTGATACCATATGATGTAGGTTGGTCCCGATTTTCACGGATTTGGCGGAGGGATCGATGAACACGAAGAACACGCGAAGAACGAAGAACACAAAAGAGGGGAATCACTCAAAACAAGGGTAAATAGCAAGTAGCAACCCGGCAAGACTCAATTGGTAACAAATCCCCGAGGGTAGCCCCCAATTCTCCTCTCCCAAGCACACCTTACTCTTAGGATTGTTTGTCCAATTGGTCAATCCAACCAACCCAATCTAGCCACACAAAGAGGGAAGATTAGCAAGTAATCGCAACTACAAGCGGAAGCCTTGGTATCCACGCAGGGATCTTCTCCTCAAGAGGAGGCCTTGGTTCATCTCCACAAGGGGAGGCCTTGATTCATCTCCATAGGAGGAAAGAGAAACTTTGAGAAGAAGAAGCAAGGCTCTACTTTAGTTCCCAAATCATAGTCTAACCCTAGATCTGGAGGGGAAGGGTTTATTTATAGTCTAAGTCACGAGGTGGGTGAAAAGGTGGGAGGTACAAGGCCTCGCGGGCCCATCAAGCGCACAGGCTGAAATTATCAGGGAAACCGCCTGGAGGCCGGCCTGGGGGCCGGCTGGGGGCTGGCCAGTGCTGGAGCTCGCCCGGTCCTAGGGCCGGCCGAGGCCGGTTGGGAGGCCGGCTGCCTCGGGTTGATGCCCGGTCCTGGGTCCAGCCTAGGCCGGCTGGAGGGCCGGTCGTGTCGGGAGGTGGACCGGCTGTGGCCCGGCCTAGGCCGGTCTGGAGGCCGGCCGTGTCTGGAGGCCAACCGGCCCTGGAGCCGGCCCTGGCCGGCAGGGAGGCCGGTCCTTCAGTCTTCTCCGCTTCTTCTCCCTCATCTTGTGTCATCTCTTGGCCCTCTTCTTGGGTCTTCTCTTGGTCATCTTCTCCACTCCATTGTGTGTCGTCATCAAGGTGGTTCCTGAGTATGCACAAAGTATCCGAATGAATTAGCAACCCATTCAAAGAAGTGTCGAGATCACACATAGATAGGAGTGAATTCAGCTTATCATGGAGAGGTTTGACTCTTGATCTTGTCATTGGTCCACTTGTTGTAGGAGCCGTTAGTTGGGCTACATCACCCTGCCTCTCCATCAGCCACCCCCCGCCACTTATCAGTACCAGTAGTTTACCTATATTGATGTTGCTAATGGAACTACCTACTATATTTATGTACCATCGCCTAAAGCTAACGATCTATGTGATGATTGTGGTGTTGTAATTAAGATCCTACTTATCCTGTAGACTTATGGATGTAGACTCTATGGATGTAAGAGCAATGTGTTTTGCTATAAACCTATAAAGCTTGCATTAGTGTGTCATATTATGAATGTTTGGTATGGCGTTTTGCAAACTGAAAACCAGTGTCAACGGCGGGTGGCGCGCGGCAAGCCGCGCCTAGGAATCTAGTGGGTATGATCTTAGTTGTGAAACTCTTCTTCCTGATGGGCTCAACTGAGTGTACATTTCACGAACAGTCTTCTTCCTGTAGCTCAGAAGTACATGAGAGCATATGAATTTCCCAACAAAGCCCAACAGATAGCAAGGAAGAGCAATAAACAGAACTAGAAAGAGGCAAAGAGAAGTACATTTTTTCTTCTTGTTGGTCATCCATTAGTTTTATCTCATAAAAGTCATCCAGGTAAGCCCTTTTTCGAGAATACAAGTCCTCAGAGTATCCTAATGTGGGGACCCCGGACTAACTTGTCCGAAATACCCTTGTGCCTACATATCAGCGATCCCATGATCAGTGCGTCGCTGAGGCACAATTAAACTTGGTAACCAAAGAACATCCATACATACCGAATTTATTTACTTACTTGAGGGAAGTGATCAGCTTCAACAGGTGCTTGCAGCGGAATCACCAAACAACGTGGAGCCCAAGTCATTCGCCTTAACCCTACAGGCAGCTGACTGGGAAGCGCCCTAGTTCGCAAGGACGTCAGTGAACTCCTCTTCTTCGAACTGTTTCTTCTTCCACAATCTGGCTAAGACAATAGCCAGGGACGAAACCAATATGAGTACATTTGATTGTACTCGCAAACTACCCCAACTTGAGTATGCACTATTTTAGTTTTATTTTTATTTCAAAGACTTTTATTATTGAAAAACATCTTTATATCTTTATTGAAAAACATCTCTATATATTTATTTAAAAGGGTAAGAAGAAGTTTATAACTATCCTTTAAGAAATCATTATCTTAGTTGTTTCTCAAAAACTCCTCCTTTTTCCCGACCATAACTCATTATGGTCCAATTAACTTCAACAACCTCATACTAACTCATTAGTATAGGTATGTAACAGCATCTCCCCTTCAATTTCATTTTAAACATAAACACCTTTCAACACTTGCCCAAAACTTGCACATGGTCTTAGCAGTTCTTCCCAACTGTCCATATCCGAGGACTCGGCTATTCGAATAGTTTTACCCTCTGCAGAGGTAGTACGCTTTTCCCACACCCATCCGGTCACTCATCGTGTCAGCCACATCCCGCCATACCGGAGGTATGCGAAGTTGAGTTCCCGGCCATAGCCTGTCCTTTGCTCATGCTAGTATAGGATCCTACCGCTACGAAACCGGTTCCATCGACACTTAAATCCTCAGAAACTAAGTGTGAGGACTTCGTAGTTCTGCCCGGCGACCCAAAGGTGGCGTCTTCAATCCTCTTTCTCCAATACACTCATACCGGCCTCCGGTAGACTTCTCTTAAGAGGACCCAGGTCAGGGGCAGGTCCTCAGACCATCCCCTCATGGAACGAGGTCATCCTCGTTGTTGAGGCATCCAGTACTAACACGAGCAAATTATATGACTACGCCCTTTCCCATTTGTGGGTAAATGTGGTCGCACAGATTATTGGTTGTTCGGTAAGTACCAGGACACAATGTGCATTTTTTCAGAAACATCACCATTCACCACTTCTCAATTTCATCACCGACATCTCGGCATACCATAATTCATCCAAGGATTTTCAAAGGAGTTTTGAATAAACAATGTTTTTCCCATCCTATAGTTTTATTTAAACAAACTGATATTTCTACATAGAGTGGCAAAATAGTTTTTCATAAACTTTTGAAAAGGTTTTCACAATCGTTTCCAATTCTCATAGCAAAATTCTTTTAACCAAAACTTGGGTGGTTCGTCATCCCACCAAAAGATTTTTGTAGAAGGCTTCTGAGTAAAACAAATTCATTTAGAAATCACTGTATACCACTAACACCTCTATATCGGGTGTCTCAACAATATACTTGTATTTTGGAAAAGGTTTTTCAAAATCATGGCTTTTGTGGCAACACCACATAAATCGTTTATGCTACTTATAAGTAACACAGGTAAATCAAAATAGATGTATATAGATGCAAGCTCAGTGAAGTAGCTTGCCTGGTTTCAGCATAATGTCCCTGGACTTCTCCTTGTTGATCAACATAATAAAAATCCCATCCTTCATTGGTCAATTCTCTCCAAATAACCCTCCGGTAGCGTTATTATCTAGCGTCGCAAACAGGGAAATAAATAACAATCAATACACCAAACAAAACCACAAGTGGTACACAAACAAATAACAACCACAAGCATCAAACTAATTATTCAAGCAACAAACTAGGATCTACACTTACAAGGGCCTTTTTCTAATCAGTGGTCTAACACTTATACACAAGCTAGGGCCAAATAATAGGTAGCAAGGGATGACATGCTACAATATCAGTAGCTATGAAATGCTACTGATGTACAAACATCATTTCTAAAATTATGCACACAAATGATTTTCTCCACAACCAATTCCTAAAAGTTAGGAAATTCTAGGGAATTCCATACTAGTGATATTATTCCCTAATAAACACAAGCAACACTAAACTCTTCCTAGTAGCAACATGACATGCTACGGATTATCTAGCAATACTCACTAAAACAAATGTCACACTTAAGGATGTTCTACTAATACAAGTCCTATTAACTAGGAAAATCTAGGAAAATACTACCCTAGTAACTAAATGCAATACTAAACTTTTTCCAAAATGCTATAATAAAGAGCTAACACACTCCTAGTAGATAGTATCACACTTACCCATGCTAGAAAACACAAAAGAGATACTATCACACCCTATATAGTTAAATAAAACTATAAACAATAATTAACAGAAAAGCATAACAACTAGTTAAATACACCAACGATATTCTATAGCTCTAAAAATCACACCAAGCTAGGATTAGGTACTCATAGTCATACAGAAGGTCACACAATTGGATTCACATAAAAAATCATCACCAAACAAATTACAAAAATCCTAAAAGGGCTCTCTGGTCATTTACCAAAGTGGATGCCATTTTATTTAGGAAGATCATTTGCAAAAGGGGCCAAGTGCTACGGCTAGGTAACACTTAGGTCTTTCCAAAACAGTTGAGTTTGCAAAATTAGCTATTCTAGAAAAAGAGTTATTGAGTTTTTGGTAAAAACCAGTGTTTCTGCTTCCCTTTTTATTTCTCTAAAATTAAGGACCCAAAAGTAGATCTGCAAGTTGGGTGTGGTTAAGAACTTGCAGAGGTACTACCCTTAATTTTGGTTTGGTCAGAAATGCATTTTTCATATTTTAAATAGATTTAAACCAGAGGTGCAGATTCTGTCTATTTTCTAAACCAATAAACACAGAAAATAAAAATCGGCGCGCGGGCCCGATCTGCTGGGCCGAGCCCAACAGCAGCCAAAACGGCCCACAGCGGTCGCGCGTGCGGAACGCGGCGCGGGAAAGGCCGCGTTCGAAGGGGGCCGTTGATCTGCCGATCGACGGTGCCCGTTCTTCTCCCTCCTCTCCTCTGTTCTTCTCCACGGTGGACACAGCCGGAGCTAGGGTTAGGGTGTAGCTCACCGTGGGGCTTCTGGGGACGGCGAGGACGGCGGAGGTGAGTGCGGGGAGCGTGGGGAAGGCGATGGCGTGGACGGCGGGGCTAGGGAGCGTCCAGGATGGTGACGGTGATCTCCACGGCTTCCATGGACGCGAAGCTCCGACGGCGAGCTCCGGCGCGCGAGTCTGTGCACAAGACGGAGAGAGGGAGGTGCGGTGAGTGTGGTGAGCAGAGAACAGCACCGAGGGCAGAAGAAAAGGGAGAGGGAGGCGGCGTGACCATGTCACCTTCAACCTTCGGCCACGGCCGTGCGTGGATGTGCTCGGCCATTGCAGCGGCTCGGCAGCTGCGCTCGGCTCTCCTGGCGGTTCAGAAGGAGGGGTGGAGTGGAGGAGAGACAGAGGGAGTGAGCAGAGGGAGGCAGGTGCAGCCTCGGGTGGGGTTTAAATGGAGGCGGAGGTGAGCACGAGTGCAGTAGAGCACGGCAGCGTGTGGCGTGGAGCTAGGTGGCGTGGAGGAAGGAGCACGGCGGCGGGTGGAGCACGGCAGCGTGTTTGGCTGCGCCGGGCGGTGTCGTGGAGGTCACAGAGGGGCAGGGAGTGTGCTAGGGCGAGGAGGAGAAGCGAGACGTGGGCGAGAAGGCTCGGGCCGAGAGGTGACCTTGACGTGTCCCGTGGGGTTCGATGGCGTCCGCCGGCGTCGTAGGCCAGCAGGGTTGTCGAGAGCATGTCCGAGGGGACAAGGGAAGGCAGGGGAACGGATGTGACGAGTCGGGCGTGCTGGGGTGCCGTGGTGGAGAAGAAAGTCGTCGGCGCCCATGGCATGGCGAGCAGGGGGTGGACGAGCTGCGTTTGGGCAGGGGGAGTGTCTCTCGCGTGCGTGGCTTCGGTCAGTATGCAGAGGGGTACAGGGGAGCACCGTGGCGTGCTCACGGGGCCTGGCGTGTTCGGGGTGCAGGGAGAGACGACGGGGATGGGGCTCTCCCTGTCAATGGCAATGCAGCCACGCCACGCCATTGACCTGCACAAGGCGTGGAGGAGAAGGGAGATGTGCTCAGTGAGGTGAGGGGAGCAAGTGGGTGCAGTGGATTGCTCCAGCTTGCGAGGAATCGACCGGATTTGATCGGGAGGAGATTGAAATGGGGAGGAGCAGGGTGGTGCACACCATGAGCTCGACAAAATGTGTGACCCAACTTCAAATTTGAATGTTCCTGATTTATTTTCATAGTTTGCTTCCACCTATTTTACCAAGGTTTGGGGTGCTGTGGTTGCATTTATTTGGTAAATGCAACCTGCTTCATTTAATGATTTAATTAGTAAAGAAAGAATTTTGAAATTTAAACATAGGATTTTGAAAATATTTAATTGAGAGGGGAAAGTAATAGGAAGGAAACGAGAGTGAATATATCACCTCTCCTCTGAATTTTGTTGGAGAGAAAATTAATTTCTCCCTTAGAGAATTTGTGTGACACTTCAAGTTTTTTTAATTAGAGCAAGCAACATTACAAGCATGACCACACAAATCAAACCACAAGAACCAATCATACCACAATTTCCATAATTAACAATATTATCTTGTGGAATGATCACACTTAATTATGACAAGATGAAGTTAGGGAGGCTCAGCAAATAATTTTATATGTCAAAAAGGTTTTGCTAAAGAAAATATATGGGATGATATATTCCCCACTTTTATTGTTTCCAAAAGAGTGAAAATAGGAGTTTATAAAATAGGAGTGGAGAATATCCAGGTTGAGCAGTATATAGGAGATAACATATGGATCTTCATAGTTTGTAAAACATGCAATTTTGGGAATACTTTTACTTTCTCCATTTAAAGGATATTTTATTTGTTGCTAAAACTAAATCATTATTGAAATAGACTTTTGGCCAACATAGGAATGGAAAAGATATATGGAATATAGTCTTGTCATAACATGGTCACCAGAGTTGTGAATATATTTTTACTTAGGTTGATTTCTTGAGTTGACAATTACTAGTCAAACAACTTAAACATTCAAGTCACACAAGGTTAAACAGAACATTATAAGGGAAAACACTATCATTAGTGAAGCAATTCAAAAAGTTTTTGTTGGTTCTGAATTTTGGGTCTTAATAATCCTTATTATAAATTTGGGATGTTACAAGTCCTTCCCCCCTTAAAATAAATCTCGTCCTCGAGATTTGTCCGGGGGTACAGGGGAGTACGAGGGCACGGGTTTTGGGGTTGACTACTCTTCCGAGGTCGTTGCTTCTTTCAGTAAGGTCGCTATGTGAGATCTTAACAACTTGATGTTGCGAGGCCTTCTATTGGGTAGTTGTATAAGAATGTGGGTGTCTTTTATGACATCGAATTGCCTTATTCATACAAGAAGAATTTGTTAACAAGGTAGCTAGTCTTGTCATCAAACTACTTTTCATATTCCAAAGGCTGAGATGTACTGAATTATCTGATGTTCCGTTTATTTGTGTATGACACTCCATTGTTCGAGCATACAAAAGTGAATTGCTAACAAGTTCATGAGGCTTGTTACCAAACTACTTCTATATAACACGAACAGTGGAATATCACATTATTTCTAGAGAGGTTAAGAAAAATAGATTCTGATATAAGAGTTTCCAAGTACTCAATGATAGTCTGGTATATTGCTTCTTTGCCAACCTAAGGAATCTTTCTTCAATGTCTTCTTGTCGTAGTTCCTCCTTCTTGTGGTCTCTGAGCTCGAGTCTTCGTAGAAATTCTTATGCACTCCTTGAGTTTCTCTAGTTGCCAATCTGAAACGAGTCTCCTTATGTCTTCATTTCTTGTCAAGGCATGCAGCCCTGAGTTAGAAGTTAGTACTATCGCGGTTACTTAGGTCAGATGTTAATCTAAAGTTAGATATGATCTGTTAGTGTAGTATTCTTGAAATTTCACAGATTAATTTTGCGAGATGAGGCTCGTGCCTTCACGAGGTTGGCATAAAATTGCAGTTTCCTTCGAGATCTTCACGCACTTGCTCCAGACGGTGCATGAATGACTTGCCGGTTAAGTTGCAAAATCTCAGGCTATTTGGTCAAAGATCGGGGGTCTTTTGTATCTTGCGGAACTGTCAGTTCTCATGGGAGATGGTTTAGATGAGAGGGAAAATATCTTAGAAGATTTTTCCTAGCCGGGTTTATATCTGCAACAAGGTGCAGCTATGGACAAGAGGTCAAGAATGGTTTTTGGTTAGGTGACAAAAGGAGTTTTATAATAAGGAGAAATTTTTGAAATTACTTTGTGCTGCCGACAAGGCGTGATTGTGAAACACACCTGAAAAACATCACACAAACAGAGCACACGCAAGCAAAGAACTTCACAGACAAACAACACACAAGGTACATTTAGTACCAATGGACGCCTAATACTCGTGGTAGTCGGGTAGTATAACTAAAGTTCCTATCATATGTTTTTCCTGTGGGTAAACATGGTTGATGAAGTTTTCATTTTGTCGCCTTAGGCTTCAGTTGAAAAATTGAGATGGTCGAGATTGCAACTTGAGTAGAATTGTTGATGTTGAGCGGAGGTCTTCGGAGGTCTCTTGCTTTGTTGATATCGACGATCCTGGTGTTTGCAGATCGATCACCTTGGTGTTGAATGTTGAAACTTCAAGATGGATGCTTCCTCTTGTAGGTGCTAGCTAGTTAGGTCTCACTTGGGTTCATCGTCAAGTATTTTGAACGGGTAAGAGGGAGTAAAGAAATCCTTGGTAAATCTTAAAATAGAAGGGCGAGACTCAGAAATAATCTGAAAAGATGGGAAGAGTGGAAGTCATTTTTGGACTTCCCTAGATAAAGATATATTTTTGGTATTATTATATATTTTTAACAAAATATTTGCTTTCCTAACTAACGTCCATGCTAACTGAGGTCTGTTACAGTCAGGATGGCTCTGATACCAAGTCTGTGGGGACCCCGGACTAACTTGTCCGAAATACCCTTGTGCCTACATATCAGCGATCCCATGATCAGTGCGTCGCTGAGGCACAATTAAACTTGGTAACCAAAGAACATCCATACATACCGAATTTATTTACTTACTTGAGGGAAGTGATCAGCTTCAAGAGGTGCTTGCAGCGGAATCACCAAACAACGTGGAGCCCAAGTCATTCGCCTTAACCCTACAGGCAGCTGACTGGGAAGCGCCCTAGTTCGCAAGGACGTCAGTGAACTCCTCTTCTTCGAACTGTTTCTTCTTCCACAATCTGGCTAAGACAATAGCCAGGGACGAAACCAATATGAGTACATTTGATTGTACTCGCAAACTACCCCAACTTGAGTATGCACTATTTTAGTTTTATTTTTATTTCAAAGACTTTTATTATTGAAAAACATCTTTATATCTTTATTGAAAAACATCTCTATATATTTATTTAAAAGGGTAAGAAGAAGTTTATAACTATCCTTTAAGAAATCATTATCTTAGTTGTTTCTCAAAAACTCCTCCTTTTTCCCGACCATAACTCATTATGGTCCAATTAACTTCAACAACCTCATACTAACTCATTAGTATAGGTATGTAACAGCATCTCCCCTTCAATTTCATTTTAAACATAAACACCTTTCAAAACTTGCCCAAAACTTGCACATGGTCTTAGCAGTTCTTCCCAACTGTCCATATCCGAGGACTCGGCTATTCGAATAGTTTTACCCTCTGCAGAGGTAGTACGCTTTTCCCACACCCATCCGGTCACTCATCGTGTCAGCCACGTCCCGCCATACCGGAGGTATGCGAAGTTGAGTTCCCGGCCATAGCCTGTCCTTTGCTCATGCTAGTATAGGATCCTACCGCTACGAAACCGGTTCCATCGACACTTAAATCCTCAGAAACTAAGTGTGAGGACTTCGTAGTTCTGCCCGGCGACCCAAAGGTGGCGTCTTCAATCCTCTTTCTCCAATACACTCATACCGGCCTCCGGTAGACTTCTCTTAAGAGGACCCAGGTCAGGGGCAGGTCCTCAGACCATCCCCTCATGGAACGAGGTCATCCTCGTTGTTGAGGCATCCAGTACTAACACGAGCAAATTATATGACTACGCCCTTTCCCATATGTGGGTAAATGTGGTCGCACAGATTATTGGTTGTTCGGTAAGTACCAGGACACAATGTGCATTTTTTCAGAAACATCACCATTCACCACTTCTCAATTTCATCACCGGCATCTCGGCATACCATAATTCATCCAAGGATTTTCAAAGGAGTTTTGAATAAACAATGTTTTTCCCATCCTATAGTTTTATTTAAACAAACTGATATTTCTACATAGAGTGGCAAAATAGTTTTTCATAAACTTTTGAAAAGGTTTTCACAATCGTTTCCAATTCTCATAGCAAAATTCTTTTAACCAAAACTTGGGTGGTTCGTCATCCCACCAAAAGATTTTTGTAGAAGGCTTCTGAGTAAAACAAATTCATTTAGAAATCACTGTATACCACTAACACCTCTATATCGGGTGTCTCAACAATATACTTGTATTTTGGAAAAGGTTTTTCAAAATCATGGCTTTTGTGGCAACACCACATAAATCGTTTATGCTACTTATAAGTAACACAGGTAAATCAAAATAGATGTATATAGATGCAAGCTCAGTGAAGTAGCTTGCCTGGTTTCAGCATAATGTCCCTGGACTTCTCCTTGTTGATCAACATAATAAAAATCCCATCCTTCCTTGGTCAATTCTCTCCAAATACCCCTCCGGTAGCGTTATTATCTAGCGTCGCAAACAGGGAAATAAACAACAATCAATACACCAAACAAAACCACAAGTGGTACACAAACAAATAACAACCACAAGCATCAAACTAATTATTCAAGCAACAAACTAGGATCTACACTTACAAGGGCCTTTTTCTAATCAGTGGTCTAACACTTATACACAAGCTAGGGCCAAATAATAGGTAGCAAGGGATGACATGCTACAATATCAGTAGCTATGAAATGCTACTGATGTACAAACATCATTTCTAAAATTATGCACACAAATGATTTTCTCCACAACCAATTCCTAAAAGTTAGGAAATTCTAGGGAATTCCATACTAGTGATATTATTCCCTAATAAACACAAGCAACACTAAACTCTTCCTAGTAGCAACATGACATGCTACGGATTATCTAGCAATACTCACTAAAACAAATGTCACACTTAAGGATGTTCTACTAATACAAGTCCTATTAACTAGGAAAATCTAGGAAAATACTACCCTAGTAACTAAATGCAATACTAAACTTTTTCCAAAATGCTATAATAAAGAGCTAACACACTCCTAGTAGATAGTATCACACTTACCCATGCTAGAAAACACAAAAGAGATACTATCACACCCTATATAGTTAAATAAAACTATAAACAATAATTAACAGAAAAGCATAACAACTAGTTAAATACACCAACGATATTCTATAGCTCTAAAAATCACACCAAGCTAGGATTAGGTACTCATAGTCATACAGAAGGTCACACAATTGGATTCACATCAAAAATCATCACCAAACAAATTACAAAAATCCTAAAAGGGCTCTCTGGTCATTTACCAAAGTGGATGCCATTTTATTTAGGAAGATCATTTGCAAAAGGGGCCAAGTGCTACGGCTAGGTAACACTTAGGTCTTTCCAAAACAGTTGAGTTTGCAAAATTAGCTATTCTAGAAAAAGAGTTATTGAGTTTTTGGTAAAAACCAGTGTTTCTGCTTCCCTTTTTATTTCTCTAAAATTAAGGACCCAAAAGTAGATCTGCAAGTTGGGTGTGGTTAAGAACTTGCAGAGGTACTACCCTTAATTTTGGTTTGGTCAGAAATGCATTTTTCATATTTTAAATAGATTTAAACCAGAGGTGCAGATTCTGTCTATTTTCTAAACCAATAAACACAGAAAATAAAAATCGGCGCGCGGGCCCGATCTGCTGGGCCGAGCCCAACAGCAGCCAAAACGGCCCACAGCGGTCGCGCGTGCGGAACGCGGCGCGGGAAAGGCCGCGTTCGAAGGGGGCCGTTGATCTGCCGATCGACGGTGCCCGTTCTTCTCCCTCCTCTCCTCTGTTCTTCTCCACGGTGGACACAGCCGGAGCTAGGGTTAGGGTGTAGCTCACCGTGGGGCTTCTGGGGACGGCGAGGACGGCGGAGGTGAGTGCGGGGAGCGTGGGGAAGGCGATGGCGTGGACGGCGGGGCTAGGGAGCGTCCAGGATGGTGACGGTGATCTCCACGGCTTCCATGGACGCGAAGCTCCGACGGCGAGCTCCGGCGCGCGAGTCTGTGCACAAGACGGAGAGAGGGAGGTGCGGTGAGTGTGGTGAGCAGAGAACAGCACCGAGGGCAGAAGAAAAGGGAGAGGGAGGCGGCGTGACCATGTCACCTTCAACCTTCGGCCACGGCCGTGCGTGGATGTGCTCGGCCATTGCAGCGGCTCGGCAGCTGCGCTCGGCTCTCCTGGCGGTTCAGAAGGAGGGGTGGAGTGGAGGAGAGACAGAGGGAGTGAGCAGAGGGAGGCAGGTGCAGCCTCGGGTGGGGTTTAAATGGAGGCGGAGGTGAGCACGAGTGCAGTAGAGCACGGCAGCGTGTGGCGTGGAGCTAGGTGGCGTGGAGGAAGGAGCACGGCGGCGGGTGGAGCTCGGCAGCGTGTTTGGCTGCGCCGGGCGGTGTCGTGGAGGTCACAGAGGGGCAGGGAGTGTGCTAGGGCGAGGAGGAGAAGCGAGACGTGGGCGAGAAGGCTCGGGCCGAGAGGTGACCTTGACGTGTCCCGTGGGGTTCGATGGCGTCCGCCGGCGTCGTAGGCCAGCAGGGTTGTCGAGAGCATGTCCGAGGGGACAAGGGAAGGCAGGGGAGCGGATGTGACGAGTCGGGCGTGCTGGGGTGCCGTGGTGGAGAAGAAAGTCGTCGGCGCCCATGGCATGGCGAGCAGGGGGTGGACGAGCTGCGTTTGGGCAGGGGGAGTGTCTCTCGCGTGCGTGGCTTCGGTCAGTATGCAGAGGGGTACAGGGGAGCACCGTGGCGTGCTCACGGGGCCTGGCGTGTTCGGGGTGCAGGGAGAGACGACGGGGATGGGGCTCTCCCTGTCAATGGCAATGCAGCCACGCCACGCCATTGACCTGCACAAGGCGTGGAGGAGAAGGGAGATGTGCTCAGTGAGGTGAGGGGAGCAAGTGGGTGCAGTGGATTGCTCCAGCTTGCGAGGAATCGACCGGATTTGATCGGGAGGAGATTGAAATGGGGAGGAGCAGGGTGGTGCACACCATGAGCTCGACAAAATGTGTGACCCAACTTCAAATTTGAATGTTCCTGATTTATTTTCATAGTTTGCTTCCACCTATTTTACCAAGGTTTGGGGTGCTGTGGTTGCATTTATTTGGTAAATGCAACCTGCTTCATTTAATGATTTAATTAGTAAAGAAAGAATTTTGAAATTTAAACATAGGATTTTGAAAATATTTAATTGAGAGGGGAAAGTAATAGGAAGGAAACGAGAGTGAATATATCACCTCTCCTCTGAATTTTGTTGGAGAGAAAATTAATTTCTCCCTTAGAGAATTTGTGTGACACTTCAAGTTTTTTTAATTAGAGCAAGCAACATTACAAGCATGACCACACAAATCAAACCACAAGAACCAATCATACCACAATTTCCATAATTAACAATATTATCTTGTGGAATGATCACACTTAATTATGACAAGATGAAGTTAGGGAGGCTCAGCAAATAATTTTATATGTCAAAAAGGTTTTGCTAAAGAAAATATATGGGATGATATATTCCCCACTTTTATTGTTTCCAAAAGAGTGAAAATAGGAGTTTATAAAATAGGAGTGGAGAATATCCAGGTTGAGCAGTATATAGGAGATAACATATGGATCTTCATAGTTTGTAAAACATGCAATTTTGGGAATACTTTTACTTTCTCCATTTAAAGGATATTTTATTTGTTGCTAAAACTAAATCATTATTGAAATAGACTTTTGGCCAACATAGGAATGGAAAAGATATATGGAATATAGTCTTGTCATAACATGGTCACCAGAGTTGTGAATATATTTTTACTTAGGTTGATTTCTTGAGTTGACAATTACTAGTCAAACAACTTAAACATTCAAGTCACACAAGGTTAAACAGAACATTATAAGGGAAAACACTATCATTAGTGAAGCAATTCAAAAAGTTTTTGTTGGTTCTGAATTTTGGGTCTTAATAATCCTTATTATAAATTTGGGATGTTACAAGTCCTTCCCCCCTTAAAATAAATCTCGTCCTCGAGATTTGTCCGGGGGTACAGGGGAGTACGAGGGCACGGGTTTTGGGGTTGACTACTCTTCCGAGGTCGTTGCTTCTTTCAGTAAGGTCGCTATGTGAGATCTTAACAACTTGATGTTGCGAGGCCTTCTATTGGGTAGTTGTATAAGAATGTGGGTGTCTTTTATGACATCGAATTGCCTTATTCATACAAGAAGAATTTGTTAACAAGGTAGCTAGTCTTGTCATCAAACTACTTTTCATATTCCAAAGGCTGAGATGTACTGAATTATCTGATGTTCCGTTTATTTGTGTATGACACTCCATTGTTCGAGCATACAAAAGTGAATTGCTAACAAGTTCATGAGGCTTGTTACCAAACTACTTCTATATAACACGAACAGTGGAATATCACATTATTTCTAGAGAGGTTAAGAAAAATAGATTCTGATATAAGAGTTTCCAAGTACTCAATGATAGTCTGGTATATTGCTTCTTTGCCAACCTAAGGAATCTTTCTTCAATGTCTTCTTGTCGTAGTTCCTCCTTCTTGTGGTCTCTGAGCTCGAGTCTTCGTAGAAATTCTTATGCACTCCTTGAGTTTCTCTAGTTGCCAATCTGAAACGAGTCTCCTTATGTCTTCATTTCTTGTCAAGGCATGCAGCCCTGAGTTAGAAGTTAGTACTATCGCGGTTACTTAGGTCAGATGTTAATCTAAAGTTAGATATGATCTGTTAGTGTAGTATTCTTGAAATTTCACAGATTAATTTTGCGAGATGAGGCTCGTGCCTTCACGAGGTTGGCATAAAATTGCAGTTTCCTTCGAGATCTTCACGCACTTGCTCCAGACGGTGCATGAATGACTTGCCGGTTAAGTTGCAAAATCTCAGGCTATTTGGTCAAAGATCGGGGGTCTTTTGTATCTTGCGGAACTGTCAGTTCTCATGGGAGATGGTTTAGATGAGAGGGAAAATATCTTAGAAGATTTTTCCTAGCCGGGTTTATATCTGCAACAAGGTGCAGCTATGGACAAGAGGTCAAGAATGGTTTTTGGTTAGGTGACAAAAGGAGTTTTATAATAAGGAGAAATTTTTGAAATTACTTTGTGCTGCCGACAAGGCGTGATTGTGAAACACACCTGAAAAACATCACACAAACAGAGCACACGCAAGCAAAGAACTTCACAGACAAACAACACACAAGGTACATTTAGTACCAATGGACGCCTAATACTCGTGGTAGTCGGGTAGTATAACTAAAGTTCCTATCATATGTTTTTCCTGTGGGTAAACATGGTTGATGAAGTTTTCATTTTGTCGCCTTAGGCTTCAGTTGAAAAATTGAGATGGTCGAGATTGCAACTTGAGTAGAATTGTTGATGTTGAGCGGAGGTCTTCGGAGGTCTCTTGCTTTGTTGATATCGACGATCCTGGTGTTTGCAGATCGATCACCTTGGTGTTGAATGTTGAAACTTCAAGATGGATGCTTCCTCTTGTAGGTGCTAGCTAGTTAGGTCTCACTTGGGTTCATCGTCAAGTATTTTGAACGGTAAGAGGGAGTAAAGAAATCCTTGGTAAATCTTAAAATAGAAGGGCGAGACTCAGAAATAATCTGAAAAGATGGGAAGAGTGGAAGTCATTTTTGGACTTCCCTAGATAAAGATATATTTTTGGTATTATTATATATTTTTAACAAAATATTTGCTTTCCTAACTAACGTCCATGCTAACTGAGGTCTGTTACAGTCAGGATGGCTCTGATACCAAGTCTGTGGGGACCCCGGACTAACTTGTCCGAAATACCCTTGTGCCTACATATCAGCGATCCCATGATCAGTGCGTCGCTGAGGCACAATTAAACTTGGTAACCAAAGAACATCCATACATACCGAATTTATTTACTTACTTGAGGGAAGTGATCAGCTTCAAGAGGTGCTTGCAGCGGAATCACCAAACAACGTGGAGCCCAAGTCATTCGCCTTAACCCTACAGGCAGCTGACTGGGAAGCGCCCTAGTTCGCAAGGACGTCAGTGAACTCCTCTTCTTCGAACTGTTTCTTCTTCCACAATCTGGCTAAGACAATAGCCAGGGACGAAACCAATATGAGTACATTTGATTGTACTCGCAAACTACCCCAACTTGAGTATGCACTATTTTAGTTTTATTTTTATTTCAAAGACTTTTATTATTGAAAAACATCTTTATATCTTTATTGAAAAACATCTCTATATATTTATTTAAAAGGGTAAGAA
The DNA here is from genome assembly GCA_947311845.1 of Poa pratensis. Lineage (NCBI taxonomy): Eukaryota > Viridiplantae > Streptophyta > Magnoliopsida > Poales > Poaceae > Poa > Poa pratensis. The sequence goes on along the minus strand of CAMZMU010000107.1, from coordinate 106,965,746 downwards.
GAAGTTTATAACTATCCTTTAAGAAATCATTATCTTAGTTGTTTCTCAAAAACTCCTCCTTTTTCCCGACCATAACTCATTATGGTCCAATTAACTTCAACAACCTCATACTAACTCATTAGTATAGGTATGTAACAGCATCTCCCCTTCAATTTCATTTTAAACATAAACACCTTTCAAAACTTGCCCAAAACTTGCACATGGTCTTAGCAGTTCTTCCCAACTGTCCATATCCGAGGACTCGGCTATTCGAATAGTTTTACCCTCTGCAGAGGTAGTACGCTTTTCCCACACCCATCCGGTCACTCATCGTGTCAGCCACGTCCCGCCATACCGGAGGTATGCGAAGTTGAGTTCCCGGCCATAGCCTGTCCTTTGCTCATGCTAGTATAGGATCCTACCGCTACGAAACCGGTTCCATCGACACTTAAATCCTCAGAAACTAAGTGTGAGGACTTCGTAGTTCTGCCCGGCGACCCAAGGTGGCGTCTTCAATCCTCTTTCTCCAATACACTCATACCGGCCTCCGGTAGACTTCTCTTAAGAGGACCCAGGTCAGGGGCAGGTCCTCAGACCATCCCCTCATGGAACGAGGTCATCCTCGTTGTTGAGGCATCCAGTACTAACACGAGCAAATTATATGACTACGCCCTTTCCCATATGTGGGTAAATGTGGTCGCACAGATTATTGGTTGTTCGGTAAGTACCAGGACACAATGTGCATTTTTTCAGAAACATCACCATTCACCACTTCTCAATTTCATCACCGACATCTCGGCATACCATAATTCATCCAAGGATTTTCAAAGGAGTTTTGAATAAACAATGTTTTTCCCATCCTATAGTTTTATTTAAACAAACTGATATTTCTACATAGAGTGGCAAAATAGTTTTTCATAAACTTTTGAAAAGGTTTTCACAATCGTTTCCAATTCTCATAGCAAAATTCTTTTAACCAAAACTTGGGTGGTTCGTCATCCCACCAAAAGATTTTTGTAGAAGGCTTCTGAGTAAAACAAATTCATTTAGAAATCACTGTATACCACTAACACCTCTATATCGGGTGTCTCAACAATATACTTGTATTTTGGAAAAGGTTTTTCAAAATCATGGCTTTTGTGGCAACACCACATAAATCGTTTATGCTACTTATAAGTAACACAGGTAAATCAAAATAGATGTATATAGATGCAAGCTCAGTGAAGTAGCTTGCCTGGTTTCAGCATAATGTCCCTGGACTTCTCCTTGTTGATCAACATAATAAAATCCCATCCTTCCTTGGTCAATTCTCTCCAAATACCCCTCCGGTAGCGTTATTATCTAGCGTCGCAAACAGGGAAATAAACAACAATCAATACACCAAACAAAACCACAAGTGGTACACAAACAAATAACAACCACAAGCATCAAACTAATTATTCAAGCAACAAACTAGGATCTACACTTACAAGGGCCTTTTTCTAATCAGTGGTCTAACACTTATACACAAGCTAGGGCCAAATAATAGGTAGCAAGGGATGACATGCTACAATATCAGTAGCTATGAAATGCTACTGATGTACAAACATCATTTCTAAAATTATGCACACAAATGATTTTCTCCACAACCAATTCCTAAAAGTTAGGAAATTCTAGGGAATTCCATACTAGTGATATTATTCCCTAATAAACACAAGCAACACTAAACTCTTCCTAGTAGCAACATGACATGCTACGGATTATCTAGCAATACTCACTAAAACAAATGTCACACTTAAGGATGTTCTACTAATACAAGTCCTATTAACTAGGAAAATCTAGGAAAATACTACCCTAGTAACTAAATGCAATACTAAACTTTTTCCAAAATGCTATAATAAAGAGCTAACACACTCCTAGTAGATAGTATCACACTTACCCATGCTAGAAAACACAAAAGAGATACTATCACACCCTATATAGTTAAATAAAACTATAAACAATAATTAACAGAAAAGCATAACAACTAGTTAAATACACCAACGATATTCTATAGCTCTAAAAATCACACCAAGCTAGGATTAGGTACTCATAGTCATACAGAAGGTCACACAATTGGATTCACATCAAAAATCATCACCAAACAAATTACAAAAATCCTAAAAGGGCTCTCTGGTCATTTACCAAAGTGGATGCCATTTTATTTAGGAAGATCATTTGCAAAAGGGGCCAAGTGCTACGGCTAGGTAACACTTAGGTCTTTCCAAAACAGTTGAGTTTGCAAAATTAGCTATTCTAGAAAAAGAGTTATTGAGTTTTTGGTAAAAACCAGTGTTTCTGCTTCCCTTTTTATTTCTCTAAAATTAAGGACCCAAAAGTAGATCTGCAAGTTGGGTGTGGTTAAGAACTTGCAGAGGTACTACCCTTAATTTTGGTTTGGTCAGAAATGCATTTTTCATATTTTAAATAGATTTAAACCAGAGGTGCAGATTCTGTCTATTTTCTAAACCAATAAACACAGAAAATAAAAATCGGCGCGCGGGCCCGATCTGCTGGGCCGAGCCCAACAGCAGCCAAAACGGCCCACAGCGGTCGCGCGTGCGGAACGCGGCGCGGGAAAGGCCGCGTTCGAAGGGGGCCGTTGATCTGCCGATCGACGGTGCCCGTTCTTCTCCCTCCTCTCCTCTGTTCTTCTCCACGGTGGACACAGCCGGAGCTAGGGTTAGGGTGTAGCTCACCGTGGGGCTTCTGGGGACGGCGAGGACGGCGGAGGTGAGTGCGGGGAGCGTGGGGAAGGCGCTGGCGTGGACGGCGGGGCTAGGGAGCGTCCAGGATGGTGACGGTGATCTCCACGGCTTCCATGGACGCGAAGCTCCGACGGCGAGCTCCGGCGCGCGAGTCTGTGCACAAGACGGAGAGAGGGAGGTGCGGTGAGTGTGGTGAGCAGAGAACAGCACCGAGGGCAGAAGAAAAGGGAGAGGGAGGCGGCGTGACCATGTCACCTTCAACCTTCGGCCACGGCCATGCGTGGATGTGCTCGGCCATTGCAGCGGCTCGGCAGCTGCGCTCGGCTCTCCTGGCGGTTCAGAAGGAGGGGTGGAGTGGAGGAGAGACAGAGGGAGTGAGCAGAGGGAGGCAGGTGCATCCTCGGGTGGGGTTTAAATGGAGGCGGAGGTGAGCACGAGTGCAGTAGAGCACGGCAGCGTGTGGCGTGGAGCTAGGTGGCGTGGAGGAAGGAGCACGGCGGCGGGTGGAGCTCGGCAGCGTGTTTGGCTGCGCCGGGCGGTGTCGTGGAGGTCACAGAGGGGCAGGGAGTGTGCTAGGGCGAGGAGGAGAAGCGAGACGTGGGCGAGAAGGCTCGGGCCGAGAGGTGACCTTGACGTGTCCCGTGGGGTTCGATGGCGTCCGCCGGCGTCGTAGGCCAGCAGGGTTGTCGAGAGCATGTCCGAGGGGACAAGGGAAGGCAGGGGAGCGGATGTGACGAGTCGGGCGTGCTGGGGTGCCGTGGTGGAGAAGAAAGTCGTCGGCGCCCATGGCATGGCGAGCAGGGGGTGGACGAGCTGCGTTTGGGCAGGGGGAGTGTCTCTCGCGTGCGTGGCTTCGGTCAGTATGCAGAGGGGTACAGGGGAGCACCGTGGCGTGCTCACGGGGCCTGGCGTGTTCGGGGTGCAGGGAGAGACGACGGGGATGGGGCTCTCCCTGTCAATGGCAATGCAGCCACGCCACGCCACGCCATTGACCTGCACAAGGCGTGGAGGAGAAGGGAGATGTGCTCAGTGAGGTGAGGGGAGCAAGTGGGTGCAGTGGATTGCTCCAGCTTGCGAGGAATCGACCGGATTTGATCGGGAGGAGATTGAAATGGGGAGGAGCAGGGTGGTGCACACCATGAGCTCGACAAAATGTGTGACCCAACTTCAAATTTGAATGTTCCTGATTTATTTTCATAGTTTGCTTCCACCTATTTTACCAAGGTTTGGGGTGCTGTGGTTGCATTTATTTGGTAAATGCAACCTGCTTCATTTAATGATTTAATTAGTAAAGAAAGAATTTTGAAATTTAAACATAGGATTTTGAAAATATTTAATTGAGAGGGGAAAGTAATAGGAAGGAAACGAGAGTGAATATATCACCTCTCCTCTGAATTTTGTTGGAGAGAAAATTAATTTCTCCCTTAGAGAATTTGTGTGACACTTCAAGTTTTTTTAATTAGAGCAAGCAACATTACAAGCATGACCACACAAATCAAACCACAAGAACCAATCATACCACAATTTCCATAATTAACAATATTATCTTGTGGAATGATCACACTTAATTATGACAAGATGAAGTTAGGGAGGCTCAGCAAATAATTTTATATGTCAAAAAGGTTTTGCTAAAGAAAATATATGGGATGATATATTCCCCACTTTTATTGTTTCCAAAAGAGTGAAAATAGGAGTTTATAAAATAGGAGTGGAGAATATCCAGGTTGAGCAGTATATAGGAGATAACATATGGATCTTCATAGTTTGTAAAACATGTAATTTTGGGAATACTTTTACTTTCTCCATTTAAAGGATATTTTATTTGTTGCTAAAACTAAATCATTATTGAAATAGACTTTTGGCCAACATAGGAATGGAAAAGATATATGGAATATAGTCTTGTCATAACATGGTCACCAGAGTTGTGAATATATTTTTACTTAGGTTGATTTCTTGAGTTGACAATTACTAGTCAAACAACTTAAACATTCAAGTCACACAAGGTTAAACAGAACATTATAAGGGAAAACACTATCATTAGTGAAGTAATTCAAAAAGTTTTTGTTGGTTCTGAATTTTGGGTCTTAATAATCCTTATTATAAATTTGGGATGTTACACCTAACTCACTACATGCACGAAAGCAAACGGTAAGAACCACATCTCATACACAAAGCAGCATGCAACCAAAAAAAAGATATGGTCAACGCTAAGTTTCATCCTAACAAGTACTAGCAAGCAATAAGAATCAAGTTGGGCATGCAACAAAAGCAATAATGCATCGAGGGCTTCGTGCAAAGCCTCTACAGCCTCCAAAACAACTATCGTCTTCTCTTTAAACTTTTGTAAACGGCATTATCACTAAAGCAGTGGTAGGCAAACTGTCAATAAATAAGTTACAACCTGAACAGAACAAAATAGCATAGGACTCCTCCCCGCCTTTTTATGATCAACTGCAAACAGTCCAATATACTCTATATATGGGGAATTTCGGCATGATAAATTTGGGCAACTACCAAACATACTCGAACTGCTAACAGAAAGGTATAGCATATCAGGTTTGGGTCACAATTTTTTTTTCGATATAAGGAGTCTCAAACGAGACTCCCAGTTTCATTCAAAATGAAATCAAGGGTGTGACAACATTCAGTCTCCAATGGCACATAAGCCAATGGTCTGTTGGCGCAATAAACTCCAGGAAAACAGAGGCAGGGACAACCCCCCATCACCCTTGCCTGATGGCGTACTACAAAGACAAAACCAAGCTAAACAGAATCTCCAGGAGCAAAGTAACAACACAAAAGTACTAACAATCTAGCAATTGACTAGCAATGGTCAACCAATCACAATTTCATCCATGTCATATTTGAAAAGATGCTATTGACTAGCAATGGTCAACCAAACTACCAGATGAAACAACTAAATCCTAGTGTTTTGAGACTAGATAAGGAAACCTACAAACAGAGCCCAAGCAATCTATCCAAGCAATCAACATGTATGTGATAAATCCACATAGACCCAAAAACGTACTGCATGTGATAGAATCTAGCCTTCGGGACTTTCGACCAAGCATATTCAAGAGAATAAGTAATCCATCTAACTTCTAATGATTCGACCCAATTCATGGCGGACATAAACGGAACACCCTGGTCGCAGTTTCAACTGTATATTCCCTCTGTAAGTAACAACAGCATACTCACTCATCCAAAGTCGGCGGCTCCTAGATGGAGATGACGCCATCATTGCAGCCACCGGCGATAAGACCCACCGGGTATACGTCATTTTCGAGGCATGGGGGTGGAGCCTCGGGGTGGTAGGAGAGCTGACGATGCCCATGGGTAGACCAGGTGAGCCGTCGTACTCCTGGAGCTCGTACAGAGCAATCCGCCTTGAGAGATGTTCTATCCCCTTGCTGCTATGATGGGCAGCGTGAGATCTAGACACCACGATGACCTTCGTGAGGAAGAAGCCAGCAGGGAGAGAGAAGTAGAGGAGGAATTTGGATTTCTCCTTTCTCATTCAAGTCATAGCTGTTCTCGTTTACAACTCGGGCAGATATAGCCAACACACCCAACTCACACCAGCTGGCACGCAGGCCCCACCTGTCACAAGGACAACACCCAACCACACACCTATCGCCATCTATCGGTCTGAACCCGATGATGGCGCACACCTGAGTCTAAGGCGTGTCTGCCTGCATGACATTGCCCCCCTGAGGAAATCTTGCTTGTCCCCAAGCAAGCACAGATGGAAAACGAGCAGTCAGAACCTCCCAATCTTCCCAGGTGGTAGCATTGTCAGGTAGCTTTGACCACTGAACCCGAACTTGAGTGATGACTGCATTCCCTTTCTTCACCATGCGACGATCAAGGATCTTTTCAGGTTCCGTGTTACTGATATCCAGATTTGGCAGTTGGGACAAGTCCGAGAAGACCGGCGTATAGTTAGGCCTGAAGACTTTTAGCTGAGAGACATGAAATATGGGGTGAACCAAACTGCCCGGAGGAAGATCGAGTATGTATACTACTTTGCCTATGCGCTCCAGAATCTCATATGGTCCGAAATATTTGTAAGCCAACTTGGGGTATGGTCTGTTAACCACCGATTGCTGCACATACGGCTGGAGCTTCAGCAAGAACTTGTCGCCAAGTTGAAACTCTTTCTCAGTGCGGTTCCTATCAGCTTTCAGTTTCATTCGATTTTGAGCTGTAGCTAGATGAGTTTTGAGCATCTCTATCTGCGCTGCACGCTCGGCTAACATTTCATCCACAGGAGACGCTGTGTCATGATCCATGGTAGGCATTGCTCCGAAATTTGGATCATGGCCATACAGTGCCTTGAAAGGAATGGTGCCGAAAGCAGTGTGGAAAGACGAGTTGTACCAGAATTCCGCCAACGGTAACCATTTCTTCCAATGTTTGGGGTTATCCTGAATGCTGCACCGAAGATACATCTCCAAGCTTTGATTCACGCACTCACTTTGACCATCTATTTGTGGGTGATAGGCAGTGGTGAACTTCAGTTTGGTTCCCAGCTTTTCAAACAAAAGTTTTCAGAATTGGCTGGTGAAAATTATGTCTCGATCGGAGACAATGGACTTTGGCATGCCGTGTAATTTTACCACTGAATCAACAAAGAGTCGACCAACACTCTGAGCTGTAAACGGATGTTTCAGCGGTATGAAGTGCGCGTATTTGTAAAGCGATCCACCACCACCACGATTGTGTTAGCTCCTTCAGAGATTGGTAGTCCCTCAATAAAGTCCATCGTAATATCCTGCCAGGCCCCTTTTGGTATTGGTAACGGCTGCAGTAGTCCATTGGGATGTTGGTTGGAGTGTTTGGCATGCTGACACACATCACACTGTTGCACAAATTCAGTCACTGCAGTTTTCATACCAGTCCATGCAAACAACCGTTTCAAACGCTGATTTGTTGCTTGAATGCCTGAATGCCCTCCCACTGCACTGGTGTGAAAAACAGATATGAGCTTCGTTTGCAGAGCTGAGTTAGCCCCCAGCCACACATGACCTCTGAGCCTAATCAGACCATGTTGTAGTTCATAACCGTGAGCATACGGACTGTGGATCGCCAGCTCTGTTAACCGTTGTTGTGCTTCAGGATCAGTAACGTTGGAATTAATAACTTCCTGGAGCCAAGTAGGTTGCACTGTGGAGCATGCTTGAATAGCCATCAAATGTCCCACCCTAGACAGAGAATCAGCAGCTAGGTTTTCTGCTCCTTTGCGGTAAACAATTTTGAACTGGAGCCCCATAAGCCTCGCCATCGCTTTGCGTTGCAGAGGAGATTGCAGCTGTTGTTCATCCAAGAAACACAGACTGCTGTGATCAGTTCGAATCAAGAATTCTCCCCTTTGCAAGTAAGGTCTCCACCTTTCTACTGCCATTATCAAGGCTAGGAATTCCTTTTCATAGATGGATAGTTGCTGATGAGTTGCACTCAATGGTTTACTGAGATAAGCCAGGGGATGATGGTCTTGCATAAGGACTGCTCCAATTCCTAAGTCACAGGCATCAGTTTCAATGACAAATTGCTTGCTAAAGTCTGGCAGTTGCAACACTGGGGTGGAGATCATCGCTTGCTTGAGTGCATTGAACGCTTTTGTTGCTTCGTCTGTCCACTGAAACGCCTTTTTCTTGAGCAAATTGTACAGTGGTCTGGCAATTATCCCATAGTGCTCGACAAACTTTCTGTAGTATCCCGTTAGTCCCAAAAACCCTTTCAATTCGGTGATGGTAGTAGGTATAGGCCAGTGAAACATAGCTTCTGTCTTTCGGGGATCTGTAGCATCTCCTTGCGCTGAAATTACATGGCCAAGATATTCCAAGGAATCACAAGCAAAAGAGCACTTGTTTTCTTTCACATAGAGCTGATGTTGCTTCAGAATAGCGAGGACCTCAGTCAGATGAGTCACGTGTTGTTCCATGGTTGGACTGTATATGAGAATATCATCCATAAATACCAATACTGATTTCCTGAGGCAAGGGCTGACACTGAATTCATCACGCATTGAAATGTTGCTGGCACATTACACAGCCCAAATGGCATCACTCGAAACTGGTAGTGGCCTTGATGGGTTTTGAACGCAGTTTTATGTTCATCAGCTGGCAGCATACGGATTTGATGATACCCTGCTCTCAAATCTAGTTTTGAAAACACTTGAGCCCCTGCTAGCTCGTCCAGCAGCTCGTCAATAACTGGCATAGGAAAGGTATTTTTGATGGTCAATTCATTGATACGCCGGTAATCAACACAAAATCTCCATGAGCCATCTTTTTTCTGTACCAGCAACACAGGCGATGCAAACGGTGACATACTGGGAACAATATTTCCGGCTTCGAGCATCTGCTGAACCTGCTTCTCTATTTCATCTTTATGTACAGGCGAATACTGATATGGGCGCGCATTAAAAGGAGTTGCATCGGAGGTAAGGGGAATAGCATGATCATACTGACGCTCTTGAGGCAGATCAGTAGGTGTGTTGAAGACATCACTGAACTGAGCCAGGACATTGCGAATTTCAGGTGGAACTGTGTCAGTTGTAGGAGCTGTTTCAGGTGAGACTAGTGCGACAGCCCACACGTCATTTCCTTTGTACCATTTGAGTAACTGTTCTACAGGCAACTCCTTCACTGTATCGAGTGGTGGTGCTTGAATACCTCTCTCAACTGAATCATTTGGTTATTCAGTGAAAATGCTAGACATTGGTTCTCCCAGTCAGTGACCATCGGACTGTGTTGTTTCAGCCAGTCCATCCCCAAAATGGCGTCATAAGCCCCCAAATTCAGAACTTGCATGGCTGTGGTGAAAGTATGCCCATGACACCACCAGCTGAGATCCGGAACAATTTGATTACACTGCATTGTCTCGCCGTTTGCTACCTTCACAGAGAGGTTTTCAGTTTGCTGAATATTGCATTTGATGCGATCGACCATAGAAGCATTGAGAAAACTGCCGCTGCTACCCGAGTCCACAAGGATCAGAAGTACTTGGTTGCCCACCATAGCTCGCAGTCGAATTGTTTTAGCACCTTCCGCTCCTGACATAGCTTGAATGGATAAACTCAGTTGTTCAGCTTCAGCATGAGCAATGTCCTGAAGTTCCAACATGTTTAGCACTTCATCTGACAACTGCTCGGCTTGTGCTTCTACTTGCATTGCATAAGCCTCGGCTGTTTGCTTCTTAGCACACTGGTGGGTTGGATCATATTTTTCTCCACAGCTGAAACATAATCCATTTGCCCGCCGGAAGTCTCTGAGTTGCCTATCCTTCCAGAGATCACCGTGACCCATCTTCACTGTTGCTCGAGCTGCCTCTGGTTTGTGCCCTGCCAGTTCTATACGAGGTTGGAACTGTGGACGATGTTGTCCCATGGTATGCCTTGATTCATCCCAAACTTCTTGTTGTACTCGTGCCAGAAGATAAGCACGCTCGAGTGTCTCTGGTACTTGAGATTCCACTGCCGCACGGATTTCCATCTTCAGGCCACGAATGAAATGCGCAATGAACATGTGTTCATCGTAGTGATGATTCAGCATTGTGGCTTTGTACACCAGCTCCTGAAACTCACGCTTATAGTCGTCCATGCTTGACTTCTGCTTCAGGTTGCACAACAGCTTCATCACCTTACGATGATCATCTCCTCCGAATTGCTCCTCAATTGCTATGATGAAGTGCGGCCAAGTTGTGACCACATGCTGAAGCTTATACGCCTGCCACCACATCGCCGCTTGTCCTTCCCGATGAAGGGTACCAGTTGTAAGCCATAGAGCAGGATTTATGTTGAAAATTCGAAAATAATCCATGAGCTGATCCTTCCAAATCCGAGGTCAGTCTCCATTAAAATGAGGCACACACATCTTAGGTAAAGGGGTACGACCTGGAGGATCCGTGTGTAGAGGTTGGTGTCTACCGCCGCCAGCGCCAGCCCCGCCGCCCATAAGTCCATCGCCGCCTGGATCCGCCGTTCTTCGCGCCGCTGGACCACTGGACGAGCCGCCCGCCATGTTCCCTTTCCAATTGGGCGTGACCGTGCGGATCGTCATGGTGCCGCTCTGCTGGATCACCTCCGCTTCGGGGTCAGGATCATCTTATGTGTACGGCGGCGAGTTGGTGAAGCTGGGCTCGATCGCGTCCAGCCGCTCCGCGATCCTGTTGAGGGCGCGCGTCGTGGCGTCGTGGAGACGCGCGCTCTCCTGCACCGCCTCCGCTTGCGTGTCGATCTGGGCGCGCATCTGCTGCTGAGCACTGTCGATCCGAGCGACCGCGCCGTGAAGGAGGTCGAGGGCGCAGTGGATCTTCACCAACTCCGCCTGCGCAAGCGCCGCCGTCTCGCCCATCGCCGTGAGCACCAGTTGGGATTGCGCGGAGGGCTTGACGGGTGCCGTCGCGACGAGATCGGGGGCCAACAAACTGAAGAGCGGGATTTACAGAAATCCGACCGAATTGCAAAGCAATTGCGATCAGTTCTCTTACCAACCCCGGGATTTTACAGCTTGAAACCCGCCGATCGAACGCGCTTCGGAGTCGCTTGCCAAGGATTGATGAATCTGATACCAATTGTTCTATCCCCTTGCAGCTATGATGGGCAGCGTGAGATCTAGACCCCACGATGACCTTCGTGAGGAAGAAGCAAGCAGGGAGAGAGAAGTAGAGGAGGAATTTGGATTTCTCCTTTCTCATTCAAGTCATAGCTGTTCTCGTTTACAACTCGGACAGATATAGCCAACACACCCAACTCACACCAGCTGGCACGCAGGCCCCACCTATCACAAGGACAACACCCAACCACACACCTATCGCCATCCATCGGTCTGAACCCGATGATGGCACACACCTGAGTCTAAGGCGTGTCTGCCTGCGTGACAAGAGATGTGCCCGAGATGGTTTCTCCGTCTTCTCCGCACAGTCGCAGAAGGTGGATGTGCGAGCTCCCACCCACCGCCATGTACAGGTGGGAGGGGCTGACGGCGAACGCGCCCGTCAAGCTCCTCAGCCTCGGGTCGAGATCCCCCATGGTCCTAGCCTGCTAGGGTTTGCACGAAGGTCAGGGAGGCGAGGCGCGGCGGGAGGGAAGGGGGAGCAGCGAGGCGAGGCGAGATGGGGCGGAGGGAAGGGGGCGTGGCGTGAGAGCAGCGAGGTGGTGCGGCACGGAAGAAATGGGGAAGGAGGAGGACGAGACGGGGCAGGGAGCCTACTTCTTCGGGTCGGGGTCTGGACCGAAATCGTATCTATCGGCCTATCGTATTGTGCACGCAAAAGCAAAGCTGGCCAACGGGCCGGGCCGGCCCGGCCCGGTGCTAAACGGGCCTATAACCCTTCTTTTTTTTAGCATAACCTGACGACCGAAAGTTAACGAAAATACAAATTAGCTAAATTATGAGGCTCCATATTATGTTCCCGTCGCTCGTGGTTGAAGATTGTTGTCCCAAAGAATTGGTTCCTCATATTTATCTCCTTAAGCAAAGCACCATACCTAGGACAAAGTCCATCGTGTAAGTTATCGATGACTTCCAAGCAGTCTGTGGCAATTTGAATGCTTTGCACCCTAGCCTAGCATGAGATCGCTAGCATAAGAAAGGTCTTCAACGCAGGTTAGTGCTTCCAAACTGTGGTGGAGATTTTCTGACTTCCAAATCTTAACTTTGTCCTCACTTTGAGTCACTTACGTGTGGACAACACAGGTAATGGGACCCACGTGTTAATGACTCACCTGACTTGATCAGAGAATATGCGCCGCCAAACTTGTTGGGTCAGTACGCTCATCAATAACTTTTTGCAAATGACCGCCACATACCCTCGACGACGCAACTGCACCATCATAGTTCATTTTAACGAATGGCTGAACAACTGCAACTCTGTTATAACTGGTGTTGGACCACTCTTTGGGTGAAAGCCTCTTCAAGATCAGCTATGAATTTAGAGACAAAACCAGCAATCAACATTGGACTTTCAAACGCATTCTCATGGATCAGCCTTTCTTCTAGATTTTCACATTGCCCACAAAATCACCAGAACGTGGATGAAATCTGAACCCAAAAAACTCCTGCATAGAGAAGAACCACTGCTGAGGGTTATGTATAATGTTTATTGCAATGTATCCGACAATAAAGATGATCCCCTTTCCTATGAGCATCTCAACCGGCACTCAAAGCACCCAGAAGGCTCAATGGGTCCGCACGCAAAAATTGCCACCACCGACACTACATCTGTACAGTCCAACTCAAAAATTATCCGGCACCTTCGAGACCAACCCGGTAGTTGGGTGCCAGCTCTGGAGCGCCGGACTACGTCCGAACATGACCTACGGCAGTCAGGATCCTCATTTCATACACACGGCGTGACACGTGCCGGTATTCATTTGCCCCCAACCTCGTTCTCCAGTTTACTCTAGCCACCACCGTCACCCCTGGTCGTCACCAACTCACCATGGGGAGCAATGTTCGGCCCGACTGTCTGAGAGCACCAAAGGCAGAAGACACAGCTCGGTTCATGGCACAAGGTGCAGCGAAAGAATTGACTGAAATGTTTAGGATTATCTATTGAATGCATTGGAGATGGAAAAATTGCAGGTGATGTATAAAGGTGGACATGTTGGAGTGTGCAATGTTGTACTTACAGATGTGGCAGATTAAGACATGTGACTTTGGCACGCATTTTTCGGTGTTTAGGATTATCTATTGAATGCATTTTTCGGTGTACTTACGGATGGCTAATTCTTACAATGACATCAAAGTGTTGCAACGCTCTCCGGTGTTTACGAGACTGGGTGAAGGACAATATCCGGAGTGCAACTATGAGATCAATGGCCTCCAAAATGACGATGGGTGCTATCTAGTATATGACATCTATACTCGTTAGTCGACATTTATGAAAACAATCAACAACTCTCTCGGTGAGGCAAACTCATCCTTTGCAAAGAGACAATAGTGTACGGAAAGATGTGGAGCGAACAATGCTCCAAGTCCGATTTGCGGTTGTGTGTTACCCTTCTGTGGTTGTATGTGGTACCCTTCTCTATCATGTTAGCCACATCAGATGTAGGATCATGAATGCTTGTATTATCATGCATAACATGATCACCGAATGTGTGCGAGATATTAATATGTTGTTCGATCAGCAGCTTCAATACCATGCCATCTTGTTGAGCCAGACGGTCCATTAGGTTTAGATAGGTCGGCCCATTAAACTGGAAGGTGGGCTCGTGTTGGCCCATTTGTCCCATTTTCATTCATATACTTGTTGGGGCCGTTGTCTGCCTATTTAAGCTTATTTAGGAAAGGCACTAGACAACCCACTAATTATCGAAAATGTTTACGAGTGGCCCAAAAATATTCGGCATGTGAATTGGATAAATTAATTTGGAAAGGTTAATTAATTATTACAAATATCAACCAAATTACACTGGAGTTCATGAAGCACAACACAGATTAGACGGAAAGTACTCTAGCCAAATCTTACAACATGCAGTAAACAAAATTCGAATCTTAAGAGTTCGGACTAGACTTCGCCATAATCTTCTTGGCTTCATCAATTTCATGTCTTTATTTATCAATGGTTTTGATAGAATCTGTGGTGCTTTTTTTTTAACTTTTCCACACAGATTGAAGAGTGGATGTAGTTTTTTTTCTATTTTCAGTAGAGTATCAAGATATGTATCACCTAGATTGATTCTGATGGACTTCAAAGCAGGTAGAATGGTTCAACATTATTCTAGAAAGGTGTCTCGGAAGATTTTTGGATCATCCCCTCAGAGGAATGCCATCCTAGTTTTAACTATAGTATGAAAACATGTGAGAAAAAGTTACAACAATGGAACTAGATAACAAATACTCCCTCCGTCAAAAAATAACTGTCTTAGATTTACCAAAAAGTGAATGTATCTAGACATGAAACATGTATACATATATCTACTTTTGTTAAAATTTGAGACACTCATTTTGAGACGGAGGGAGTAGTTACAAGGAGCCGAAATCCGTTCTCGAGCAATGTCTGACGAACTGCCCTAGAGCCAAAGTCGTTGCTCACGACCCGCACAGTGGCTCAGTGGCATACCGCGTAAGCAACAACAGCCTAGCATAACTTTCGTCCCATTGTAGCCTGTACCCGTGCATGTGGTTACTCTGCCATGTCTATAAGGCAATGATGCGCTCTTTTAGCCATCCAATTGTGGCCACAAACCTTACCTATATACAAATTCATTAGCCGGTTACAAAACACCAACAAACAGTAAAAAAAGTCCGACAAAACAATCGGTAAATCAGCAGGGGGAACAATCGGTAAATCAGCAGCAGGTCCGCAAAACAGGCAACAAAACCCAGCTCCGCCAACCACAAGGCAAGCGAGCAAATCAACCATCATCAGCAATAACGCAAAGATAAACACTCGTTAAAGAAATCTGAAATCCAGAGGACGAAGAAGCAACATCTTTCAGTTTGTACGTACGTTTCTGCCAGTTTTCTGCCGATCGTTTTGGTCCATCGCTACCTCGATCGATCGCCTCGCGCTAAGGCCCATCTAACTTGCCCCGGCCCAGCAGATGAACTCCCAAACGGCAGACGGTCGCTCCCTCCTAGGTCGTGCAATTTTCATTTGAACGCATCGTTCTAGGTTATTCACGCACTGGAACCCTGCCGCCGTCACCGCCGCCACGCGACACCGGCCAACGCCGCCTACCACCCCACGCCGCCGGACGCCTCCCTAGGACCTCTCTACTCCATTTCCTGGCCGCGGGATGGTCATCTCTCTCTTCCGTCTTCGCCCTAGCTCGCTGGCCCGGATCGATCGGGCCTCGCTACCGTTTCAGCGGAGGCTAGAGCCGGAACTCGTAGGACGCCGAGAGGTCCACGCCTCACATTCTACCTCCACGGCGCTATTCCGCCAAAAGCCGTCCAAGCTTGAGGCGCCCCGCCTCCGGACTCTGTCCGTTTTGGAAAGGCGTGGCATCGTCGACATAGCCTACGCCACGCTGCCTCCCTGCTGGCCGTGATGGAACTCAAGGTTGATGCTCGATTGCCCCGCAGGCCTAGATGCACGGGCGGAGCGAGCTGGTGGCCCGGCTAGCGCCCGGCGGTTGAGCGGGGCAGGGGAGGAGGTGGAGGCCCAATTTCTTGGCGCCTTTTCTTGCTGGGTCGCGAGAGTTTCAGTAAATTCAGAAAGCGGAAATCCTCTCAGGTGCTGATTCTAATTGCGTCCAATAAAGTTACTCTCTACTGCTAAGTTTGTCCGGATTGAAGATATGTGTATGTGATGCTTAATTTAGATAAGATGCAGGAGTGATCATGAAGACACTAAAGATCTTCATGTGTAGCTGAAACATAACTGAAAATGAGGAGGACGAGGATGATGGGATTTCTGTTCGTGAAGTGCTTAAGAATATGATAGGCAAGAGGGAGAATAGGGATGATGGGGAATTAGGCAATAATTAAATTAAAGCAAACAGAGTACACGACGTGGGCTTGACTTCGTTTAAACCATGGAGTACATGGAGAGTGAGGATGATAGTGACAGCTAACAGTATGGATGTATTTATAGATGGTAATGATTGTTAAAAAAATTCTTCAGAAGGGTCTGAAAGTGAGGAAACAAAGGAGATGAGGGGCGGCACCTGCTTTGCGACAATAGCCTGGCGTGGAGCAAATTATCCACTCGGTGTGCCGGCTGCTGCTCCTACCGCGTAATGCTGTCGACAAGCGGAAGCTCCCTCGTAACACCTCTGCTGAGCGTCGGCGGATGTTCCTGGCTGCCGTGGGCGCCGACGGCGGCGGATTATTCGTACATAGGTGTAGGTAATATGTTTGAGCGCTATCAGGTGCGATTTTTTGATTTCATTGTCCAAAATTGAGCACTGTGCTATTTGATTAATGCAGTTCTCCGTGGGGGTGGCTAAGTAGATGCATATAGTATGACAGATCAAAGAACTGGCTAGCGCTGATCCTAATATTTTGGTCCATAATGAATATTTAGGCTGTGATCAATTTTTTATTTGGTGCACTCAGTCTATAAGTACTTTGGGCTCCAGTATTATAAGTTTTTTTAGAAATACAGGGATCGCATCCCCAGTTCCATTGATAAGCTCAACGAAACCCGAGCGAGGTGATACACGGTGACGAACAGTAAGTAAGTTTTAACAAAAGCAAAACAGAGCTCAGCAAGCTGGCAGGCCTAAAGAGAAAACTAGCAGAAACTAGGGAAAGCTAAAGAGACATGAGTCTGTTCTCAAAACTACGGCCGCATCCAACCACCACGCAGGGTGTGGAAACAAAGCAGAAATATGAAGACGACTGGCAACTCGAACGAGGAAGTTTTGAACTTCCGGAGCTTTTTTCTGCAGATGTTGCTTAGATGGAGGCAACATCCAGCGTCGACGTGGGGGTAGTCCAGGTGCTCGCCGGCGCACGCTTCTTCAGATCAGGCGACCTTGGCGTGTCACTTCCTTCTTCATCAGAGGCAGGAGCCATTTGGTTTAGCGGCGGGAACTTCTTCAGCCACTCTCCAGGAGGAAGGGGGATCTCAGCAGCGCCGAGACCGTGGCACAGAAGTCCTCCACTTGCGGCATCATCTCGTCCTTAAAGATCAATCTCCATCTCTTCAGAGACGATAGAAACAGGAACCAAACCTGTTTAACATCAAGCCAAGGCTTACCATCAAAAATCATACTATTTCTCAGCTTCCAAATACTCCAAAGGACACTGGAACAAACTGAGTTAAGAACTGCATGCTTTTTATTTGCTATCCAAAATTTGGCAACCGAAAAGTAATCAACACCAATCTCAAGCTTTAAGAACTTAGAGACTACCGGCCAAATTTGCTTAGCAACTATGCAACCAAAGAAAAGGTGATGCACCGATTCAGGTTCTGAGCAGAAGACGCAGCTTTCAGGTTTGTTCATGTTTCTCTTCTTGAGATTATCTCGTGTCATGAGTTTATTGTGGGCAAGAAGCCAAAGAAAAGTATGGATCCTGGGAGGAACCGATAACTTCCAAATCGAAGGAATGTACATCGGTTGGACCCCCCAAAATTAATGATGGCATAAAGGGAGGATGTAGAATACACTCCCTTATCACTGTATTTCCAAACAAGGGCATCCTCTTCTTCTGTCAAAGACAGACTGGAAGCAATCCCTTTGATCTCATACCATTTTTGTAACATGTCAGGAGAGAAATTCCTTCTAAACGTCATCCTAAGCTGAGCCCCATCCCAGACTTGTTTGACAGTTTTTCCCTGATCATTACAGATAATGTAAATGTCGAAAAATTGGACAGAAAGCGGGGAGGTACCGCACCATGTGTCCTCCCAAAATCTTACTTTTTCACCATTTCCTACCTTCCACATATAGCCAAATTCTACACTCTTCACAGCCCACATGAAACCTCTCCAGAATTGAGAGGTGCCAATTGTTTTGCTACCGAAAACGTTCGGACAGTTAGTGTGATATTTGGCATCTACCATGGTTTTCCAAAGTTTACCATCATCCTTGGTGTATCTTCTCAACCAAGAACCTAGCAAACACAGGTTAATATTTGCCAAGTCGGGATCCCTAGGCCTCCATACTCTTTCTTTTTACAAACTAGTTTCCAGTTGGCTAAATGCAGCTTCATGTGGCCTTCAAAATCATTCCAATGGCAATTTGCCATCTGAGTGTTAATGAGGTCTAGAGCCCACTTGGGGAATTTAAAAAAAGATAGCAAATAAATGGGGATACTTGCTAGAACCTGAATGTGTGGCCTCTTCTTTTACAGAATGACGTGGAACTGAAATGATAGAATCTGACTCGCTTAAGGTGTTCCCCTCAGTGATAACAATCAGTTCTATCTTCCTTGACTTGCACATTTGCTACCAGGCTGCCTCAGTTGTTAAGTCAACAACGTTTTCGTGTGAAAAATCGTTAGCATCCAGTATTCTGGTATATATCCATAAATATACGATATGGACATGATCCCTGTGAGTCAATTTGTTGACTTCTATTTCAATTAACACAACATTGTTCTGTTAGTTTCATTGTAATGGTATTCCGCAATGACTGGCTTGCTTAATCTTGTCAGATGCTAAATTGACTCTTAAAGCTTAGTGTTCTTTCCAATCAAAAATAATTATATCAGGATATATCTTCCATTGTATTAGGAAATCTTTTAACTGCACAACAATAGAGATAGCTGAAGATAGACTCTTCCTCACACAAATAATGCCACCCATAGGATTATTTTGGAAGCAAAAGTGGCACGAAAGGGTTGACCTTTCTACATGACTAGGTGTCCTATGAACAAAATGTATTGTATAAAATATTGCATTGAAACAGTTTGGTAAGATTAGATGGTGTAACACCATATGATTGTTTCTGACGGGTATCTGCAACAGATGCTCATTCTGCCTGAAGTCTTGCTTTTCTTAACATGTTATAAGCTAAAATACTTCTGTACATGTTACCTTTATCTGTACAGTGTATGTGTATTTCCGTAGCACTTACAGACTTGTAAATCAAGATGCATTCAAGCTCTTGATAATACAACTTGTTTCTAGAGAAATTTGTGCTTTATATTTTATCACCTTTGCTTCTATTATTCCAGTTCATTGAAAAGGATTTAAAACAAGGCAGTTCCATTGCTCTAGGCGACTACTAACTGTGGTGAACAACTTCATTGAGAATGCACAGAAGGACATGGCTACGGTACTGAGACAAGCAAATAGGGCTAAAGAGGCCATCGAAGCAATAAGAACCTTCCATCGTCGTTGTCCTAATGAAGCTCAGGACTCCCTTGACAATATTCTTATTGACTTGTACAAGGTGTCTCGGTCCTGTAAATTTACTTATACAAGCTAAATCCTTCTGAATTGCATGGTATACATAATTCTTTTGAAAGCATCATATTTCTAAGTCAGATTTGATAACCTATGTTTTTTCTCGCAAGGATGCATGATCAATAGGACCAGGACATGTATGCACCAATATTATATATTTACTAGGAAACACACCCGTGCGTTGCAACGGGTAGAGACATTTCGATCTAATACGCAGATAGATTACACTCTTAAACTTACACAGAATAGACAGCAAGTCAGAAAGTATAAAATATGTCTGTGTGTTGCCACGGAGCAATATAAAATTTATTTATTTATTATGGATCAAATAATCTGTACATACTACAATTAAATTGGAATCGGTGGTGGACGTAAGAACTTACGTCGCCCTATCCCATGACGAATTGGAAAGTCAACCTGAAGTCTTGCTTGTGCGTCGTGCCTTTTTGCATTCAACGGAATGAAATAGTCGATCCCCGTGATTTTTTTTAACGTCGCTTGCTCTAGGCCCTAGGCCCACTGCCCATTGGGTCCGTGTCTTAGATGAACCAGTTTTTTCTCTTGTACGACGCGACGATCAGATCCCACACAAAAGTCGTTCAGTTCACCACTCGCCAGCGAAAATTGTGCTGATCGATGGATACCTCGATCGGTCGGGTGGCCGGTGTATATATAGAGCAGTCGTACGCGCTCGTCGACCTGGAGACCGGACCGGACCTGATACGGTTAGGCGTTGGATTGTACGGGCTGGGCTACCGTCGGATCGTTCCTGAATTGAATTAGGAAACCGACCGTGCGATCCTGAGTCCTGGTTTCTTTACCGATCGCTGATAGTTGATTTTTTTTCCACGTTGTTTGACATACCGCCGCCAACCATCACCTTTACTCGTATTATATAGTAGAGATATTTTCTATTTTGTTCAGTCCACTGATTTTATATTATACTGATTCTATCTTACAGGGATGTTCTCACAAGCACGGTGGTGATTTGGGCGTTTCCAACACTTAAATTGACGAATAATTGGGGATATAATCAAGTTCAAGCTTGACCAGCTGGCCAAACCATGTCGCCTCATTCTCTGGCGCCAAACAGCAGGCCAGCTTCTCATTGTCTCGCGCCAAAATAGCAGAGGCATGCAGCAATTTTTCGGCGACTCGACACCATGGCTACTATAATGGCTAAATACCCGACGTCCATCATGCCGAAGACATCAACCGTTGCCAACGGCCATCATTGTCCACTGTCGCCTCTTTCAGAAATCCTCTAAATAAACCTTTGTGTTTCAGTGTTACTCCCTTGTGGACATGGAGTAGTAACATGCCTGGTAGTTGCATGCTTATGTACTAAAGTTCCATCATCACTTCAACGTTGATTAAAACTTGTGGAAGTGTGGATTGATTAAATTACGGGAAAATGGTTTAGCAGCAGCCGAGGTGCATTTGTATTTCAGTTTGATTCTTGTGTGAAATTTGCTGGTTGATAGTGCTGGTAGTCATTGGCGGCACACCGTCTTTAGGGATGATGCCGTCGTTCAAGGCGACGAGCGGTCTTCAACGGTGATCCACTGGCCGTTCTCCCTGGCCAAAAGGAATTTGATTTCCCAGTGCTTGAAAATGAGAAGAATGTTTGTTGTTTGGCACAAGATGTTGTCCGGCGAGCAGATGCAGCTGGTTTGCCATTCATTGGATCACTTGTGTCGCATAAGTAAGGGCTGATGTCGGTACAAAAACAGGTCAATCAAGAACTCCACGCCATTTGGATTCAATTGTTGTACGGGTTTTAACATATAAAAAGGTTGTTCATTTGATTTATCGTGACGCCGTAGCAACGCACTTTCAGTGGATACGATTAGCCTTTAGAATAGCACTTGAATGATGCTTCCAAGGAAGCAATATGTTCATTATATTTATAAGAAAATAATTTAACTTTACATAGGTTTTAGTCATATAACTGGGACATGGCTGTAGAATTCATTTTTGCACTAATTTGTGGTGGAGAGTGAAAACGAGAGAATAGAAACGAGACAAGTGTGGAGACAATCATGAGAAGCTGACTCTATTCAGTTGGTATGTGAAGAACAATAGACCGAGCGAGTCACATGACTAACGCTAAGCATAACGGGCCGAGTTTTAGGGCGTTTCTACTCAAAACATTTATTATGCCAGTTTATACATTGCGAGGGCGATGTATATGGGAGTTTCTTCTTGAAGACATATTCATGATATAAGCAAAGTGGAATCTTAGTCAACAAGATAATTGTAGTTTCTATGCAGATTATTCAATTTATAAGTTTTAATCAATTTAATTATGGAAAATTAGAATCTTATCGTTTTTTGCAATATTATTTGGTTATATCTATCTTATATCTCTACTATATAATACTAGGAAACGTGCCCGTGCGTTGCAACGGGAGAGAGAACATTCAACTTTTATAGAAAAACATAGGTGCCGTTCAAGCCCCGAACTTTTTAATTCATTGTTATATCCAGTTTCATCTGTCTAAATAGCACCCAAGATAAGTGTAAACTATAAATAATAGTAGTATAAAGTTTCAAAGTCGATAGAACCCTCCAAATAAGGTTCAAAAAAAAATAGAACCCTCCAAATACAAACGCCATGCTTTCAAAAGTCATCAGCTAGCCACCTGTCACAGGGGCTGTATATCCAAAAGAAAATGAAAGGAAATTTATCAGTATAAGCTAAAATGAATGCAAAAGTGCAAACCTTGGAGAAGGAAATTGTTGAGTAAATCCAGTCGTCTTTTTTTTGCGGGGAAAATCCAGTCGTCTTAGCTAGCCATTTAGTATTAATCAAAGCTATCGCTATTGTTTCTTGCAGCTACACGTGTAATTTTACTATGCATGGCACTTTCATCCTAAAAGAACCACGGATGTATTGCAATAAACACATAGATGCATGACATTCAGAAATTATCAGAGCACAGTTCAGCTGGTTTTTCTTTGTGTCTCGTATAACTCATTGACCGATAACACTTGTCAGCCTGTATCAGCCGATAGCTTAGAATCGGTGGTAGCAATTTCCAAAAATCTCACCAAAGACCAGTGTAATCTTCCATGCCAAATGAATTGTGCCTTTCCTGTACCCGACGAGGCATCAGATATCTCATCTTACCGAGAAATTCACAGGCACCGAAAAAAAGACTAACTCAAAAGCACCCAAATCCTCGCTCAATCTCAACGCAGTCCAATAAAAACAGATCCACTCCCCAAATTCACACGGAAACACCGATCAACAGCGCAAAAGAAACAATATACGCATCTGAAACAGAGCAACATCAATCTCTTCTTGTCTATCCACCGCCCCAGGCCCCATCGCAGTACTGCCCTCGCCAACTCTGAGCCCAACCACCGCCCCAATCCAGCTCGCGGTGTGTCCTCGTCGGCTCCCATCCTCGGCCATAGCATCATGTCGGTCTGCAGGGGAAAGGCGAGCCGCCGCCATGGATTGAAGCTGCCGAACGAGGAAGCACCATCAGATCTTGTAGGTCAGCGCGAAGTACGGCGGCAGTTGCCCGAAACTTGGGACGGCGGCAGGTGCCCGAAACTTGCGATTTGGCTATTGATCGAGGGAGTTTAGTCCTTTTTATACAGGCTTTCGGCAAGCCGAACGGGCAAAGTGCAATCCATATGGGAGATCTCATGGGAACGTGCTTGAATTCGGGTCGGAGCAGAGCGCAGACATCCATGGGTGTGTGGTCGAGTTCGGGTCGGAGCAGAGGTCCGAGACATGAGTTCGTGCTTGAGCAGGGATCGTGCTGGGGCAGTTGATCGCTAGAGGTGGAGGTGGGCTGGCTTTTGTTGAGAGTTGATGGGCTGGGCCGGCAGAGATGAGGATGTGAGCAGCGCGAGGACGTTTGTCAATGGACGACGGAAAAAAAAACGAACCGTTTTTCTGACTTACGGGTGGCAGTGGTGGGTAATTTTTGCAAACTTTAGGGGTATTTTGAACGACGTACGAGAAGAAGGCTTAATGCTTTTATCTCTACTATATAAAAGTATGGAGTGTCCTGTCTTCTGCTCGTCCGTCGTACGTTGTGGTTATTTTGCAAAAAGCACCCTGAAAGCTCTGGGACTCAACCCGCAGTCCACACTTACCGGTTCGCATCAAACAGGCCACCGAAAACAGAGTCAACTCCTTCACCCATCGTCACCATCCTCCCCCATCGAACCCTAGCACAGGGGTACCGCTGCCGCCGCCGCCGCGCCGCCCCTCCCGTCGAGCTCTCCGCCGCCGGCCACCCGCACGCCCCCTCCAGCAAGATCTCCGGTATCCTACCAAAAGATCTCAAGGCGCGGCAAGGTGTACGCACACCGTCGCACACGGCCCCTGCCCACATCGTCGTGCGCCCCCCTGCGAACAGCGCCGCCAGTCCGCCACCTCCACTGTCGAGTTGAGTGGGTGGCCGTCCGGTGGGGCGGGCTATGGCGGGGACGGCCGAGCGGGGGAGGTCGTGGTGCCTGAGCAAGAAGAAGATCGAGTGCGTCGCCGTCGAGGCGGGACGGCGTGGGCGCCGCCAAGGAGGCCACCTGCTGCTCCTTCATCCGCGGCGTCGGCCTGAGACAAGCTGTAATCGCCTGTTCTCCTCTGCTCCCCAATCTTTTTGTGTGCCAAATTTCATGTAAAGATCTCACGATTTGTAGCCACCACCACAGATCTCTTCTCACCACTTTGTTTGCACAAATCAGAATCAGGAGACGGCGCCGGTGCACGAGCGAAGGCGGCAGCGCTAGGGAGACACGGTTCCATGCATGATGGATTGATGGCAGTAGGTGCCGGGGAGGCGCAGCATGTCCCTCATCTAGCCCCTCAGCGGAGGACCTACGGACTATGGACACATGAAGCTTTGCTCGAGTGATGATCTTGTGACTAGCTGCACTGCTGCATTACTGCTGCACGTTCACCGGCCTCCACCCACAACCACAAGGGAAAACACCGTCCGACGGTGCTAGAGAGATGAGAGACTGACGATGAGGCAGAGGTCCCGTCTGGTTTCATGTGTCCCTAGGGTGGCCGTGATCCCTCCTTCATGGTACGTGGCCATAAACTTCCCTTTACCCTTGCTGCTAGCTAGCACCGTTGGGAGTTGCAGCTCTTCAGACTTCAGATTGCATTAATGTTGTTCCAAGGCACCACTTATAGCAGCAAAATCTGATGTCTTACGTATCTCATAGTAATTCATGTATAGTTAGAAGTAGTAGCTCTGATGTTTTTGTTCTGGAATCAGTGGTTTCCCCATTCCAAGATGGAAGGTTTTTGTATTCAATCAAAAAAGTAAATTGTGTTAATAATTCATGTATATTTAGAAGTAGTCATCTACTCGCTGCAATTTTATTTTATTTGTGATTCCTTCCTCTAAAGTTGTTTGCTAATGCATTAGCCTAACCTGATATTAATTAGGCTGGAGAGCGCTGACGTGGTGAACGCCAGGTGTCTCGAACGCCTACTGTCGGAATGTCTCAGTGCTACCGGTGGATTCTGCACAAAAGTCATTGACGATGTCCCCATGCTGAGCTTATTCAGATACTTGGAGCCAGGAAAATACGCATTAGAGATCAAGAGACATTGTCATCTTGGTACACGTCCAGTTCAGCCTCCAAATGATCTTACAATTCTGCTCTATTCACATAAATGTCTTAATCAGTTGAATGTCTAAACTTTCTTGCTGAATTGGGTGTATTCCAGGAGATTAAGACAAGTGCAAGCATGATGGTCACAAGCGTGAATACCCTTATCTTGAAAGTGCACTTTGGAGTCCACAATGACGTCAAGATGGTGACAGCCTTCCTCAAATGTGAGGCACGAACATCATGGTACTAGCATTACATTCTCATATTGCTTCTGCTGCATGATCCATTACTTGCTTAAATGTTCACTAATTTAAATTTTCAATTATTGGCTGTCTGAAAAGTTGTGATTGAAACACTGGCAAGATCAACCTGAAGTTCTATACAAGGTAAGAGTTGGATATGTTCTCTACTTCTGTTAGTAGTTACAACTGCTATTATTCCTAGCTACTCGAATGTTAGTTAACGCTGTTGTTGTAGTTTGTTCGAAAGTTGTCTCAGTTCCGTTTTCAGATCAGCGGATCATTGGACAATGCTTCTATGTTAATATGTTGAAGATTGTAAGTACAAAGAGTTTTGTGTCATTTGTTCATGTGATGTGGGAGATGCTGTAGCTCTAGATGTGTAATACGTCAAGACTGGTAGTTACAGATGCTTCGATTTGTTTTACATGTTTGCCTTAATTGTCAACCTATAATAGTATGTGGGTAATGCTTCGGAATGACCTTTCTGTTTATTTGCACATAAAGCATTAGTGTATATTAGTAGGATTATCTGAATCCAGCTAATTATCTTGTATAATTCTACAGTTATGTATTTTTTTTAATAAGATGCATATTTTTTTAATGGAGTTTTGATTTTCTCCGGAGATGGACGAAGAAGATGCAATAGTGGAAGATGCAATAGCAAGGTAATTGTTTCCTACCGTATTTATTATTCCACGTTTATTTTGTGTAGGCATAGCTATCTTGAATCATGGTCCACTTTTCTGTTCTGTGATTATTTCATTCTCTATATCCAATTATCGATGGCTATTTTCTAACTTCCATAAATCTTGGGGTGTGTAAAAAAAATGCAAATGCATGTAGTTTTGCAAATTTGCACTGTAGTGCGGCCTTGGACTTTAGTCACTCTCTGTAAGAAATCTTGTTTGCATTGGACTTTGGTTACCATCTATGAAAATAAACAACAGCAAATTCACAAATGGTCTATGAATTAGTTGTGGTTCAGCCTCTCTCCATTGGCGAATTCGCGAGTAAAAAATCAGAAGAGGTACTAGAGCTAGAAAAGAGAGTAGTTCTTTCGATGATCCCTTGTCTTCAGAAAATAAGATCGACCATAAGGACAGCTTTCCTGATAGGAAGCTCAATCAGTCCAAAGCTGGTTCAGATTCTCAAGGCATCACTCGTGATACTTAAGTTAGGCTGCGAAATGCTTTACTAGAAAAAGGCAGATTTGGTTATCCAGGAAGGCCAGTAGTTTGGTAATGGAACTTGTGTTTCTTCTACAGATAAATGCTCAGCTGATGGTCTGTTGCTCGCATCAAAGCAGAAATGCAAGGAACAAATATGCTCTATTGTGTCCGACATTAATGGGCATCATGGACCTGAAGGAGATGGCACTTTTGGGGAGTTTTCCTTATGATATGTTAACTACAGTTCTTTTGGGGAGTTTGTCCGACATTAATGGGCAGCATGGACTTGAAGGAGAATTCCGCTGTAGAAATTATCTGATATTTATGTGCTGCTCAATTCTCACCCAGTCTGCCTATAATAGATGTCTCTGATTATGTCATAGAATTCATGTTTTTTCCTTTCCCTTTTTCTTTTTGTTCTTCGCCCCCCTTTCCTGAGTAATAGCCTAACAGATCCCTTGGAAAAGGCTTTGTATGTTACTGATGTGAGGTAATTGTCGATAAAGTCCAACGTTTACTGGATGAATGTTCCCTTGATGGTTTCAAAGATAAGCAACATATTCTTTTACCAGTTTCCACATGTTGAAGATAAATTTATTAGATAGTTATAAGTTTGTAGCCATAGATGGCCGAGTTTTGCTAGAATAGTACTGTACTAGAGACTTTCCGAGAAACGTGAATTTGTGTGTATTATATTTTCAAGTGTGGTAAGTAAAAACTTAAGAACCCAGTGTCAACGCCTGCGAATTAAAATGTGCTTGCTTTTCTTCATCTTAACACAGGTGTATACTATGTTGTAATATCAAATAAGATAATTATGATAATGTATTCCAGTGCAATGTTCTACAAATTAACCCGTGGTCAGCTCTCCATGTGGACCTTTAGGTGAGGAAACACTCTGATATCGAAATTGTTAATTAATCAGTCGACAAAATTCTTAAAATATGATTGTTTTAAGATGGGTTGGGTGACGTTTCTGTTTGAATCAATGGTGGCTATACCGTTCGAAATATAACATCTAAACTTTTAAATGTTGTATTTTCTGTAATATAACTCATATTATGTTAGTAAAATTGCCACCAATCTGGGGACGTTCGTAGGACCTATAAACTGACCGGAGAAAGTACATGCTAGAGTCACCCGTGGCAACGCACGGGCATTTAGCTAGTTATTAGGTATAGATTGCTAGAGGTGATGGTTGGTATGTTTTTTTCAGTTTCCGATTCTGCCCTTGCGTTTAGGAGATATTACAGCACTGCCACCGCCAAGTGATTTACCGGTTCGTCATAAGAAAAAAAATCCCCAATCCTCAAGCGCCCCCCCCCCCCAGGAGGAGTACGCCCGCGTCGGCGTCTTCGACTGTGAGGCTGACCTCCCTGAGGCACCCGGTCTCCTCCGAGCAAGTGACGGTGGCCTCGAACTTGCACCCGCTGAGCACCACCGCGTACCGCACCAGCGTCTCGCCCGTGTACCAGTGCCTGTCCACGGCCACTGGCCGCCGGCTTGACACGTTCACCGCCCGGCCGCTGCGTGAGTCGACCACGATCCAGCTCAACTCCAGTTCCGACGGAGAGATGGAGGCCGCCGGCACCGGGTTCTTGCAGTCCACTGCGTCGACGCGGAAGGGCGACGTGAGGAACCAGGAGGAGGACGTGGAGGTCTCCACGGCCCGGGAGAAGATGGGCGCCCCCTTGTGGTAGACGTCCACGGCCGATACCAGCTCGCCGGGGAGGCACAGCTCCCCCACAATTTGTTCGTACACAGCTACGTCGGAGACAGCGCTCCCAGGAAGTCTCCTCCATCTTAGTCGGTCGGCGGCATCGCTAGGAGAGGCAGCAGCTGACAGCGGCGACGCCACGAAGTCGGATCTGGTCGGCCCTCGTCCTCGCAGGTGATCGAAGATTCGAAGTGTTCAGCGTGAATACAGCCTCCCCGACTCACATGTGCTACTTCTGAGCCATTCGTGCTGTGATTTTGGTCTGGATTTGGAGAGTTGGGTTGACCGATTTCAGTTTCTCGCTTTGTAGCAGGTGGAGCAGCATGTTCCGTTCGTTCTTCGGCGGCGCCGTCGACGGGCCTCCTCACCGAGATGCAGGCGATGGAGCCCATCAATGTCTCCGCCGCCTCCACAACCCCGAGGTCCCGCCCTTCCGCCTCCTCCTTTCTCGCGCTCACGTTTTCCATTGCGTCTCCCTGGGACATCGATGCCTCATCTTATCCACTAAACACAGTACCAACCGAAGGCAGCTTTCATGCTCACGACCTCCCACTCTCCCAGCCATCTCCTCTGATTTCGTTTTGCCTTTTTAGCCCAGATCTCATCCTCCTTCCCCTCTTAGTAATTGCTTCACCATATTATTGTGTTGTTCTGTTTCGTTTTCTGTTCTTGCCAATTAGTATGTGCATTGAAGTGAATATTATGCATCTTCCATTCTAATGTCATCGCTCTCTTCAGGTTGAGCAGAGGAGGAGCTCATGCCAAATGATTACAAGCATCCAAGGTTTCTTTCGGAACTGCGCCATTAGCATCAGTGGCCAGGTGCCGAGCAGCACCTCATATGATAGAGTCTGGCTGCTACAAGACCCGTTTGGTGAAGAGGCTCTTTGTAGCCATACCGTACAATTGTACATCTTAAATAGTACAAACTCAGGAAATATGTTGATGACAAAACATCAATTTTGTGGCCAGGAACTTAGCACCATATATGAGTCTAGCAAATTTGAGCTGAAGGATATGACAAAGGCCTCCCTGATGCTTTCACTGACAACAGCTTGGGTCAATAGATGAGAATATAAACTTTATAGAAGGAATATTCCCGACTGCCATCATTCAGCATTATGGATCATCTTGCACTTAATTTGTAATGGTGATATTGCCAACAATGTAATATAGAAGTACTAGCTTTTCAGGGTTTGTTGTAAGAAACAATTGCACTTAGCGTTTTATCGCAGCAATGGGCTAATCCTGTAAACAAAAACAAAAAAAGAGGAAATGTCTTAGTTAGTCTGCAGTTCTTCAAAGTACAGTTCGGTATATGTTTGGAGAACCATTTCCTGATTTAGGTCTTTTCTTTGTTTATTTCAGGTTGAAAGCCTTAGCTGTACTATCTTAATTTGGAGGCGTTTCATTTTAGGTGTTAAATTGGGGTGTAGCTAGCTTGGTTCGGAGTTGCATTTCATTGACTTCTTATTTGGTGAAGAATACATCAAAGATCCTTTCTCTCAAATCGAATGCCCCTTGGCAAGCCAGCGGACGTAAGCGACAATCAAGTTCTTCCTTTTGTGCTCTTCTTCTCGAACTCTGAGTGAGGAGATGAGATATGTTTACTGAGTATTATTCATGCTAAAAGAAAGTTTCATCATTCCAATGTAGCTTGATTCTTAGATTGGATGCTTGTGACTTTTTTAATTTCTAAAATACCTTTTCAGATAGCAAAAATTGTATATTTCTAGCCCACCACTTCGTATCTCTTTTACTGAGCGGCCATGAAAATTGAGGCGCACATGATATCAGAAACGGGTCCAATGCAGTTTCCTACAATGCTAATATTAAAGGCAGTTCATCAAACAACTGATATTCATCAGTTTAGTTACGCTAATTTGTGTTCTGGTCACATGGACAAAGCTATGTTTTGTGTTCCAATTAGTTTTATAAGATTGGGTTGAGTTTTGGTGCTTGTCGGTGTCTTTGTGATTTGAGGATCTCATGAATCCAGAGCCTCCATTTTGGAGCCTATCGAAGATTGTGTAGTGACCTTGTTGTTGTGAATTAGAGTTGCAAGATGCAAAATTTCCCAAGTTTGATAGGAGTAGAAAATCAGATGACAGAAAATATTTTATTCTAAGTTATTTAGTGATTATTTCTTAGCATTTTTCTATGTATACTTGACCGCAATGTCGTCACTATTAAATAGGAGTTGGACGTACCAACAGTACGTCAATTGTCTATCCAAGTCGCCCGAGGCCTCCCGCTCGAGGAAAAATTGCGCCAACATGTGGGCCACGCTTCCAGAATCGATGGTGAACCTTTCCTTTCTCCCTACCAATCTGATTTATAAGTTGCATTTTCCTAAATGATACTAACGTCGGTGCCTCTCCTATAGGCCCTATCTACCGGAGGCGATGTGTTGGATCAGACGCTGGTGTGCCTAATGGAGGCATTCTCTCGGTTAGACCTGGAGGACCTGTGGTGTGGTGTCATGTCGTGCTGCTGCTCATGGCGGGAGAATAATATATCACATCATCATGTTACACAAGTTTAGGAATTTTCTTGGCTAATATCTTGATATCGGTTTGTACTTAGTACCGGTAGGCACACCAAGGTATCAATGCTTTATTATTTCCTTATTCTGATCGGATGATACTTATTAGTGGTGTCTACGCATAGAAAAGGTCAACAGATGTGGTCGAATTTGGGCATGATTAAATTGGTGTCTATGCATAAGAACTATATCTGTGACTATTATATATGTCTCTCTTGTTGAAGTAATGAGACATGTTACTTGATTTTTACCACATTGATCGAATGTTCATGTCATATATGTATATAGAATTTGGATAATTGATTGTGAGCAGTATTTTTTTTTACAAGGTGCATGTTCTGACAGTGGTCACTTAGAATTCACTTAAACTTGAAATTCTTCAGGAGTACACAGATTAATGTTCTGGTTGCTTAAGCATAATGGAAAATTATATAAAATTTAGGATCTCCGTAGCAACGCACGGGTACTCAGCTAGTATTTACTAATTGGAGGCACCGTAGGAGGCTCCACATTAATCCTCAGAAACTACAATAAATTGTCCATCCGATCACGCTATTAATCATCTACAACCGTCGGATGAAATTACTCAAAGAGTCCTAGCCCGCTGTTCCACGTGCAGGCCCCTCACATTAATCCTGAAGGGAGTAATCCTGAAGGGAGTCGTGGTTTTCTTCTCTACCACCGCTTCGTCCAAAAAGGAGAAGGAAAACAAATCTCTAATCGTCGCGTTCCAGGCAATCAGATCTCTAATCGTGATGTTCAATCTCACCTCCATTGGTTCAGCCAATGCAAGATCGAGAAGTCGCCTCTGTGTCCAATGTCCTAGGCGGAGGCCGGCAGCAAAAACTGCGGAAGTTGGCGCCATCCACGCCGGGTTCGCTCCATCTGCCGTATAGCTGGATGGTATCTGCTACTTTGATCGGACGCCATTGTCACAAATCTCAGGTAAAAAACGGAATAACCTTTTTCCTGTCAGATCCATGTTATTCTTTTGATCTGGGCGAGATTGCAAGAGACGTCAAGCACATGGCAGCCATCATCAACTAATCAGCTGCCTCCTCTCAATCCAGATTGCATCGTGGGAAATTTGATCAACCAATTTTTAGGGGTCTTTCCAGGCGTTCAATTTGATATAGAAATTGTAGTGTACTACTCCGTAGCCAGTGTGATTGTCTGCATTGCTGATCTTGGACTTCTGTGTATACGGAGATATTGTCTGTCGTCAATCGTAGTATCATATGCTGATCAATATGATGCAATAATATTCGTCCAGTTTTTGTTTTGCTTCAAAAACTTTTGAACTTTTGAGTTAATTTTTGGAGCTTTCTATGCAGACTGCTGCTCACGCATTAGTTAAACCTAACCATGTTTGCCTATGGGCTATACTCAGCAACTGAATACGTAGTCCTGCTGGAGATCCACGTATGTGTGATGCTTCGACAGACTAGAAATGTGATACACTGAAGACTTGCGGGGTAAGTGAATATTTTCTTATTTATTAGTAAGTACAAATACTTTAAAATTTCTCATATGTACATTGGTAATACTAATTACAATTTCATCTCTTGCTGGAGTTATTTTCTGTTTGCAGATGTTGTTGTGTGGGTATTTCAAAAAAGGTTGTATGCAGTAAGAAGCCTAAAATATATACCTCACTGATTAAGGAATTTGCATCCTACCTCTAGCAGTGTACGGATATTCAGTTTGATTGTGTCCTCTGTATCCTCCTTTTTAACTGGCGACAAAACAATCACTGAGATATTATCTTATATATTTGGAACAGGGACCTTCTAAGTCTGTATGCTAGGATATGAAATGTAAAACCAAGGTGTCTATACAAATGTAAAAAGGCAATAGTAAAGTAGTGTTCGTGTTACTGAAAACCAACTTGAAATAGTAAAATCATGTTCTGATAGGTGTATTTTTGGTGCTCAACCAATGGCAGAAACTGCATTATCCTACTAATTCATTTCTTAATTATTTATCTTTGTGGTGGATTTACTTTTACCATTCTACTATTTTGTTAGAGTTGGAATACTAATATGTTTGTTTCTATGCACTAACTAAACTGAACTTTATGCATATATAGTTCGTGTACAATCTTGATTTCTATTTCTTCTACATTGCTTTATCAGAGGGACCTTTTATTTGGTGATAATACCTGAAATTTTGTCTTGACCTATGATTCTGTTATTCATCCCCTCATGTGTGTGGCTATTTCCAAAAAAACTCAAAACTTGCAGCAGGAGAGCTACTGATCTATAGTTTTTTACAAATTTACAAGCAGGTACTCCTAGGTCATTTTGAACTTTCCAACTGTGGGAGCAAAAGGAACGTGCAAATGTAAGTTCAGATCACACTCTATACTCTAGGTGAAGCAGATCCTAGCCTCTATGAGGTGGCGTAACCATGAAGTTCTACTAGAGAGACAACATCATAATAATTTTTAATTATTTGCTTCCATGTGTTAATTCTATGTCCTAAATGTTAGATCAATGTCAATCAGAGACTACAAAATGAAATTGTGAACCGAAATATGCTTATTGACCGAGTGCAAAGCATTTCACAAAGGTACTAGCATACACAGTCCACTTGGTGCTGATTTCACAGAGAATCGCCATGTACTAACATTCACGGAGTAAGGTATGCTTATGATCTTAGTGAGATCGGATTCAAAGTGTAATTTTAATTAACCTTAGATATATATTAGTATGTTATTTGGATTGCAATATTTCTGCTTCAAAAAGCCGGTCTGATCATTTTCTTGCATATATTGCTCCTGCAACCGAAATATGCTTTATATATAGACAAATGGCACAAGCTCCTGCTGCCAAGGTATTTTCCCTTTACTTGGCAACTTCTTGAAGTTGATTAGTCTGGACACTCAACTATCTGTTTCTGTAGAGAATAGCATGATAGGTCTTCTTAGATTCCCCAAAAAATCTTTATGTATGTTACTCCCGCTTTTATGCATACCAGTGGCTGGATACTTTTCTATATCTTCTATAAATTGTTTCAACAGTTGCCTCTAATACATATATGTTGTTGTGCACCTACTTTAGGATAAATTAAATTAGCTAGACTTAAGGATATAGAGATTCAATTAATTGGGTACGGAAGTTCACTCTCTTGGATGTAAAAAGGGCTTTAACAAATTCTACTCGGTATTAATGTATATCACTCTTTCTCAAAATACAGTAATCGTTTTTCTTATTACAGGTTTGCATTGTGCACTACTAGCATACACAATACATGCAAAAGAAAGATAATTTGAGAGGCGACAGGGAGGTAGAAGCCACTTTTTGGTAGGAGAAATCGGTGGCAAGGAGACAGCGGCCACAAACTTTTAGCGGAAACGGCGGCCATAGCGAGAGGACGGGGGAGAGCGGAGGCGCAGCGACAGAGGCTTGGCCCACACGGACGAGGTGGGATCCAGAGAATAACAGAATATCCATATGATGATGCCAAGTTAGTTGTATGTGCACGTCCTTGAAGTCATGTAAATATATTTATGTCTACCCATGTAAATGCAGAGGAAAATCAACAAAAAAAAGGTGCAGTATGAAATATCAATTTGTAAATGGTCGAGCTATATAATTTAAAAATATATCCATGTAAGCTATGGGGGAAGTAAGTTTAATAATATAAATCATTTCTCCTCTTTGGACTACAAATGAAAATTATCACATGTTTTAGCACCAATGGTTCAATAGTGTAAACCTTTTTTCCCTTAAAAATCATTCGAACATATATTATTTTTGTGCTCCAAAATTGCTAGCCCGTGCAGTCGCACGGGTTGACGACTAGTTTCTACAATGCACACCTTAGTTTTTCATGTGTAGCAAAAAAAAATTGAGCGACCCGTAGCAACGCACGGGCATTCAACTAGTGGAACGTAACGCGGCAGCGCCAAACAAGAAAATCAACACATATATGCCGAACCACCACGCTGTCCTACAACAAAGGACGAAGAATGACCATGCATGCATCCCCCGCAAAAAAAAAGAGAACAAAAAAAAGAATGACCATGCACGCAAACGAAGGGCCCGAGCATAAGAACCAGCCCCGAATACAAAGAACCACGAGCAACTAGACGCGGTGGCCAGGCATCTCGAGTTCTCGATCACCACCAGAAATAGAAGGGCATCATAATCAAATGAAGAAGAACAAAGGACAAGAAAACCACATCGAAAACAACCAACAATTAAAAAACGGAAGAGAAAAAACCCATAAAAAAGGGCAACCAGTTCCTTGGCAGGATAGATCCAGTCTTACGGGGCAGGTAGTTATTGTGAGTCATTAACGCCTTAGAGCATCTCTAACAGACACCGCAAATCGGCAAGAACTGCAAAATCCCGGCGAGTTTGCGGCCCGGGTCCAGTTCGCTGCGCAGATTAGAAACCACAATCGCGGCCCGGCCTGTAAACGATTTCCTGGCCTCCGCAAATGTCCACCCGCGACCGCTATTTAAGCCGTTCGGTCGCCGAAATGAAGGCCAAAACCCCCCCTCCGCCGCCGAACCCTAGCCGCAATTCCCCACATTTCTCGCCGCCGGCCACTCCCCTCTCTCTCGCTCCAGTCGTCGATTGCCGCCTCCACCGCCACCATGGACAACCTCTCGCCGGCCCTGCAGCAAGAGCGGCGCCTCTGCGTCGCCGCCGACGCCGCGCGGAAGCGCTCGTCCCGTAAATGGACGGGGAGGGGGCTCCCGGTGCCGCCGTCGCTTTTATGGAGGAGTTCGACATCCTCCACGGTCTCCTGCCGCCGCCCGCGCCTCCCGCGCCGCCCGCGCCTCCCGCGAACTCCGGCAGCTGGACCCTATCCTCCTCCGGCAGCTGCACCCTATCCTCGGGCTCGTCGCCGCGAACTCCGGGCTCGTCGCAGGCGCGCGAGGTCGCCGTCGACGACGATGGTTTCGAGGTGTATGATCCGGCCGCTTTCGAGGGCTCGGTGACCTGCGAGGACTTCGTCCCCGACGACTTCCTCGAGACGGTGACCGGCGCGGTGAAGGCGCGGTCCGAGGAGCAGGACCGCCTCCACCGCGAGCAGGAGGCCTCCAAGGCGCGCGAGAAGGGCAAAGCCGTCGTCATCTACGTCGACGACGACTCGGAGGAGGAGTGAAACCACTCCGGCGACGGCGCGGCCGCACCCTGCGAGCTCCGGTGAGCTGATTTTGGTCAGTTTAGGGTTAGGGCCGCGTAGTCTAGGTTTTTATTTTGGTTATCCCTTATGTAATGAAGAACTGCGATGAATCCGGTGAGTATTCCGGTCATATGTAAATGAAGAACTTGCAGATGAATTTCCCGCGAACTTTGAATTTTAAATTTGCAGTTTCAATTGGCATGTCTGATCTGCGCGCGACCGAACTCGGTCTGCAAACAGGTTTTCTACAACCTGCATCCGGGGTTTGCAGGTTGCGAATTTGCGGTGTCTATTAGAGATGCTCTTATGGTAGCATCATGATGTGGACCAACTGCTAGTGTTCTACTTCTCCGGCGACGTCAGAAGATGTGGATGCTTGATAGTTGTGGTGACGGCGGTTTGCAACAGTTTAATCATTTGTTTTCTCCTAGTTTATGTTGCGGTGTCTAAATATTTCCTAAATCCCACTCAAATTTTGTTGTTACTTTAATTTAAAGAACTATTTGCTCTCTATCCACGTAAAATTAGAACTTATAAGGATAATTATACAACGATTTCGTAACAATGATTGTTCAACGATAGTTATTCCGCTAAGATAAATTTAAAATATAATTTTTTTTCCATATTTTCCAACTGTACATAAAAATTGATCTTTATCAAATGAGTTTTTGCGAAGAGTGCAGCGAGATATTATTTTAGGATATTTAAACAAATTTCCAAAAAAAAACTGCTAAATGATACATATTACAAATTTATAAATGTCTTCCGAATCTAATCATTTCGCAAACATGAAAAGAATTCAAATATAAATACTTTCCCAATTTTATCAATTTTTTGAAATCTAAACAACCAATAAGTGTGAACTTTTTTTTGAATTCCAACAGTTTTAAAATCTGAACAATTAAAAAAAATTCTCAAATTTACCAATTTTTTTAAATCTAAACAACTAATAAATGTGAATTTTTCTTTGAATCCAGCAGTTTTAAAATTTGAACAATTTTTAAATGCAGATATTTTTAAATATGAATTTTAACACACGGGCGGGGCGTGTCGACGCGCCATCTTGCCTAGTCTCTACTATAAAAGTATGGAGTGTGTCGCCGTTGTTTTGCAATTTAGTCCCTCAAGTTCAGACAAATTAACCCGCACTCCAACTTATGCATCTTTCAGTTTGCAATTTAGTCCTCAAAAGTGACGACGCGCCGCCGTCCTGCCCGCGCGCCTCGCGCTCGACGACGACCTCGACCTCGACTCCTCGACCGCGCCGCCGCCATAGTTTCCGCTCGTCCAGATCCAGGCCTGTCGAAAACAATCTTCTCTCACCGCTTCCAGATCCAGGCCATGGGGAGGAGCATGACGACGCAGGATGCAGTAGCTACCATGGACGGAGGCCTGCGCTTCCGCCGCCGCTTCAAACCGTGCGGATTCGGCCGTCAACGCCATTGAGCCCCCACGCCCTCCCAAGATCGCGAGCAAGAGCTGCAGCATAGAGGCGCTGCTCGAGGCATGAAGGCCCGGATCCAACCTCGCGGAGGAGGGTCCTCGCCACCATGGCCTCCACCACGGAGCTCCCTGCTGCTCCCTCCGGGGAGCGCAGCTCGGCCACCCTGTGGTCTGCGTCCATGGCGCTCCGCCCAACCGGAGGAGGGTCCTCGCCAACTTGCCCTCCCGACCACACCTGCTCTGCCCGGCTTCCCGTGCTACCGCTGGGCATTCACCAACAAATCACTCTCTACATCTTTCAGTATGTAGAATCAGTTGCAGAAATTGAAAATTGATCAGGTTGGTTTCAGTTCGTTTAGTCGATTACTCCAGTGCATCATTTGGACGTGTTAGTCGATATGCAATTGCATTTTTCTGGTAACACCGTGGTAGCGATGGTTGCTCTTGTTGCCTTGCCTGTTGAGGATCCTCTGAATTAACCTGAATACCGTTTAATATTCTAACATATTGTTTTGCACAAATTATGGATGGATTTCAGAGAACACTGAATATACTTTCTGAAGATTTTTCACCTCTTCAACATGTTGCCACACTATACAGATATCAGACCATGAAGAGTCTCACAGTGTTTTAAATTTGCGGCTGATCATTAGTATTGTAGATCAAGTTAAATGGTCTAAGGCACATGAGTGTTGCAAACCATCGCCGATAACACACTACCTTACTGATACATGGTTAATTTTGTTATTTTCTGTAGTCCCAAATAACCTGACCGGTTGACCGTGCTGCTAAATTCCCTTCTCTCTCTTCTTGTGGCGGTGCAGCTCTATGGGCGGCTGAAGGGGATGGACGACCGGGGCTGGTGCTGGATGATGACCTCCTCACTTGGGCGCTGGCCGGCGACCTTCTTACTTGACGGCCAATAGGGAGCAGGATGCATGGAGAAGCTACGAGCAGGCAGGAGCATGGAATAGCAGTATCAAGGAGCAAGGAAGAGCGGCAACATCAAGCCTCTTCTCTGTAGATGAAGTCATGGGGGCTAAACAAATGGTTGTGTGTTTGCTCGTGGCTTGGGGAAGAGCGGATTACGCCACAGGCTCAACCTCAATTATCACCACGCAAAGATATCTCCCCATCTGCTAATCCGTTTGTTTTCATGTCTTCCTTTGCAATTGATATCAAGGGAGTACAGTTTGTTTACAGCTGTAGTGTTGTCAAGTCTGAAAACGGTGAGCTCTGAAATTTAATTTGAGACCTCCTATACCAGTAAATACTTTGCAATGTTTCGAGGTTACCATGGTCTTTCATGTTGAATGTCATATTGGTGTCATAATTTCTTCATGGCTGATCTCGTTTCTCTGTTTGGTAGGCGACCTCCGTGGCCGTTGTCCTCTTTTGAAACTGAAGCTTTAAAACAAACAGTTAGCAAACTACAGATTTTGATCTTTTCTAGGAGAACTGAACTAGAACCACTGTGTGAGTTCTTTTTGCTGCGTTTATAACTGGTTTGTGAATGAAGAAATAGAATTCTACTTTTGCTGCACTTATAACAGATGTGTGAATGAAGGAGTATGTAAAATGAGGTATGAATCAACGTTGTTTGTGAATGATTTTTTTGTGGAATTTTGGTTTCATGCATCACTTTTGGAATGCCACATGATCCTGGAATTCATCTTCCATGTATCTAAAATTACATTGTAGCACCCAGCCACCCAACAAGCACAGCCTTCGGTTGTAACTTGCAAGCAGGGATATGCTTTTTTGCTTGCTACTGAAATACGTGACCTTCACGATATCACTTTATCTTCCCTAGAGTAGATCAACAGGATCATTTCACATTTCTGCAGTGCAATCATGCAACCATCACGTTTTGCTATACACTAACCGGTCTCATTTTTTTCTTCCAGACAATCACTTACATACAGGAACTAAAGTTATCGCAGGCTGGCATCTTCAAGAACTGTCATCTGATCATCAATTTGAATCGAGATGAGTGATAAGAAATTACGTCGTGGGCAAGGTGGGGAGAGATGTCGACTGTCGACAATCCACTCTGGGAGCATGACTTTCTTGCGCTTCTTGCGTTCGCTCCAATCTGCTGGAGCAGGTCATCCTCGGAGCTCGCTCCGATTCACTGCCGAGACAAGCGGGACAAGGAGGCGGAAAGTCATTTAGGCTCCCGAGCTCCTATTTTAAAAAAATTATCACATTTACAAGTTTTACAAAAATCTGAAAAAAAAAACTCTACATGTTATGAATGATGTATCCCACAAACGTTCAAAATCTCTATTGAAATAATGTATATACTGAGCTACACAAAAATGACATAATGTTGTATATTTTGGAGAATTGAAAGTGTGTACTTTTTTTTTTGCGGAGAAAAGTGTGTACATTTAGATCCCACACTTGTCAATTTTGTGTAGCTCAGATTATAAAGCAGTTCAAATTGCGATTTTGCATGTTTATGGTATACATCATTGACAACATTAAGATTTTTTTGAAACATAATCGTCTACTCATGTTTGCATGTTTATTGTATACATCGGATGATTTTGTGTAGCTCAGATTATAAAGCAGTTCAAATTATGATTTTAAAAAGTAAATAAATAAAGATAGTACTGAAGCCCAGGAGCAAGAAATCTCTACTCATTTACAAGCTGGTGTTCTCCTGCCTTAATTAGCACTTGGATTTCTTTAGCTCTTTTCTTTACAAGTTTGGAAGTTCCTAGCATAGTAGAGTGTTGTTATTTTGTGCCTACAGTTGGTAGATTCTACGGTCATAAATTGAAGAGAATCATGTACTGAGTCCAGCACGTTTGGGACCTTTTTCCTTTTACTGAACCCACTGCCGTTGATGATTTCAAATCCAGGTTCAGGATTCAGCTCAAATAAAGTAGAAAGGGTAGTACTTGGACACTAGATTTTGTTGCGAATATATTGTTGGGTTACATGTACCCTTTCCTCTGTACGTCGATTGCTCTGGTTTATATTAAAAACTAGGTGACATAAAAACGGGTTGTACATATGAATAGATTCCTACAAGTGCTGCTATGCGTCCTTACGACGGTGCAGTCCATCCGTCGATGAATGGGGTCGCGTCAGATTTTTCGTCGTACAGAAATCGGACTAAAAACTGTTCGATTTTCTTATTCCTACCTTCTTTCTACCTTACATGCTGAAGGGAACTGATTAATCTATTTAGGTAAACCATATGCAAAACATTCATAGCGTACATCGGTTTTTATTATGTGCGTATGGCTTGAATAGGCTTCCAAACATCCATTCATCGTGTAAACAAACTGGGCCACGTGATCATCGTTATATATATATTAGATATCGCCATCTTGGTCTATGAAATTCGAAATGGAAATTTTCCTAAAAAAAAAATTCGAAATG
This sequence comes from Poa pratensis, assembly GCA_947311845.1. Lineage (NCBI taxonomy): Eukaryota > Viridiplantae > Streptophyta > Magnoliopsida > Poales > Poaceae > Poa > Poa pratensis. Next base: position 106,924,983 of record CAMZMU010000107.1, on the reverse strand, counting down.
GAAATTCATCGTATACCGAATATTGGTAACCTAGAGCCAACAGAGGTCTGCAAGTATTGTCAACCTCATGAAGCATTACCACCTAATATCTCCTTTAATAAAAAATACTAATAACACTGTTGTGTTATACAAGTGTTGCAATCTCTTGACAGCTAATTACTTCATTTTAACAATTCATTTAATGAGAGGACATGATTTCATTGACCTTATCATGTCACTTAATCGTATGTTTGATTCATTTACCTGCATCGATCATGTCACTTAATCGTATGTTTGATTCATTTACCTGCATCGTTTCCCGTAGCAACGCACGGGCATTTAACTAGTATATATATAAGGACACTCCCCCGCGCTGGCAGGCCACTTCCGCTACCGAAGTCAGCGTATGATGACACGCTAAAAATTGAACGAAAAACGGAGGAGAAGCCCCCAAACTCGTGGCCCATGGCCATTTACCGAGCCGGAACCAGGCCGCTACCGCGCTGAAGGCCCACGTGGGCCGACCTCTTGGTCTAGTTACGGTCAGCGGATGAGAGGAGGAAACGTCAAAGTACCTCTCGTGCCTCATACATACATCACGAGTTGGCCTACTGAATATATCAAAGCGGCAGCCACCTGAAAAATTCCTTTCCCCCTCCCGCCCGGAGCCCTGCACCGCACTGCAGCCGATTCCTACCGCTGTCGCAAGATGTCGCCGCATGCTGAGCAACACCGGCTTCCGCGGGGTGCGCGTGATGCATCCGGAGTATGTGCAGGCAGACGAGTTGCAGAGCATCCGGAGTATGTGCAGGCGGAGCTCGAGTTTTATTTCGGCGAGGAATGCGGCGGGGAAGAAGACCGTCGAGACCAGCTAGTTGAAATATAGTAGTAGAAGTGTAGTACAAATCTAGTATGTGTACTAGAAGTTTCGAATTTCGATTAAATTTACATGTTTTTAGTTCAAATATGTCGTTTGTATACTATAAATATGCTATCGTTGTACTGTTTGGTGCCCTATTTTACATCATCTGCCGGAGCATATCGTGTTTTCGTGCCCAAAAATACATCATCCACCGGAGCAAATCTAATTTTCGTGCCCTAAACACCAAAAGTTGGTGCCCTAAAACCAAAAAAGGTGCCCTAAAATAGATCATCTACTGGAGATGCTCTTAGCGTTTTCAACCCTAGTCGCAGGACCTTGTTCGAAATCCGCCAGTGATGGTGGTCGCTTCCCGCTGCCTGATGGTATTTAGCGGGGCATTTTTCCTTTCTGGTTGTATGCATCTTCCCGAATAAATCTTAATATTACGTTGTTGTAATAAACTGGGTGTAATTGATATTTTCTCGATATTAAAATATTCCCTCTCTCGATGAAAAAACAAGCATGCCTCTGACTGGCCAGCCACCTTCTTGCCTATATTTTTTTTATGAAAAGTGTTTTGCATATATTAATTACAATAGCTCACCACTTGTTCCATAACAAAATCTGGGACAGAGGAGTGCAAAACACCACTACAACCAACAGACCGTCTGAAAGCTGCTAGTTTATGAGCTACCATATTACCAGATCTTACTTTAACAATCTTGAGGTAGGGATAGTGTGAGCCACCTTGATCGCTTCTTGCCTATTTAATGTTCCATTGCCTAGCATTAAGATACTGCTCTTATGTGCCCACCATATCGTTGCCGCGAGATACATGTTTCCCTTTTTCAAATTGATAGATGATCGTGGCAGGCACGAAGTATGTTATACTCCCTCCGTTCCAAATTAGATGACTCTCATTTGTCCATATGCGGATGTATCTAGACATGTTACAAATATAGATACATCCGTATGTGCACAAATGAAAGTCATCTAATTTGGAACGGAGGGAGTACGTGGCTTTGATTACAAGAGTTAGTGGAGCAGCATGCCTAGCTGCTTGAGAAGCATCGTTTTTTCTTCCAAACAGGAAAATTGTTCGCGCACTAGATAACATCGATGTCGCCTACATATTGTTAAGAACTGGAGAATGGCTGAAGGTGGCGTACTGATGTTGGGAAGATGTAATGATGGTCAAAAAAAATTACTACTCCTACTAGTTCAGTACGATATAGAAATTAATACAGGAGTATGATGTTGTCCTTGCCTTTAATTTAGACTCTGGCGTTCACTTGTCCGGTACGAAACAACTTGCAGTCAAAATCTGTGTCAGAGATCTAACAGGTTACGTAAGTTATTAGCCAATTTCCTCCAAGATGGCAAGATGTACCCGTTTGTGTACCTATCTGGCAGTTAACACAATGATGAACTTGTGATAAGCACTCTCTCCCAACCACCAATCCAATCAAAACGTAGTATCCTGTGGGGGCAGATTTCTCACATGCCATGTAGTTAAACCCTATTGATTAAAAGAATCCATGTAGAGGCAAGCCAGCCTATGCCTTAAACCAAAGTCTTCTCTCTGTTCTTGGTCTGCCGCCATTCTTGTACCATCGATCTTTTTCGATGGTCTAGAGAAGCAGAGCAGCAGCAGCAACAACAATGGGGGACAGTTCGGCTTTCCCGGGGTTCCACAACCACAGCTACGACCGCGACTACGCGCGGCCGCTGTTCCGTGTCGCGTCCTTCTCCGAGAGCAGCGATGGGCACGAGCCTTCACCACGAGGGCGTGGCATGGGGCGGCCACCATCATTCAAGGTTGCAGCACCGTCGCGCCTCTCGCAGGCGATGAGCAAGCTGAGCATGAAGAAGCTGCAACAAGCTGTAGAGGAGAAATCCATGGAGGATGAAGGTATGGATTATTTGAATCTCTCTCTTTTATTTTTTGCCTCGTGTTGTGCTTCCGTCCGGCTGACGTGTGCTGTTCAGAAATGGAGCTGATGAAGGAGAAGTACACGAAGCTGCTTCTTGGGGAGGACATGTCAGGGGGTGGCAAGGGTGTCTGCACTGCTGTGGCCATCTCCAATGCCATCACCAACCTATATGGTAGTACTCGGAATTGCAGATGAAATTCTCTGTCGAACTGGTCCAGATGCAGGCTAACCTCTATCCTTAATGACCACAGCAACCGTGTTTGGGACCTGCCACAGATTGCAGTCACTGCAGCCCGAGAAAAGATCAATGTGGAACCGGGAGATGGATTGCCTCCTCTCCATTTGCGAATACATTGTAGAATTCGCTCCGCAAGTCCAGGCTAGACCTGATGGAAGCACCCACGATGTAATGCCAACATCTTGATAATCGTTGTTCAATCCCCATCTGCTTACTAACATATTTGCGCGTGGTGATTGATGCCTACAGGTGATGGCAACCTCACCAAGATCAGACATTCTGATGAACCTTCCTGCGCTTGAAAAGCTAGAAACAATGCTCCTTGTAAAGTTTTGATCCAGATACCTGTGGTTTAAATTCCAATCAAGTAACTCGATCTGGTACCAGAATGTACATGACTGAATGTGCACTTGTTTGCAGGGTATATTGGAAAGCTTTGACAAGGCAGAGTTCTGGTATGCAGACCAGAGGAAGCAGTCCTTCAGCGACAGCAAGAAGTCGTTCAAGCGGAATGAGGATAAGTGGTGGTTACCTGAGCCGTGCGTGCCAGAATCAGGTCTGTCTGATTCTGCGCACCGCGAGCTGCAGCACAAGAGGGACCAAGCTAGCCAGATTCACAAGATGGCCATGGAGATCAACAGTGCCATCCTCTCTGAAATGCAAATTCCGTTGTCATACATAGAAACGCTCCCAAAGGTATGTACACAATTGACCAATCTGATCCATAGAGATAAAGTCTCCATGTAGTCCGTCAAAAAGTTTCAGTTGATGGAGCATTTGTGTTCCTCGACAGACTGGGAAAGTTGGGACAGGTGATGCCATATACCGTACATTCTTCAGGGATCAGTTTTCACCAGATCACCTCCTCGACTTCCTCAACCTGACCTCCGAACACGAGGCGCTTGAGATCGCAGACCGTGTCGAGTGCTATGTATTGTGGAGAAGGAAAGCATAACATGACCCATGTGGTTGACACTAAATGGGAGAATGTTACCGAGCTGAATGCTGATGGGGACAAGAATTTGATCCTAGCAAGCAGGGCCAGGAGCTTCCTGCTCTGCTTGAAACAAAGGTTTCCTGGCCTGTCGCAGACTACCCTGACGCAAGCAAGATTCAGTACAATAAGGGAAGGATTATAAGTTTAGGAGAGCTGATCGGTTAAATAAAATGCATGTAAAATTACTACATGTATCTGATATTTCCTTGCAAGACAAGTTAATCATTGTGAAACCAGTGCCTGCTTATACTGTATGCTAGTGAATACATGTGCAGAACATTAGAACTCTGAATCTCCCTCTGATACATCGTTATACTAGAACTGTTTTAGCAATCACATCTCTTCCAGATACCATAAAAGACTGCTGTGCACTGAAGAACCAGAGACACATCATAGCTAACGCTTTGCATCTTCGTTTTCTTCTCCCACAGGATATTAGACAGGCAATACTTGAAAGTTACTCAAGGGTGCTGGAAAGTTTGGCCTACAGTATTGTCTCTTGGATAGATGATGTTCTCCTTGCAGACGAAAACGCAAAGCAAGGGAACAACATCAGAATACAGAAGCAGGTGTTCACCTCATCTCTCCTCAACGATGATGATAATGAACAAACATACAAAGTACAAATGAGTTGATTCTTTTGCTGCCTATAATTCTATATGAATTGGCGTCTTGACTTTAATATGTGTGTGTGTTGTGTGACATTGTATTTTGGGAGATGTGTTGATGTCATCATTGTGTAATTATATATGACAGCTTCGTCACATGTGCAGACCTCAGCAGACAAGAAAAGGTCACAGGCATGAATCTAACAGTTTCATTCAGATACACCTTTTACCAAACATTGGTGTGTTTCATCATTCAAACGATAAGAATTTTACTAATTGTAACTTCAAAAAAAAATCTCAAGTTGTTTCATTCTAAAATGCAAGAAGCGATTCTCTTCGAAAAAGCCTCTACAGTGTACAACAATTATAATTTCAATAATGATTTTTTTTTGCGAAACACAGTACAACGCAGGCGCTCATATACACGCGCACACACTTCACCCCTAAGAACGCACGCACGCACGCACACCCTACCCTATGAGCACCTCCGAGAGACCCGATCGGCGGTCGAGTCTTGAGATTGACGAAGTCACCACGGCGCCTCGCTGTCGACGGAACGTCGCCTCCCATGAAGAATTTCCGCCTTAAATGAGAAACACCCAGCGTCAAACCTAAGGTTTGAACTCTGGTGGGCGGGGGTTAACAACCACCCTCCTAACCATCTTGCCACAGGCAAGTTCTCTATTTCAATAATGATTTGATAAGTGCATCTTGCAAGCACATAACTTTCTAATACATACATAGGAGAACAATGTAACGGCAACTTCATCAAAAATAAATTCCTTAATAGTATCTTTTCTCTATTTTTACAAAAAGTTACAATGTAATTTCTCCACAACAGCATCTTCTGGATATTTTGTGTGATAGAAGGGGCAAACTGGCTATTCTACAATCCAAAACAAAACAGTTCGAGTAGCATGGTATGTATAGTGCACTATTATATCTCTGCAATCGGCTGCCTGAAAGGATTTACCTGGATCTGGATAAAATGACAGATGATGAAGGTGTTAGTATGATGCTCCATCGACAACAGCAAAGAGATAATTTTTTTTGAATATTTTCATACTTGTATTCACAACGTAAAAGACAGTACACCAGCATATACAAGCAAAGAAAAAAGGAGAATACAGAGGACACCGCTGTGTCCCGCCCTTCAACCTCGAGAGCCACCACCGCGCGCAACCACCACCGCCGTAGAACACAGAGAAGCGACCGCCCTGCGACCTTTCCCATGGAACAAGAGCCTCGTGCCCGAAGGCCTTGAAGAGCCGCGCAGCCACCAGCTCCGGCGAGCTAGATTGAAGACGGAGCACATCCATCGGCCGGGGACCTGCCCCGAGCATCTTCTGCCCCAGAACTAGGGCCAGCAACCCCAGATCCACCGCCAGCACACCACCCTCCCCCACAGCCGGCACCCCGCACCTCCACAGCCGACACCACCATCCGCAATACCCCGGGGACGACAAGGCCAGCGGATCCGCAGATCCCCGGCCTCCAGAAGTCGCGCGCACCACGTCGAAGATCCGAAGAGAGATAATTAAAGACACAGGATAGCACATACAGGGACTCCAGGGTTGACCAGTTTGAGCTTTTATGCGCAAGAGGCTAATGAGCAGCTTCTTCACAAAGTCCGTAAACATTGCAGGAATTCCAATCTCCCTAATCATTTCCTTGAAACGAAATGAAATACAAAATTACAAGCACCAATAAACAAAAGCCTCTTACAACAATACTGCCAACTGCCAGCTAGAGCTGAGGAAGTGTAAATCTGTAATTACAATATAATGCCAAGACATGCTTCCATGAATCTATAGCTGATAAAAAGATAGATTGGGTTACATAAACAAGAGCAATCAATCGACTGCATGCATTTACTGAATATCATCAACTGAAATTGTAACACAAGAGGACATGCATATATAGGATTAAAAAACTGAAGTCAAATGCATGCTACAAAAAAACTGAAGTCAAATGCATGCTACAGTATGAAGATAGCTTGTTATTTACGAATATACTTACAATAGTCGGCATCCAACTAGGATAGTCAGCTATAACAGCCTTTGGGGCAAGTAAGAATGAGGCTTCGAATCCGATCAAGACAAAATATTAGTATGGGGTAAGTCAGTCGTGCATGAACATAAGCATTTGAACCTGTAATTACAAACTGAATCTGCTGGAGGCTTGAGCCGTCACGCTTATTTACAACAGGAATCAGATCTGCTAGTTTGATTGGTCACAGTACACATAAAAGGTACATCCGAAAATAATTATGTGAACTACCGCATCATGTAGTACAATTGCTATTGTTAGACAATGAAATCCACAGTTATAACATTCCAGCACATACTTTTAAGACAGCTGAACATGAAGCAAGAAATTAAGCAATTAAAAAATTAACAACAAAGTAAATTGCTGGTACTGCTTATCGACCAGAACCTGTGTTATGCAACAGAAAGTGTGTCCTTCTACACTTAAATAACAGGGACTTCAATTTCATAGCAAATCAAGAGGTATTGTTGAGAGAACCTTCACGGATATCACTATACTCTCATGATAAAATCCTTTCCATAGTTTGAGTGTCATTGTACTGCAATTCAAGTCCTTGGAGGCAGTAGAACTACAACCGCAGTTCTCACCAGAGCAATGTGCATAACTGGAAATATTTACAACTTCACCATCCCTGTCAGCAGACATCATATCAAAACCACGGCAAAAGAGCAGGAACTCCAACCAATTATACATTTAGTATTAGGAGATAAATGAATATGCACTAACTGTTTAAATATATGCAAGTCTGACCAGTAAATAACCATGATAATACACAACAACTGAATGTATGTCTGCAAGATTTCTACCAGCTATCACACATAAGAAGGGTAATAATACATGTACCACCAGCTTAAAAACTGGCCAGACTAAATCGACATGAGTCAAACAGTGATTGATACACGTGAATAACAGACATACACCTAGACAAGAAATTACTATAGTGTTGGGATGGAGTAGGTGATGAGTCTATGGTATATAGATGAGGAAGAGGCGGTCGATGACCGATGTAACCCAGACAAGAATTTAGACCGTTTCTTCTTAACTCTCTGAAGTAAACGATAAAATGGTGATGGAAAAAATGAAGCAATGTCAAATGTCCACAAACATCAGGACGTTTAAGCATCAGAAATTAATACTAACTATGATGTCAAACCTGGATCTTGGAACTGCTGGCCCCACAAGTTCAATGCGAAGGTGGACACCTGAAATAGTGCACGTAGCTCTGCAAACACCGCGAGCTGAAGCAGCTCTTTCTCAGGTCCTTCAGATATTTAAGCAGCATAATATACATGAAGAAAACAAAATATCAGTGTCTGCCATCGTGGTTGGAAGAGCTACAGATTCCAGTACTTCAACAAAGATATTTCTCCATGACGAGTTACGGTAAAACTAGAACCATGTCATAATTAAAACTTGATCTGTTGTTAAGGTTCCAAGATATTAATACACCCAGAAATATGTTGTCTGTTTTTACAGAAGAGAAATAGTGGCAGCAATGTGCATACAAATCAATCAATGTCTACTGCAATCTGCACAATAATAGCCTAAGGAAGTGGAACATTGCAACGACAAATAAATACATTCATAAAAGCAATGTTCCTGCCCTGAAGTATTAGATTGCTTACTACATAATGGCCAGTATTGTGCTCAAATATTTGCCGATTGTCCTATACCAACCAATACAATGTGGGGGGGTGGGGGGGGGAGATAGGCGATCGGACAAAATGGCAATACCAGGAGTAGCTAACTTTTCAAGCAAATTTCAGCAGCATGAAGAAGTTTGGCTTTTCTTCAACAGATAATGTAAATTGGTGTGTTCAAGTGCAACAACGCTTCAAGATTGCGCAAAAATGCAAATCATTCATACTAGCCCTAGCATAGAGTGAACTCATAGGCATTTAACAACTAGCTTGGTCCAATAAACCAGCTGGCTAGAAGGGCACAAGCGGACTTCCACAGATGCATGCAAGTGCTCTAAAATGGCAGAGAGCTGAACACAACATATTTTACCTAAATAGTGAATGTGCAGAGTGGCATGTCCATCATATCTTGAGGTTTGGATGCAAGATAGTTGAAGGCAATGATATAGAGTAAGTGGCTGCAAAGTTGAAGCAAGTGCTGTGAACACTGTGCCCAATAATGAGACTCCACATATATTAATAAAACAAAACGGGACTCTAGTTTTCAAAAGCATTATACACACAGTGGGTCATTTGTACATAGAGGCCCAACAATACAAACTAAGTAATGAATCATTGAACTTCTCTATTATTGGCGAAAGGGCCAAGGTAAGAGATATCTACCTTACTTCAAGGCTAAAACTACCTTTTTGAACCGAAAAGGATAAGCTGCCTAAGGTAACTTCCCTCAAAAATAAAAACCTAATGGGCTGATACATGGTACATCTCATGTACTGCCATACATAACACACCACAAGGACACCAGGTTCACGCAGAAACCTTCACATGCTTTATCAATGTAAAAGACGACTGGAAGACTTTCCTTAAAAAATACATATAAGGATAGGGTTGCCAGTGAACAGGTTCTTGTCGAAGTCTTCAGAGAACGCAACCACTGAGATGACTACAGAAGAACGTGAAGAGGTCCAGAGGATGAAATCAAAACATGGCCCAAATAATGAGATGCCAAACTCCTAAAGACAAAACTGATCTACAACAATTGAAACCCCATGCACTAACCAATTCACTCAAAATCCTAAGTTCATGTAGAGGGCCGGACATTATATTCCAGCATCAAAGCAAGACTCAAATAATGAGATGATAAGCTCCTTAAGGAAAACTGATCTACAACAACTGAACTGCATGCACGTACCAATTCACCCAAAATCCTAATCTCACTAATGTAGGGGGTCGGACAATATATTCCAACAACCCTCCTCATGTCTATGCTCCTTTGGGCTATGATGTGGGCAGCAGAAGCTGGCCACTATTATTTTTATGCATTAAGTAGGTTTTGAACCAAGAGCCACTTGGCTCTAATTTGAGTGCACCTAAACAATTCACCCATCAGCTCAAGCTCATGGAACGGGTGGGGCATTAAACTCCAACAATCTTGCATCAAATGTTTTGACGAACTTCTATAGTGAGTAGAGGAAGCAATTACTGGAGCTATAACATGCAAAAGCATGCTCAGCCATATTCGAAGGTTATGAAGTTACAACAACAACAACAACAACAACAACAACAACAACAACAACAAATCCTTTCATTCCCCAACAAGTTGGGGTAGGCTAGAGGTCAAACCCACAAGATCTCGAAACTAACTCATGGTTCCGGCACATGAATACTAGCTTCCACGCACCCTATCCATGGCTAGTTCTTTGGTGATATTCCAATCCTTCAGAAATTCGAAGGTTATGAAGTTAATCGGGAAAAAAATTAAGTAAAACATACAGAATATATAACCTAATATAACTATCGTACAATGAAGGTGGTTAAGAACTGTGCACTTTTTTGCCCAACCCAAGCTTGCAGTTTTTTTGCAAACAAAAATCCTTTCCTTTCATAAAATAACTTATTGTTTAACAGAAATAATTACTGCTGCCATGTCCCTAGTCTTGGCTTAGAGTTAAAATGCAATACATAAAAATAAACCATAAAAAGATTTCAAATGCATTTGCACTGAGTAATGACACATGGATACACACTACACTAGAGTGGCTGTATCAGTACTCCCTCTGATCGGTAATAACTGTCGCGAGCTAGACTACTTTTTGTACTGGTGCAGTGTATGTCCGCGACAATCAAATCCAACCGGAGGTAGTAGTACCAAGCAATGGCACCAAAAGGAATAAAGGATAAACTATAATACAACAGCTGTACCTCCCTATTGTACAACAAAGTTTGTCCCCACTGAACTTCAATTCCTGTATATACACCCTTTACTCACTTCGCAATTTCGAGTTGGTAACTTTCAGATTATAATAAGAAAAATGTGTAACATCGTTCAATAGCAAACCACTTACAATTCATTAATCAATATTGTAAAAGGTCCTCAACATTCACGTTATATGGTCACATGAAGATGGCATCTGAATGTAAATAGAACCTTTCACACCTATCCTATCTATACTAGTTGTATTGCACATCCTGACTACAAATTCTGAAGTTAACGCTCCAGCCACACCAGAATTTCGTATTCTTTTTATTTTTGCAGCCACAGTGGACGTGGTTTTGTAAACAAATCAAACCAAGAAACAGTATTTAGTTTTAGGTGGTGGATGTGGTTTTGTGATCTCTATTCGTGTTTCTTCGTGAAGAGTTTTGAAAGATGTTGTCTCTCCTTTGGACCTTTATTTTGCACTTTTGTACTCCTATTACTGTAACAGGATATAAAAGAGTACTGATTGTAGACTAAAAAATAATATCTCAAAGGACTTTATATTGCTCATACCCAGTGAAGTAAAACTGCTACAGGTGAATGTAAGGGAAGGGATCTCCAATGATAGTAGTCTTCCAGCTTGCCAGGGATCCAGGAACAGGTTTTTCAGGCTCTGTTGTTACCAATAATGTGATATTTTTAAGTACAGTAAATAAAAATATTTCCAGGAGCAACCTCACTAAGGCCAGAAATGCACCTGTACACGGGCAAAGGGAGCTTTCCATGTTCCATTCAGCTGTTATGCTGTACCTTATGCAGCACGATACAAAGTGTAAGTCAAATTACCTGACAGTGACGCTAACATTGGAATACATAAATAATAATTTAAGCCATTTAAATAGTCTGTATAACAAACAACTAGTCTCTGTGACATTTTATAAACACAACAAAGTGACAAAGATCGTAAATCCTAATGAGGTGAAAAAAGAGCATGTACACAAGAACTCAAGAAGCAAGACTGGAATTATTCAAATTTGACCATCGCATACAAAAAAGTAGTAAGTTGATTAGATTAAAAGGTTGATAGAAAATCAACGCATCCTTATTTGCTACATCAAAGTTCCCCGCACCCTGATTGGCCATTATAAAATCGATGCACCCATATTTGCCACTGCAAAATTATTTTGATGCCGTATATGTAGTTACGCGAAGAATATGAAGATGAACATGATGCCTCTATAAACAATTTCTGATAAAATTGGCAGCGAAATATATACAGCAGCAGTGCCAGTAAAACCGTATCATTCAAACATTCAATGTATATAGATCACAGGAATTCCCCCCTGCTCTGACTATAATAACTTGAAGTCACTTTCCCAAGAAGGTTACCAGGTCATATGTAGACTTAACTAACAGCGCTCCCAAGACATGAAAGATCATGCATTGATAACATGATATCATTACAATATCAAACAGGATGACCAAGAGTGCTTCATCAACAAACAATGGTAGGTCATTATGTTATGTAGTTCATGAGTTGGTTGGTATATGGGGATGCAGATAAAAGCAAACCTTAAGTCCTTTACAGAAGCAATCTCTGGGCCACATATGCATTCCGATTTCCAGAGTCCTTTTAGGTGAACTTTGATTGATTCTAAGAAGAGGCACCTCGTACTTGGGACTGTGTGGTTCTAAAATTAACAATATGAGTGAGAAAACGAGAAGTTACTAAGCAGCAAAGAAACACAAGTTCTTTGATCTGTATAAAAATGTAATTTGATGTGTCAAAGTGCAGTGAAGTGTGAAATAGGGATGAAAGCAATAACCTTAAAGTAGGTGGTACCAAATCATTTCATGAACCAAAAGTAGGAACGGGAAAATGATATCAGACACAAGAAGAAAATGGAGAAGACGCAGAAACAGAGTATCACTATTTCGGAAAGATAGAAGTACCAGATCAAGGGGTTCAACACAGAAAGTGAACGGAAATTGGCTGAGCATATCAATGCGGCTCATTTGTGTTGCAAGCCTTGCACATTCTTCTTTATGAACTCTCCAATGTATGAACTGAAGAAGGATTGAAATAACTAGCTACATTAATGCATGAAAATTATATGTACAAGGAGAATGACAAGAAATTCAATCATAGAAGAATACATTTCCTGGTAAACTGCTATAATCTCTATTGACCATTTGACCCTATCAAACAGGGTTTCATTGCACCTAATGTGTGCTGCATTTCCTAGCGCAATGCTACAACCTTTGTTGAAGAAATCAAAATACTACTTATGTTGGTTATAAATAGCCCCCTATTCCAAATGTATGATGCATAGAAAGTCAATCCTTCTCAGTGTGCAGACCATCAAAGACTCAGAAATCCTGAAAGGCTCAAGCTTACACGAATTTAGAAAGAAAGAAAAAAATACTCCTCTCCGTTGCACTGATGATTCGCGTAGCTTATACCATAAAAAAAAATACCATCACAAATTCACCTCCAAGAATGAAGTGAACTCTCTTCTAGCAATATTTTTACGGAAACGTCGCAGAATCAACTAACTGGTGGCATAATCCTAACAATTTCAGTCAAAACCCCCCGAGAAAAATCATCCTAAGACCAGAAAAGCCTAAGATGCTACACAGCTCAAGGTATCCAAGATTCCCAGCTCGCCCATCTCTTAGCCATATTCATATCTTCAGACTGCTAATGGCATGCCTACCATTCTTGGACTCGAACTCGCAAACCCTCCCGTGAATTTTAAGAGCTGAATAAACTGTAACCGCAGGGAAAATAGAGGGGCAGGTGCTACCTGGTGGTCTTTCGAGCAGTAGGCTACGGCCCCGCAGCTTCCGCACCGCCGGTGGGCGCCGCCGGCGCATGGGTCCTCCACTAGCCCCTTCGCCGCGCACTCCATTGCCGTCGACAAAGGGGGAAAATAGAAGGAAGGCCTAAACTTTATTTTCTTCGATGGAGGTCTTTTTTAGGGGCGTCCTGGCCCATGAGAGATCTTCGGCCTAGATTCTTAAGCTTATAGGCCCAAACAAATTCCATTCTTGCAGGCACCAACCGGATTTTGCGGGAACTCCTAATCGACGCTCTAAGCGTTGAATAGGAGACGACGCTTACTAGCTCGCGTGTGTGGGATGGCCCAATAAGGGTTTTTCGCTTTTGTATTCACTATTTTTCTTTTCTGTTTCTTTTCCTTTTATTTAATTTTTTTCTTGTTTCTTTTTATTATATTTTTTAGTTTTAATTTTTGATATCCATAATAATATATTAAAAATTTAAGATAAAATATTTGTAGAGTTAAAAATACTTATTAGGTATAAAAAAATATTCATGAGGTTAAAAAAATTGTTCATTAGTTCAAAGAATGTTCATAGGTTCATATAAAAAACAAGTTAAGGCAGTTAAAATAATAGTTAACCATGTAAAAAAATAGTATAGCTAAAAACTATTCAGGTTTTTAAGAAATTTTCACGGCATTTAGAAATATTCTATAGTCCAAAAAAACATGTGAATAACATGTTCACGTAATTAAAATAATGGTTCACGAGGTTAAAAAGTTTACATATCACACAATAAGAAATCATGAATTCCAAGAACAAGAGTAAAAGAAAACATGTTACTAGTTCAATATAATTGTTCACGAGTTCCAAAACTATACGTACATGTGTTACACAATAAATAAATCATTATGTTTTTAATTAAAAAAAGTAAACATAAAAAAATGTAAACCAAAAATAAGAAAAGATAAAAACAAAACAAGAAAATAAAAAAGAAAATGAAACAAAATGGAAATAAACATAAAAAGGAAAATGGGCCGAATAACCGTACTTGGGCCGGCCCAGGCAGGGCAGCACTTCAGGCGTCGCCCCCCCCCCCCCCCCCCTCTTTTTACGCAATGAGGTTTTTCCGTGATTCTTGATCTAGGAGGTGACCCCCGATGTAATGGTGTGGGCCCAACCATGATGATCGATTTGGGCCAGGCTTTCCCATGACGTGGGCTTCTTGGTGGATAACCCGATGCAGAGGATGGGGGTTTGTGGGAGCACATCCAGGAGAAAAACTGCCTTGGGCTTGTGGCCAGACCCAGTGATGGCGACGCTTGGTGCACCGTTCCTTCCTGAAGCCATAGTCGAGTGATACTCACCCTTCCCCCACATCCTTTACTATCTCAGGGGCAACCAGCAATCCACATATCAGATTATGGTGGCCTTCTACACCATCTCCTTATATTGGGGCCATTTGTGGCATCGCCCTTGAAGTTGTGCATCAGAAAGTGCGGATGAGTGGATGGCAGTGGTGGTGGGCACCGAGTTCGACGAGATGACTTGTGTGGCAACGTTGGTAATGATTAGTGATGTCTGATCGTGACAAGACTGGTAGTCGGATTTTGAGCGTGTGCAATGATCTTCCCCTGCTGCAAAGTCGGAGCGTTGTCGCATCTGTCAAGCGGCGGCTGTCGTGTCTCGAAGCATGGACACCGGGAGTAAAGGATACCCCTTTTTAGGTTCAGTATGGGGCGCGAAGGAGGCTGAGATTCGTCTCTCGGGGGTGCTCTAGATCAAGCTCTCCTCTCCACGATCAAAGCAAGCAACCAAACGGACACAAGGATCTACCCAGGTTCAGGCCGCCCGGAGGCTAAAAGCCCTACTCCTGCATGTCTGGATAGATGATTCTTCATGGTGTAGATTACAATGGAGGCTTCCGGATGAGGTACCCGGAAGGGTTTTGGTTCGAGGTAGACGAAGGACAGATTCTGACCCTGAGGAGATCACCTTCCTCTCTACCCTCGCATCCCTAGCCTAGTCTTGCTCTGGTTCGATTTGTTCCTCTCTCCCTCCGTGCCTTGGTCGTCCTTTTATAGGCTAAGGGGATACCACAGGGTCACGTGAGGAGCGTGGGGTTTTAGGCGGGAAGAACCCCCTCAGCTGGTTTAGGGGGAGACGTGGCCTCTCCTCCTCCAAGTATCTCCTTTGGGTTAGGTGGGATCGTCCACCTTTGGGGAAAGCAAGGCGGACAGAGCTGACAACACCACGGGCCATGTTCCCGGCCCGCGCCTCCATCGCCTTGCTTCCTAAGTCTTCTGAGGTCTTCTAGCGTGCGCTGAGTGCTTATCCGTAGCCGTACGGAGGCGTACCCGAGAGGGAGCCCGCCTCCTGCCGGGGACTCGGGCTCTCGGGGACTTCGTTGTCTTCCCCGCGTGGTTGGGGGACCCGGCAGGTCCCCTGGACCGGAGTCCTTAGTCGATGTAGCTCTTGCGTGGTCTCCATGAGGTTGAGGGTGGACGCGCCAACTTGTCTTACGTCTTGGCCTTGTCCATCTTCATCCTGGGCCCACGTGTGGTGGACCCACTTTGGCAGCATTAGGGGAACCCCATGTTCCACTGTTGCGACAGTAGCCCCCGGGCATGGTCCCGGCGGCTCTTGCTCCAGCTGCCGGGGCTATGACCTAAAAATAGGTCAAAGTGGGTCCCTGGCATCTGGTCTTCCTGGCTCTGCTGGGGCTCATTAGGGCAAAGTAGGAATGAGCCCCCGGGTCTTCTTGACTGGGTCGCAGCGAACGTTGCGATTCGCGCGGGCTTCGTACTCATCTTGGAATCCAACAGTAAAACGCGCCGAAAGCGGCACGTCTCCTCGATCCCCGCGCTAGTCGGAGTAATGGGGCCGCGACGTGACACGTGGGATGCCTTATAAGCCTCAGCTTTGGGGACTATGGCCGTTGTACCTTCATTTCGCCGAAATCCCCAAATCGCCGCCTCTAGCTTCGTCTTCCCCATCCCGCTCAGCGCCTCCATTTCTTCCAGCCGCCGCCTCTGCAGCTCCCCCTCTGCTCCGATGGCTCAAGTGAAGGTCACGGTTCCGAAGAAGAAAAAGGCAGGGGCCTCGTTGATCAGAGGCAGCAGTCTCCCAGATCTGAGAGGGCACGACGGAGATCGGAGCGCAGCGCCGAGCAGGCCGAGCTCCGCAAGCAGAAGGCCTTGTTTCCGAGCTACTATGCCGACGACGCCGAGACGATGCGGAAGGCCGAGCACTTTGGGGCAATGGAGTCCGAAGGCATGTCTGGTGCCCCTGCTCGAGCGGCATCGAAGATCTTCTCGCCTTCGGAGATCAGGACGCCCACGTAGATCCCCATCATTGATAGCTTCATGCTTATGGGACTCGTCGCACCTTTCTCTGATTTCTTCCTGGAGGTCTCGCGTGCGTACGGGTTGAAGCTTCTGCATCTGACCCCTGGCGCCATCCTGGACCTGACGGTCTTCGCCTACGCCTGCGAGGCGTTTGTAGGGGTGATGCCGTCCGTGGCCTTGTTCCGCCACTTCTTCTACCCCCGCATCGGAAAAGAGGGCTAGATGGGGGGTGGTGTCACGTTCTGCTTCCGCCCGAAGGTCAAGCTGGTCTATCCCCTCATGGCGACCAAATCCAAGTGGGACGAGTGGAGGGAAGGCTGGTTCCTGGTTGGGGTACCAGAAGCCTAGCCTCATTTGGAAGAGCCAGTGGAGTGTCCGGTGAACCTGGAGACTTGGAGGAGCTTCAGTTTTCAGGATGCGGATCTGTCGGCAGCCGTGGCTCGCTTCAAGCTTGATGTAGGTTGGTCCCGATTTTCACGGATTTGTGCGGATGGAACGATGAACACGAAGAACAAGTGATGAACACAAGAACACAAAGAGGGGAAAACTCTCAAATCAAAGATAACTAGCAAGTAGCAACTCAGCAAGATTCAATTGGTAACAAATCCCTAGGGCAGTCCCCAATTCTCCTCTCGCAAGCACACCTTACTATTAGGATTGTTTGTCCAATTGGTCAATCCAAACCAACGCAATAGAATCACCCTAGGATGAAAGATTGGCAAGTAATCGCAACTACAAGAGGAAGCCTTGGTATCCGCGCAGGGATCTTCTCCACAAGGGAGGCCTTGGTTCATCTCCACAAGGGAGGCCTTGATTCATCTCCATAGGAGGAAGGAGACACTTTGAGAAGAAGGAGCAAGGCTCTACTCTAATCCCAAATCATTGTCTAACCCTAACCCTAGGGGAGGAGGGAGGTATTTATAGTCTAAGCCACGAAGTGGGGAAAGGTGGGGGTTACAAGGCCTCACGGGCCCGTCATGCGCGCAGGCAGCGGGGTCGCCGGATCATCCGACGTTTGAAACGCTGGATGGTCCGGCGTGTACGCGGTCACGGGCGAATCCAGCTCCAGGCGCCGGACCGTCTGGCGGTGGGCGCCGGATGGTCTGGCAGTTTCGACGAAATAGATACAGAGCGGCGCCAGATGGGTGCCGGAGGGTTCCGGCGGTCTTCCGGCGCGCCGGATCATCCGGTGATTGGCGCCGGACGATCCGCGCCCAGTTTTCCTGTGCACTTCCTCCGCTTCGTCCGTTTCTTGACCATCTTCTTCACCATCTTCCATCTTCTCTTGGTATCTTTGTAGGCTTCATTCCTGAGTATGCACAAAGTATCCGAATGAAGTAGCAACCCATTTGAAGGAGTGTCGAGGTCACACATAGATAGGTGTGAATTCACCTTATCATGGAGAGCTTTGACTCTTGCTCTTTGGTGGCTCTAGGTTAATAGTGCCAGAAACAATGCTTGTACGTCACACGTCAGTTGGGAACCCCAAGAGGAAGGTATGATGAGTGCAGCAGTAAGTTTTCCCTCAGTATGAAACCAAGGTTTAATCGACCAGTAGGAAAACGAGGTTTGCTTCGAAGGTGTTGGTGGAGGAGTGTAGTGCGGCGCAACACCAGGGATTCCGGTGCCAACGTGGAACCTGCACAACACAATCAAATTACTTTGCCCCAACTTAACAGTGAGGTTGTCAATCTCACCGGCTTGCTGAAAACAAAGGGTTAAACGTATCGAATGGAAATGATGTTTGTTTGCATAAAACAGTAGAGAACAATGATTGCAGTAGATTGTATTTCAGATGTAAAAGAATGGACCGGGGTCCACAGTTCACTAGTGGTGTCTCTCCAATAAGATAACTAACATGCTGGGTAAACAAATTACAGCTGGGCAATTGACAATTGATAAGTGCATATAACATGCATGTGTGAGCTGTGGTGTCTACTATGAGATTCATTTGGGCATTACGACAAAGTACATAGACCGCTATCCAGCATGCATCTATGCCTAAATAGTCCACTTTCCGGTTAACATCCGTACCCCTTCCAGTATTAAGTTGCAAGCAACAGACAATTGCATTAAGTAATGTGCGTAATGTAAACAATACATTCATCCTTGAATAAAGCATTGCTGTTTTACCCCTAGTGGCAACAACACATCTACAACCTTAGAACTTGCTGTCACTATCCCAGGTTAAATAGAGGTTGAACCCAACTATCATGCATAAATACCCCCTCTTGGAGTTACAAGTATTCACGTGGCCAAGGCTTCAACAAGTAACGGAGAGCATGCAAGATCACAAATGACATAGACATGATAATATAATATTCAGCTCCACATAGGTATCAATATAAGTCAGATCCCAGCAAACACAACATGTAGCATTACAATAAGATGATCTTGATCATGATAGGCAGCTCACAAGATCTAAACATGATGGCACAAGTGGAGAAGACAACCATCTAGCTACTGCTATGGACCCATAGTCCAAGGATGAACTACTCACGCATCACTCCGGAGGCGGGCATGGCGATGTAGAGCCCTCCGGTGATGATTCCCCTCTCCGGCAGGGTGCCGGGAAGAGCTTCAGAACCCCCCGAGTTAGGGTTGACGACGGCGGCGGCAGCGAATATGTTCTGGATGAAAGGCTCGGTGTTTTAGGGTTTTCGCGTCTCGGGGAATAAATAGGCGAAGGGGCGATGTCGGCGGACCCCCGAGGGGCCCAAACCACCGGGGCGCGGCTGGGCCCACTGCCGCGCCATGGTGGTTTGGCCACCTCGTGGCCTCTTCGTCTCTCCTTCGGACTCCGTGTACGTGCTGGAAAAATAGGGACTGGCCTTTTGTTTCGTGCAATTCCGAGAATATTTCCAGAAGTAACTTTCTGAAACCAAAAACAGCAGAAAACAGGGAACTGGCACTGTGGCATCTTGTTAATAGGTTAGTCCCAGAAAATGCATAAAAGTGATACGAAGTGTATATAAAACATGTAGCAAATGGTATAATATAAGCATGGAACAGCAGAAATTATGGATACGTTGGAGACGTATCAAGCATCCCCAAGCTTAGTTCTACTCGTCCTCGAGTAGGTAAAACGATAACAACAAATAATTTCTGAGGAGACATGCTTTCACACAATCTTGATCAATATATTGCAAGGCTCATGTCATGAATGAAGTGACTCAAAGCAATGATCTATAGTTTGCTAACAAATAGATAAAGAGTAAACAATGAATCATATAAGCAAAAACTTTTCATGAATAGTACTTTCAAGACAAGCATCAAAAAGTTTTGCATAAGAGGTAACTCATAAAGCAATAGATTCAAAGTAAAAGGCATTGAAGCAACACAAAGGATGATTAAGTTTCAGCATTTGCTTTCAACTTGTAACATGTATATCTCATGGATAGTTGTCAACATAAAGCAATATAACAAGTGCAATAAGTAAATATGTAAGAATCAATGCACACAAAGTTGACACAAGTGTTTGCTTCTAAGATAGAAAGGAGTAGGTAAACTGACTCAACATAAAGTAAAAGATAGGCCCTTCGCAGAGGGAAGCAGGGATTAAATCATGTGCTAGAGCTTTTTAAGTTTTCGAAAGCATATAGAGAGCACAAAATAAGTATTTGAGAGGTGTTTGTTGTTGTCAACGAATGGTAGTGGGCACTCTAACCCCCTTGTCAACCAGACTTTCAAAGAGCGGCTCCCATGAAGGACGTTATTCTACCAGCAAGGTAGATCATCCCTCTTCTCTTTTGTTTACACATGTATTTTAGTTTCTTTATAGATGACACTCCTCCCAACCTTTTGCTTACACAAGCCATGGCTAACCGAATCCTCGGGTGCCTTCCAACATTCACATACCATGGAGGAGTGTCTATTGCAAAATTAAGTTGCTTACTGATAAATCAGGGCAAAACATGTGAAGAGAATTATTAATGAAAGTTGTAATTAATTGGGGCTGGGCACCCCGTTGCCAGCTCTTTTTGCAAATTATTGGATAAGCGGATGTATATGCCACTAGTCCATTGGTGAAAGTCTGTCAGAAGTAAATGACAAGATTGAAAGATAAAACACCACATACTTCCTCATGAGCTATAAAACATTGACACAAATAAGGAGTAATAAAGTTTTGAATAGTTTAAAGGTAGCACATGAAATATTTACTTGGAATGGCAGGAAATACCACATAGTAGGTAGGTATGGTGGACACAAATGGCATGGGTTTTGGCTCAAGTTTTGGATGCACGAGAAGCATTCCCTCTCAGTACAGAGTTTAGGCTAGCAAGGTTGTTTGAAGCAAACACAAGTATAAACCGGTACAGCAAGAATCACATAAAAACATATTGCAAGTATTATAAGACTCTACACTGTCTTCCTTGTTGCTCAAACATTTTACCAGAAAATATCTAGACCTTAGAGAGAACAAATATGCATCCCAAGTCTCAACAAGCTCTACGGTAGTTCTCCACTACTAGGCTTTAACTACATGATGCAAGAGCTTAAACATGATCTACTTGAGAGCTCAAAACAATTGCAAAGCATCAAATCAAAACAAGACAATGATCTACAAGAATGCATATGTCTTTTCCAATACCAACTACTACATGTAGCATTTTCTTTCTTCCAAACAAACACCAATAATTTATTAAACATAAACTCTCCAAATGATAATATAATGCAGCAAGAGAGTATTTATAAACAAGTGCTAACAGCTCGAAGAGATGCATGAAAAACAGGAGCTAAAAGCACTGCAGTAGCTAGTTAAGAATACTCAACAAATATAAGTGAAGAACATGAGTATTCACATGAAAAAGCGGAGCGTGTCTCTCTCCCACACAAGGATTGCTAGGATCCGAATTTATTCAAACAAAAACAAAAATAAAAACACACAGACGCTCCAAGTAAAGCGCATAAGATGTGAAAGAATTAAAATATAGTTTCACTAGAGATGACCTGATAAGTTTGTTGATGAAGAAGGGGATGCCTTGGGCATCCCCAAGCTTAGACGCTTGAGTCTCTCTGAATATGGTTGGGATGAACCACGGGGGCATCCCCAAGCTTAGGCTTTTCACTCTTCTTGATCACATAATATCACCCTTCTCGCTTGATCCTTGAAAACTTCCTTCACACCAAACTCAAGACAGTTCTCATTAGAGGGTTAGTGCATAATCAAAAATTCTCATATTCTGTAATGATACAATCAATCCCAAAGCTTCTGGACATTAGCTACAGCCACCAATGCTTTGTGGAGCAAAGAAATCCACACAAACACAGTAAAAGAGCGAATGCAAAACAAAAGGCAGAATCTGTCAAAAACAGAACAGTCTGGAATGACGAATTTTTTCGAGGCACTTAAGTTGCTCAGATGGATCTGGCCTAAAATAATGAAAGTTGCGTACATATCTCAGGAATATGCGTGATTTTTCTCAGAATTTTTTGAATTTTCTACAGGGAGATAAGCTCAAATCCGTGACAGCTAAAAATCTGTCACTGCGCAGAAATCCAAATCTTGCATCAACTTTCAATATAGAACTTTACTTGGCACAACATTGCGATAAAATAAAGATACAAAGGAGTTGCTACAGAAGTAACAAAAATCCTTGACACATGGGTTATCTCCCACAAGTGCTTTTCTTTAATGCCTTTCAGCTAGGCTTTAGGATTTTAATGATGCTCGCATAAGAATAAGAGTTGAAAAACAAAGAGAGCATCAAGAGGCAAATATCAAAATCATCTGAGTCTAACCCACTTCCTATGCAGAGGAATATTGTAGTAAAACAAATCATTGAAGCATAAAGCAGCTAGCATAGGAAGATGCAACAAATCCAACTTTAAAACTTCCAACACAAAGAGAGGTATTTTAGTGACATGAAAACTTTTAAAACCATCTTTCCCTCTCTCATAATAATTTTCAATAGCATCATAAACAAACTCAACAACATAACTATCACATAAAGCATGCTTTTTATGATCTACAAACACATAACTTTTATCAAGCAAGATAGTGGGATCAAAAATTTCAAACCCACTTTTAGACATATTGAAACAAGTTGATTGATCACTCTCAATAGTAGAATTAATAATATTATCAAGCAACATAGGACCATCATCTAGAGCTTTATCATAAACATTTTCTAAGCAAACACTCTCATTACCATGCATTTCGAAATTAGGAATAAAAAGTGGATTATCATAAGACTTATCAAAATAGCATGGATTTTCATAAACAACATTGGGGGAAATATTTGGTACTTCTGTTATTTTTGCTTTCTCTTGAGTCAAGGAGCTTGTTACTTCAAATTTATCAAAAGGAGATATTTCAATAGAATCATGACATTCAACAATATAGCATTTTTCCTCCTTAGGTAGGCATGGAGGGCAATTAAATAGTGTAAGAGTTGAAGAGTTACTGTCATTAGAAGGTAGATCCTCCTTTTGTTCTTCACTCTCCTCCTCTTTTTCATCCAATGAGATCACAGTTTCAGCAATTTCCTCTTCCTCAGGTTCCTGCAAGGCACAAGTTTCATCTTTTTGAGGAAACATCCTCTCAAGATGTTCAGTAATGTAAGAATTATTATCCTTGTAGGTATCACAACAATATTTAAGTATGGCAATACATTCAGATTTATAAGGGGCATCAGTTTTATGTTCAAGATAAGAACTAATTTCAAGGGCACCCTTAAAAACAATAAACTCTTCAATTTGTTCAAGATTACCAAAATCATAGTTTCCTTTAGCATAGGCAGCCAAGGTTTCATTATCAGTATACTCACATTGGAAAGGGAGATGTTTGTGCCTTCTATAGCAAAGAGATTCATTAAAGCAGTAGGATTCATCATATGTAGAACACAAGTTCTTAGCAAAACCATTCAATCTTCTTATTTGTTCCCATAGATGTTTTCCTTTTGGAGAGAAGCGGTAATTCTTATAACGAGACCCAGTTTCATAGAGATAAGACATTGAAAACAACTAGTCATAATAGTAATTCGAAATAAAAAGGAACTAATTTTTTTGTGTTTTTGATAAAGAGAGCAAACAAGACTAAATAAAAATAAACTAAGCAAGACAAATAACAAAGTAAAGAGATTGGGTGTGAGAGACTCCCCTTGCAGAAGCAATTCTGTTTTCCCCGGCAACGGCGCCAGAAAACGTTGTTGGTGGCTCTAGGTTAATAGTGCCAGAAACAATGCTTGTACGTCACACGTCAGTTGGGAACCCCAAGAGGAAGGTATGATGAGTGCAGCAGTAAGTTTTCCCTCAGTATGAAACCAAGGTTTAATCGGACCAGTAGGAAAACGAGGTTTGCTTCGAAGGTGTTGGTGGAGGAGTGTAGTGCGGCGCAACACCAGGGATTCCGGTGCCAACGTGGAACCTGCACAACACAATCAAACTACTTTGCCCCAACTTAACAGTGAGGTTGTCAATCTCACCGGCTTGCTGAAAACAAAGGGTTAAACGTATCGAATGGAAAATGATGTTTGTTTGCATAAAACAGTAGAGAACAATGATTGCAGTAGATTGTATTTCAGATGTAAAAGAATGGACCGGGGTCCACAGTTCACTAGTGGTGTCTCTCCAATAAGATAACTAACATGCTGGGTAAACAAATTACAGCTGGGCAATTGACAATTGATAAGTGCATATAACATGCATGTGTGAGCTGTGGTGTCTACTATGAGATTCATTTGGGCATTACGACAAAGTACATAGACCGCTATCCAGCATGCATCTATGCCTAAATAGTCCACTTTCCGGTTAACATCCGTACCCCTTCCAGTATTAAGTTGCAAGCAACAGACAATTGCATTAAGTAATGTGCGTAATGTAAACAATACATTCATCCTTGAATAAAGCATTGCTGTTTTACCCCTAGTGGCAACAACACATCTACAACCTTAGAACTTGCTGTCACTATCCCAGGTTAAATAGAGGTTGAACCCAACTATCATGCATAAATACCCCCTCTTGGAGTTACAAGTATTCACGTGGCCAAGGCTTCAACAAGTAACGGAGAGCATGCAAGATCACAAATGACATAGACATGATAATATAATATTCAGCTCCACATAGGTATCAATATAAGTCAGATCCCAGCAAACACAACATGTAGCATTACAATAAGATGATCTTGATCATGATAGGCAGCTCACAAGATCTAAACATGATGGCACAAGTGGAGAAGACAACCATCTAGCTACTGCTATGGACCCATAGTCCAAGGATGAACTACTCACGCATCACTCCGGAGGCGGGCATGGCGATGTAGAGCCCTCCGGTGATGATTCCCCTCTCCGGCAGGGTGCCGGGAAGAGCTTCAGGAACCCCCCGAGTTAGGGTTGACGACGGCGGCGGCAGCGAATATGTTCTGGATGAAAGGCTCGGTGTTTTAGGGTTTTCGCGTCTCGGGGAATAAATAGGCGAAGGGGCGATGTCGGCGGACCCCCGAGGGGCCCAAACCACCTGGCGCGGCTGGGCCCACTGCCGCGCCTGGTGGTTTGGCCACCTCGTGGCACTCTTCGTCTCTCCTTCGGACTCCGTGTACGTGCTGGAAAAATAGGGACCTGGCCTTTTGTTTCGTGCAATTCCGAGAATATTTCCAGAAGTAACTTTCTGAAACCAAAAACAGCAGAAAACAGGGAACTGGCACTGTGGCATCTTGTTAATAGGTTAGTCCCAGAAAATGCATAAAAGTGATACGAAGTGTATATAAAACATGTAGCAAATGGTATAATATAAGCATGGAACAGCAGAAATTATGGATACGTTGGAGACGTATCACTCTTGTCATTGGGCCACTTGTTGCAGGAGCCGTAGGTTGGGCTACATCATCTCCCCCCCCCCTTTAAAAAGAGTCGTCCTCGACTCTAGCTCATCATCATCATGGCAAGGAGGTAGATGCGTAGAGCTTGTCGTGTGGTTCACCATGTAGTCGATGGAAATGATGTGGCACCTCTTCAACGTCCCTTCGCCTTTCAAGTAACCTACAAGACTTACAAGGAAGACGAAACAACACTCAAAGAGTAGCCAATTCTTGAAGGTCATCGCATGAGCGCTTATGTAAAAGGAAGTCACCTTAGCAAGATGCCGATGTGCTCTTCTTGCAAGAACTTCCGTCATAGGAATGCGTGGTTGAAACAACTCATGGAGGCTCATCCCACTAGTACAGAACGACACATCGGAAACGGGCCAAAAACCCCTTCGGCAACGGAAAAACCCCGACCCTGTCACTGATGTGAAGGCTCTCATCGGCAACGGACAAGAAAAACCGTCACCGATGAGGCTTGATTTTGGCTACGGTTGCCATCCAGTCTCCGTTGCCGATGTATCTGGACATCAGAAACGGAGATTCTGTTTTACTCGTTTGCATTGAGGTTTTTTTATAAGCCTACAGCAGCAATACAGTTGCCAATTGACATTCAAAATATCACAGCAGAAGCACAAAGTTGCTAGCAAAACCGTTCATAACTTATATAACAATTGTCACCATTACATAGCATCAAAAGATGAGTTACACATGCTTCGCTAATCCTATCATTCTCATGCCTCCCTAAACTGCAGCTAAGGCTTGCTCCTAAACACACATCCACAAAATAGCCGGAGAAACTGAAAAAAACAGAAACTACACCAAACCAAATTGCCAAATTCTTCGTACTGAGGCTTGCTCCATCTTGGACGGTGTCGCCAAAATATAATCCCACTTTATAAGTAGCACATTTAAAGTTTGTTCGGATCAGCTTTGTGCTTCTGGATAAAAATACATGGATTGATAGTTAGAGAAGAGCCAAAATATGATGCTACATGACATAGATATAATTTAATGTGAAAACAGTTCACACCTTTAAGCGCCTATATCCGTGTGCTTGTAGTCCGATCAAACGATTTGGAGGCATAACTTGAAGGTGATGTTTCCTTCAAGAGCCTCACCATTTTTTATACAGTGTCGCCGAAATACTATTACTTCATACACTAGCTACACAAAACAATATCGAGGATTAACACATTGACAAAAAATTGTGACTGGATCTATTCATCATCGGTAGTACTACAAGAGTTGAAATTAATTCACCCTACTAGACTTTAAAATAGTGCAAGATACTAGACAAGTTTTCTATATACTAGACAAGTTTTCTATGCTAGACTAGAAAACTAGACAGAAACAATAAAGTGCAAGATACTAGACGAGTTTTCTATATACTAGACAAGTTCTATATACTAGACAAGTTCTATATAAAACCAATTGATGAACTAGTTCATGAGCTGAGTGATTTAGACCTCACATTTTCTTCTCCGTGGACGGCGCCTCGAGATCGGCCACCTCCTCCTCCGTGGACGGCGCCTCCAGATCGGCCACCTCCTCCACCGTGGACGGCGCCTCCAGATCGGCCACCTCCTCCACCGTGGACGCCACCTCCTCCACCGGGGACGTCGCCTCCAGATCGGCCACCTCCTCCTCCGTCGACGGCAACCTCCAGATCGGCCACCTCCTCCTCCGTGGACGGCGCCTCCACATCGGCCACCTCCTCCACCGTGGACGCCACCTCCAGATCGGCCACCTCCTCCTCCGTGGACGGCACCTCCACATCGGCCACCTCCTCCACCGGGAACGTCGCCTCCAGATCGGCCACCTCCTCCTCCGTCGACGGCGGCCTCCAGATCGGCCTCCGTTGACGGCGGATCCGCCACAACTGCTGCATCACCACCCGATGAATGATCTGATCCAGCTCCGCGTGGCCCAGAGGACGCGGGGTGATGAGCCTGACGCGCTCCCACACCTGCCGCATCACAGCCGCCTCCAGATCTGCCCTATCACGAACAGATGCAGCTAGATCGGTGCGGCCGCTAGAGCCGCGGCTGCGATGGCGAGATCTAGAAGCGCCGGCAGAGGAAGCCATGAGAGAGTGAGGAGAGTAAAAAGCTACAATGTGCGGCGGCTAGGGTTGAAAGATGGGTAGTGAGGGATTGAGAATGAGACTGATGGGGCTTGCTTCGCCAGTACATTTATAGGCACCCAATTGGCAACGGACATTTTATATAACCGTTTCCATTGGATACAAGTTCACAACTACTATGTGCTACTGATTTCCGTAGCTGCATACGAACATAATACATTCTAGTGATTTCAAAGTGCATACGAACCTAATACATTGTACTGATTTGCATAGCTGCATACGAACCTAATACATTCTACTGATTTTCATTGCTGCATACAAGTTCACACCTAACAGCAGCACACAAAACACACAAAATCATTCTAGCAATGCTCACAAGAACATTTAACTGAGCTATTTCTGTTCCTTTATGCCGCTCCTTGCGCACAGCAACAACATGGTCAGATTTAGTCGAAGTGTTTGTTGGGCTCCATGCCAAACCAGCTAGAGCTGCTGCAGTGTACGGCTTCATCTCCAAGTTCGCCTTCTTGACTATCAAGGCTACATTTTCCAGCTCTGCAGCTTCCACTTCGACGCCATTAGCAAGCAGCATCTCAACATAATCTTCAATCCAAAAAAATAATCACAGCTCCCAGAATACTCTTCGCCCCTCCCCTGCCAAATGGTAAATCGAATCCAGAGGCAAATCAGCATCACACATAGAATAGAATCAATCAAACTGGTCGAAGCGTCGAACTAACCCTGTGATTTGGACACTAGAAGTAGATCCGGCCTGGGTTCAGATCCGAACGCGACACTCGATGAATCGCGTTCCGACAGCGGCAGCAAACGCACTTCACAAGCGGCAGATCTGACCCGGCCTCGGCGGCGCAGGAGGAGGACGCATTCGATCTCCCCGACGAGCTCATGCTCTTGGCCATGGAGGACACGAGTGCCGAGTAAAAACAAGCTGGAGCGGAGGAACAAGGGCGAATCGACAGTCTTTTATAATATCCAAGATAGTGCTAAAAAGGAATTTTATATAAGCAACCTCGCCAACGGTTGTATACAAATGTCCGATGCCATTGAAGAACATATCGCAAACGGAGTCAAAAGAAACTCCGTTACCAACATATCGGGCCAGCTTGCCTGGCGGGGCGGGTTTTCTCACGCGGAAAGCGCGATTCTCCATCGCCTAACTCGTGCCGTTTCCATAGAGGGGTATCGGATGTGTCGTTCTGTACTAGTGTCCAAAGGTACGACCTACACATCAAATACCAAGCAAACCATGTGTGTGCAAGATAGAGGAGCATATCATCAATGACATGTCCATTCATGTTCATTACACCATTAGCACAACACAAATATGTGAAAGTTATAGCATATGCAAGGTCAATGTGCAAGCAACTTCTTGAAACATCCTCAAAATGTGGGAACACAAAAACTCCATGAAAATGTGAGAAGGCAATGATAGCTATCTCTTTTCGAACCATATGATCATTATTGCACACAAGGCATTGGAAAGAACAATTTGTCATCATCCTTGATGCAATAAGCGAAGAGTTTGGCAAAAACACACAATGAAGAATGTCCGAAATATCATCATGGTGGCAAACAAAGCACATGAAAGAGCAAGTTTTCAAAATATTTGTTGCAACACCAAATGTGTAGAAACCAAAACACTCATGACAAGACATGCTCGAAATGTCATTATGGTTGCAAACAAGCCATTTAAAAGAATAATTGTTCATCATATTTGTTGCAACACATAAATCTTTCACATAAAAGATTGGGAAATTTGTCTTGCCATAGGAGAAACCAACAGCACAAGCATGTTTGCAAACAAACCAAAACCACGAGATATTATTCAACTTATTTGATGCAAAACATGAGAAAGAGTTGAGAGTTGGATTCAATCCACTACTCAAATTTATGCTCTCAAGAGCTCTTTTTGTCAACTCATGTTCAATTGAGGTTGACATCATAGCATGAGGTTCAATGCACACGAAAAACCAAAGAAACAAATTGTGTGCATGGTATATGAACACATCATCCATCATGAAGTGTCTCTTCATTTGCACATCACCAACCACACAAAAATCAATTGGAAAATATGACATATGTGGATAGTCACTATGCAAAGTGAAGGATGGAACAAGGTCCATAAGAGAAAATGAAACATCTCCAACAAGTGAGAAAGCTATGGGGGCAATCTCATTATCAAGAATTTTACCATTATTGCAAACAACACATGTGAAAGGGAAATTATTCAACATGTTGCATGCATCAAGAGAACAAAAATTCAAGCATGTGTTGCAAAGCGTGCGGGAAACGTGAACATTGTTGTCAACAAACATTGGAAAAGAGCAATTGTTCCTCATGTTTGAGTTGACAACGGGAAAGAATTGGAAACACTCATAACTAGGCATGTCCATGGAAAATTCATCACAAATATGTGATTACACAAGATCAACATTGGAAGTATCACATGGGAATAAAAATGTATCATATGATGCATCAATGAAATCATCCATGACATGCAAGCAATCAAAATTCATCATGTCCACTAGCGGGATCATGGTCACATCAACACCCATACCTTTGTTGTCCTTCTCATTTGAGGTAGGTGTTGACGTAGAAGGCATTTCCATGTGACCGACTAGTTCATCATTATGTAGACATGTGGTGGCATCATCCATGGAACCTAGCACACAATGAGAGAACACACTAGAGGTAGAGGTTAAGTTGTTAGAAATCGAAATGGCCTCGCAAGACCTATCAACTACCTCTCTCAACTCAAGTGGTGTATCACTCATTCCCTCAAAGTGAAAACACTCAAACTCACATATGGTGGAGGCACTCAACTCACTCTCGCTCTCACTCAAGTGGGCTAAGTGGCTCTCATTCTCACATGGGATTGGTGCTATCTCATATTCAAGCACATGAGGGTAGGCTCGGTTTCCTCATCTCCACACGCCTCCAAGGTTGAAGGGAAACTCCCATGCTCAACCTTCTCGACCTCATCGCCTCCAAAGAAGCATGCCATAGTTTGGCCATCTTCATTCAACGCATCCACAAATGTTATAGCATTGGTCATGCTCGCCTCCGTGGTCGAAGGGAAAATCCCATACTCGGCCATCCTCTCATCGTCCTTATCTCCATTTGGGCACTCCCACATCATGTGACCATTGCCATCGCATATTGGACACGAGAGATTGGGACATTCTCGTGGACCATGGTCTTGGCCTTGGCAATTGTCACATATGCGTTCGTCCTTGTGCCATATGGGTGCCCAAGTGTCTCGACGATCTCTAGGGTGAGATGGTGATGCATGTAAAATGCATACATGAACTTTGCATTATATTACTTATATTTCAATCATATTTGCATCATATAAGGGTTATATCATTGTTTTATAATGATTTTTCGGGATAATTCACAGTTTCCCCATTTATTTGGAATTAACCCTGCACTGGCAGAAAACCCTATTTTCTATATTTTGATGTTTCAGGGACCCAAACGACGTCCAAATGACCTAATATTTTACGGGCATCGGTTTTTGAAGGAACAAAGCGTAGGAACGAAGGAAGCGAACAAACGGAGACCCGAGGGCCAAGATAGGTGGGCCCACGCAGCCAGATTCCTTGGCCGCGTGGGACCCCCCATCCTGGGCCTCGTGGCTCCGATGCCGTCCGTTTTCGTCTTGACCTAAAATCGACTATAAAAATAGTCCCCCGAGGAGTTTCGGACGGAGGCGGTGGAGAAACACAAAACCACGAAACAGGAGACAGAAGGCTGCCGCCGGAGAAGATCGGAGGGGGGAAACGCCGCCGGAATCACCTTCAGAAGGCTCCTCCATCCCCCCTCCGGAGTCTCCATCAACACCACCGTCAAGACCAGCACCATCTCCATCACCATCTTCGTGATCCACTTCATCCCCCTCATAGTTTGAGATTGTTGAACCCTAGCTATTGTCTAAGTACTATTCTACATGTTTGTGAATTGCTACTTGTCATTGTTTTGTGGGGAGATTATATTCTCAGATTGTGTTGTATCACTTATGCCATTGAATCATATCATGTCTTCGCGTTGTGAGTAGTTCTCTCATGTTCCTGGGGGCATAGGATGGATTGACAATGATTTATTTATGACATGTTGGTATTTTGTCTAGTGATTATCTTTTTATGTAATTCTATGATGGTGTTGTGCGAACGTCGACTGCACATCACTCACCTATATGGGCTCATAGGAGAACACCGTAGTGTAATGGAGTGAGGGAGACTTGGGAGGACATGTAAACCTGAGACCGAGTCATGAAGTTGCATTATGAGGGTATTAGTATCGGGGACCTTAGAGTTTAAGGCTATGGTGGGACTCTATGTCTTAATAACTCTTGTGCAGTCATTTACTTGGCCATAAGAACCATCATAAGGGGGTTTAGTTTATTTATTTAGCTTTCCCTAATTATGGCTCCGTCCAAAAGAAGATTAAAACTTGACAAAATGCTTACCTTGTTGTTAGAAATATTTATGCCATGAAGTCTAGGTAGCCCTTGGGAACGTTCTCCACTTATAAGAAACACACACTTGAGCTTGTCCTCTCGCTGCATAGAGGATTGGGCTTTCTCTCTTTGAGAGCTTTCACTTGTCATATTTTATTTTCAGCTTTTACTTTATTGCAAACTCTACGCCAAAAACCCAAAACACTTGCATCATTTAATCATTTTAGTTTGTCTAGTGCATAGATAATAAGAGAAGTGACACTCTTATTTGAGAGGATAAATACTTATACCTTCTACTCCTCGTGGGATCGATACTATACTTACACATTGAAGATTTCAACGATCCCCTATACTTGTGGGTATCAAGACATTTTCTGGCGCCGTTGCCGGGGAGTGTAGCGCTTAAGTTTTTATTCTTGTTTGCACTAGATATTTATTTTCAGTTTTGCATATACTCTAGTTTACTTCAGTTTTGCATTTAGTTTAGTTTTACTTTCAGTTATATATATCAAAACCCAAAAAAATTAGAAAATGGAAAATACCATAAAAACTCTTCCGGAGATAATGAATTTTACTATGGATACATGAAAGCTTCTAAAATTGCTGAGGAATTTAGAGAGTCAACAGAACGGAAAATACTAAAAGATTTCATGGAAAGTTTAAATTATATTGCTGGAGAGTGGCTTTTATTCCATGATAATAAAACTTGTTGCTTTAAACATACTGATAGACACTTTGAATTTCAATGTAAGTTCCATGAAGAACGTGTCATAGCATCTTACCATACTTATGATTACACTCATTTAGGGATGGAACAAGTAGAGGAATTTGTTACTTATTATGCATCTAATGAATTGCACACCTTTGCTAATGAAAATAAAACTTGCCCTAGAGTTAAGAGATTCGAAGGAAAGGTCACTTCTATTCTTGAACATTGCATAGCCAAGTTCTCTCAAAATATTTATGTTGTTGACTATAATGAGAGGGGCAAGGTTCCCCAAGAAAGTACTGATGTTTTGCAGGAAGAAGATATGAAAACATAAGCTTGGAAGAGGAAGAATGTGAAGAAGAGGATAAAAACCTAAGCTTGGGGATGCCCATGCAACCCCAAGAAGATGATGAAGAGATGAACAACTAGAGAATGAAGAGAGGAAACTTCCACCTTCACCACCTATGGATGAGGGTAACCTTCAATATATTGCTGATGATAAACTTTGCTTTTATGATTCTGATGATGAGGAGGAATATCAACCTGTCCTAATGAGAATATTATTGATAATAATTTTAAAAATGATGAGGAGTATGGTTTAGACATGTTTTATGATAGTACTCTAGATGATGGTCCTATTTTGCTTGATAATCCTCCATGTTTAGAACTTGTTACTAAATTTTGTGAGGATAAAGATGATATACTTGCTGTTTGTGACAATACTCTCATTCATGAGAGTCCTACTTTATTTTTGAATTCTCTTGATTACACTATAGAGGAGAAAATTCACTATGATGATGCTATGTCTCCCATTTATGATGATTACAATGACAAATGTGATATTTTCAGTCCACCTACCATTGAGGATAAAGTTTATTATGACTATGATATGCCTCCTATATATGATGATTACAATGATGGTTATGAATGTTTTACTCCACTATCACTAATAAGAATGATTTTACTTATGTGGAGAGTATTAATACTTTTATGCTTGTAGATCATGAAAGACATGCTTTATGTGATAATTATATTGTTGGATTTATTCATGATGCTACTGAAAGTTATTATGAGAGGGGAAAACATGGTTCTAAACATTTCATATTATTACGTTTCCTCTCTTTAAGTTCAAAGTGTTGAAATTGCTCTTGTTTTATCTTCCTATGCTACTTGCTTTGTTTCAATGATTTATTTTCTTACAAGATCCCAATGCATAGGAAGTGGGTTAGACTTAAAAGTGTTTCATATTTTTCTCTTGATGCTCTCTTTTGCATTTCAATTCTTGTTCCTATGTGAGCATCATTAAAACTATCATGGCTGTCCAGAAAACAGATTCCTAAGCTTCACTGCGAAAAATGTTAAAAATCACAGAAAAGGATTTTGACCTGAAATTTTACGACAGCAATCTTCAGTTATTATTACACATTTCATTAGTTAAAGTTTTCTGATTTGAGCAACGTAAGTGCCTCTGAAAATTCACTCTTTGCGGGCTGTTCAGTTTTTGACAGATTCTGTCTTTATTTTGCATTAGCCTCATTACTTGTGTTTTGTGTGGTTCTTTTGATCAATGAACAATACGCAACCATAGTAACAGTAGTTAATGTTTAGAATCAACTCATGATATGTCTTTGCTATACCTATGTGGATTTAATTTATGGAGACACTAACCCTCTAATCAAGTTTTATGATGAGTTTTGTGTAAAGAGAATTTTCAAGTGGAAGAGTTGAGGGTGATGAACAAAGATCAAGAGGGACAAACACTCAAGCTTGGGGATGTTACCCCTGGGCTCACCCTACATATTTCGAATAAGTACAAGAATTCAAGCTTGGGGATGCAAGCCACCTCACTCCAACCATCTTGATACCAAGTAAGTAAGCTAGCTATATGGCTATAAAGAAAGCGCTTTACGGGAGGCAACCCGGTTGTTTTTATTTTTGATTTTATTTGTGTCCTCTTGCTGTAACAAGAGACTTAGTTTTTAATTTTGTTTCTGGAATTTTTAATAAAGTGCCAAGTTTTACCCGTTTTGGTTTGAAAAAGTTGCTATTTGTATTCGGAGATTTTATTCCAGCACGAATCTGTGCACGGTATGATTTTTCATTTCTATTATGTAACTCCGAATGAGCTGAAATTTGAACTGTAGTTGCAACTTTTCATCCTCTGTAAGCGTGAATTTTTTCAGATTTTTTCGACATATTTAAGTAGGGTAGAAAAATGCGTTTTGCTGCTGCTGTTTTTCTGGACAGATTCTGTCCCATTTTGTTTGATGCATTCTTTGAACTTTTAACTTGAATCTTTTTGATCCAATTGAGTTTATAAGTAGGCATACAACATTATACACTTTCTGGACATTCATGAATTTTGTTTAAGGATTTTATGCAGCAAGAATTCATTTGTCTATCACTACTAATGTCACCCCACAGAAAAGAAATGGGAGAAACGGTGTTTTGAAGTTTTTTCACAGGGATTAGAGGAGATGCACCAAGAGCTATCCAAGGATGGTGAAGACCATAAGCTTGGGGATGTGAAGACAACCCCACTGGACCAACACACTCTCGTTTGCACACGTCTAACTTTGTTTTTCGATCAATGCACTTTATCGCATAAACTTGGAGCGTCTTTTATTTGCTTTTTATTTCGGTTTGATTTTTGTTTGTCTTGAGACCACCACTATCATTTATACATGAGAGAGCTACTGGAAATTTGGGTTGAATTAAGTTGGATGCTATTAAAAGATTGGAAAGGGATGTTTGAGTTGATTCAAAAAGATACATATAGTTGCATGATTCATGTGCTTTTTAATGAGTATTAATTTGCAAGTGTTTTATCAAGAGCTATCTTTTATTCATGTTTTGATGCTGAATGTTACTTTACTTTGTTTAACATGGATTGGTTAGTTCTATGGACACTTATGCATGCATTTAGACGGTCAACTTTCTCCCTCTTGCTAGCCCAAAAATTCCAACAAGTAAAAACTTGTTTTCCAACACCTTCAACCAAAGTTTTTCCAGTGAGTCCACCATATCTACCTATTAGCTTTATGCTATTCAGAGTATGTTTATCATGTTATTTGTATTATCTATACTTCTGAATTAAAATGCTTATGTTATTGATTGTTATGGGAAAAGTTGGTTAAAGAGCTCTCACGAACTTGATGCACACTTACTTTTATTGCACTTAATAAACATGAACCATTGTGATTAAAATTATGAAGTTGTGAGCTTGACAAGAGTCTTGGTTGGGAGTTAGCTCATATGTGCTGTCACATGGCAAGCTTTCAACGTGCTCTTTATATTTTGTTGATATCATGTACTTTTGTTTATGGATGCTTATCATGGTGCCAAATAAATGCGGAAACTTAGTAAGTTTGAGTTTGTATAAATGGCTAGAGAGACGCCTGGGCCGCTAATCTAAGCCATGCATCATTCATGGTGGAAATTTACTTACATGCTATGGTGAACCTTCAGTGATGCACCCCACAATAAAAAGCTATACAATAGTAAATAAAAAGGGTGTGGAGATTGTTCATTTTGTTTGTTTGTCTTGTCATTTTGACATGGGCTTGTTCCATGTCCTGGGACAAGAGGTACCCCAGTTGACGCTCTTGATGACGCTATTATATTACTTACAATGACCTTAACTTGAACTTGCTTTTGTGTCCCAGTTGAGTAACACCGTGGTGTAGGTACTCGTATTCACGGGGCATGAGACATTCAACCCATACTTTGTCAAGCATACTACTCATATTTGCTTTCACTTTAAACTTTAACCATTCAAGATGCTATGATAGGGGTAATGAGAGCTTGACACCAATGAATACCACATTGCAAACATTAACTTAAGTAGAAGCATTTGGAAGTAGATGAAACTTATGCATGTTTTACCTCTACTTATTTATCTATCTTTCCAAAGTGTCCACTTTTATATTCAGATTTTACAAGAATACTCTATGACCATTATAGGATGTTTTTACTTTTCATTATGCATACATTTGGTCCATAGTACTTTCTTCTATGTTACACTTTGTGAATTATCATTGAACATCCTTTCATTGAATATTTAATATCACTTATAATCTATCTTGTATATTGCTACTCCTTTGAAGAATGAATCATTTGACTTATGTAGCAATAGTAATCATCTTTGATATCCATTGATAGTATTAAAATGCAAAGTCCATGTTAGTTTTATCACCTTCATACTCGAGGACGAGTATGGTTAAGCTTGGGGATGTTGATGCATGTAAAATGCATACATGAACTTTGCATATTACTTATATTCAACATATTTGCATCATATAAGGGTTATCATTGTTTTATAATGATTTTGGGATAATTCACAGTTTCCCCATTTATTTGGAATTAACCCTGCACTGGCAGAAAACCCTATTTTCTATATTTTGATTTCAGGGACCCAAACGACGTCCAAATGACCTAATATTTTACGGGCATCAATTTTTGGAAGGAACAAAGCGTAGGAACGAAGGAAGCGAACAAACGGAGACCCGAGGGCCAAGATAGATGGGCCCACGCGGCCAGATTCCTTGGCCGCGTGGGACCCCCATCCTGGGCCTCGTGGCTCCGATGCCGTCCGTTTTCGTCTCCGTGCTTCGTCTTGACCTAAAACCAACTATAAAAATAGTCCCCCGAGGAGTTTCGGACGGAGGCGCGGAGAAACACAAAACCACGAAACAGGAGACAGAAGGCTGCCGCCGGAGAAGATCAGAGGGGGGAAACGCCGCCAGAATCACCTCCGGAAGGCTCCTCCATCCCCCCTCCGGAGTCTCCATCAACACCACCGTCAAGACCAGCACCATCTCCATCACCATCTTCGTGATCCACTTCATCCCCCATAGTTTGAGATTGTTGAACCCTAGCTATTGTCTAAGTACTATTCTACATGTTTGTGAATTGCTACTTGTCATTATTTTGTGGGGAGATTATATTCTCAGATTGTGTTGTATCACTTATGCCATTGAATCATATCATGTCTTCGTGTTGTGAGTAGTTCTCTCATGTTCCTGGGGGCATAGGATGGATTGGCAATGATTTATTTATGACATGTGTTGGTATTTTGTCTAGTGTTTATCTTTTTATGTAATTCTATGATGGTGTTGTGCGAACGTCGACTGCACATCACTTCACCTATATGGGCTCATAGGAGAACACCATAGTGTAATGGAGTGAGGGAGACTTGGGAGGACATGTAAACCTGAGACCGAGTCATGAAGTTGCATTATGAGGGTATTAGTATCGGGGAACTTAGAGTTAAAGGCTATGGTGGGACTCTATGTCTTAATAACTCTTGTGCAGTCATTTACTTGGCCATAAGAACCATCATAAGGGGGTTTAGTTTATTTATTTAGCTTTCCCTAATTATGGCTCCGTCCAAAAGAAGATTAAAACTTGACAAAATGCTTACCTTGTTGTTCTAGAAATATTTATGCCATGAAGTCTAGGTAGCCCTTGGGAACGTTCTCCATTTATAAGAAACACACACTTGAGCTTGTCCTCTCGCTGCATAGAGGATTGGGCTTTCTCTCTTTGAGATTTCACTTGTCATATTTTATTTTCAGCTTTTTACTTTATTGCAAACTCTACACCAAAAACCCAAAAACACTTGCATCATTTAATCATTTTAGTTTGTCTAGTGCATAGATAATAAGAGAAGTGACACTCTTATTTGAGAGGATAAATACTTATACCTTCTACTCCTCGTGGGATCGATACTATACTTACACATTGAAGATTTCAACGATCCCCTATACTTGTGGGTATCAGGTGGTGACGAAGGAGTGCGTTCATGGCGTCCACCCTTTTAGCGATGAAGCTCTTGATGTTCATTCTTTTGGTACGCTTGAGGTGAGTGTGGACGGTGCACTTTATGGCGATGCCGATCGTGAGCGTCACGCGTTGGGTTATCTTGAAGATTGTGGTGTGGTTCACCTTGACGAGGACCATGACGCGCATGCCTTGATTGTGAAGACCTTGAAGTGCGCCTTGTACGACTTAAGCGTGATGAAGAAGAGGTTCGTTGTCGCACAAGTTTGTTGAGAGCTTCGGTCACGCGCTCCATAGATGCTTCTTGCGCATGCATGCGGTCGTTGAAGTTGGCTTCTAGAGTTTGACGACGACGTTCATAGTGGCGTAAGCCATCACGAAGAAGGTGTCCAACACCAACGAACTCGTCATGTGTGACATAGTCATGATCACCGCAAACTCCACCATGGATTTCATCGTCCGAGCTTGAGCTTCCGTTTGTACTTCCCCTAAACATTTTCTCAAGAACAAGTGAGATGCGTGGTAAGGAAAACCAAGACAAACTATATCCCAAGTATAATGTGGCTTGAGAGGAGAGAATCTGGTTCTAACACCCAACACACACACTTATGAGGATAGGAAGGTATGGTAGGTGGAAATGCAAATGAAACAACCAAGAAAAGTTTGTTGTCTTTGGTAGAAGATAACCACAAGACTCAAAACACAAGAAACCAACCACAAGATTACGGAAAACCAAAAGGAACACACGCAAAAGATGAATTGGGTTAGTGTGACCAAAGGGCGAGCTATCCGAAATGTTCACCTAACGAAGACTAAGCTCAATGTCACACCAACACTAGAAGGACGCAAGCTCAATTGCTTGTTGTAAGGGCAATAGATTTGCAAATGTGCCAACCTTTTCACTCTCACATGCACATTTGGCGCTTTACGATTTCCTACAAAAGATGAAACTTGGCACTCTTCTTCTTTTCTCTTTTATGCTCTTTTTGCTTCTTTTCTCTTTTATGCTCTCTTTTTGCTTCTTTTCAAATACCAAGATCACTACACGGAGTTGCGCTCTCCACGTTTTGACAACTCTCACAAGTTGTGCACAAATGCAATGCCCGCAATGGACGAGCTAGTCCGATAGGATAGGGTACGCGAAAGAAAGAATGGCTATCAAGTTGATACAAGTTATACCTCCTTGTTGATGTTTTGATCACGGACTTGCGGCCGTGGGGGAAGGCTTTGCGTGAAGTAGCTCCAATGTGTCGTCGTAGGTGAGGTTGAGAGCTTCGATTCAAGACTAGAATCACTCAATTCGGAGCAACAACGCAAAACCTATAGCCCGTGGAAGATTTGAGACGAATCAAAACTGGGCAAAAATCTGCTGTCCCGCAGGCGCCGGATCATCCGGTGGATGAGACGCCGGATGGTCCGGCGGCCACGAGGCCGAAAATTCCTGCACCCTTAAAACGGCTCCAATTGTCTCAAATTCGAAGATTTTTGGGCAAAATCGGCTAAAGCAACGCAAGGAAAAGGTGGATTTGGTTCTTGTGCAACAGATCCATGGATCAAAACTACCAAAAACTCAACAAATCAAGAGATCGGTCCAAAAGCAAATTGGCTATTTTTGGTGAAATTTTCGAATTTCTCAAAATCAAAGAAAAATTTGGTGGATTTTGGTGGAAACACAAATCAAATCCGTGTCAACCTAGAGCTCTGATACCATATGATGTAGGTTGGTACCGATTTTTACGGATTTGTGCGGATGGAACGATGAACACGAAGAACAAGTGATGAACACAAGAACACAAAGAGGGAAAACTCTCAAATCAAAGATAACTAGCAAGTAGCAACTCAGCAATATTCAATTGGTAACAAATCCCCTAGGGCAGCCCCCAATTCTCCTCTCCCAAGCACACCTTACTCTTAGAATTGTTTGTCCAATTGGTCAATCCAAACCAACCCAATAGAATCACCCTAGGATGAAAGATTGGCAAGTAATCGCAACTACAAGAGGAAGCCTTGGTATCCACGCAGGGATCTTCTCCACAAGGGGAGGCCTTGGTTCATCTCCACAAGGGGAGACCTTGATTCATTTCCATAGGAGAAAGAGACACTTTGAAAAGAAGGAGCAAGGCTCTACTCTAATCCCAAATCATTGTCTAACCCTAACCCTAGGGGAGGAGGGAGGTATTTATAGTCTAAGCCACGAAGTGGGGAAAGGTGGGGGTTACAAGGCCTCACGGGACCATCATGCGCGCAGGCAGCAGGGTCGTCGGATCATCTGGTGTTTGAAACGCCGGATGGTCCGACGTGTACGCGGTCACGGGCGAATCCAGCTCCAGGCGCCGGATCGTCTGGCGGTGGGCGCCGGATGGTCCGGCGGTTTCGACGAAATAGATACAGAGCGTCGCCAGATGGGTGCCGGAGGGTTCCGGCGATCTTCTGGCGCGCCGGATCATCCGGTGATTGGCGCCGGACGATCCGGCGCCCAGTTTTCCTGTGCACTTCCTCCGCTTCATCCGTTTCTTGACCATCTTCTTCACCATCTTCCATCTTATCTTGGGTATCTTTGTAGGCTTCATTCCTGAGTATGCACAAAGTATCCGAATGAAGTAGCAACCCATTCGAAGGAGTGTCGAGGTCACACATAGATAGGAGTGAATTCACCTTATCATGGAGAGATTTGACTCTTGCTCTTGTCATTGGGCCACTTGTTGCAGGAGCCGTAGGTTGGGCTACATCAAAGCTCTTTCGCGAACAAGGAGTTTCCGAGGCCGCCATTGTTGCCCACTTCCTTCGCAATCGCCTGGCGCCGCTGCAGCAGCGGCCACACCCGGCCTGGAACTTCCAAGGTCTCAAAGACCCGTCTTGCCTGAGGAGCTCTGACATGGAAAGCTCCCTCCTCCGGGACAACATGAACGGGATTTTTACCCCCGGACGTCAAGTACAAGTTGCCGGCAGGAATCCGGCCCTTATGCGACTATCCGAAGAAGGCCGAGAT
This sequence comes from Poa pratensis, assembly GCA_947311845.1. Taxonomy (NCBI): domain Eukaryota; kingdom Viridiplantae; phylum Streptophyta; class Magnoliopsida; order Poales; family Poaceae; genus Poa; species Poa pratensis. Next base: position 106,883,500 of record CAMZMU010000107.1, on the reverse strand, counting down.
CCTGGCGTTAATGCTGGTGTGCAACGCCTTCGGCATCGCGGGTCGATCTGACCATGGACCCAAACCTCCCGGGGTGAAGACCCTCAAGGTTAAGGCCCCTTCCAGCTCCGATGAGGAAGGAGAGTTCCTCGAGTCCGACGAAGAGAGCGAGGAAGAATCCGGAGGGGATCCTGCTAGCTCTGACGACGGTGAAGAAGGCGACGGCGAGGAGGCCGGCGTCGGCAAAGATGATGACAACGACGACGAAGACGAAGACGACGCGGGGGAGAAGGCCTCTTCCCCGCATCACTCTCCAGGGGCCGCCGCGGTCCCTGACCCGGGGGCGAGCACTCTTCTCCACCGGTGGCCGTGGTGGGTGACGAGGACGATCCCATGGAGGCGGAGGCCGACACCGCGGTTTTTTTCTTGGCCTCCCGGCCAAAAGCATCTTCCCACCTTTCACCACCCCGGCAGGACCAGTTGCCTTCCAGAGCACGCTTCCCCTGAGCCCCCATGCTTCCTCTGCCGGGTCCGCGGATGTTCCGGCGTCGCTGGGCAACAAGCGCGCCCAGGAGTAAGTTTCTGTTCCGCTCTTCTTTTTTGCTTCTTGCCTTTCCTGCCTCTCCAAGGAAAGTGACCATATGTCTATGCAGGGGTACTCCTTCCTTGGGGGCCAACAAGAGGCGGCGCGACGCGGCGGAAGACGACGCTGCCACTAGTGTCGGGAGGGGGATGTTCCCTCTGCCCTTAGAAGAAATTGACGGCTGCCGCGGGAGCGGGGTGGGGAGCGTGACTGCGACCTCCCCGGCCCACCCCAAGAAAACTCCGGATGCCGGGACGCCAGAGCAAGCAGGTACTCTAGGGCTCCCGGGCTAGGCTACTTCTTCAGGGTCTTCGGTGTGTTTGATGTTTCCCTAACGTTCCTTTGCTTCGAGATGCTTCATTGGCGAATGTCCTTTCGTCTGGTGGACTTCTTGGCGTTGCTAGCCAGGAGAAGCCGCCTTCCTTCACTCCCTCAGATGGTTAGGAGGTGACCAAGGGCGCTCCCAGTTCGCGCGCGGCGGGGACGCAGACCGTGAACCATGCTCCTGGTCCAAGTCGTGCCAAGGTGCCGGGCCTTGAGGTCTCTCCTGACCTACTGGAGAGTTCGCTGATGACTGGGCAGATTCTGATGATGTTTACCAATTTCTCCATGGACTCTGGAGCCAGCAAAGAGATTGCCGAGCTGACGAGGATCAAAGAGGGTCTCGAGGCCAAGCGCGCGAAGGGCGCGACTGACCCGGAGAGTCCACCTGAAGCTAGTCCCCGGATCACCATCAGTGGGGAGAGCGTCGCGGATGCCGTTCTTCGCGGGATGCTCCAGCTGGAAAAGGAGTACGGTGACCACGAGGCTGCCATAGCAGAGACGATCGAAACGTTGAAGAGCTGATCCAGAGTGGGATGGGCAAGCTAAACCGTTTGGCAACCCAGATTTCCAGCCTGTGGCCGTCCCTAGAGAAGAAGAAGCTGACTGGAAAACTGAGAGCCAGCGACGTGAGAAGGACATCGTCACGAAGGAGCATCAGCTGACGACCCGGGAGGCAGAAATGGCTGAGAAGACCAAATCCTTGGAGCTCCAGAAGCTTCAGCTAGAGCAGGGAACTGAGCAGCGTCTGAAGGATGCAGAGGACCGCCACGGAAAGCGCTCAAGGACATCGAGAACTGCCAGCATAAAGAGGAAGAGGCCAACCGGATCATCGAAGATATCACGAAGACCCTTCATCAAGACCAGGAGACTGTTCGCACGTTGCAGCTGAAGGACCAAGAGGATGGCCAGAAGATATCTGGGCTCGAGTAATCTCTGAAGACACGAAACGACGAGCTTGCAGAGTTGAAGGAAGACAACCAAAAGCTGACCCAGGCCCACTCCCAGGCATCAACTGAGCTATCTGAGCTTCGCCGTCTCAACCAAGAAGGCTTTGCCATGATCGTGGTAGCCAGCAAAGAGGCCACGAAGCGGGTGGAGCAGCTGAGTCTGAGAACTGTTGTTCCCGTGTTAGAGCCGAACTGCTAGAGTTTGTCCCTTGTTGCGGAGTTCATCAGGAAGGTGGTTGCCGACATCCGGACCTTCAAGAACAAGATGGTCGCCCAACTTGTGAGCGATAAACCCGAAGCGAGTAAGCAGATGGCGGCTTCCGTGATGGCGACGTTCTGGGAGGCCAACCCAGAAGCCGTCATGCCGGACTTCTTGGCCTCGTCCCCTTCCCAGAGTTCCCTCCAGGCGGTGAAGACTTCCGCGGCCGCGTTTTCAGCGAAGAAGTTCCCGTCCCTCTAAATTTCCTGCAGAACATTCGAGCACTTCGTGCCCCAAATGTAATAAACTTTGCGTCAGATCTCATGCTACAGCTCCGAACTTTATTGTAATAGGCTAGACTTGCTACATTACTCTATTTCACGGGTAACTTTTACTTGTCTTAGTATGTTTTTACTTTTCTCCACGTCCTTGAGGGACCCTCTGGGATGTAAGCTTACCCATGAGGCCCTGACTGATCAGGCATGCGCTCATAAGCTCTACCGATTCCCAGAAAGGCCGCTCACTCTGATGGCACGCACGTCCCCGGGAAGTATCAGGTCTCGCACCGCTTTTTACCCCCGGGAGAGTCGCTACCCCGTGAGTGCTCGCCCGACGGTCGAGCCATGTTTTACCAGATTCACGCATGTTTTTATACCCGCGAAATATATAGCTTGCACAACATAAACGAGCTCGAGGATAACTTATCTTTTATTCATCATAGGAGTTCTTGAACGACAACTCGTCACTTCAGGGTACATCTTGCGATGGCATAGCTATTTCGGGTACATCGTGCGGCTTGCTTCAGCGATCTTTGCGGGATGGAAGGTTGAAGGCTTCCTCAGCTCGAGCACATCGGTCGGCCATCTTCCACAGATCCTCCAGGGTGTCCACAGCGTGGATGCTCAGTTTCTCGCGCATTTTCATGTTGCGGACGTTGACGTGGAAGACGGCGATGACGGAGATCTCTCAGAGATCTTCTGGGGGAATGCGGTCAACGACGCCCCGGAACCTCCAGATGTAGTGGCGCAGCGTCTCCCCGGCTTCTTGCTCTAGGCGGTAGAGGTCGAGGACGGTCGCGGGTATGGCGTGCAGCAGGTCTTGAGGTGTTGGCTTGCCTGGCCCTCCATGTCCTCCCGGGAGCGACGCCTGGGATTGGAGCTCTGGCCAGCACCTTCTTCGGGTTGTTCCCTAGGCCGCTTGCCATGGGGATCTTCGGGCTGCTCCTCCTCTGGGGGTACTGGCTCGGGGACGACGGTGCCGAGGTTGACGGTCGGGGCAGAACTCGTGGGAGCGTGGCACTGGTGAGCATAGTCCAGCAAGCTTTCCAAGCTAGCGATCCATGTCTTCGCACGGGGATTGCTCTTGCACTGATCTGGAGGGAAAGAGAGAAGCGCTCGGGCCGCTGATAACCCCCAAGAGCAAGGGATCACTGTAGCACCTCTCAATGTGGAAGTAAGGTATCGATCCGCAGGAGTAAGAAGGAAAAGTTATCTATTCCCTACAACTAAAGTGTCACAAGTTTTAGTTGATTATGCACTAAACAAGTTTAAGAAACAAGGTGGTTGATTTAATGGGTGGAAGTTTGATCTAACAAGGCAAGAATGTGGAAGTGTCCCAATCCTCTTCAATGCAAGAGGACAAGACAAAGGTTTTCTAGGATGCTTGCAAATAAGGCCTAGGGATCATACTTTCACAAGTGGACACTCCCAACAATTGAATACATAGATATTTCCTCTTCACTTTGCTACTCTGAACTATTCTCCCGTTGGATAGAAATACCAATCTACCGCGTAGGGCTACAAGAGCACACCTTAAAGTCTGAGTGAACAAACACCACAATATCATAGAACACCAAGACCATCGTGTAGGGCTACAAAAGCACACCTTAAAGTCTGTCTTCCACATCTAGGGAACCCCAAGGTCACTATGAGTGCCCTAAAATAGTACTAAACAAACACCACAATTTTATAGTGACATCCAACACAAAGAATAACTCATGGTAAGTATTTCTGTAACCTTTAGCCTAAGAGTCACACACGGTGCGCACACTGTCAACTTCACACCATGGGACAAAGGTGACTCCGGAAATTACATTAATAAAACCACTTGAGTAGCACAAACAATGAAGGAGAAACATCCATGAATTCAATTAGATTACAAAGCTCATGATCACATAAAGATCACATCATGGGAGAGAGAGATGAACCACATAGCTACCGGTAGAGCCCTCAGCCCCGATGAAGAACTACTCCCTCCTCATCATGGGAGGCAGCAACGGCGATGAAGATGTTGATGATGAACACGTCGGAGGGGGGTGGAGCCCTCCGGAGGCGATTCCGGCGGCGTTTCCCCCCTCCGATCTTCTCCGGCGGCAGCCTTCTGTTTCTCTGTTTCGTGGTTTTGTGTTTCTCGCCGCCTCCTTTCGCGAAACGCCAGGGGACCTTTTTTATAGACGTTTTTAGGTCAAGACGGAGTCGGTGGAAGAAAAATCGACGGCAACGGAGCTCCGAGGGGGAAACGAGCTGGGCCCACGCGGCCATGTACTTTAGGCCGCGTGGGACCCTCCCATTTCCAGCCTGTTGGGCTTCTGGTCTTCAATTTAAGCCCATTGCGTTCGTCTCGAAAATTCTGAACCGTGCTCTTTGACCTTGCCCTTTTTGGAGTCCCGAAGCTCCCGGAAAGTCTGAAACACTAAAAAAGACGTTTCCTGGAAAAACAGGGTTAATTCCAAATAAATGGGAAAGCTATGAAGTATTCCCAAAATCATTATAAAACATTGGTATAACCCTTATATGAGGCAAATATGATTGGAATATAAGCAATTAAAGTGCAAAGTTCATGTATGCATTTTACATGCATCAGCCGCGCCTAGAGCTTCCTCCAGCCCCCAGCCGTTCTGAGTTGGCTGACACGCTTGCTCACCAAGGACCTCTCGAGTTCCCGACATGACTCTTGCTTGTTGATGAGGCAACCGTGCACTTTGCCCAGAGGAGGCAGCCGTTCTTGTCAAGGAGGAAAGGCTCGGAGCAGATCTCGTAACAGATGAGGAGCTAGAAGCAGTTCTTGTCTCGGACGAAGAGCTCGACGTAGATCTTGTGCCGGAAGAAGAAGAGCTCGACGAAGATCTCGAAGTTGACGACGAAGAACTTGGCGTCGCGCTTGACGTAGATGTATCCAGCGCTTGCGCCCCCTACTTGGCGCGCCAGATGTCGTGTCTCGAAGCACGGACACCGGGAGTAAAGGATACCCCTTTTTAGGTTCGGTATGGGGCGCGAAGGAGGCTGAGATTCGTCTCTCGGGGGTGGTGTAGATCAAGCTCTCCTCTCCATGATCAAAGCAAGCAACCAAAGGGACACAAGGATCTACCCAGGTTCAGGCCGCCCGGAGGCTAAAAGCCCTACTCCTGCATGTCTGAATTGATGAGTTCTTCATGGTGTAGCTTACAATGGAGGCTTCCGGATGAGGTACCCGGAAGGGTTTTGGTTCGAGGTAGACGAAGGACAGATCCTGACCCTGAGGAGATCACCTTCCTCTCTACCCTCGCAGCCCTAGCCTAGTCTTGCTCTGGTTCGACTTGTTCCTCTCTCCCCTCTGTGCCTTGGTCCTCCTTTTATAGGCTAAGGGGATACCACAGGGTCACGTGAGGAGCGTGGGGGGTTTTAGGCGGGAAGAACCCCCCTCAGCTGGTTTAGGGGGAGACGTGGCCTCTCCTCCTCCAAGTATCTCCTTTGGGTTAGGTGGGATCGTCCACCTTTGGGGAAAGCGGGGCGGACAGAGGCTGACAACACCACAGGCCATGTTCCCGGCCCGCGCCTCCATCGCCTTGCTTCCCAAGTCTTCTGAGGTCTTCTAGCGTACGTGCGCTGGAGTGCTTATCCGTAGCCGTACGGAGGCGTACCCGAGAGGGAGCCCGACCTCCTGCCGGGGACTCGGGCTCTCGGGGACTTCGTTGTCTTCCCCGTGTGGTTGGGGGACCCGGCAGGTCGACCGGAGTCCTTAGTCGATGTAGCTCTTGCGTGGTCTCCATGAGGTTGGGGGCCGGACCCGCCAACCTGTCTTGCGTCTTGGCCTTGTCCATCTTCATCATGGGCCCACGTGTGGTGGACCCACTTTGGCAGAACTAGGGGAACCCCATGTTCCACTGTTGCGACAGCGGCGATGACCTGCATTGGGCGGTCCGATTGTGAAGAGCTTTGTCGGCGTGAGTCTGGTATATGTCCTCTTTGGACTCATCCTCTTTAGCATGGGTTTCACCAAGTCGTTGTAGTGAGGTTTTCTTTAGTCCTTGTTCGTTCTTTGGTGAAGTCGGAGTAGATGTCTTGATAATGAGTGATGACGATGACACCGACAAGAAATCTTGATGACAAATCTCGCTTTGGTGGTATGTGCAACTTGTGTTGGCAACCAGGTTGGCAGTGTGTGTGCATGAAAATGTCGTGTTCCATGACAGTCAAGGAGGATGTTTGCGACGGTTTCTCCCATTTGTTCGCTAATTAATCGGCCAATTCTCTTATTCTCGATTTAGTGAGACGAGACAAAACTTTTGCCTCCGTTTCTAGAAAAAATCATTTACCTGATAATCGCAATGTCCTGCTCATATGACAGGTTTTTCTTCGATTTGACAATCAATTACTTATCTCCAGTCTGAAGACAGTGAACTCTTGTTAATTGTAACAAACGATGATAGCAGAAAGGGATAAGACATGCCAGTATGCCACGATGACCGGACCAAATATTTTCGTTTCATCGCCGAAAGCACTCCGGTCCTATGTGGTTCCTGAATCCTGACAATAATTAAGCACACAACACAGAGAGCGGCTAGTGTTTCGAGCATCTGAGTATATAGAAACTCAATCAAACGAAGCAACATTCCAGAAACGCTCGTGGAGATAATGAGAAGTGTCTATCACATTGCGATGGCACGACATGGTATATGCCGTTGCATGAGTTTACACAGCCCGGTAAACATTCTCAGTATGCATTATAGGAATCGGAATGGAACAGTGACAAACACCCAAAGGTGCCCAGACTGTACCGCGATCTAAAGCACGCACTGCGGGGATCACAAACAACTAAAAACGAGTTCAAAGATTGTCAAAGGAATAAAATGTACTCCCTCCGTTTCAAATTAGATGACTCCCATTAGTCTATATTTGGATGTATCTAGACATGTTACATGTATAGATACATCTACATTTAGACAAATAAAAGTCATCTAATTTGCAACGGAGGGAATACCATAAAAGCCCGTCCACCCTGACCAAACTGTCTAACGCAACCAACAATAGATCACACGCAGTTAACTTCAAATCCTCCCACGGCAGCAAAAGTGAACCAATCTGTAGTCTTGACGCCATTTTATTAGTTTGTCGTAGGCCCTGCACAATAAGACACAAACGGATTAATCGATGATATGAGTAGAAGAACAGCATCATACTTTGCCCTCCAAATCATTTCATTTCCTTCCTAAAAAACCATTCCAATCAGTCCAAATTTATCAAGGAATAGCGGAAAAGAATGGATGGCATGTCATGACTCAATCTGGAACTATAATGCTTGAGACACACAACAATCAAATGATCTCTCTCGCTTTTGGCTAATTAAATTTCTGGAGGCCTCACTGAGACTTGGCTATCCTACCCAGAGCACTACAAGGAGACATATCAGTAAATGATTTGCAAACTGCTCTCGTCGACACTAGCTAGGACCCAATCAACAAAGCTCAGACTAGGTCAACCTGCAAATAAGGCCTGATCAAGTGATCAGCGCAGCATATATACTAGTGAACCAACTGCACAATCCCCAAGGACTTCTTGGGTCAGCTGCTCTGTTAATCTGCCTATTCCACAAAACTATCGCTCGTATCCTAAGGAAATATGCTAGGAAAAATCTCACGGGCTGCACAATCTAAGCTACAAGCAAACAACCTGAAATACTGTGCTTATTTACAAATCAGTGAGATGCTATTTTGTACCTCTAAGTGTGGAAGCTCATGTATGGCATGACCTTTTGGAAGAGTATCTTTGTCTTTCTATACACCTTCCTGCATCGTCCTGCATTGAGCTCAAGTGTGTACAACCCGTCAAAAGTATCTAGGAAGATGACACCAATACCATCCGCAAAACCAACCACAGAAACACGCTGGAGGTTAATCCGAGGGAGCAATGGCTGGAGGTTGATGACCCTGCGTCGCGCCCATGCCACGGCTCCGTCGGAGCCAATCGACATTGAACATACAAAGAGGCTAGGACATTGCACGCCCGCGAACACCAGCATGCCGTCCTCTGCCGCCACAAGGACAAGGTGTGCCTGGTCCTGAGACGGCGTATTGATCACGGATAGTTCCTTCCGACCCACCTTGTACTCCACAATTGTGGAGTTGTTCGTACATGAGAAGTAGACCTTATCTGCCACGACAACAGTGTGCCCCATTTTGTTGATCGCATTCGGCTGGTTAATAGAGATCCTTTCGCTCCATGTCTCGGTCTCAGATGAGTACACGGTGGCGAGCATGACCCCCCTTAACTGGTAGGAGCCCACAAAGACCACGAGGAAATGGCCGCCATGGCAGCTGAGGTGGTCGCAGCCGGCCGTGGCGCATAGCACTGCGGCATTCCAGGTGATTCCCTCTTCGCGGCCGTCCCGTGCATGGAAGAGTATCTCCCAATACTTGGAGTCAGGGGGTATTCTCCACCGACGGCTGGCCATGGGTTTGGAGACGGAAAAATCGTCGATAACTTTAGGCGTGTAGAAGAGGATGCGGCCGTGCCTGGAGTCGAGGACGAACCAATTGCGGCGGTCGTGACATTCAGGCGGGAAGAAGCGCGCGGTGGGGACAAAGCGGGAGACGCCGTGCGTTCTGTAGAATCTGTTGTGGAGAAAGCCCAGCATGGGTGGCGCACCGTGGAACGCGCGGTAGTCGCGTTTGAAGGCGGCGTCGTGGAGGATGCTGCGCCAGCTCGGGCAGACGGCGGCGGCACGGACGAGGGTCGCTGGATCGTCCGGCGGCACGCGCCGGAAGATCTCTCGCATGGCGTCGTCGAACAGGGGCGGCGGCGGAGCCGGCATCATCGCCGTGGGGATTGGGTTTGTTTCGTCGAGAGATGGTGTGGGCGAATCACGATCACGCCGTCAGGATTCAGTTGTGGAAATGGAGTGGGGGTCGCCGCTGCTGCCGCGGACGGCGGACCGCGGTGTGGCCCTATGGATTTAACCATGCGAATGGGCTGGGGCGCTGGGCTATATTGCTTCTCGATCTTGGGCTCAGGGAGCAGAAGCGGTGAAAATGTATTTTGTGCAACCACAAAGAGTAGACAAGAAGCGGTAGTTCTCTAAGGAAAAAAGGAGTACAAGTGGCGATCTCCTTTTCTTCGAAGAGGATATAAGTGATCTCGTGTGTGCAAGTATTGAGAACATTTCAAAACTTGACGAGCTCATTCAGAAATGGAATTCTTTATAAAAGCAGATATCCACAGTTCCACACTGTATGGATCATGGATGGATCGACTTGTATATCTGCAGAAGAAGTACTGGTAATATGTTTGTAGTGGCATTATTGGATGTCCCACTAATCAAGCTAAGCTGCTGGAACTAGGACATCTCATTAGGCTAGTGTGAACTACTAGTACAGTAGTACTACGTGAACACGTGCGCCGGCCGTCGTTGTTTGTTAATCACGGCGCAACGGCGACGGCGGAGACCATGGTGTCAACGCCGCAGACGTTGCGGCCGCGGCAGAGTTTGTAATACCCTCCCTCGCCCCACTGCTTGCCCCACGAGTTCTTGATGAGCCAGTAGGGTCGGTAGCCGAGCCGCAGCGCCGAGAAGCCCCGCGCGCCGTAGCCGACGAGGAGCACGCCGTGGTTCAGCAGCGCCCGCGGGCAGATGAGCGGGCACGACACGCCGCCGACGTACGTCTGCATGAACGCGGCGTTGAGGCCGACGGCGAGGGGCCCGCCGCGGACGAGCGCCGCCCGCATCTGGTCCTCGTCGAGGGGCACGGTGGTGAAGTTGGCGACGCGGACGGCGACCTTGCTCCTGTCGAACCGGCACGGCCCCTGCGCGCCCGTGTACGGGTACGCGCCCTGCTCCATCAGCCCGCCAGAGTCCAGCAGGTACTTGTACGCGTTCGTCATCAGTCCGCCGGAGCAGCCGTTGTTGCAGTCGTTCTTCGCCACCGTGTCACACTTCACGGACAACGAACAGGGAAAACAATGAAATCGAACTGTACTCTGATCACCTTATTACTCCCTCCGTTCCAAATTAAATGACTTCACTTTGTCAAAATGTGGATATATCTATACTTGTAACATGTCTAGGTACATCCACATGTTGACAAGTAGAAGTCATTTAAATTGGAACGGAGGGCACATGTTGACAAGTAGAAGTCATTTAAATTGGAACGGAGGGAGTACTAGACTAGATGGTGGAAGTAATTAGGAGAGTTTGAGGCCACACCGTGTGGTCGCAGTCGACCAGCTGCTGCTCGCTGAGGTTGAGGAGCTTCCCCGTGGCGACGAAGTTGGCGCCCTCCACCGCGCCGGTCGTGCTGAAAGCCCAACACGAGCCGCACACACCCTGCATCTTGACCTCGGTAACGGCGCCCTTGTCCCGCCAGTCGAAGCTGGCGGGCAGCGCGGCGACCTCCTCCTCCGTCGCTGGCGCCGCCGCCGGCATCCCCTGCACGTTGCGCAGGACGTGGTCGGCGCCGAGGAGGCCCGTGAGTCGCGCCTCGAACTCCTCCTGGGTGAGGTCGGAGAAGGGTGTGACGCCGTGGCGCGCGCCGGGGTCGAGCGCCTGGTGGGCGGCTGCGCGGGCCACGTTGGCCGCGAACACACGCAGCCGGCGAGCGTACTCCTCCGGCCCCGAGTACTCCCTGCCGTGCCGCCGCACGAACGCCGCGAACTGCGCCTCCGGGAGCAGCCCGGGACGTCCGGCGCCGTAACCGGAGTCCGTCACCTGCCGGATGACGTCGTAGCCGGAAGCGCCGGCGCCGCTGGTCAATGTCACGTAGGCGAGTGCTAGAAGGAGGAGGACAAGCCGGGCGGCCATGGTACGTGTATGTAATCCTTGTTCGGTCCTGCACCGGAGTCTCTCGTCGTTAATAAGCGACGAGGAGTATCGCGAGGTGGCAGACATGCATGGCGCCAAACGGGAGGACGCCTGTCGGTCCTCGAAAGTCGAAACGGCGGTGCACGCTCGTGGCGGCACACGTATGCCAGTCGGCGCCGAGTTCTTATCGCGGAATATGCTACACGCAGCACCTTACTGTGTGGGATCGTTAAATCTCCTGAAAAAATTGTGGAAGAACTTCGAGAGATGGTTTTTGCCTCCGAGTTCCAGGGTTTAAAATTTCGAAAATGATATTTTGAAGTTTAAAAAAATCCAGAACAAATTGAGTGGATACATATACATGTTGTCTTAATATCTGCATAATTTTGCTCGATAATAAGTTATATAGGAGACTACACAAAATTCACAAAATCATGAACTCATTTTACTTGCTATATTTATATTTTATGCGGAGTTGAAAAGAAATTTCGCTGAAAATTGCGTCGTCCATAGTAGACATTTATATGTACTTGTATGTTTTTTTTCAGAATTTTTGGAGACGCAAATAAAATTTTGATTTTAAAAAAAGGAGCAATGGAACACGGGGATATAAGTGCTTCTTCGAAAAACTTATTAGTCATATGGTTCCATGTGCCAAATTGATTTTTTTCGTATTACATAACCATCTTTATTACTATATTAGAGCATCTTCGACAACTTCTTTATAATAAGGCACCAGAAACATATGCTTCCATGTGACAAACTGATTTTTTTCGTATTACACATAACCATCTTTATTACTATATTATCGCATCTCCTATGACAGGGCACCAAAAACTGATTGGAGTAAAGTTTACAATACCAAAACATACTTTATAGACACGAAAAATTGCTCTTGACCAACATCGGCCCTATAAAGCTAAAAAATAGCGTGTTAAAAGAAATAGCGGAGGCCTCCTCCAGATGCTATACACGCTATAGCGTGCTATATTTGAATAACAGATTTAGCCCTGAAATAAATATTTCTATAAGAATAAAGGATTTAGTGTAAAGATGGCAAAACAATAGATGCATAACCACATATAAAGTTCTCCAGCTGTTTACAAGCCTAACACCAACATCCTAAGGGGCAACAACATAGTATAAACTAGAAAAATACCCCGCGCGTTGCAGCGGAAATCTCTTTAAAAATTACTATGTAAATGAAATGGTATAAGACACATGAAATATTCAATTGTTCAGATTTAGTTGAGACACCAAGTGAAATTGTTAAATATTTGAGTCTAAATATTAGTGACATCAACAATTACATGGATGAAAAAAGATGACATGGATAGGTTGCATGAAAGATGTACTACTATTAACTTTTGTTAGCGAAGATGACATGGACAATTGATTGGCTAAAATAGTAGATGACGTGGATAGCTTGCATGTTGAGATAGAAAAATAATTAATGCACTTAGTGGGGTTTTGCTTTATAAGAAGTATAGATTATGTATTTAGAAACTCAACAATAGCTATGTCAAATTTTGATTCAGAAGATAAAGCGATAAATTTTAGTTTATCACCAGCAGAAACTTCTTCTTCCTGAGGTGGAAAATAGCGTGCTATAACGCCATGAAGTTTTAGCGCGATATATCGTGCTATTACATCAATAGGACCACAACTAGCAAAAGTAATAAAATTTAGCGTGCACGCTGTAAATGCGCTAGTACGTGCTATTAGCACCTTAATTCGTGTTGTTTTTTCCATGACTATAATAGGTCACCAAATTGCTTCGTCGAATACTTTGTGCAAGGAGGAGGAAATCGTCCGGCTGCTTGTCGAAGCATAGATAGCCGCGCTGGTACGAAAATGGCTAGGAGGTCCTCCTTGACGCTAGGAGGACGAGTTATTACCCGGAAAATCGGTGACGCGGCGTCGTCGACACCGACCGAAGCAGTAGTCGCTCGCCTCGGGCGCGGATGGGGCGCGACAATCAGAGGAGCTCTGGCTGTCACTAATGCACCTCAGAGGACCCTGACGAGCTGCGAAGGTCATTACGAGCATTGACGATCCGGCGATTAGCCGAATCGACCAGAATTGGCATGCATGTCGCCAAATGACAACTCGTCGGGGGCGATGGGGGCTCCATTATAATCCAAAAAAGTGGGTTCATTATAAGCCAGTAATCCTCTCACATCAGTCCGCTTTTTTTTTCTTGAGGTGCAGATGAATCAAAAACCTGAGAACCCGCGTCTCCGCCGCTGTCGGTATCTTATGGCCCCACACTAGTAGAAAAAAGCCTATCAGTGACGCACGAAAATAAGCTATCTGTGGCGCACGAGCGTGCGTCACTAAACTTACCCCAGTGGTAAGTGGTACCTGTGGCACACCGCTCGTGGCGCACAGGCTCGAGCGCCACAGCTAAGCTATTTCGAGCGCCACAGCTAAGCTTCGTGGGACACCCCTATACGTGCTACCTCACCATTCATGCGCCACAGCAAATATTTCCGTGCGCCACTGATAAGCAATTAGGATTTAAAAAAAAATGATTTGTTTACCTATTTCCAAATACATGTCACTATTACATTAATTAATCAATTTATTTCAAAAAAAATCTGTCGTTGAGGACGGAGTTGAGGCCGTCGGCCGTGCGGTCGTCAGCCTCCCGTGCGCCCCTCTGGTCCTCTGCTCCGGCGCTCGGAGTTGGGGCCGCCGGCGTCGTGGTCGTCGGCGCACCACCACCTATTTTCAATCTCGCCGCCGCCGGCCGGACGAGAGCGAGGACGGTGGCGGAAGGAGCAGGCGGCGTCCGGAGGAGAGGCTTGTGCGGTCGGAGCAGGTCGGACGGTGGCGGCCGGAGCAGAGGATTCAGAGGCGGGGAAGGTTGCCGTGGCGGCGGGCCTGGCCGAGGGTGGCGACGGGCCTGGCCGAGCTTGCCCCCGACGGCGGCGACCGGCGCGGCTCCCCAGCCCGGCGGACCGGCGGCGGAGCCCTCCATACGGCAGACGGCCGGCGGTGCACGGCGGCGGCCGTGGCGGGGCAGGACAAGGTGGCGGCCGGCGTGGGATCCTCTGCTCTTATCTCGATCTGCAGAGAGAAGAAAAAGAAGAAAGAGAAGAGCTGGCGTGCGATGTGATTTTTTGATCTCGGTCTAGATCTGCTCCATGCGATTTTTTGAGACAAGTGTGGGTGCGTGCGTGTGGACATGTGTGGCTGGCGTGGGTGCGTGCGTGTGGACATGTGTGGTGGAGGTTAGGTGGGCTTTTTTATTCCTTTTCTTATCAGAGGCGCACATGACATGTTAGAGCGCCACAGCTAATTTATACTTGTTTTCAAAATATCTGTCACCAATTACTTGTGGCGCACGACACTACTGTGCGCCGCAGGTAATCTCTCATATTTTTACCTGTGGCGCACAACAACGTCGTGTGCCACATGTAATCTCTCTCCTACTTTTTTACCTGTGGCACAGACTTATCTGTGCGCCACAAATAATCTCTCCTCTCGCGGGAAATTTGTAGAATCTTGGGGAACTTACCTGTGGTGCACCAGATTTTCTGTGCGCCACAGGTAAAATTTTACCTGTGGCGCACGGAAATGGTGTGCACCACAGGTAAGTTGTGTCAGACCCCTCCGAAAGAGAGATTATCTGTGACGCACACACAAGACTGTGCGCCACAGATAACATTTCACATATAAGCCTTTTCCTACTAGGCCAAGTGGGTTAATTATCGGCTAATTACTCGATTTGTGTTTTGTGGAACTGATTACTCCAAATATCAGTGTTCTGTTAGAAAGCTCACAACCAATGGATGCTACTCGTCTAAGTCCTCCTACAAGATGTACCACTTCGATGATGTCCCCTTGGTTTGGAAACCTTGAGCCCCTCTTAAGTAAAATATTCGCTTGGTTGATCCTCAGAACCATGTGTGGACGGCGGATTGACTTGATTGGAGAGGTGGCAAAATTATGGGCTTTGTAACCTTTGCAACCAAGTGCAAGAGACGACCACTCACCTCTTTTCAAATATAGTTTCACCAGGCGATTGGCAATGAATACACACCGTCAAGGATCGGTGGATCGACGGGATCTATAGAAAGGGACCTTATTGAGGTCATGGCTTTGCTTTCCATGCTTGACCAATCTACGACTACAACCATGCTTGTTAGGAAGATAAAAAAATAAGGCTGCCACGTGTTGCCTTGCCGGGGCAAAGACCTTGAGTAATTTAAAGCCGTGAGAGTAGACTTGTTATTTGGATCGTGGACTAGCCGTGGATAGGGTTGTAAAACTTTTAGAAACCTTCTCCTTGTTGGATGAAAAATATCTTTTACCTTGTTTTAAAAAAAATCCATGCGGAACATCTCCGTAATTGTAAAATTTGAATAGAATTATTGTCACGAAAATGATATATTGATCTTCAAAAGGAATAAAAGAATCAAGTACACACACCTAGACGGACAACAAATATATAGTCAAGTTGTTTACTCGTCGGACCAGGTGACGTCCACTATGCCAATATTCTGGTCGAGGCCTAGAGCGTTCCACAATCCACACCGCAGGTGAAGCATCCACTATGTTATAGGCGCATGGCTTCTCATAGTTGTGTTCCGCATCGCAGCCGTTCATGGAGTCGCACTCGTCCACCACCTTGGTGGACACGGAGGTGCCATCTCTAGCGGTGATATTGATGCTGCGGCCGCAGCGGGACGTGCCGCTGAACCAGCCCGTGGAGAGAGCGACGACCATCTCCGAGTCGTCGTGGTACGCGCGGTCGCACTCGGACGGATAGCCGCCGTCCTTGCCCTTCCTGAAGCTGTTGACTGTGAGGACGGCCCACGTGGTGGCGGAGACCGGCGGCGAGCAGAGGAACCGCTGGTACTGCTGGCCGTCGGCGCAGCAGTCCGGATTGTTATTCTTGTCGCAGTCGCCGGAGGACGCGCCCGGGAGGTAGCCGCTGAACTGGCAGCCGGACTCGTCACAGCCGCCCGGGCGTTTAGCCAGAGAGGACGCATTGCGGGACGTGGAGAGCGCGACAAGAAGGAAGATGGCCATGGTGGCTCGAACGCTCGTAGTCGCCAGGCCCGGGCCTATAGTGGTTCCAACTTGTGCCGGTGGCACAGGGCCCAAGAATTTGAGGGCCCCAAAATTTTTTGTATGCATATGTATACAGTATATTTGTATATAACATCTGAAGAAAATTAGGATTTATCCTCCGCGTTGGGCCGCATGGCGCGATGCACTGCTAGGCCATCTCCGCGTGCCCGTGAAATAGGAATCAGTCCCGCTGGAGCGTCCGTCTCGTGTGTGCTGGTGTGCTAGTCGAATAGAATACGAATCGATCGATCAGCTCAAAAACGCCTAGATTCCTAGGCCCCACCGCCGCATGTAGCATGTAGGAAGCAACGAACACATACCGACGCAGTGACACACATCATTCGATTACTCGATTCGATTAGCTCAAAAACACCCAGATTCCCAGGCCCCGACGCAGCGACACATATTCTGCCAAATCAATTAGAATTATTTATTAGTTTAAACTTTTGTGTGAGATAGGGCCCATTTTAGATTTTTCGCACAGGGTCCCCGATTTTGCCGGCCCGGCCCTGGTAGTCGCAGTCGCCATCTTGAAGAACTGTAACTCTGTTTTGCTTGGCTGGACGGCATGGACTCGAGGGTCCTGAGCTTATGTAATAGTCTTCCCCGTGGATGATTGCGAGCACGAACTCGCTCCACCCCTAGCCATAGCCCATAGGCAGCAAAAGACGGTGAGACTTGAGAGCCTGGGAACATCCGCTGACATAAGCAGCAGCTCGAGCACAACGGGAGGAACAACCGATACACGGGAGAAGGAGCGCGTCTCGGAAACTCCGCTGGCCGTCGATCCCAATCCGGCTAGCTACACACGAAAGATGCGCCAACAAGATCGACATTGTGCCGGTGTGCCCCCACAACTTTTGTTCGGCTGCAGTTCTCCTACGCAGACTCAACTAGGTCATTATATTTCGCCTCATAAACCGGAATTCCCCAAATGGCTCCATCCCAAAACGGAGAAAAGACCCAGATATGGAATTTCGCACGACAACCCCAAATGGCGCTTCACACGAGATCATATGAACATTCAGGCTCCAAATGGCACTGAGAATGCCGTCCAAGACGTGTGCGCCGCTTTTTTCAGTAAAGTCCTCGCATTTTCCAAAAAATGTGACTCGGTCCTCCGGACGCCACTTTCTTGCAGTAAAGTCCTCACACTTTCCACAAAATGTGACTCGGTCCTCCGGAATAAAACATTTTTGCATAAAAGTCCCCGAGGACCTCTCCTCCCCGTGCTCTCCTCCGTCCTCTGGACGTAACCCTACCCGTACGGCCGCCGCCGCGGCGCCGCCGTCTCCGACCTCTTCACGACGAACCGAGCCCTCCTAGACCTTCGCCGTGCTTCCCTCTCCCTCCTGGTCGAGTCGTGCTTGCTGGGAAGCCAGGAGCCCGACGAGTTTCGCCGTTCCCTTCTGCCTCGGTCCGCCGCCGGCAAGCTTGATTCCGGCCGTCCTCGACCTCGCCTCGACGATTCAACATCTCCTCGAGCTCTAGGGTGAGTCCCTGGTCCTCCAGGACCTCTTTTCCCTCTTCCTCTCGCTTTGGTTGCTCCGACCGCCGTGAGCTTGCTCCGGCCGCCACGTTTGGTCGCCGCCGGCGACGCTCCGGTGACCCAAATGCAGCGGCGCCGCAGCTGCGGGTAGCCCGCGTCCACGCGCGTCCGACACGCCCAGGCGCGCGTCCCAGCTCGCGCGGATGCGATGCGTCCGTGCTCGGCAGGGCAGGTCCGGCCACTGCTGACGTCATCACGGCGTCACAGTGGGCCCGGCCTGTCAGGATTTTATTCTTTTTGAAAATAATTTCAGAAATTGTTAAAGTTCTGACAGGTCGGACCAGTTTGTTTAAACAATTTCCAGAAAATGATTAATGTTGTAAAATCAACAACTTTAAATCTGTTCATAAGAAAAATATGAATAATATATCAAAATGCTCAGCAAAATAAATGCTAACTATTTATGGCAAAATACAAACATATTTGAATATTTCAATTTGGTAAATACTTGGAGATAATCTAAATGCATTTTCTCTAATTAGGCAATTAAATTGAATAAATGCTCATACCTACAATCTGATTTGCAGAAAAGTCCCCGCGTTTTCCAAAAAATATTAATCGATCCTCCTGTCTACAGTAAACACGTCTCCGCGCCATCCGATTCAGATCCGCCAGCCCACACGGCGCTTTTGGGGAAAGACCCTCGCATTTACCAAAAATTACGCTTCGCTCTCCTTATCACTTATCACGATAACATGTACACGAAATATATGCGCGCCGACGAGTAGGTTCCATTCCTATGATCGGTTTCGAGTTTGGTCGACTCTAACTCCTTAATTTTGGATCCAAGTTCACAAAAACATTTGACGAATTATGTCAAATTCGTCGCACTCAGTCATCCGTTTCAATTGTCCTTTGACGAGTAGATGGATATCACCCTTCGAAACAATTTTCATGTTTTAACATTTTTATTTTGACGGACATATACATATTTCTTTCTAATCTTCGAATTCGTTGTACTTTAGGCTGGTCACATGGTTTTTAGATTTTTTATAGCTTGGATGAAATTGTCGCTATGATATTTGTGTTATCTTTTTTTGTTCAGATTGTGCTATGAAAAGGAGACTTACTATAGCTGTGTGTGAATCAGTCAGAGCTTGGGACATTGATAATTTATTATAGCTATATTATTGCAAGTACCATACTCTAAGAAATATAGCATTGTTTGATCTGAATTAGTAGGAAAAAATTAGTTATCCGACTGCAAATAGGAGCAGTCCTCATTAGTTTTCAGAGCAGGTGGCTACTTAGTGCACGGTTACAATGATATTTGTTTGCTAAATTGTAGGTAGTCAAAGTTGATAGTGGTAGGGACAAAGCGACATTTAGATAAATCCTCAGAAAATCTAGGATTGATGTGAACTTCTTTTCTCTGCTGGATACATTTTTCGATCCTGCGTTGTTTTCTGAAATCATGATTAGTTTTGTTGGTTTTGTTTGCGCGAATATTTTACTTATGCTACACATGGAGACTGGAGTACATGGTAGGGTTTTGGGTTTATGAGTTCTGAGTGGTGGCAGTAGCAGGCATCTTAATTACCACATGGTTAGAGCAATGGGTGAGCACGCAATTAGGCTACAAAAATAGCTGGCGAGCCCTTTTTGTTTGCCAAATATTGGACTCATGCATAGTTTGATGGAACATGGGCTTTAATTCCATTGTATAAGTTACATCGTTTGCAATGGTAAATGAACAGTAAACATTTTAAGTCTATGCCTATACGAGACGCGTACAAATAAATTACACTATAATCTCAGATTTGTATTTAGCCTGCAAGAATTTCGCCTCAGTGGATTAAATTAGACTAATCTCAGATTCAATCAAGCCTAGCACTTTTTATAGTGTGAGGGCAAAACTAAATGCGTTGTCGAGCTCAAACTCTCCAATATTTTTTTTCATAATATATAGTTTCACGCTAAAACAAAAAAACAAAAAAAAACCTACATCAAATTTGTCACCAAGGGCGCGGCGTGTTGCCGCGCCGAATTCAACTAGTATAATGAGAAGGGTTGGCAGCCGAGCCGAGGCATGCAACACACAGCAGCCCGGTTTCATCTAAACTTGCATGAAGCCCAACTAGTAGGAGCCCAGCCTCAGCCGACACAAGGACCAAAATGGGAGCGCAGGCTCAGCTCTTTCTTGGGCCTGCATGATAGTTCTGAAACATAAGCCCTAACACACAGTATTAGCAGGTTGGAACGGGTATTGTATTTCTTAGTAAGGTCAAATGGCTCCCCTAAAACAACAGTGAGGGACTCTATTCTTTTTAAAGAAAATCAAATTTAAGATTTTCAAAAAAAATCAGTTTTTTTTACATATACGTGAATATGATATCTGTGAACTTGAAAATCTTGTGGAAAAGTTTATCTATTTTGGGCTACATAAAAATGTGACTCTACATCGGTATTAAATTTTTATTTTGGTCTTCACACTTTCATGTTTTCTGTAGGTCACAAATAGAAACATAATTCATCGAAACTTTATGCACACATACTACACATCCATATATACGTGTATGATTTTTCTCAGAGTGTTTCGAAATGAAAAAATAAAGTGTTCAAACTTTTCAAAAAATTAGTTTACTTGGAGATCATCCTCCATTTGAAGTTTTCGATTTTTTCTTCCCTTCTCATTGTGGGGAATATTGATGTATACCCTTCCTCAACTAGCACATGCCAGACCCCCATAGTGGCATTTGTTTTCCTTTTTGGGTCTCGTTTATATTTTTATTTCACATCTCTTATTATTTTTAGTTTCTAAAAGTGTATCTAGTCCCACTTGTGAGTTTTTATAATTAATGAAAACCAATTAAAAGATTAGTGGTTTACTAAGTGTACAAACACGATTTAGCCTAGACAGGAGAAGGAAAGATGGCTTCATTCTCAGCTAAGAAGTGTCGCTCCAAACATGATAATAAATTGGCGGCGATGACATGTAAGCGCTCATGGGAGGTAAAATCCACCTGAAACCAACTAAACATATTCATGGTATATTCAATGAATCTTGAGAAATCAATCAAGGTTAAAAACGTAGAAAAGATGACGGCAAAATGGACTCATCAAAGCTATATAAGGGACCCGACACCCACATGCAGGGTACGGATTTCATGGCACGGATCTACATTTCTACATTGTGTGTGAAAGTACCTCTCCTTGAGATTTGACTTCTCCTAGTGGCAGTGGCTAACCTAGAACTCAATCAGTGGGGGTGCCAAGCTTACAAAACCATCCTCGTTAGGCTCGTTGAGCTTGGAATTTAGTTATGAGTAGATGGATGCTTCAGTAATTTGGAGATTTGACCATAAATATAAGCTACTTTAGCACATGCTATACACATAGGATTAGTTCAAATACTAGTTGGTAAACAAAATTATGGCACCCCCAATGGACACGCCCCTGCCTAGTGGACTAGGTATCGACTGAGAGCTTCGAAAATGTGGATCCCTCTCGAGAAAGCTTGTGAAGGTAAGGATGTCACCTTAACACCCCCCCCCCCCCCCCTCCCGGTTAGTGATTGAGTGAGTTTTGCGGAGCTTATCTGAAGGAGAAGCAGATGAAGTCTAGATAACATTGAATCATGCAGCAAATGCTAGGTACCATTTTCTTTTGGAGTGTAACATAGAAAGGGCGGAATGAGCTAGGAAGGAAGATGATATGGTACTACCCTATTTGGATATGAGACAGATGATCCGAAGGCCGAAGCCATGGCTAGTTTCTCTCAGCTCAACCTTCAGTTAGGATAAATTCATCGAGGTCGTGCTTACATTGTGGGCGAGGTCATCCTTACTTGGTACATGGCTAATGTGTCTTCCCTGTGCTAATTGTCTATACCAGCTGCTTCTCCATCTGGTTTCTTAGCAATCCCCACTCCAACTCGAAGAGTGAAAATTCACGTAGATGGAGCTGTGGCGAAATCCCATAACAAGGGTGCTTTTTGGCGATCTGCATGGATATATATGGTCATGTCATGGGAGCTTCGGTGCTCTCTTTGGATGATACTCCCTCCAATTGGAAATGGTTTACACAGATTTGTCAAAATATATATGGATGTATATACACACTAAAATACGTCTGGTACATCCATATTTAAACAAATCCGTATCAATCATTTCCGATCGGAGAAAGTAGAAAAACGATCCCAAAGTCCTAGAGGTACTTGCATGTGCGGAAGCATTACGCCTATTCAAATGTCTGAATGTTACAAAGGTGGAGGTCTCACCGGATTGCTCGAAACGTCGTCAAGGAAATCCAAGAAGGACCAATGCAGAGAGCCCAGAATATGATTCTGAAGAAAACGGCAACTAATCGAGAATCTAATGAACAAGAGCATCATCTACCTAAACGGCAACTACTCTGAATGTTGTTAGGCATGTGTGGTTTGTTAAAGCCCTAGCGATATGGGGATCCTGTAAACTTTGTGTTGGTTGATCAATAAAGCTCTGCCATTCTGCTCAAAGAAAAAGAAAAAAAGCGATCGCCACCGCCCACCGACAACCATCTCACGCGTAGAACTCGTGGAGGATTGAACTGTGATATGAATCTTCCGACAAGCCGGACGGTGGTAGGTAAGATTAGCCGTGGAGCCGAGATATTTCAGCCCTTGCGATCGATTAATTCGGTGGACACCGGCTCTTGTATCTCGACTTGATTTTCCACGCTCACACTATTGTTGCGTAATGGAAGCAGCAGGCAGCATGAGCTACATACAGAGTCCTCAAGTCCAGGGTGGTCTGCAGCTAGTGGCATGGCCACTGATACGGTCAATGCTTCTGCGTGCGCATCCTATTTTTTGGTCCCCTCGACAAATGTGCGGACAGTTGAGCACTAGAAAAATAACCGACAGATCTGACGGTGTATTTCCGAGTATGTCAAAGATTCGACATATAGAGTACGACCCGGACGTCTGTCTCTTCACCACGTAGTGTATTTCTTTTTCTCTTGCGGGAAGTAGTGTACGTTATACTCACTCCGTTCACAAAAAGATGTCTCAACCTAGATCAAATATTGTATGCATCCACACACTAAATTATGACTAGATACATGCAAATTTGAGCTATCTTGAGACATCTGACCTGACTTAAAAATGTGTCGACTAGAAAGTGTTGGCGATAAAGTACATTGCGCCCCTAATTTCCACACCTTGAGAAGTCTAACCGGCAAGGCCACCATCTCCATATGCCAGATTGGGGACCTACTCGACCGTCTTGGCAGAGCCCTCCATGGAAGGGAATGACGTCGTGGCAAACCCGACCTAGGATTTCCCCTGACACAAAGGAAGAAGGAGGGCCAGGACCATGAGGAAGTGGCACTCGCAAGCGTGTTGTGCCCATCACCGGAAACCGTTGTGCAGAGTTTTCACCCCCGGCCGCATGACCTTGACCTCGGCATACAGGAGACTAGTGGATGGAAGACATGTCGCTGGGCTTGAACCACCGCCGCAGGAGTATCTTGTTTTCGATGAAAGGAGGAGGGCTTTGCCCACCAGCCACACCGACCACCACTGCAGCACACCACCCTACTCGTCAGATCAGGGGCCAAGATGTCGGGATTTGGACGGAGTAGGACAGCTGCCACCACCGGAGCAGCAACTCCGGTCACCGTTCGCCCCGGAGGAGGAACGACTCGGCTGCAAGTCCAAGCCGACTCAATTTGGACGGGGAGGCTACCACCAAGCCGTCCAGAAGGCCGGGACGCTCACCTCCTCGAGGAGGTAGACGCCGACGAGCCTCCAGAGCGCATCTGCTGGAGCAGTGCTCAGACACAGAGAAAAGCCAACGCGTGCGAGGAGAATGGCCTCGCCGCCACCGCCGCTGTGTGGGCTTTTCCTAGAGGCGTTGACGGCAATGACGAGGGGGAGGAGAGGGAGGGAGGCTTGTTGTGGCGGCGGGCTAGTATCCGCCCTTGCCGCTCCAGGAGGAGCGACGTTGGGGCGAGAAAGGAGTTGAGTGGTACCATAGAATGGTCATTGTCCACGAGTGAGATGCTACTTTCGTTTTTACGGAAGGGTCCAAGCGCTGCTCCTTTTCATTTAGAGAGATCCACAACAAATGTCGGTGAAATTACATGAAACAAATAAAATAAAAAACTAGCAAAGATAGAACAACAACGGAGGGGAGAAGAACATGACACATAGCAAGAAACCCCTCGGTGACGGCCTTCAACACTCATCATTTACCGATTAACGTTGGACACTAGTGCGTAAGAAGCTTCACCACCACAGGCGAATAGAGTCCATCTGCCGAGATCAGCCATGATGGCAACACATAGCCGAGTCCACACCCAGACGTAGAAGTGCCAAGTCTTAACACAGCCACCGGCGAAATCGAAAGGCATCACGCAGCACTGCTCACGCCAAAAAGAAACATACCGTCCCACACGGTGAAGTGAATGCCAATATGGCATCCTAGCATGTCTTAAATAACTAGTGGAGTTGT
The DNA here is from genome assembly GCA_947311845.1 of Poa pratensis. Classification (NCBI taxonomy): domain Eukaryota; kingdom Viridiplantae; phylum Streptophyta; class Magnoliopsida; order Poales; family Poaceae; genus Poa; species Poa pratensis. The sequence continues at coordinate 106,859,352 of CAMZMU010000107.1, read as the reverse complement.
AAGTGGTATAAATTAATCATAAACACTGAGAACGTACTTGAGTACAATACAATGTATTACAGTGGGCATGCATGCATGACTTGTCATGAATCATGCTCCGTTGCCCCTTTGGGGCATATGCATATTGTGAAACGAAAAGTAGCTACACACAACACAACACAACCAAAACTAAAGAGATGGAAAGACACGATCGATGGATGGAGACCCTTTTTGGCAATATGCCAACGACCAACGCCTCAACCACCGGCCTCACAAGCAGGCAGCAGCGGTAGGGCAGCCACGGGTAGGTATACCTTTTCCAAACAAAACCATGGTGGAGTGGAGTATGATGTAGGATGCGGTGCCGATTGAGACATCAACCATACCATTCACGGGCGGCCCGGCCTGCTCGAGCCGGCACTCGATCAGCACTCTGGCGTGAGCGAGCGGTCCCTCCGGAAGTCCTGGCAGTAGTAGTAGACCATGTGGCGCTGCTGCGCCCACCGCATCGCCGTGTACTGCCGCGGCGTGAGCCCCGTGCCGGCGGGGGACGCCCTGACGGGGCGGCACGAGGCCGGCGCCGACGCCCCGCAGCCGGCGACGACGAAGCGGTCGAAGCGCGCGACGAATGGCTGGTAGCGGTAGTCGGCCCTGTGCCTGCCGTCGTCGGTGGCCCAGTCGGAGGCGTCCCAGATGGAGCCGTACGCCCACATCGGCCTGTCCGGGAAGGTGAGCTCCGTCTTGCGCTCGTACCTCCGAATCGGAACGTCGTCCACGAAGAAGGTGATGGCGTCCGGGTTCCAGAGGATGGCGTAGTTGTGGAACCCCGCCGTGGGGTCGAACCAGAGGTGGAAGCGCATCTCCCGCCCCACTATGCGACCGTCGCCGCTGCCCCGGACGTACACGTTGGTCTGGAGGGTGTAGGGCTCGCCCGGGATGGTGCCCAGGAACTCCATGTCGATCTCGTCGTGGAAACCAGGGTGCGCCTCGTTGTTAGACAGCTAAAAATGTGTGTCAGTTACCAAGCCATTGATTGTCAGAACTAACAAAACTTAATGCGTTGCGTTGCGTGCTTACGTAGAACGCCGTGTTGGTGCCGGCGGTGTAGCCGGCGGGGAGCTTGATGCGGGTGGCGAAGTAGCCGTTCCTGAATGCGTGCTTCGACTTGAACCCACTCCCTGCAGATCACCACACATACAATAATTAAGTAACCATCAGGGAGCAAATGCACAGATTAAAACAAGAGAACTTTAAATTCCAGAATTAACAAAGAACAGTTTCTGACACGTGGGCCCTGGATGCACTGTGTTTCAGATATACAAGTGCGCACACCGACGATTTAACATGGCGCTAGTAGCGTCTCTTTCGCTAGACTAGAACACAAGCCTGAGCAGTGAATCACGTACGTAGTGCGTCGGTGATGCTGTTGCGAAAAATAATTGCTAAATATGCAAGCATGCATGCACCCAGTAATAATTATTTACAGTAGTACACAATTTGAAACATGTCCTCCAGAGATGACGCTATAGTAAGTGCACGTACCGGTGGTTCTGTCGAGCCAGATGGTGAGCGCGGAATGGTCGCCGGAGACCGTCTGGTGCTGCGGGCCCCACTTGTTACTGTACGGGCGGTTGAACGCCACTGGCCGGAACCTCGAGCTCGGGTAGTAGCCGGGAGAAGGCTGGGCGTCGGAGGAGGCCACCGCCATTGCCAGGAGCAGCAGCGCCATGGCCGGCAGCGAGGAGATGCAGGCCGCCATTGTTGCTAAGCCTAAGCTTCCGCTGAGCCGCTGAGGTAGCTAGCTAGATGCTCCCAAATTAAGACAGGGGGAGATCGAGAGTACACTTGGTAGCGAAGCGATCGAGCTGCTTTGAGAGAGTGTATGTCCATGTGAGAGTATATATAGGTGGCTCGGGGAGAGAGATATAGTGGGGGGCAGAGTGAGAAAATGATCAGATGGGGCCTGCTCACAAGAGGGGGTTGGGTAGTGAAGCTGCATGAGTAAATGAGAAATGCAAATGGAGGTCGATGGAGGTTGAGGGCGGGATGCCCCTACACCTTTCTCACCTGCAGCTGGCGGGCGATGCTGCATTGGCAAGTTCCAAGTGCCTGGAGCCAAAGTAGCTTGTACGTTTGTACCGCAGACGCAGAGCTACTCTTGCTTCTTCAACCGACAAGACTAGCTTCCTATGAGTGTAAGTTATAGAGTGAGAAGCTAGTACTGATCGACCAGATGTTCACCAAAAGTACTAGTACGTTGAGTAAAGAGACGCAAGAGATAACTTCGGGGATTTTAATTCTTGGTGTGTGTGGCTGTGATTTTTTCGTGCTTCCAAATGTGGTGAGCTCAAGCTACCCATTCTGATGTATTATGCACGCTTGTGGCCGGAATAGAGAGCAACGGAGACAGGCGCTCGCTGCTGCAATAATTGAAAACAGGGTTTGGAGCAGTAGTAATTCGTTCTTTCGCTCATCAATCATGGTGCATACAGGCCAGGGAATAGCTAGTGTCGGCATCACTGGAAGGACGACTAGCTTTTCGAGAGAGGCCTCAAAGCACATGCATACCATGTTAGGACTACGCTTGAACGACGTCGCTGTTGGGTTCGGTGGTAAGTGGATTGGTCACTAGCTAATTGCGTAATTCCTGCAAAACGAACATGTCAAACGGAGAGCACGCAACATCACATATGGTATTGAAGAAAAAAACTGTTGCTCAACAATTAAGGGCTTGAATGTTACTCCGTACTTGAATAGTCGAATTAGACTACCACAATCCGTGAGGCTCCCGGCAAGGGGTGCCCGAACATAACAATGCGTATGGGGGTTTGCGCTTTGGTCTGGGCATTATGTAATTATTGAAACTAGCATGGTGGCCCTCGCAAATGCGAGGTTATTATCTGACGCTTGGTTGAAAGTGTTCAATAAATAAAAATATTGTTTAATCGATATCGTAAGCAAAATTGTTCTACAACTATTGCAAATGTTTTGGTAATAAAAATATCACGTTTGCAAGTACATCTTTGGTAGTCTAAAATTTGCGGACAATGCATTATCATGCCATATGTTGAAACACCCATGGAAAAGATATTGGATTGGTAAAGTGAACTATAATCTTACACAATGTTAGATCAGTATGGGAGGTTAGTTATCTTTGATTAAAAAATTATTGATCAAAACAAAATGTGTCCTCCTTTATAGGTAGGTCTTATTTAATAGTGAGAATTATCGTGTTCTGATGTTTCTTCCTCTCGTTTACTCACTCCATATCACCATGTGCAACATTTGTTTAGAAAAAGTGAACACCGTGAAACATTGGCCTTTATTTTTTATATAAACATTCTACTAAAGATATCAGTTAACATGTTCATACATCCATAGTCATAGTTAGAGAAGTACTATTATAGGTTTTCTAGACTCTTCACTTATCGTGATCTTCATCGCTGTGTGGATACTAAATATGGAACATACCGATCGACAATATGTGGTGACTTGGCCCTATGTGTATCGTTAAACCAAAAAAAATATATAGTGTGAGTGATGCTCTTGTTGATTGTGTGTCGACTAATGTTGTATCTTACGCGTTGTGTCTCACTAAATCGGAATATTCCTCCAGCGGTGGGAGATTATGTGCTGACTCAGCCCTATTTTTGTCATTAAGCTGGTAATGTTTTTTAGTTTGAGTGTCATTCCTGTTGATAATGTGACTAATGGCGTCACTTCTTTTATGTGAAAAACGACTCGGAACTCTGAACTCCTGCATGCGTTTTGAAAGAGTATTAATCTAATGGCAAACGAATATATTTGTCATTAATGTATATTCAATAATAATTTAAAACAATGTACGTGGTGTGAATAGTGTCGTGGCTTCATTAATTTTAAAATTCCACGACCCAAAAAAATTCTGCAGGTGTTTCTTGTGAGTTGGTCTCATGACTGTCAAATAAAATTTTCAATTATGTGTACTCAATCATGGAAACAATGGTTCCATGTTCATATATAGTTAACATGTGTTTTAACCTTACAAAGTTTGATCAAATATATATATAATACCACCTAAAATATACAATGATTATTAATAGAATCATCGTAAAAAGTTTTTTGAGATTATAAAATTTTGATTTATGATTTTTTTTAATGTTGGTATTTATTGCTACATGACTACATCTTTGGTCAATTTTCGAAAATTGGATTTTAAATAAACTTAGAAACTCAGGATAAATAAAACAGGAAAAATACATAGTGATCAGTTTAATTATAGTTAAATATATGTAAGCTATCCATATAGCGCATATCCTATGCCACCACGTTTTCAGTTTTTTTTTTCTTTTCCTTTCAGGTATCACGTTTTAACCAAGGTAGGGGTAAAAAAAATTTAGTCTCGTACACGACCTGGTTTTTAAACGGACGCACCTATTATCATGTGGAAGTACGTGTTTAATGGATGGAGTAACTTTTTTTTGGTAAACTATGGAAAAGGAGTCCACGTCTCCTTCGCTAACACGTTTGAGTTAGATTTTCTTTCCTTTTAGCTGTCACGTTCCAACCAAGTCGTGTCAAACTATGTTACATAACTCTAACTTCAAAGATAAAATCTTAGCCATATATCTTAGATCTAACGACTAAAATTAATTTAGATGATGTGGCTTAACGTGGTGGCTCTATTAGCTAACTCATTTTGCTTTTAGTATATAATAGATGATATCATCTTTAACAAGGTTGGAAATGTTCACTTTCTATGGGTTATTCGTGTGGCTATCCACCGGATCCAAACTTGTTCATGCGTTTTGCCCGAGGAGTAGCGGACATATATGGACTATGGATGCACACGTCTCCAGGCGGTCGCTCGGGGTATCTACAATCTTTGTGGCATATCTACAATGTGGGTGGCTGGCGCTTGCTAGAACAATACATGATGCGTAGGGCTATATGTTTTTCCTCTTTAGCTGGATGATTTCTTATGTCCACTTTGTGCGATTTGCGAACTGTAAAACTTTGAACTCTTGAATCTTGCAATAAAATGGGTTGTGTGCATCGATTGATGCAGGGGACGGCAGTATATATTCCACATTTCGAAAAAGAAAGACAAAAACCGGTGAATGGAAGAATATGTTTTTTTCCTCTCTCGAAGGAAAGCTCATTCCCTCATAAAATGAACACTCTGGCAACGTGGGGTACACTATAATTAGCTACCTTCACTTATTCCGGGAATCTTTTACGTACGTATATGTTGCTTGTGGCCGACGTCAGCAAATTGCACCAACCACTCTGCTCTGTATTTGGGGTTGTACGGCAGGGCCATCTCGCAATGAATACCCAATATATAGATGTTGCACTCGAGGATACGCAAGACATCCCACATGCGGCTGTGCGCGTCGGAAAGTACGTAGTACGTGGCCTATTGGAGAGGAGCAAATACAGCACAAGATCAACTACTTGTGGATCCAAGTGGAAAGTACTGTAGATATATACATCTAACAATTGCATGCGGCTCCACTTGTATATTAAAGAAAAAATGTATTGTGAGTGTGACTTTTAAGAGTGTGTATATATGCATGTATAGACTATATATATGAGGCCAAGTCCAACATTTCCGCCGATTAATCAACACTCTTTCCTCTTTCCCCAGGGCCTCTCGCTCGTGGCCATCACATGCTTAATTTGGCCTGGCCTGAACTCAGAAAATAAATAGTACTGGTCGGAGCAAAAAAGCAGTATATGTTTGCTCTCCAGAAAAGGAGTTAATTCGGAGCAAAAAAGTGTGTGATTTCCGTCGCTTTACGTGGATTGTTGGAGCGCTAGTTTGTCGAGATTATTGCCTTAAATTTAGCGTCTTGTGTTCGCATATGCGCTTTCCATGCTTGCATGCATGTGAGGTCGATCGATCGCTTTCATACCGCTCTGGTTATTCGGAATATGTAATGATGGTCAATTATGTTGATTGTATCAGCCTCCACAGGGAACCCGCCATGTTATCTGAGATACTGCATTCTCACTGCGGTGTGCACACTGACGTCGGTCCAGCATGTTCCGGTCGGTGTATACCTAGACCCGACTGTATCTTTCAACTGTACTGCGATTATTGATGCAGGATTGTATACTAGATCTTATTCTGAATAGATACTCGATGGGCTACTCGTGCGTACAATGGCCGTAAACAGAGTCTGCCGCAACGATAAGTTCTAAGAGCATCTCGCATTTCAGTAAAAGTGGTCAAACCCGAATATTTCAGTTTCAATCAAAAAAAGCACCGAACACATAACCCGGAAAAAAAATTCTAGCTCCCCGGACATTATCACCTCCATGCCGCATAACTCCAGTTTTGGAGTCGGTATACAGGTCCTAAACCGGACAAACCGAAACGAGTCAATGCTCCCGTCGGCGCCAGTGCCGGTGACTCCTGAGCTCGATCCTACGACTAGGAGACTCGGTTCCGGCGTCAATCTTCAATTCCCGACGAGAAGGTTTGATTCTGAATAATTTTGTGCGAAATCGTGGCCTGTGCTCGCAGCCCCATGGAAGCACCTCCACGGCCAAGCTCCGCCATTGGAGCACATAGATGGGAGGAGGGGCGTCAAGGCGGAGGAGGCTAGCGATAGGAGAGCCGGGCGGGGGCGGGGGGCTTGCAACCCCATGGAAGCACCTCCATGGGAGGAGGTGGGTCGAGGCGGGGAGACCAGCGCTAGGAAGGCCAGGTGAGGTTGGCGATGGGAGCCGGCGCGCTTCCTCCGTCGGAGTCACCTAAACTCGTAAGGGGGAAGACGGAGAGTATAAAAAAAGATTATGGTATGTTTTAGGGGATTTGTTCTGCCTGGGCCTTCGCGATACCGTAAAATCGTTTTCGGCTGAACTAGAAAACGTGTTTTCCGGTTCCACTTCTACGGGATCTGCTAGAGATGCTCTAAGAGCACATCCCGTAAAAATTGGTATCGTAAAAACTATTTAACTTAAACCAAAAAAATCAGTATGAAAGATGTCCTCATATAACAGGTGCCCAAAATTGGCCCCAATATCCTTTTTTCTACCCATCTTCTTCCCCACGTTCTTAATCTACATCTGAAAAAAAAACTGCTCGCACGCGTCATCGATTGGGGTTGGGGGGGGGGGGGGTGGGATCTGCTGCCCCATTCCCAGCAGTCGATCTGGTGACGGGTGGGATGAAATTTCCTTCCCGCCAACCGTCGCGTCGATTTTCAATTCACGCAAATATTGACTCCAACACTAAGAATCTTCTGTAGGATGGGATATTTTGGGAGTTGGGCAATTTTTTCAAGGACCGGACATTTTAAGAGATCGGTTTGGGACAATTATTTTGTTCAAAACCGCAAAAATCAGTTATTTTCGGCTTTGGGCCCTTTTGCGGGATCTGCTAGAGATGCTCTAAATGAATCCCGGTTTTCAATTCCCTGGGTGCTACTTTTTCAGTGAAAAGTCAACGTTAAAACATCTTTCCTTTCGGTTGTTCCCCGCACTTGTCCTCGCTCTTTCCCTCTGTAGAGCGTGCTCAAACCGACACACACACATGTCAAACTAAGAGCATCTCCAACCAGGCCCTTAATTTCCCCGGATAGCACGAACACGGGCCGGACTAAAAACCACCACCCAGCCATGTCTCTCAAATCTAACCCATCTGTCCGAACTGTTTGACGACTCTCAAATCGAACCCATATGAGGGGAGAATTTGGGACCGCCCAGACGCTTCGAGAACGTCTGACTAACAAACTGGACCCATGCAGCCTGACCGGCTTCGCTGTTCAATCGGAACATTGACCGGCGCCTGCACTACGAGCGAGTAGCCCCTCTCCAGCTTTATTTACCCTCCCCGTCCCCAAACCGTATTCCCCCACTTGTTCCCCTCTTCGTCCGCCCGCGCCTCCACTAGGCAGCCCCCTCCATGTTCTCGTTCGCGTCCACCACCATATCACGTCCCCTGACCACTTGGTTCGCGAGCTGACTCCATAGCGCCGCGCGGAGCCGGAGGCGGATATGCGAGCCTGCGAGAGGCAAGATGACGCCCCCAGCTAGGCCGTAGACGTGGGCGTGGTTGGGGTCGACGACGTGGGGTTCTCTTGTGTATATAAACAATCTCTTCTAATCTATACCTAATAATAAAGGCATTAAGGTTTCTTGTCGTATGTCGTTGAAACTATCCCTAACATTGACGAAAATTACCCACCACTGCCACCCATAAGTCACGAAAAAAACAAAGATTGAGTTTCTCTCTCGCTCGTTTCTGTCGTTCGCAAACGCAGAGTCCGGATAGGAAAGGACAGTCGTTGCAGCCCCTGCGACGACCCGTCGGGTCGCCGATTTCGCGAGTGGGCCTGGAATCACCGTTCCCTATGCTACAGAAGCGGACGAAATCGTGGTGGCCGTGGACACGCAGGAGAACGAACCCACACCACACGCTCGGTGGACAGGAGCTCAGGAACGAGCGGGCGGAGTCCTTGCCTGCCAAGCGACGCGCGGGTGCTGTAGCTGGCTCGGTGTCCGCTGCTGAGACGCGAGGCCTTCCGCGGGCATGCGGTCGACGTCCTTGGCGAGGGCGCGCTGCTGATTCGAGACGAGCAGCTGGCGATGTACTGGTCGCGCATGGCATGACGACCAGATCGTCCATGGTGACCAGATCGTCCGTGGTGAGGGCGTACGTGGTCGACGTCCATGGTCCGGGTGCGGCTCATGAGCAGGACATTCAGCTGCTGCCGTTCGCGCATGAGGAAGAGCCGGTCATGAATGGCGTGCTCGTCGTGGTAGCCAGCCAGCTCCCTGTAGCCAGCTCGACCAGCACGTCCATGCATGGAGAGGACGTGGAGAGGATGTGCCGACGTGGTCGACGTGTATGATCCGGCCGCGGTGAAGGGCCAGGGACATCAGCTTCTGCTGTTTCCGCAGGAGGAAGATACACTCATGCACAGTGTGGTTGGCGCCGGTAGCCGGGTAGCCAGGCCGACCAGATCGTCTTTTTCATCCGTGCCTAACTCTGATCGATACATGCCCAACTATTCTGGACTTGGAGTCCAGCTCCAATTCGTTGTACGAGTCCTTAATTGATCCGCTCGCTCAGAGGCATATATATGCAGCCACAGGAATACGTGTTGTTCGATCGGCCCGCTTGATAAATTGAAGATTCAACCGAGTTGCAAATAAAATTGGACACCGGTGAGGAAGAATTATGCAGATTTCGAGCCAGAACAGAAGACAAAAAGTGCGCGTGCGGCGTGCAGTATGCAAATATGTAACCAGAGAAAAAGAAAAATAGAATGAGTACAGATGAAACACACCATGCAAAGAATCATTCGTCATGGTAGACTCCCCTTACGTTGAAACAGAAGTCGACTTGAAATTTATCTGGTAATTTTGGGGTTAAATTTTTGTTATGGCACCAGGTTTTACCAAAAAAATATGTTTAATTCCCGTTGCAACGCAAGGGCATGGTTTGCTAGTCTAATCAAATGGCAGATCGACTGCCTACAACCTTTCAAAAAAAAATCAAAGGACGTAGTATAATTTTTTAATCACAGTCCGTCGCAATAGCAAACACATAGTACAACCGCTCGAGCAACGACGGTAACCTGCAAAGACGTACGTACGGCCACCTTCTACATACCCCCAAGGTGGAGGTTGACCTTAGGATGGATGGATGTCTGGTGGCTCTAATTTGACGAGGGAATATCTCCCGGCAATAGTGCCAGAAACAATGCTTGTACGTCACACGTCAGTTGGGAACCCCAAGAGGAAGGTATGATGAGTGCAGCAGTAAGTTTTCCCTCAGTATGAAACCAAGATTTAATCGATTCAGCAGGAAAACGAGCTTTGCTTCGAAGGTGTTGGTGAAGGAGTGTAGTGCGGCGCAACACCAGGGATTCCGGTGCCAACGTGGAACCTGCACAACACAACCAAATTAATTTGCCCCAACTTAACAGTGAGGTTGTCAATCTCACCGGTTTGCTGAAAACAAAGGGTTAAACGTATCGAATGGAAAATGATGTTTGTTTGCATAAAACAGTAGAGAACAATGATTGCAGTAGATTGTATTTCAGATGTAAAAGAATGGACCGGGGTCCACAGTTCACTAGTGGTGTCTCTCCAATAAGATAACTAACATGCTGGGTAAACAAATTATAGCTGGGCAATTGACAATTGATAAGCGCATATAACATGCATGTGTGAGCTGTGGTGTCTACTATGAGATTCATTTGGCCATTACGACAAAGTACATAGACCGCTATCCAGCATGCATCTATGACTAAATAGTCCACTTTCCGGTTAACATCCGTAACCCTTCCAGTATTAAGTTGCAAGCAACAGACAATTGCATTAAGTAATGTGCGTAATGTAAACAATACATTCATCCTTGAATAAAGCATTGCTGTTTTACCCCTAGTGGCAACAACACATCTACAACCTTAGAACTTGCTGTCACTATCCCAGGTTAAATAGAGGTTGAACCCAACTATCATGCATAAATAGCCCCTCTTGGAGTTACAAGTATTCACGTGGACAAGGCTTCAACAAGTAACGGAGAGCATGCAAGATCACAAATGACATAGACATGATAATATAATATTCAGCTCCACATAGGTATCAATATAAGTCAGATCCCAGCAAAACACAACATGTAGCATTACAATAAGATGATCTTGATCATGATAGGCAGCTCGCAAGATCTAAACATGATGGCACAAGTGGAGAAGACAACCATCTAGCTACTGCTATGAACCCATAGTCCAAGGATGAACTACTCACGCATCACTCCGGAGGCGGGCATGGCGATGTAGAGCCCTCCGGTGATGATTCCCCTCTCCGGCAGGGTGCCGGGAAGAGCTTCAGGAACCCCCCGAGTTAGGGTTGACGACGGCGGCGGCAGCGAATATGTTCTGGATGAAAGGCTCGGTCTTTTAGGGTTTTCTCGTCTCGGGGAATAAATAGGCGAAGGGGCGATGTCGGCGGACCCCCGAGGGGCCCAAACCACAGGCAGGCGCGGCTGGGCCCACTGCCGCGCCACCTGGTGGTTTGGCCAACTCGTGGCTCTCCTTCGTCTCTCCTTCGGACTCCGTGTACGTGCTGGAAAAATAGGGACGTGGCCTTTTGTTTCGTGCAATTCCGAGAATATTTCCAGAATTAACTTTCTGAAACAAAAAACAACAGAAAACAGGGAACTGGCACTGTGGCATCTTGTTAATAGGTTAGACCCAGAAAATGCATAAAAGTGATACGAAGTGTATATAAAATGTAGCAAATGGTATAATATAAGCATGGAATAGCAGAAATTATGGATACGTTGGAGACGTATCAATGTCCACTTATACTACTCCCTCCGATCCATATTAATGGTCTCAACATTTTCTAGATACGGATGCATCTAGTCTAAACACTTAACTAGATACATCCGTATCTAGATGAAGTTGAGGCCATTAATATGGATCGGAGGTTGTACTATATATTAAGCGATGTAGTTATGCCTTTTCCTTTGCAATCGACGCACTGTTTATCCGCGGTTACTGTTCATCGACGCTTCTACAGTGCGTGGCACTGTTCATGGATCCTCTCTGCAGTGCGCGGCCGATCCGTGCCGTCCGATCTGGATCCTTTTGATGAAAACATATATACACAAACTATATGCGCATCGACGAGTAGGTTCCATTCACGTGATCGGTTTCGAGTTTGGTCGACTCTACCTTCTTAATTTTGGATCCAAATTAGCAAAAACATTTGACGAATTTTGTCAAATTCGTCGCACTCAGTCATCCGTTCGAATTTTCCTCTCATGAGCAGATGGATATCACCCTTCCAAACAAGTTTCATGTTTCAAACTTTTTATTTTGACGGACATATACATATTTCTCTCTAATATTCAAATTCGTTGTACTTTAGGCTGTGAAGAAAGACAAATTCTGACAGATTCAAAGTTTTAAAATCTCGCTTTTTACAGAAAAGTCCCCGATGTGCACTTCTATAGTGCAATCTCGCTTTTTCGCCCTTTTTTTGCAGAAAAGTCCTCGCGTTCCCCACAAATTGTGAATCGGTCGCCCGGAATAAAACATTTTTGCAGCAACGTCCCCGTGTTTTCCAAAAATTGTGAATCGGTCCTCCGTTACAAAACACACGGAAAAGTCCACGCACGCCGCTTCTTTTGCATATAAAAGTCCTCGCGTTTTCCAAAAATTGCGAATCGTTCAGCCACAGTAGCTTTCGACATATTTTTTCTACCTAAAATTTTCCAACCACATTTACATAGGTCTATTTCCCAAATAAGTTTAGACTTTCTAACGGTATTTTTCTTTAGCCATTTTAGAATTTTTAATACTTTTCTTATCTAAAGAGATCGATCTCCTCGGGAAACTACAATCCGCAACTAGTTGCGGGTGCCGGATACCCCACTTCCGAGTTTCAAAAAATTCTGAACAAAATCACGGACATGTGTCATGTTGAATCTACTACACCATAAAATTTCATCCCGAAATATTATCATATGTGCCCTGTACAAAAAAGACAAATGATTCAACATGACACATGTCCGTGATTTTTTTCGGAATTTTTTGAAACTCGGAAGTGGGGTATCCGGCAACTAGTTGCGGATAATTCCTTCTCGATCTCCTCGATGGAGTCCAACAGACCAACACGCACATCCGCATGTTCCGCTGTCCCCAAGTAGGTTTACGCACTCCGATCCTTGGGGGGCGCCGTGACATGCACCGGCGACTCGATCGGAGCGGCCCTGCCAATGATTCGGCGCGCACATGCATATCACCGACGGTGCGCGCGCGCGTGATCATGCGACCTGCAGGGCCGTCGTGCTCGCCACCTTCGACACACCGGCAACCGTCCAACAGCTAGCTAGGGCTTCTCTTTGCTTTGCATTTGCTTGGCTAGCTCGACCATGTGTGGCGTACACACGCAGCCAGTGTGAACGTTCGCTTTTTGGCGCGGTTGGTGGATCCATGCATGTGTCGTCGCCGAGTTCTCTGCAGTTTTGGTTGGACGATGTGCCTTGCTTCTGCTACTCCGTACATGCGTAGGAAGCTGCTATATATGCCGCCGTACGTATAATGCTACTGTGGAGACGAAGAACGTACAGTGTAGACAGCGATCTGCCGGCCGATCGACTGCCATCCGGTCAGGAATCATTGTATTTCCAGTTACTATCTACAGTATATATGTTGCTGACGATCCAGGCACAACAGTTCATATCGATTCGGGCGCGCCCAAGATCCAGAACAAGAACAAGTTCAGGCAAACCACGAACAGCGGGTCGTTCCCTTCCTTATCCTCTCGCGACTTCGGAGGCGATAAGAAGGAGGCCGTCTCTTCCCCACTTCGCCGCCGGCTAGGCCGACGGTTGCCTCCCTCTCCGTCTGCCGCTGCGGCGGCGGGAGAGTGGGGGAACCCCGGTCCTGCGTCTCCGGCCAGTTTCCTGTAGATTAGGTGTGTGTGCCCCGCGGACGGCGTCGAAGACGGTGGCGGCGGCGTCGGCATGTTGGGCTTCGTCCTCCCCCTCCTTTCCCCGTTCCGGCCGTGGTGCCGGGGAGGCTGTGGAGGTGGTGCGTCAGGTGGCTTCCCCCTCCTTTTCTTCTCCGGCCGTCCGTGGTGGAGTGGGGAGTAGGTGGTGGGGGGCGGCGATCTGCTTTTGTTCGGTGGTGGCTCTGGAGGTCCTCTTCGTCGTTTTCGCCCCGGCCGGCCGTGGTGGCGAGGGGAGCAGCGGCTGGAGGTGGTTGGTGGCTGGCGCGGGTGGTCCTTGCCGCGGCGGAGGTGGCTGGTTGCTGGGTGGAGACGGGGAGTTGCTGCTGTGGTCGAGCTCGTTCATCGAGGCTAGGTTCCGTCGCCTGCGGCGGACAGCTTCTGCGGCCGTCTACAAAGCGTGGCTGTGGCTTCTTCCCGGCGGTTCGAGGTACGGCATCTCCGGCGACGGCTAGGAGGGTTGGGAGCGGATGAAGGATCTGTTCGTGCTTTCTTCGACTGCAGGAGGTGGTTCTTGCACTTTTTCAGGGGCCTCGTTGTTTTTTCTGTGTCTTTGTGGTCCTTGTTTGTAAGTGTGGGTGCTGTCTTGTATTTGATTCGGATCCTTCCCTCAAAAAAAAAAAGAACAAGTTCAGGCAGGGTGGCGGCGGAGCGAACGCGCTGCTTGTTGGTAGCGGTGACGGCGTGGTGCGGCCATGGCCGGCAGGCCCAGATCTGGTCCCTTTGGGCCCGATTTGGGTAAGGGCGGGCCGACTCGGGCTCTGTACTGCTGCTTCCGGTTGGGCTGGAAAGAAGCTCGGGATGGGATGGCAACTACGGCGCCGCTCTGCTGCAGCGTGACGACGGGAGCTTCACGGGCCCGTTCTGGGCCTGGCCGGGCAGTGTGGCCCGGTGTGCTCTTGCTGCTGCGTCCGGTCTGCTACCGCCTTTGGAGGTGGAGGTTGTGCCCTCCCACGAGGTTGCGGTATTGCCGTCCCTTATCTACAGCGCGTTCTTCTCGGTTCGGCCGCCCTCGCAACGTTTGCCATGGTGAGACGTCGTGGATGACTTCAAGATTGCTGGTGCATGTTCATGGACGGCGAGCTAGGTGGAGCTGACGGTTTGTCTGAGGTGTAGATTGCCGAGGTCGGGAGAAATCTCTGTTGGTTCTTACCGACACCAACGCGGTGCGCCTCCAGGCGCCGCCATCCTTCTTGAAGGGCGGCGGGTGTACACCTTCCCTACTCCTCTCCGTGTATCGGGAGAAATCCTAGGATCCGTCTGGGTAGCAGCGTCGTCATCGTCGCATTCCTTCTTGAAGGTGCTGCTTGGTACGCGGCAATTTGGCGGCACGGGAGCGTGGTGGGAATCCTTCGGAGGGGCGCATCGGTTGCGGGTTATCTTTGCTTCGTCAATCTAGCGTTGTTGACATTATTTTTGCTTTTATTTCTTCTTTTGGGATTTGATTGTGTTGTTTGCCCCAGCAGTGTTCTCACAGTTGTATTTGGTGATTGCTATATTAATATAACAGGACGCAAGCCTGTTTCATGCTACGTCAGGCACGCGCGTACGTCTCAAAATATTGACTCTGCATTCTACGCCACCGACACAGCCCGCGTACGCTGCGTGTGTGATTTGTGAATTCACTCTCCGACTCTGGTTTGCTCTACACCGGATCTACATATTCGCGGCCGGCCCTTGTGACGGTGGTGGCGGATGCGATGCACTCGTGATACAGGATGCATCCATGCTGACAGAGAAGAAAAATGTTCTAGTAGATCGGGTTAAATCCCACAAAAACGGATCATTGTGTACCATCAAGTGGAGGGGATGCAGTAACCTCTATGCCCCGAGGCCAATTTCATCGAAACGAAACTAAAGTACTCCTACCCAATGCATTGTTTCTTAGATGTCTTATCCACGTGAACTAAATTGATTTAATGGTCACTCAACTCAGTATTGATTTAATGCAGTAACCTCTATGCCCCCTCTTTGTCGGCTGTAGCCTCCTCCTACCCCAACAGCCGACAAAGTTACCTCTAGCCAATACAATGTCGACCATGATAATGGCCCGAGTTCGCAAACCAAATTACATAAGCTACTATTTACAGAAAGATCTTTTATTTCGGGTTCTCAAGCTGCATTTTAAATCCCAACTTCAAATTTTAAAGCGTGGTAGATAGATGTTTTGTCCTTTTCAATACTAGTAGCCGTGCACGTGCAACGCACATCTCAATTAATTAATGCAAATCACAATACAGTGCTTGAAACCATAAGCTTCATGTTATGCCATCATTTATCGTCCTCTCTTATCCATGTCTTTGCTACATCATTAAATGTTCTTACTATTCATTCTCTCGATAAAATTCACCGCTCAATTGTAATTCAGAACTATATTTATCACCGTACAGTTCAAAGGCACAACATAAGAAGAAGAATGACAGTGAAAATGTTCCACATATTACCTTTGCCTAGGATCCAATACAACTCTTATCTCCTAGATTTGCATAAATATTCTACATGGCTACGTAATAACACAAGACCCCTAATGATCCATCTATAATGGGCTACCACAATAAGCAAACGAGCGGGAATTTAATGTGTCATCGACAAATTTGGATCCTTCAATTTCATATGATAATGGAATCAAACTCAATTTAGCACCACACGTTCATCCTACCGATAATTCGGATTGAGACAGATATTGAGTATTGTATTATTAATTTTTCGAAAATAGAAGTATTGTCTCAGCAAGCTGGGATGGGGCAGATGCACCTCGAATGTTGATGATATTTACATTGGAGTCTGAGGAGGCCGTGGCAAGGGTCTTCCCATAGTAGTGAATGGGAGAATCATGAACCATGTCCTTGTGGTCTAGTTGTATCTTCTTCCACAACATGTTGGTGTTTTCGTCCTACAAAATTAGAATGAAATAATGAGATCGCTGCACAATCATTGACCAAATAATGCAAGTTATCATATAAAGAAAAACTGTGCCCGACCACCCAATTTATACATAAGCAGTAACAAAAATAGGGTGAAAGCATGTCCTAGCAGTTTCTTGTGCTTTCCCCGACGTCACTGTTGTCTCAGTAAACCAACGGGTACGAAAGCAGCAATCCATCATAGTAGTAAATATCTTTTCGTGCAACAGACATCAACTGCATGGAACAAAAAAAAAAAAACACGACAATCAAACATACAATCACCGCTCAGTCTAATTTTCAGAAAAAATCTCTCCTAGTCTCTGTATACACCTAATAAAATACACAAATGAACAAATGTGACAAAGAGTAGGTTGCGCTGTGAGCATACCAGGAATTGCAACGGACAAACAAACAAACAAAGGTGCTAAACGTGTTTTAGAAAGAAAAAAGACATGGATGGGACATGGGCGGACCCAGACCTGTGTGTAAAAATTAACATCCATTAATTCATTGCTATCCCGTTACAGTTAAAAAACAAAAATCTAGAAGAAAAAAAAGAGAAGCGAGAAGGACCAAGAAGCGTACACATCGGTAGCCTGATCATCTTCTTATTCTAATAAAAAAATACTCGATGCTTCCGTATTACCGCCGGCGCGCCGCCTGTGATGGGGACCTCCACAACTTCATCGCGCCTCCAACCATGGAGAATGTTCAATCGGCTCCAGCTATGCCGCCTTGGTCTCTTGCAACAGCTAAGACCATCGTTCTCCTGAAGGGGTTTGATCCCACGTCCCACCGCGTGAGTTCTAGGGCTGAGACTCCAGCCGGCTTGCGGAGTCGAGCATGGGCAGGGCAAGGAGAAGCAGCGTCGGACGACAGCACGTGAGCCGGCAGGCAGGCCAGCAGCAGTACGCCGGGCTGCCGCCGGCCGGCCAACGGCCAAACCTAGCTGGGCATAATGGCACCGCGAGCGAGGGAAAGGTATACGGTGGGGTGAGAGAAGATTAATGAACACTTTTTTTAGGCAGTGGCAATACATGTAATTACCATCAAACTGAAAAGGTGCGTTGATCTGGGTCGTTGATCAATATTGAACGGATAAGATTTAATGTATCAACACAGCACAACACATGTTTGCTCTTTTAATAGTAGTATAGATTATATTTACAAGACAAGGGTACCAAGGTTCGTTGCACCACAAGCGTCGGCAAGCAAGATAATAAAGATATGTTCTCCTGTAATGCCATGTTCACCGAATTCAGCCCGGCACCGTAAATTTCATATGGCGGCCAGAAGCCTGCAACAAAGTAGAATGTCAGGAACTAATCAAACCCAAGGCATCATGTCCTGCGAGCAAAAAACGAAGTTCTGAATGTTTTCCCTTCCAACTGAATGTAATTCTAGCTTGCTACCTTGTCAGGAAGAAAATGGCAACAATTAGCAACAAGGAAATAAGGCATCCTCTTGCATCATCATGATAAAATAATCTATACCTATAATAATAAAGGAAGGATGGCTTCTTGTGGTACGTCGTTCAAACTACCTCTTAAGTTGGCTAAAATTACCCACCAATGCCACCCGTAAGTCACGTAACGTTTCGATTTTTCTTTTTTCGTCTCCCAACTGCCGTCCTCGCCCGCGCAGACCCATAGAGCCGCCGGGACCAGGTCGCCAACGACCAGCCACGGCCGGATGCGGCCGCTCGACGGTGGATCCGGAGCCACGGGTGAGCGCGGGGCAGATGCCCGAGCTTCTCGTTCAAACTAAATACAACTGCCACACGTAAGTCACGTACGGTTTCGATTTTTTTAGCTCGCGTGCGAGCGTGACATGGAGGCAGGCGTCGACACGGAGAGGTGCTGCTGGGGCGTACTGGGGAGCGGAGCAAGCCACGGCGTTGCGTCGCGGCATGAAGCAAGGTCGGCGGCGGCTCGAGCTTGACAGGAAAGGCGGCCGGGTCGGGGAAAGTAACAGGCGGCGACGTCGTTCAAGCGGTGGCGAGTGAGGTCACGACGTGTAAGGAGGCGAGCACGCGGGGCATCCTGGCGGCGGCGCGCGCAGGGAAGAGAGGAGGAGGCGGCGTTGGCCGAGGCAGAGCTAGCAGCGGCAGGCCCTTCCCCCGGTCACCCTGCCTACGGCATGCACGCTGCTACCTGCTCGCGCCGCGCCGTCGGTGCAACTGGCCTCAGGCCTCTGGCTCAACGCCTCCCACGGTCCCACCCCGGACACCAAGCAGTTCCCCGCCTATCGCGTTCCCTTGCCGGCGCGCGGTCTGTGCACATAATTCGGGCGATCAGCGTGCGGTCTCTTCCCCCAATTCAGGTGACCAAGGCAATGGTTCAGACTTCAGACGGAGGCTGCTCGAGGAGGAGCCGATTTGCTTGTTCAGTTAATTTTTTCTGTTCCGATTTGTCTCGTCCATCTCCCGCTTGGATGGTCATCGGCGGCGGCATCAAGAGCTGGGCTGCAGCAATTGCCGTGATTTGGGAGGAGGCAACTACCGAGCGGCAAACAGCGCCATCGAACCATTGACGGGCTAACAGCAGAGCAGAGCTAGCAGCAACATCCTCAGGGAGAAATCGGGCTTGCCTTTAGTTGAATACAGAGCAAGCAAGAGCACATATAAAATACAGAGCAAACTTTCTAGCTAGCGCACTTTTTTAAGCACACAGCTTGATTCCCAAGCTCACTGTTGCGCACTGAATTAACACAAAATGGATTAGGGACCTGGGAGCTGTTTGGTTAATTCATTACTCATGTTTGTTCACAGCTCTATAGTTTTGCTATTTTGACTCCCGTACAATGCACAATATAATATTGCCGGCTGGGCTGCTCTCACTATCTCACTCTAAAACCTTTTTTTATTTTTATTTTGCAATAATTTGACAAACAATTTCGAAAACGGAGACAAGGTGTTGACAATATAATTTAGGATAAGTTTAGAAATACAAAAAATAGAATTCATGAAAATAATTTTGATGGACAAAAAATTGTGACGACATGATGCATAATGTCGTGAGCGAACCCGTTTGTTTTAAAACTGAATAGGATTTCCAATTCTACTTAGCTAGCTAGATCCATTTGATATAAATATTAATGCAGATGTGCTAGCTAGGTTTTGGTTCACGTCGCCCATCGCATATTAGCTAAGTTCGCAACAAATTAGTTCTACCTACCTATTGCACGATGAGAGTGTATTTTGGGAAAATTGTATGGGCAAATAAAGTTTGATTAAACTGCTTAGAGAGTAAGAATTACACGTGCAAAAAAGTTATTAGGCTGTGGCAACAGACGGACACATGTGCACGAGTGGAGTTCGAAACTACTCCTGTTTCAGTGACAAAGTATTCAACACAACACCAAACTACATGGGTAAAAGATTTACCGTGAAACAAATGTTTAAAAAGGAATGCTTCAAACACCGATTTTTGTGCTTGATTGCAGTTTTTTGAAAATTATAAATTTGAGTTTGAAAATATCAAATATTTCATGTGATTTTTCTGAGGGTTTGGTGGCAAAATCGGTAAGAATAAATACTAAAAAGGCTAACCAAGCGAGTTTTTTTACTCTCGACCGAAATATTTTACCGATACGACTAAGACGTTGGTTTTGTGCCACGAAATGACAAACCAAGTAAATTCTAAGTTTATTTTTTGTGTCCCATTGCAACGCACGGGCATGTTTCCTAGTAAAAATATAAAATACCAACTTGCCATTGCTTCACCTATCTATGTAGCAATGTTGTTCTATTGTAATAAAAATAGTAACTGCAAACCTCCAGAGCGCAAGTATGAGCATGTATGAATAATCAAGTCAGCCAATTTACTCCCAAAAGGAAGTGCAAAAGAAAACAGTATAGCAACTACTACCTCCGTTTCAATATATAAGACGTTTTAGCTATCCAACATGTTGTCTACATGCATACTAATATGAGTGCACATACACACTAAAATATGTCTACATACATCTAGATATATGTGAATGTTGACAAATGCTAAAACATATTATATTTAGGAACGGAGGGAGTATCTATTATCAACATATGAGGGAACAGCTAGAAAAAACTGCCTCTTATACTAGAACATTTTATGGACAAAAAACTGCGGCAATGCTGCTGAGCATTTTACTGAAGCAGTGATGCAGCTTGGGTGACCATTTTTTTAAGAGCATGTATACAACCAAAGAAGAAGCATTTATTGGACTAGTTAACTACTTAATACTGATTTCATGTGCCTATTATGTCTTCAACCCAAACGTATTTGGTGTCAGCCTATCAGAGTTGCAAGTCCCAGCACAAGTCATAACAGTAATGCTAAGGAATAACTGCAAACATCTTTTTCGTTTTTCTTGAGCTACAACATGTATATAGGATTTTCTCTATGATATCCCTGAAATTTGACGATGTGGAGAAGCAATGTTGTGTAACCAGGACATCTAAAAATATAACCAAATTGTTGATTAAAATACCAGTAGTGTGTGCTTCAATATCGTTGCTGTGCAGATATTGCTCCCACGATCACGAGAGATCATCAAGCGAATATGTGGAACGGCTTTCCAGCTCTCACCAAGGGCAGGCTTAGGAGCTCCATTCCCAGCGACCATATGATTAGTTACCTAGAGTAACACAAAATCGTTAGTCAATGGATAGATTTGATAGCTGCATTTTTTTAATCACATCTGACAGAAATTTGAAAAAAACTATCATTTAGGCCTAATAGTTAGTGAATGCTTGCACAAAATCAATTGCTAGCCGAACAGTCCAACTACACTATCAGGAACCTAAATTTGTGCAGATGTCCTTGATTGTGAGTCTATCAATAGTTCGCATTCAAGGCAACTAGCAAAAAGTCTAAGGGCTACTAGATACACTACCTTAGAGATAAGAGAAACTAGAGAAATATTTGCACATGTTTTCTCATGGATTGCTATAAAGTGCAATAGCAGTTCCATCTTTGAGATCATTCCTTTTGGGTATTACTTGAGCTGCTTAAGCAATGCAAAATAACTTGGTATTTGTACAAAAGAACCTGCCAGCGGCCATCTTCGCTGATGATTATACACAGAGAATACTAGAACTAGAGGAAAAAGATATGTTATTACTCTACAAAACCTAGCAGTTATAATTACATTGGTTTCTTTAGGAAGTTCATCGTTGGTTAACCTTAAAAACAAACCTAAATCAGCTTTGCAAATCCTTGATGCAGAATTGAAAAGCTGTATTGCTTAGAAATTTATCATTTCCGGGATTTTCTTTCCATACAGTTTGTTTCATTTACTTTTAGTTGGAATTGAATCATGATGCAGAAGTCCAAGGCTCTTTGTTAAGATAAAATTACATGACCTTTTACAATTTGCTCCAATAAGTACAGCTCTCACTAGGGACATGACCCCTGAAAGACAACTAAATTCAGAGACTACAGTTTACTCTAAAACTGGATATGCAGATGGTGAAATGCATCCTACTCAAGATTTTCCAACAAAATACTCTTTGACAAAGTGAAACAGGAACAAATTAACAGATACTTCTCCAAATGAGGCCGGTGCATCCACCTAAGGGCTGACTATGATTGTGCTCAAGAAATAAATTTTGGACAAAAGTAACATTCTCTTGATTTTAGACAGAAGATTCATGGTGACGCTGAATGAATCTGGGTGGCTCTCACAAATAAATGCCAGAAAGATGCTTCATATGAGATAAAATGATAAACAAATTAAATCCATGCGTTCACTCCAAGGATTAGAATAATATTTTAGAAAGGCAGTAACGCTATGCTCAAATCCAAAGCATACATTTTACATGCCATGAATGAGAATGACTACCAATCAAGTTAGAGCAGGTGGCATTACCAGAACAGATAGATTATGCTTATCTGCCAACTTCTTAAGAATCATTGCCACTGATATCATCATCGACCGCCCTACAGGGTTGTTGATACAGCGTCAGACAAAGGAAACAACATTCTTTTTCATGAACTGAAATCGTCGACAAAGGCAAATGGACATATGATCCAATTCAAATTACCAGTGTCAGGCTGCATATTTGTGACTTAGAAGCACTGTGTTGTTTAAGTTAATGACCGTAAACAATCTATCTTGCTGAATCTGATTGCGGCACAAATTATATATATTTTGTAAGTCACAAAATCGTGCATATTATGTCTCAGACTCTCAGGACAATGATCTTTAAAGCCTGATTTACTTATAGCATAGTTGAAGTGCTAAGCTGCATCATATACTGTACAGAATAAGAACCTTGTGAATTCTTCCCGCCGATGATGGGAGCAAGTAGAGATGATATCGAGTCAATGATTAGCAGGCATATCTTGTTACCACCATTGTTTACCTATTAAAACTGTGACATATGAGAGAAGTCTTTAGGATAATTAAAAATGAGATCAAAGGGTTCCCTTCGTACCAACCTTGTCATTCAGTGAGACTTCAAGTTGATCTAGTACTTCAAACAAAGCAAATATATCAAATACAGACTCACAGATGATACTGCTCATGACCCTCTTAAGCCTCACGTCCTTTGGCTGCAAGTTGAGAATCGTATGCTTAGAAATCACATGGTCAAGAATTTTAGGGTAATCAATTGATTGCCAAAGCAAATGTCATTCCACTTACAACCGCAAGAATAGAAAACAAAAGGGTATAATAACCCTGAAGACAAATGATAAGAGCAGGGCAGGAACATGGATCATTCGTTTATTATTACTAACCTCTTTGATCAAAGAGATGGGAAGCTGGTCAAGAATGTGAGCAATTCGGCTAGGAGAGAATGAATTGCTAGTATCCAAGTACAAAACAGCACCCATATGCCTGGCTGCAACATGTGAAGCAGAGTATAGACAGGCCTGCGGTTGAGAGTACATGGATTAAGTAACAGCACGTTTATGTATTATGTTGTATACGCTGCAGTTTTTACAAAGGCATCCATATTCACAATTAAGTATATTAACAATCTTGAAATCAAGAAAGATCAGTCATGTTTTCACCTGTGTTTTACCAGAAGACGACTGGCCAGTAATTTCTGTTAGCTGACCTCTGCGCAGCCCACCTCCAAGAAGCGTGTCAATGCTGGCAAATTCAGGGCATTATAAATTATAATACAATCAACGTTTTAAGGTAACGTGATTTTTCCGCATGATGATCGGGACGGCCTCAAAGACAGAGATTAGCAGCTAGGTTCATGACACAAGAAGAGGTACCAATAGAGAGGGAATGATTACATTCAAGATAGGAGTACCCTTGAAGTCCGGTAGGGAGGAGATATTTCCTTTCCGCCGCATCTTCCAGCAAGTCCATCCCATCAGACCATTGCACGCGCCCAGTTTCGACAGGAGGTTGATCTCCATCCATGTCCTGTATCATGTGCTTGCATAAATGGCATTGCCAGGGGAGAACTGCATTTGGCGGAATTGCTAAAAACTGCTAGTGATCTTAATCGTACCAAAGCACACCATGCAGCAGTGGGGGTCGGATGAGGAGGATTGCGAAGCGTGCTTCGGTAGGAGGAGAGAAGGATGCCAGGCAGCGAGGGACTGCGTCGGCGGGACGGTTGGTCTGGGCACCGGCGCCGCCGGCCGATCTGGTTCAGGGAGCTAGGGTTGCGGAGAGGCGCTGGCCAATGGGCGAGGATGGATGCTGTCCGCTGGATATAGATCGGACGTTTGACAGTCAATTAAAACACGCCCTTCGACCCTCCTTGAACCAGGTTGTCGATTTTTTTTCTTCCTTGAACCAGAAACAACACGCTCCCCTGCCATCCTCTCTCTCTGTCTCGGCGGACTGCCGACTCCGGCGGCCGCCCAACCCTCTCCGGGCCGGCGCTCGAAAGGAAGCTTTCGGACACCTCTTCATGTGCTCGCGCATCCTTCCTCCGCTCAGCTCCGCGCTCGGGTGAACTGCATCAGCCTGATTTCTCTTCGAGGTACGGACGACCTAACGTTCTGACAGTATTTTGTGCTTTGGGGCCGGCCAGCAGTTAGTGTTCTTCCTTCCTACGGAGTAGTTGCCTCAGTCCAACCAGGTGGTGGCGGGTTTGGCTTGATTTTATCTTTTCTAATTGGCATCCACGCTGCAAGTCTAGTGTTTGTTGGATGCAGTTCGAATTACAGTTACAAACCAGGTGTCATAATTTCATTGCCACCTGGATTAGTAGAGTACTCCTATAATTTACTTTAGTCCCAAGGTAACGAGGCTTTAGGACACGCATAGGTTCACATCTTGGATATAGTTGATTCATTAGGAGAGGGTATCTCTTCCTCTTATTTGGACATGGTACATGTCTAAATGTCTATTTGCAAATAGTTTCACTCTACACGCGCTTGGAGGATTGGTCCGTATTGTTCGTTACTTTGCATTCATTTGAAACTCGGAATTGTTATGTTCGGTACACTCTCCAGGTATACAGCCTCCTTGCAACACATTCATCACCTCATCAACCACCGAGTCACCCACCGTTTCTCAAAAACTTTTATAAAAGATTACCGGCATACCATCAGCCCCAGGGGCTTTTAAATCACCAATGCTATCAAGGGCCACCTTAATTTCCTCCCTCTTGAACTCAGCTGCAAGGACCTCATTCATTTGTGGTGTAACTCGGGTCTGTATATTGTCCAGCACATGGTTTGCATTTGAACCTGCCATGGGGGTAAACAAGTTAAAGAAATAGTTAGATACGAGAGGGTTTGCAACTCCTCCTCCCTCTCCACCACCTCTCCATCTCCACCTTTCAGCCGAGATATATTATTTTGTTTTTTCCTTTCCGTGGCGCATGAGTGGAAATAAGAAGTATTACGATCACCCTTCTCCAACCAATTCACATGAGCTCTCTGCTTCCATGACAACTCCCATTGATCTTCTAACCTTTCCAACTTGAAACGTAACTTTTGCTCTTGAGCAATATGATGTGCTATGATATCCAGCTTTCTACACTCCTCCAACTCCTCTTTTAGCCTTTTTATCCGGTTCTTTAGGTCACCCAACGCATCTCTACTCCAGCCATGTAGATCCTTCGAAACTGCTTTGAGCCTGCCCATAACTTTATCCTCCCCCCGCACACCCGCAAGTTCCCAAGCATTTTTAACAATAGTTTCACAATTTTCCTCCAAGAGCCACCTAGCCTCGAATCTTTTATTCAGCCCTTTATTACCCGTCCAAGCTGGTTTGTTTGAGCATGCCAAACTGACCACCACCGGTCTATGATCAGAGTGTTCCGGGTCGCCATTCTTCACTCTAAAATCTGAGAAATGTATACGCCAAGAAGGTGACGCAACAGCCCTTCAAGTCTCTCCCGAATATAGCCATCAACACGCCAGTTATTATTCCTCCATGTAAACATGTCACCTTCAAAACCAAGATCTTGTAGATTACAAAAATCTAAAGCATCACGAAATTTATCCATCTGTGATTGGGGTTTTGCCACACCACCTTGTTTCTCAAAGCTATACAAGATTTCATTAAAATCACCCACACAAAGCCACGGCAAGTTTGATTGTTGGTGTAAAGTTCGTATAAGCCTCCACGTCTCCTCTCTCTTTTCTTGACGTGGCTCCCCATAAATTCCAGTGAGCCTCCATTTGAAACCATTACTTTCCACAACATCCACATCAATATGCATCCTTCCCATCCATCGTAGCCTAACATCAATCCCCCTCCTCCAGAACATTGCTAGACCACCACTTCTCCCTTCACACTTTCTGACAATCATGTGTGGTATGTCTAGCATCCACCGAAACTTCTCCATCCCTTTCTCATCTAATTTTGTTTCCGACAGAAAAAGGATATCTGGGGCCTCCTTCTTCTGGTGAGCCTTAAGACCTCGAACTGCTGGGCCATTCCCCAACCCCCGACAGTTGAGCGCACTGATCCTCATTGGTTTGCAGCTGACCTGGTTTGCAACTGAATCAGTCATTCTGTCAAGGGGATTAGGAATTACCTTCTTCGCTTCCTCCTGTCTTCTCCCTTCTTTTCTCACAATCTCAATAGCTCTCTGACGTAGAGCGACTATCTCCGGACAGAGACGCCCGTCCTGCAGATCACTACCCACGAGTGCCCCAATCGAGCTAGGGCTCACGGTGGCTCTTCTGGCAATGCTTTGGAGGCGACTACGGAAGTTTAACCCCTCCAAGAGACCCCCACGCTGGAGATCGTCTTCGTCACGCGCCCGGCCGACCGGTCGATCGGCAGCCATGGCCGCATCAACAGCGCCAACGAACTGATCACCGCCGGGGGCGACGGATGGGACCAGTCTGGAGATGTCTCGCCCGTGCACCAAGGGGGCAAGAAAGCAACTAGGATGGACTGCAGCGACAGCTTAAAGTGGATCGCGACGGCGGCGACTGGGAACGTGAGATCAGCGGCGACGGAGCAGAAAACAACCAAATCGCCTCCGTAATAGCCGGAGGGAAACGCAACCGTCACACATGGGACGGACAAATCACACAGTTTCCTTTTGGAATTGTGGAATGTTTGTTCGGTACACTCTCCCCTCGCTGTCACTTTCTGTAGCCCTAAAGAAACTTGGAATTTTAATTGCACAGGTTAAAATGGAGTTTAAACATGTCCACCTATCCTTAACTCATGCTTTTCTGTTCTGTTTTATGTAGGCAGATTCACAGGTAGACTTGCTATCAACAATGTCAGATCCTGGTAAGGATAGCAATATGCAGCAGCTAGTCCCTATGGCACCACCAGCAAGGGTTTCTGGCGGTAACAGCGGGAACGAACTGATGGCAAAGGCTTCTGGTGGGGGCAGTGGGATGGAACTGGTGCTGGCGGAGAGTGGAGGAAAGAGCTCAGGAGGGGTCAAGCTACGGGAGGACACGGAGGACCTAGAGGTCAAGCTGAGGCGCATCATGGAGCATGTCCCTGTCCGTGTCAGCAACACCTCTGGATCCTCTGCTGGCTCTGGGTCTGGCGATTTCCACCAGGTATTATTTCTCTCTCCCACCCTCTCATGTGGAGAATTCAGCTAAAATCAGATTGAGCCAAAAACATTTTAATTGTTTTTAATATTATGCGGAGACTCACCTGTAACTCTACATGGTGGCTATTATAATGAGATTTATTGCAAATTAACACTTGAGTAGATGGTTTAAATGCTTTGGTGGAAGTTACCATTTATTGGTTTTTGCATATACTTCATTTGAACATGAACTGTTGATTCTAAATGTGGTTCTTTGGTGTCTATATCAAAATACCATGTTGCTTACGTCAGAAATTGCATGGACACAAAAAACTTTACCTGTTGTTGCTTCTAAGAATACTGATAGAGGGACTTCGCTTATGTTGTGATGTTGGCTATACCAAGATAACATGATGTCCAATTTTTTCTCGGTCCTTAAATCCCAATAGCGCAAGTTGTTCTGTTATTATAGTAACAATTTTGAATATGAAAAATAAATGAATATTTTGCTGACATCAATTCGTTAGTGGGAGGTTAGACAAATGGCTAATCTGTGATGAACGGTGAAGGTCAATTAAATTATGATGAGATTTAAGAGAAAGGGTCAGATACAAGATGGTCATACCAGTAATCATAGGCATTGTCATACCATGATTGAAGTTCCAGTGGCTTATGAGTGCTCAACTAGAAGGAAGGCCAGAGTAGCTACCGGCCCACCAGGAGAAGATTTGATGTTCTGCATGGATGCTGTTTACTTTTAGGGTAGTTTCTGTAGGTACTTAAGAATTCAGCAACTTCAAATAACATATTTGACCATCAACTGGTTTCACATCGCAATTTCCCCTTTTTCTGTTTCAAAAACATTGCTACGTCATTTGTCAGAGGCACTCTCAAGATGGGAGGTTCCCTAATTTACAGTCACTAGAGCTGACGTTATTATAGGTAGGTAACTAGAATTTAATGGGTAAATGTGTAAGTTTATATGTTCTGGTGTAAGCGCTCATATTTTATAATTTTCCACGCTTTGTTGACTAATACATATCAAAACTACTTATGAAATCATCAACAATTGAGAACTGATGATCAATGAAAATGTAGCGGTTTTTTACTATCAAAAGGACATCTGTAAAGTGTAAGTGAAAGGATCCCCATTTTTCATTGATATGAAAAACCAAGTACGATAGACTATGCGCTTTAATGGTAGGTCAAAAATATCTTAAGCAGTCAACATAGTGTTTGACAAAGTACATGTTGTTGCTGAGGAAATATGGGCACACAGATAGCCTCTGCCTATTATCGCATCAGTCATTATTTTTCCTTATGATTAAAAAACCTGGATGTGTTTATTTGGTGCTTTTAGAAGCATATAGCATTTAGCTGAATTCTAGGAACATAGTAGTGATGTTCAGTTCATTAGGTAAATGTTTTTATCAACACTCCAATTGAATGGCAACATGGACAAAGATATATTTCCAGGATCCCATATTAAATTGAATTATCTATTTTAGCTGTTGCCAGCAAAACTAAGTTGCAAGTAACAAACTAGAACTTATATGGAAATTGGATCTTCCGCGGTGTCTAAAAGGGTCTAGTCTCTATCTTGCTCTTGTCGGATGTTCTAGAGCATAGGAGCTCATTTTTTATCGACATGTTTCTGGTGTGATTGACATAATAAGTAATGACGCATAATATGAACCCTATTTATAGTCATTGGCTTCGGAAGGTGGTTTGATTATGTAATTTCTGTTAAGTGTCACCTGATAAAATGTATGATGTAGATTACAAGAGATGCATAGACAGTGACACCCTCGTTATTTGGATGATGGTATTTTCTTGTTTGAAATTTACATGATTATCTCTGTCCTTGCATAATTTCAACCTTCCAACTTCTAACTGGAAACTGTTGAATTTGTGATATGATTGGATGATTTTTAAGGCTAGTTAAAATGTTTAATATTGTGGTGCATCTTTAAGAATTTTTTCTGCCGTTATAAAAGAAATAGCTATATTTTTCCTTTTGATGGCAACCTATGTAGCCAGACGCTGCTGCAGCTAAATGTCTATGTGCTTGTGCATATGGCTCCTAGCTTATTTCACACCCTGTCTGTTTTTTTTTTTTTTTTTACCATGTTACCGTAGGGGAAAGCCCCTACGGTGTAAATTTTAAATTAAAATGATCTGATGGAGAAACCAGAGGTTTTCCAAAAGACAAGGTACAACCAGCAAACAAGTTCAGGGGGGGAGAAAATGAAAAGAAAAATACATGGCCAAAAATTGGGGGTCCATCAAGTAAAAGTAACAAGGACCCAAGCTACAAGGGGCTGAACTAAAGGGGCGGGCACACGATGCTGATGAAGGAGCACATCAGCTTGAAACCTGACTTTCCACCGCTCAACGGAGGAGTGCATATCTTTAAAGATTAGGTCGTTTCTAATCTTCCAAATGTTCCAAAGTCCACATATCGCAATCTCCATAAAGCACGGACCAGAGAAAAGCTGGTTAGCTTGGGTGAATCGACTGGAGATGGGAGCCGAACAGTTCCAGTGAAGGCGGATGAAGTCCCAGCATCCCTGTCTGTTTTGTTACCCCCCGACTCTTCATTTAGTTGAAGTACTGATGTTGACTTGTGAACACAATCCTAGTTTAACTTTTAAAGTGCTATTGACTTGTGTTTGGGTTCAACTAGATGCATACAATCACTATAAGTGACTCGGTGGAAGAAAAAAAATCGTTCTTTGAAAACTCGTTAATAATCATAGATAACTTATTGTAGCAATTTGTGATTCAGGATATATTTTGTTTGTCATGTTTGTTCACCAGAATTGTTATCCCACATCCTTCTATTGGTACATCAGAGATTCATACCAGCTGAAAATCATGAGTTACATATTGGTTCCATCATTCACTGGGTTTAGAGCAACCATTTTTTTAATGTGTTCTCAAACCATCGTATTTACTGTTTATCTATATCTAAACAAAATCTAACTCCAGATTTCTCAGTTTTCATGAATAAATTGTTTGAGAGCTTGCATGAAAACACGCTGGTAGTTAATATTGTTTGACTATAAGCATTCTTGTTTCGACAGTATCGGCAAATGAGGAGAAGGGAGCAGGACCGAATAACAAGGATGGAGAGTGATTACGAAAAGAGGAAACAGGTGGCCGAGTTCAATCTGCGGAGGGAGGAAAGGCTAAAAGCAGCCGAGGAGCGAACATCCAAGAAACGCATGAAACGCCAAAAGAAGAAGCAGCGCAAGAAAGAAAAGCTGACTAAAACTAGCACTGGTGGCGAAGAACCTAGCAGTCAAGTACCTAACAGAGTGGAATCCTCGGATGAGGATGAGGGTTCGGAATATGAGGGTGACGACAAGTTTAAGCAGTGCATGTGAAGTTCCTATTAAACTGCTGCCACCATTCCTGGATATTACTTTTCGCTAGTAGAAATTCTTGATGATGTGGAAGACTCTCAGCTGGACCTGGTTTGGTTGTGGCATGAACTAACATGGAGTGCTGCCTATTGTAGTAATAGACGCAGAAATGTCCTGGTTGGACCCTCTGCTTTTTATTTTTGGGAACATTTGTCTGCTGTAAGATGACAAGCTAGTGGGTAATGCTACTTTTTGTTGTTTTTTACAACTCTCGACCTTTAACCAAATATCATCAAGATTACAATCAGCTCTAAGGCTGTGCTCTAAAAACTCCGGAGGTTTGGCAATTCAAGAAGCCGTCTCCTTTGGATAACTGAAAACAGCTCATACTATGTGTTGGTTTTGCCTGAAGGACTGACGTGATTAAAACTTCTTTTCCTGCACATAACGTTGTCTTCTCTGCATACCCATTCTCTTTTTTAGAAAGCTTGCGTGTATTCACCGAAGATCAGAGTACAAGAACACACGCACGCTACAGAAATTTGAAGCAGAACACTGAAACCACACCCACGCACAGAGGAAACTGCAACAACACCACCACACACCGCAAACCTGGACGAGAGAACACCTCCAACATTGTTGAAGACTGCATGAACCACCTGACGCAAGCATCAGGATCATCGACGATGAACGAGCACAGCCAGGCCGCCCTCTCCTCCTCCAGCTCCGGACACCACCACCAGCTCAGCTACGCCGGAACCTCCACCCAACTTCCTCCGAAGCACCGCAGCAACCTCCAGCGCGAGACGAAGAACAAAGCTCCACCTCCAGCCTTACCTGTGGGGACCCCAGACCGGCAGTCTGAGACCTCCAGTATGCATACATTCACGATCCCATGATCAGTCAGTCGTGAACAACATACTTAAGTTGGCATTGCAGATACATCATCCATTACATAACGAATACTTAAGGTCTTACACAAAGGGGGCACATGACCACGCCTTAATCAACAGCCACGCAGGGCCGACAAACTACTCATAACACAGCGGAAGACATTAACACACAACGTGATAGAGCCCAAGTCATGCCTTGACTACCTACAGGCAACTGACTGGGAGACGTTCCTAGTTCGCACAGACGTCGACGAACTCTCGATCTTCCGCATACTCCTCATCTTCGACGTAGTCTTCTCAATGAAAATCTGGACATTGGAATATCCAGGGCACAGCCATGAGTACAATTATGTACTCGCAAGACATCCCGAATGAATTTTATAAAATGCGAGTATGCTTATATGGTGGAATAGGTAGGCTGTAATTAGGGTTCACTACCCATGATGGATGAAAGATTCATCATGGTTGATTAACATCTCTATATCTTTATTGAAAAAGATACTTCAAAAGATAAGTTTTCGCAAAGAAATATTGAAGAGAAGAGCAGATTTTTTCTTTGCAAAACTTCTTGGAAAACACTCATCAGGTTTCCATCATCAGCACCTCCCAGGTACTTAATCCGCCTTTCCAGTACCTCCCAGGTACACTCCTTTCCAAAACCTCCTTTTTAAAAACATCGACACAATGCTAGACGACATTGACCATTCAGCTGTCCATGACCGCGGACGCGGCTATTCGAATAGTTTTGACTCTGCAGAGTTTGTACACTTTCACCACACCATCCGGTACATCTGCCGTGAACACCACGGACTGCCCGCGACAGTATGCGAACATCAGATAACCGATCATAACTTCCACTATGTCTATGCTAGTATGCGATTACCTCTTCAGTGGGTTTGTTCTCCCCGGCACCGAGTGAGCTAGCCGTATCGATCCGGTTGCCCCTAGACATCACACCGCCATGGCAGGAGACCCACTGTTGCTTGCCGGTGGCACTCGCAGTCCACACTTTGTATGCCCATATCCAGCATTCGGTTCCGGGGACTTTAACCCCTTCTAGCCAATTGAGGTAAAGTCTCACACTAACACAAACAAGCTTCCATTAAGCCCGTGCCCATTTTGAGTGATGTGGTTGTACGGTAGGGCTGTCAGGCACAAGACTAGTCTATGTGTCGTTTTCGAAAAACATTTCCAAAACATCTTCTTCACAATCCTCCCGTGGACAAGGTCCCACCTTTCCCGGGTTTTTCTTTTAAAACCTTTGTTTTTCGAAAACACACTTTTAGGGGTGTCCACTTAGGGACTTCAAAATTATTAACTTGTGGTGGTAAATATTCCATATGGTGGCTAAGGGCTTGGTAACACCAAGTTGTAACTAATGGCAATGTAATAATTTATAATAACACTAGTAGTAATGGCCATATCAAAAATAGTTTTGTTTTTCCAAGTTTTTGTAAAACTTCAGAAGTAAATCATGCATGATATAATGATAAGTATAGTAGCAAGCATTTGGGAGCTTGCCTTGGTACTGGTCAAAGTCTTGTCCCTGAAATAAACAGGATTGACAATAGGCCTCCTCAGCAACAGCTTCTTCCTCGGGTTCTAGCGTCGCAAAAGAGAGTAACCACCAATCAGTACCAACTAAAGGTACATACTAGCAACAAGCATCACATACAGCAAGCAAACATCATTGCACAACAATCATCTACTTTTCAAAAATAAAAATCTACCACATATTTTTATTTGAAAAGAAAACTAATAGAGCTATGCTCTAGTTTGAGAATTTTATTCTCAAACCAAAATGCAATGGGGTCAGTGGGTGTACCACTATCAACCAAAGCATAAAGAGGTCATTTAGCCTCTGGTCATTTACAAAAGTCACCTAAACACAAGCTAGACAAAAATCTATTCATACTAGTGAGTCACAAATATTATCAAAAGTAATATTCTAGTTAAACATGCTTTGCTAAGGGCTAAGTAATATCCAAACAAGGGTGACATGCTATTCAACCAGTAGCAACATAACAAGCTACTGATGTTCACACAACACTCTCTAAAGTCATTCCATATAAAGGATTTTTATCCTCATACAATCCCTAAATGCTAGAAAAGTCTAGGAAATAGTCCTACTAGTGATAATATCCTCTCACAACACATGAAGCACTCAACTTCTCCTAGCATGTTATCAATATGAAGTAACACAATCATAACAGAGAATATCAAACCTACACATGCTAGAAATCACAAAAAGAATACTAACCCATATTATAAAACTAAATAAAACTATAAATAATTATTATCAGAAAAGCATAAAATCTAGTTTTGCTCACCCAATTAAATCTACAGCTCAATAAATCACACCAAGATAGGATTAGGTACTCCTAAACATATACAAGCCAACACAATTGGATTCACTTCAAAAATCATCACCAAATAATTTCCAAAAATCCTAGAATAGCCTACTGGACATTTACAGAAATGCATGCCATTTTAATTAGGTTGATCTTTAGCAAGCAAGACCAAGTTCTACTGCTAGGTAACACTTAGAGCTTTCCAAAACAGTTGAGTTTGCATTTTTGTGATTCTTAGAAAAAAAGATATTTAAGTTTTAGTGAAAACCAGTACTTCTGCCTCTCCATTTATTTCTCCAAAAATAATGACTAAAATGTAGATCTACAAGTTGGGTGTGTTTAAGAACTTGCAGAGGTACTACCCAGATTTTTGGTTTGATTTTATTTTGCATTTTCCTATTTTAAACGGATTTAAACCAGAGACACATATTCTGCCAGTTTCTAAAAACTGAAAATCACAGAAAAGAAAAAACAAACGGCGCACGGGCCGAATCTCGCTGGGCGAGCCCAGCTAAGGCCGAAGCGGCCCAGCTAGGTGCGCGCGCGTGGCGCGGCGCGGGAACGGGTGGCGTTCAAAGGGAGCCGTCGATCTGGAGATCGACGATCCAGCGCGTCTTCTTCCTCTCCTCTCTCTCTCTCTCTCACCGCGACACGGGAAGATCGAGCTCGGGGATAGCTCACCTAGGGGCGACGTGGGGCGGTGGCGAGTGGTTGGGGCGGTCACGCGAGCTTGAAGCCGTGCAGGGGTGGCGGCGGCAGCGGCAACGGTGCCACGGTGCAACTCCGGCGAGCTCGAGGTCCGGCGGGACGTCGAGGACGGCGGCGGCGCTTCTGCAGGCAAGAGGCCAGGAAAACGTGTCAGGGGCGTGTTCTGGAAGCTCGGCGGTGCGATGGTGCAGAGAGGTAGGAGAAATCGGCAGTGGAGCGGCGGCAACCTCCAACGCGACCTCGCTCGGGCTCCGGCGAGTTCTTCCTCCGCCTCGCTCGCAGAGAGCGAGAGGTAAGGAAAAGATGGGGTGGGGCGGGTGCGGTGGATGTGTGGAGGTGGGTGGCGAAGTGTGAGAGGCAGTGGTGGCTTAAATCCGAGGAAAACATCCTCTCCCCCACTCGGTGTCAACGGCCGGGCGGCGTGGGTGTGTTCGAGCACGCAAACGTCGGCTCTGGGCTTCCTCAGGGCGTCAACTGGTGTCCTCTCCGTTGAGTGGGTTCTGGGCAGGGCAAGGACGCGAGGAGGAGTGAAGAAATGGGCTGCTCTCTCCTCACGGTCCACTCCCGAGTCACATCACGGCCACCTCCATGTCTCCTCTCCTACTGCTCCTCGTTGACCTCAACGAAGCCATACAATGGCATGGAGATGAAGTGGGGACATGGGGGAGTAGAATGGACATGGTCGCTCCCTCTGGTTCGCACGAAATCAACACGAAAACGTGCTCCAAAATTCTGCCCGTGCTGTGAACAGTAATCTTCAGAAAATTCAGTTTTTCAGAAAAACGGCTAAGTGTCAGGGCAGTCAACAGATAGCAAAAGTTGCTGCTTTAATCACCTAGCAAATCAAGTCCAAATGGAAAAATTTAAATTGGTAAATGATCTCCAGGTTGAATACTTCCATTTAATATTTTTGGTCCATTTTTGAAAAATGTTTAAGGGCAGGGAAACATGCTGGTAAGTGGGCTACTCTCTGACTGTTTCTGACTTTTCTGTTTTTCTGTTTTTTTTTTTCTGTTTTCTGTCTTAATCTTTAGCCATATAAACATGCATGTATCTAGGGGTTCCAAAGGTACAAAAGGGTGATCCAAGGGCATGGAACCAATGTCCACACACCATAGATCAAGTTAAAACCCAAAAACCACTAAATTGAATATTTTGGCTTCATAAAATCATAATTTTAAAACATCTACTTGGGTAGGGTTTTAGGAAAAACCCTAATTGAAAATTTTTAGAAAAACTCACTCAAACCACTATGCATTTTTGAAATCTTGGATGCTTCCTTGCTAAATGATGTTGTCAAGTTAAAAAATCAAGTTGATGAAATGGTTTTGGACAAAAATCTCTCAAGGCACCATGTTGGAAAATGGATTAAAACAAGAATTTCTTAAATGGACCTCGAGAGAAAAACTAGGTTGGTTTTATGAAAAATTTAAATTGGTTTGGAAAGAAATCACTCCTTGCCTTGCAAAACACAAAGTATTGTTTCAACAAAAATATCAGGTGAAAATAAAAGTTTTTGTTGGCTCAAAAATTTGGGGTCCTACTACCACTTATACAGAGGCAAAATTTTGGGCTGTGACAGATCTTCCCCCTTAAAATGAATCTCGTCCCCGAGATTCGCGGGTGGGGTACTAGGGAATTCGAGGGTATGGGATTTAGAGATACAAAAAATTTTCTTCGTACTAAAATATTTGTGCCACCAATAATTGGCTCACAGACACAGTGAGATTGGTTTGTCCAAAATTATATTTGTAAAGGATTTAGGGAAAACGAGGGGTACGGTTGCGAAAAAAAAAGGATAGAAGAACACGGGGGTTAGCTGCACACTTACTGACAAGTGGGACCGGGTCCACCTGACAGTCTCGCCTCTCTTTCTTCTCTTCTTCTTTCTCGCTTTCTCTCCTTCCTCACATGGCCTGGTTTCAGTGCGTGGAGCACTCATCGGTGGTGGTACTGATGCGCGTGCTGCGATGCAGCGGCCAGCACGGCTTTGGGGATCAAAGATTCGATGATTTCGCGCAAAAGGGCGAGCACTGCTCGTGATTTCTTCACTTTCCCGCGCAAGACGGTGACGAGGGGCGGCACTCGAGCTTGGGCTATAAATCGGAAACCTCCTAGGCTATTCTACTCCTCACATCCACCATGAGCTTCATTCACGCCTTCTTCAGAGCCTACTGCGAGATGCTGGAGAGAGCGGGCTTCATTGAGCATGTCCTCATCGTCGTGTTCTTCGGGATCTCGTTGTCGGTGGTGACCGCTCTGCTGTATGCGGCGTTGGTCATTTTGATCCTTAGCTTATACAGGTGGTGGTCTGACGCTGGTGGAGATGCTGCGGCAGTAGAGCTAGCTGCGCCGGAGGGGCTTGTTGCAGAGGAGGAGCAAGCTGCAGTGGAGGTGCAAGCTGCACCGCCGGTGGCTGAGGTGGCTGTTCTTCCGGCTGGAGGTGAGCAGGCTGCTCGAGCTGTCCGTCGTCGTCGTGGGGCTCGTGACACTGCTTCGGGTGAAGCAGGCTCGTCTTCAGGCAGTGCCGTGGAGCGTGTGAGCGAGTAGGAATTTTCTGGAGTGTTTTGCATACGTACTGGGTTGTTGCAGTGTTCTTCGTTAGGGCCGAGTTTGTATCCTTTGTTTCCTGAAGTTTCTCTTCTGTAGTGACCTCCGGGTTGTATCAATCTTGCCTTCGCTGACGAGCTGGAGCAAGATTTGTATCGTTGAATCCTTCTTGGCTACCCTAACTCGGGTCTTGCAGCATTCACAGATTTGTAGAGGTACGAGCGTTTCAGAGAGGGAAACGGGCTACTGAGAAAATATCTCGCCAGAATTTAGCTGTGCGTGAGGCACAAGGTTGATCCCAAAAGGGGAATCAATCTACACACGAGTTTTCCACAAACAACACAAATAACAAAGAACGACAACACACCTTAAGACTTGTTTCCAAATCAACACCAACAACAAACAAGCAAACAACGTGCCGCTTCTACTAACCCACGAGCGCAGATCAAGCTAACAAAGCACGGGATCTACTCCGCTTGAGGGCCCTGGGTAGATGGTGGAGTACGGCCAAGACGAAGAGTGGTGTCCACCTCTCCATCTTCCGCGGGGTGGGGATCTACAGGCACACCTTCGAGGACTACACCTTGCTCTTGGGTTGCTGCTGAACTCGGGCTACTGCACCTCGTGCTTCGATGAACTGGTGGACTGGGGTCACTGCTTCTGCTGGGATGGCCTGGAGGCTGGTACCTGACGCAGGGTTCCTTGACTCCTTCAGCTGTAGACTGACTTGGATCAGGGTGCGCCGAGTGGTCACGAGTTCTTCCAGCAGGGAATCACAGAGTGCCGACATTGCAGCTCCGTAGGCGACGCTGCTAATGATGGCGGGATCGACTTCTTTGTCGGTGGAGGTCTGGATCAGCTCTGCACCAGGCTGGGGCCTGGCTGGGAAAAAGCGGAACGCTCGACTTTGCGACACCACCGGCTCTGAGTGCCGGAGACGAGCAAGGGCTTCCCAGGCGGCCTTCTGGATGGTTTGATACAGAGTAGGCATGTTCCTACCGTGGATCACTTGGGGCTGCTTCGGGCCTGAGGGGTATGGACTGAGGTATACATCTGCTCGAAAATCACCCCCAGGAAATGGGGTTGAACTTTTGAACACGACATAACGAGGGGGAATGTGGCAACCGAGAAGATCACAGACTCTCCTGAGGACCAGTGGAAAACCGAGGTGCCCATCGGCCATGGTTTCTAGGAGGAAGGTGGGCAGCGCTGGCGATTCACTCGGGGCTTTGGAACTGGAGCAAGCCATGAGGGCAAGGTTTCTCAGCGGGATTCTACTTCAATGGCGAGGGTGGGGATGAATGGCAGATAGAACGGGTCTCATATAGGCTGGGATGTGTCGGTCGCTTCTTAAGGAAGATCCCGGCGAGTCTCTCTCACGCAGGGGGACAAGTCCTACTGCACCTTACGGCGGACCGACGCCTAGCCATGCCGGTTAGGCGGAGATGGGTCAAATCCATCGGGCTCTCCGTAGGGGAACATCAACTGGCAATCCTTTCTCTCTTGCTTGATCTCAAATCTTGCCTTGGGAACATCGTCAGGTATACAAATTTGAATGGAGATAAGGTAGCAGAAGAAAATTTTAGGTAACTTTTAACTAAGAGGGGTAAGGTTTAGAATAATTTGAAAAGATGAGAGGAGAGTAAGCTATACTTAGGCTTCCTTAGCTGAAAATATTTTAGATGATAATTTAATGATACCAAAAAATATTTTTCTTTCCTATCTGGCGTCCATGCTAACTAAGGTCTCCTATAGTCAGGATGGCTCTGATACCAACTCTGTGGGGACCCCAGACCGGCAGTCTGAGACCTCCAGTATGCATACATTCACGATCCCATGATCAGTCAGTCGTGAACAACATACTTAAGTTGGCATTGCAGATACATCATCCATTACATAACGAATACTTAAGGTCTTACACAAAGGGGGCACATGACCACGCCTTAACAACAGCCACGCAGGGCCGACAAACTACTCATAACACAGCGGAAGACATTAACACACAACGTGATAGAGCCCAAGTCATGCCTTGACTACCTACAGGCAACTGACTGGGAGACGTTCCTAGTTCGCACAGACGTCGACGAACTCTCGATCTTCCGCATACTCCTCATCTTCGACGTAGTCTTCTCAATGAAAATCTGGACATTGGAATATCCAGGGCACAGCCATGAGTACAATTATGTACTCGCAAGACATCCCGAATGAATTTTATAAATGCGAGTATGCTTATATGGTGGAATAGGTAGGCTGTAATTAGGGTTCACTACCCATGATGGATGAAAGATTCATCATGGTTGATTAACATCTCTATATCTTTATTGAAAAAGATACTTCAAAAGATAAGTTTTCGCAAAGAAATATTGAAGAGAAGAGCAGATTTTTTCTTTGCAAAACTTCTTGGAAAACACTCATCAGGTTTCCATCATCAGCACCTCCCAGGTACTTAATCCGCCTTTCCAGTACCTCCCAGGTACACTCCTTTCCAAAACCTCCTTTTTAAAAACATCGACACAATGCTAGACGACATTGACCATTCAGCTGTCCATGACCGCGGACGCGGCTATTCGAATAGTTTTGACTCTGCAGAGTTTGTACACTTTCACCACACCATCCGGTACATCTGCCGTGAACACCACGGACTGCCCGCGACAGTATGCGAACATCAGATAACCGATCATAACTTCCACTATGTCTATGCTAGTATGCGATTACCTCTTCAGTGGGTTTGTTCTCCCCGGCACCGAGTGAGCTAGCCGTATCGATCCGGTTGCCCCTAGACATCACACCGCCATGGCAGGAGACCCACTGTTGCTTGCCGGTGGCACTCGCAGTCCACACTTTGTATGCCCATATCCAGCATTCGGTTCCGGGGACTTTAACCCCTTCTAGCCAATTGAGGTAAAGTCTCACACTAACACAAACAAGCTTCCATTAAGCCCGTGCCCATTTTGAGTGATGTGGTTGTACGGTAGGGCTGTCAGGCACAAGACTAGTCTATGTGTCGTTTTCGAAAAACATTTCCAAAACATCTTCTTCACAATCCTCCCGTGGACAAGGTCCCACCTTTCCCGGGTTTTTCTTTTAAAACCTTTGTTTTTCGAAAACACACTTTTAGGGGTGTCCACTTAGGGACTTCAAAATTATTAACTTGTGGTGGTAAATATTCCATATGGTGGCTAAGGGCTTGGTAACACCAAGTTGTAACTAATGGCAATGTAATAATTTATAATAACACTAGTAGTAATGGCCATATCAAAAATAGTTTTGTTTTTCCAAGTTTTTGTAAAACTTCAGAAGTAAATCATGCATGATATAATGATAAGTATAGTAGCAAGCATTTGGGAGCTTGCCTTGGTACTGGTCAAAGTCTTGTCCCTGAAATAAACAGGATTGACAATAGGCCTCCTCAGCAACAGCTTCTTCCTCGGGTTCTAGCGTCGCAAAAGAGAGTAACCACCAATCAGTACCAACTAAAGGTACATACTAGCAACAAGCATCACATACAGCAAGCAAACATCATTGCACAACAATCATCTACTTTTCAAAAATAAAAATCTACCACATATTTTTATTTGAAAAGAAAACTAATAGAGCTATGCTCTAGTTTGAGAATTTTATTCTCAAACCAAAATGCAATGGGGTCAGTGGGTGTACCACTATCAACCAAAGCATAAAGAGGTCATTTAGCCTCTGGTCATTTACAAAAGTCACCTAAACACAAGCTAGACAAAAATCTATTCATACTAGTGAGTCACAAATATTATCAAAAGTAATATTCTAGTTAAACATGCTTTGCTAAGGGCTAAGTAATATCCAAACAAGGGTGACATGCTATTCAACCAGTAGCAACATAACAAGCTACTGATGTTCACACAACACTCTCTAAAGTCATTCCATATAAAGGATTTTTATCCTCATACAATCCCTAAATGCTAGAAAAGTCTAGGAAATAGTCCTACTAGTGATAATATCCTCTCACAACACATGAAGCACTCAACTTCTCCTAGCATGTTATCAATATGAAGTAACACAATCATAACAGAGAATATCAAACCTACACATGCTAGAAATCACAAAAAGAATACTAACCCATATTATAAAACTAAATAAAACTATAAATAATTATTATCAGAAAAGCATAAAATCTAGTTTTGCTCACCCAATTAAATCTACAGCTCAATAAATCACACCAAGATAGGATTAGGTACTCCTAAACATATACAAGCCAACACAATTGGATTCACTTCAAAAATCATCACCAAATAATTTCCAAAAATCCTAGAATAGCCTACTGGACATTTACAGAAATGCATGCCATTTTAATTAGGTTGATCTTTAGCAAGCAAGACCAAGTTCTACTGCTAGGTAACACTTAGAGCTTTCCAAAACAGTTGAGTTTGCATTTTTGTGATTCTTAGAAAAAAGATATTTAAGTTTTAGTGAAAACCAGTACTTCTGCCTCTCCATTTATTTCTCCAAAAATAATGACTAAAATGTAGATCTACAAGTTGGGTGTGTTTAAGAACTTGCAGAGGTACTACCCAGATTTTTGGTTTGATTTTATTTTGCATTTTCCTATTTTAAACGGATTTAAACCAGAGACACATATTCTGCCAGTTTCTAAAAACTGAAAATCACAGAAAAGAAAAAACAAACGGCGCACGGGCCGAATCTCGCTGGGCGAGCCCAGCTAAGGCCGAAGCGGCCCAGCTAGGTGCGCGCGCGTGGCGCGGCGCGGGAACGGGTGGCGTTCAAAGGGAGCCGTCGATCTGGAGATCGACGATCCAGACGCGTCTTCTTCCTCTCCTCTCTCTCTCTCTCTCACCGCGACACGGGAAGATCGAGCTCGGGGATAGCTCACCTAGGGGCGACGTGGGGCGGTGGCGAGTGGTTGGGGCGGTCACGCGAGCTTGAAGCCGTGCAGGGGTGGCGGCGGCAGCGGCAACGGTGCCACGGTGCAACTCCGGCGAGCTCGAGGTCCGGCGGGACGTCGAGGACGGCGGCGGCGCTTCTGCAGGCAAGAGGCCAGGAAAACGTGTCAGGGGCGTGTTCTGGAAGCTCGGCGGTGCGATGGTGCAGAGAGGTAGGAGAAATCGGCAGTGGAGCGGCGGCAACCTCCAACGCGACCTCGCTCGGGCTCCGGCGAGTTCTTCCTCCGCCTCGCTCGCAGAGAGCGAGAGGTAAGGAAAAGATGGGGTGGGGCGGGTGCGGTGGATGTGTGGAGGTGGGTGGCGAAGTGTGAGAGGCAGTGGTGGCTTAAATCCGAGGAAAACATCCTCTCCCCCACTCGGTGTCAACGGCCGGGCGGCGTGGGTGTGTTCGAGCACGCAAACGTCGGCTCTGGGCTTCCTCAGGGCGTCAACTGGTGTCCTCTCCGTTGAGTGGGTTCTGGGCAGGGCAAGGACGCGAGGAGGAGTGAAGAAATGGGCTGCTCTCTCCTCACGGTCCACTCCCGAGTCACATCACGGCCACCTCCATGTCTCCTCTCCTACTGCTCCTCGTTGACCTCAACGAAGCCATACAATGGCATGGAGATGAAGTGGGGACATGGGGGAGTAGAATGGACATGGTCGCTCCCTCTGGTTCGCACGAAATCAACACGAAAACGTGCTCCAAAATTCTGCCCGTGCTGTGAACAGTAATCTTCAGAAAATTCAGTTTTTCAGAAAAACGGCTAAGTGTCAGGGCAGTCAACAGATAGCAAAAGTTGCTGCTTTAATCACCTAGCAAATCAAGTCCAAATGGAAAAATTTAAATTGGTAAATGATCTCCAGGTTGAATACTTCCATTTAATATTTTTGGTCCATTTTTGAAAAATGTTTAAGGGCAGGGAAACATGCTGGTAAGTGGGCTACTCTCTGACTGTTTCTGACTTTTCTGTTTTTCTGTTTTTTTTTCTGTTTTCTGTCTTAATCTTTAGCCATATAAACATGCATGTATCTAGGGGTTCCAAAGGTACAAAAGGTGATCCAAGGGCATGGAACCAATGTCCACACACCATAGATCAAGTTAAAACCCAAAAACCACTAAATTGAATATTTTGGCTTCATAAAATCATAATTTTAAAACATCTACTTGGGTAGGGTTTTAGGAAAAACCCTAATTGAAAATTTTTAGAAAAACTCACTCAAACCACTATGCATTTTTGAAATCTTGGATGCTTCCTTGCTAAATGATGTTGTCAAGTTAAAAAATCAAGTTGATGAAATGGTTTTGGACAAAAATCTCTCAAGGCACCATGTTGGAAAATGGATTAAAACAAGAATTTCTTAAATGGACCTCGAGAGAAAAACTAGGTTGGTTTTATGAAAAATTTAAATTGGTTTGGAAAGAAATCACTCCTTGCCTTGCAAAACACAAAGTATTGTTTCAACAAAAATATCAGGTGAAAATAAAAGTTTTTGTTGGCTCAAAAATTTGGGGTCCTACTACCACTTATACAGAGGCAAAATTTTGGGCTGTGACATTACCGCTCCTGTACAAACTCCCACCAGCTTCTCGACGATGGAGGAGCACCATCGGCCGCGACGGAGACGAAGCTGGAGAACAAAAGTCAACGGCGGTGACACCGCATCCGCCTCACCATCACCGCCAAGACACACCACTCCCACGAGCTCCTCGAGGACGCCGACGACGCCGACGAGACGAGGCTGGAGCTGGAGAGACCTTATTGAAAACGCCGACGCCGCCACCACCGAAACGCCGCCGCCACAAACCCTACGCCTACTATTCACACGCCTAACCAGGAGATCCCCCACCCTCCCGCCGCCGGAGCGACGAGCGGAGGGGAGGGG
Organism: Poa pratensis; assembly: GCA_947311845.1. NCBI lineage: Eukaryota > Viridiplantae > Streptophyta > Magnoliopsida > Poales > Poaceae > Poa > Poa pratensis. The sequence continues at coordinate 106,815,433 of CAMZMU010000107.1, read as the reverse complement.
AACCACCGACTCCGGCGGCGGAGAACGAGGAACCGGAGGTCGCCTCCCTTTTCGCCTGTCTCTACTGTAGAGATAAGGAAGGGGAGGCCGAAGCGGTCTTCTTCTGCATACCCATTCTCCTTCTTGCACTTTTAGCAATGTACTCAAATACTTCACAAGTTAGCCGGTCTGCTGTCGTAGCAGTCTCAAGTACTTCTCACTGAAAGCCTCAACTTGAATATGAAGTACCTCTTTTACTTCATCTTGATGCTCATCAATTGTGCACGGGCAACACTCCACATTTTAGCCGATTAACATCTTCATCTCCCCCAGGGTCTGACCTTGTCTCCAACCCCTGTAAGCACTACCTGCTAATTTGTGTAACATACAAGACATTTCATGATTTTAAACATTGCTCCCACACTAGCATCGTGAGCTCTTTTTCTTCCCTTTCTTTATCACCTTTTCTGCCTTCGTTATTATGTTTTCAGTTTTCTGGTGTACTTATCTACAGGAAGCGTCCTGTGTATGTACTGCCCTCACGTGCGTGTACTCCCCGTGTGTATTGTCAGGGGAGTGTGTGTACTTTTCAGGTGTACTTACAGGGTGTAGACAGTGAATTTGTACTGTCTTGTTACTAATACCAGGAGTACAGTAACTCGGGAAGTGCACAATTTCGAAGAATGCCTTGCGTACATAGCTTCACATTGCACGTTGCCTCGTTAAAGATTTTAGGCATGTACAACACCTTCACTTAGAGTTGTCACGTCGGATTTTTACTTAGTTGGAAGAGAGAACAAATAAAGAGAATGTTGTGTTTTCTTGGCTAATGGGTGATTTCTTAAAAAATAAGAAAAACTACCGTTGTAGTATTTGCTTTCCTTAGTAACACAATTTTACGCTAAAATTTAATTACTACTCATTAATTACTAGAGATTGCAATAAGAAATAATATATTGTATGACTTCTATTTACTGCCTTCTCTAGATAATGTGGAGGATTAAGGGAAGACATTCTCCTCTACCATTGTACATCTCTGGAAAGGAATCATCAAAGAGAACAGGAGTACAAATTTCCACTCGATTAATTTTCCATTGATTAATCCATGAATTATACCCGTTATAATGTCCTGCATTGCCATTTATCGATCTAATCATATTAAAATTCAGGATTTCGCTCCTCCGAAATACTGCACATATACAGCTGAAATTAATTCTCAAGCTGACATGTCCAAGAGTAAGATGTTTCAATCCACACATATCAAACACAGAGTGGAAATTGTCTCATTTAAGATTATGTCCTTTGAAAAAAAAAGTGAAATTATAGTCAGCAACACTTAATTCTCCAGAGCAAGTCCCACGTTTCATTCCGTTCTTTTATACTGGGCTAATAACAGTTGTTGAACATGAACTCCCGTTCTACCCGATAATGCTGCCAACAAGTTCATACTATAACAGAAGACAGACGGGACAGGAAACATGCCTGTAGCACTATCATAAATCTTCAGGAAAACATGAAGACAAGCTAAGGAAGACAGGGCCCAAGTTCAAGTTTATATACGACAATAGAGATAGAGGATGTCATTTCCTTTTATAACTAGAACTAGAATCACATGATAGTCATGCATAAATAACCTGCCTAGCTGTGCTGAACAGAGCAATTCACGGAAGGATTTGCCTCGAAAATGCTGAGAACTTTCATGTATCTTCTGTTACTTGGAGAAAGCTTACTGGATACCCTCACGATCATTTGTTTCATCAGTGTTGCACTTCTGAACAGAAGTTTCAAGAAATCGAATTCATGGCGAGTTCCCTCATAACCAACAATTTCTATTTCTTCAAGCAACAGCAGAGGGATACTTTGAGTTCTCCAGTCTCCGGGTGCATCACAGGAGCAATCTTGCGAGCATGGTTTTGTGTCCTGAAACAAATGAATATGTCGCAGTTTCTTAATTTCCAAAACATAATCATGCGTAATACCAACTTATACGGCAATCTCAAGCATATACTGAAACAGGTTTATGAAAATATATATGTATATATCAGGTAGCCGGATTGAAGTTGTATTACCTTAAAGTTTCGAATGGCCACTTTAAGCCTTCGTATATGGGTGTAAGCCTGAAGTAGATATAACACCATTGCTCCAAAAACATGTCCACGTGTTTCCAAACATAGATCCAGAACAGAGAATGTAGGAAGCGGTGTTAACTCTTGAATCAGGTCACGTTCTACATCCCCAGGCCTAAAGTCCTGCGAATATACAAAAGTTCCAAAAAGGAAATTAAGAAACGTGGCACAGAAGTAATGCAATCAACAAAGTGCAAACTGGATCATGATTTGTCAAAGAACACTGATGCATGCATGCATTCATCACACATGAATATATAAGTTGAACTCTAAGGTACCATAAGACATATAGTTTCATGCTAGCATTAGTAACTGTAAGGTAAATCGAGCACGAAGAGAGACGCACCATAGCATCTACGGACAGCTTTAGGATGCAGACATTATCCTTCTTGGATAGGTCTATGCTGCTCAGATACCATATCTCACCAAACCCGACATTGAGATAGTCAGACAGGCAGGACCATGAGAGATCTTCCAGCACCGGCGCTACCAGCACCACACTGAACTGCTCGTCCATGATGGTTTTAAACTTCAACTGCTTAAGTGCGGGAGCATCAATTTCAACGTTACTCAGGCGCCCGGCCTGGGGATACTCGACATTCATGTCACCCTGATACCCGAAGCAGGCCACGACAAGCTTCTCGATCGTGGGTGAGTGGACTCTGATCGTGCCGACGAGGGGGCCGACGATCCAGCTGTCGCGTACCTCCAGCACGCGCAGGCGAGGGCACCGCTGGATCATCTCGTTCACATCGTAGCGGCCCCGATCGAGAAACAGCCGCTCCAGCACGGGGAATTCGCCGCCCTCGGCCGGCGGTGTCAGAAGTAGGTTGGTCGCGTTCAGCTTCACCGAGGTGGCGCGGTGGAAGCGGGGGATCTCGATGGGGACGTCGTAGTGGTCGGCCCAGACGCTGAAGACGAGATCCGCCGGTGCGAGCTGCGCGGCGGCACGGATAAGCGACGAGACGCAATCAGGGTCCGTGATCCAGTGTTTCTTGGGGATGTCTATCTCGAGCCGGGACAGAGCGGTGCAGGCGACCTGCTTGAGCGCGTCGTCGACTGCGTCCAAGTCCATCTCGCGGAAGTAGAGCTCGAGGAGGTGCCTCCAGAGGCCGCGCCATCGGTGGGAGAGGGCGCTCGTGCGGGCGGCGTCGCGGGCGCTCCGGAGGAGGACGAGTATGTGGAGCAGCATGTCGTCCGGAAGGGTGCTGATCAGGTCCGGTTCGCCTCCGTCCGAGCAGCCCGCGGGCCGGCGACGACGGCGAGGTCCGGTGGTCGACACCGGCCTGAGGCGATGCCCCGACCGCAGCTCCATTCCCTCAACTAGACAAGATGGGTGGGTGGTGTGAAGTGTGAACTGCAGGAGAGGCGGCTGGCGATGGCGAGACGAGGGCGGAAGCACCGGTCTCTAAATACCAAACCCCGAAGGAAGCGTTCAGAGGAGAATGTGGGAATTTTGGGTACTCATCAATGTGATTAGGCCTTTCCTAAAGAGACAAACGTTTGATAAGATTCGAATTGGAGCAAACCAAGCATTTGATTCAGTTCTAATTCTTTGACGACCCGGACGGCGACATTCGTACATGCCCTTAGGGAGAAAAGAGAGATAAGGGCATGTACAATGATAGATTAGGCGTGCCTTCTTTTAGCCATCTACGTTATTTAGAGAAGGCGAGATTATAACTTGTACAATGCATTATCTTTATTGCCATCCCTAACAATTAATGAGAATTAATTATATTTTAGTAGGAAATTGTATTTCTAAGGGAAGACAAATACTCCCTCCATTCCAAAATACAAGGCGCCCTTTAATTTCGCTGGTCAACGACATCCAAATTTGACCATGATTTGAACTTATAATATGACCACAAAATTAGTATAAAAATATATGAAATGAAAGAATTTTGCAAGACGAATCCAACGGTACCATCTATACATTCTCGGTCCACATAATTTATTATATATTAACGGTCAAAGTTGAGGGTCGAAGACCAGCACAAAAATAGCGCGCCTTGTATTTTGGGATGGAGGGAGTAGTATAATTGTGAAATTAGTCTTCCCTTATTTCGTAAGAGATCATCTCTTAGCTAAGGGAAGGCAACCTCCCATTTCTTCATTCTCTCTTCGTCAACTAGACAAATATTCTATGTGTCAACACTAAGAGAAGGCTCACGTCACCCCATTGTACATGCCCTAACTGAATAAGAAACCACGTTGGCGGGCTGGGCAAAACTTTCAATCATAGAAGAGGGCTGCGGCAGGGCGGTCCACTGTCACCAATGTTGTTCATTCTGGCCATGGAGCCTTTACAGCGTCTGTTCGACCAAGCAACTCAGCGGGAGGTGATCTCTTCCCTCAAGCTCAGGTCTGGCAGGATACGTGCAAGTTTCCACGCAGATGACGTGGTAAACCCCATCAAAGAAGACATTTCAGTTGTTCACCAAATTCTTCGACTTTTTGGAGATGCCTCTGCATTGAGAACAAACCTGAGAAAATGTGTCACGTATCCGGTGCCTTGCAATGAGATTAACCTGAGTTTGGTCCTGCAAGATTTCGGTGGTACTCTAGGCAGCTTCCCATGCAGATACCTAGGACTGCCGCTGGGTTTTCGCAAACAAGAAAGATTGAGATCCAACCCCTTTTTGACGGAGCAATGGGAAGGTTGAAGGGGTGGAGAGGGAAAATGATAAGCAGAAAAGGACAACTTGCCTTAATCAATAGTGTGCTCACTTCAACGGCTACTTATTTCCTCTCGGTGTTCCCGGCCGAAAAATGGATGATCAAGCGCTTCAATAAAATTAGACGGAACTTTCTGTGGACACCTGATGAAGAAGCCACTGGAGGAAAGTGTCTAGTCAGTTGGAAGAAGATCTGTGAGCCAATTGCATATGGTGGGCTGGGTATAAAGGACATGGAGGCTTTCAGCAGGGCCCTTTGTCTCAGATGGGAATGGTTTCGGTGGCAGGATAGTTCAAGACCGTGGGCTGGAACTGAAACCCCTTGCAATGAAACTGACAAGCAGTTGTTTGCCGCTTGCTCCTCAATCTCTCTTGGAGACGGGACAACTGCAAGATTTTGGTCGGACAACAGGTTGAATGGCATAGCCCCAAGAGTAATGGCACCGCTTTGTTTTTCCCTAGCAAGAAGGGAAAATTTAAGTGTTAAAGAGGCTTTGACAGATGGGAGATAGGATGCGGGGTTTGCAGCGTATGAACACTGAAGACTAGCTCGATCAGTTCGTTCAGCTATGGATCAGTATACAGAACATCGTCCTAACTGACAATCGAGACACCATCTCTTGGACCATCACCGCGGATGGCCAATATTCAGCAAAGTCAGCTTATGCGATGCATTTCCATGGAAGAATAAAACAACCTGAACTTGAACATGTCTGGAAGATTCTTGCCGAAGGAAAAAAAAAGTTTTATTTTTGACTGGCACTTCAGAACATAAATTGGACCGCCGAGCGGTTGTGAGCTAGAGGCCTCCCCACGATGACCTTTGTTGCCTTTGTGATCAGATGTTTGAGACCTCCTCGCATCTGGCGTTGGCCTGACCTTATGCTAAGGAGGTATGGGCTTCATTCAGTGTTGAATATCCTCGAGCTGTGCAATTGGCTACGAATTACCAAGACTTGGCGCAATGGTGGGAAGCAGCTCGCCATGGAAAATACGATGATCAGAAGAAGCGATACATTGTAATGGCAGTGTATGTCATATGGCACATTTGGAAGGAAAGGGGTAGATGGATCTTCGAATCTGAAGCGAAGCCTGCAAATGTGGTAGTAGGTCTAGTAAAGGCTGATTTAGAGTTGTTGATCCTTGCAGAAGGAGTGCCAGAGGGGGGTTCCACCCAATAATTTTTGTTTCTGATGTGTGTGCACAAAGTGCCGTATGAGTTGTATACACCTCTATGAGGTTTTTGTTCCCTCTCCTTTAATGTCAATAAAAGCAGAGCTCCTGCTGTTCACGTCAAAAAATAAAAAAAATAAACCACGTTAAGGAAAAACCGCTTCGTCTCTCTCCACACATGCGATCGTGAAAGCGGTTCCAGCAAGTCGCTCGCCGGCGATCCTGCCGCTTGGCATCGCGAGAGGAAGGGGAGCCCGGGCTCTCATCTGTGCGTGTGTTTCGGTACTAGTTGTTCTAGATTTTGAGTTTCCTCTCTCGGCGTCATAGTGGAGCGGATGCTGATGGTGCTAGTAGGAATAATGGTCTCCCAGACCATGCTCCTGCTCGTCGGAGGTGTTGCTGGCGCCGGCAAGAGGCTTGTGGAGTCCAATCTGTTGGAGCAATTTGGCTCAGGCGTTACGTCTTGGCGTGGCGGTGGGGATGGGTTGCTCTTGGAGTGCGGCGGTGTTGACTGCTGTGGATCTGCGGAAGACGGTGGAGGATCCGGCCGCTTGATGAAGGGCAGGTTGGCACTGGCCCCGGATCCAACGTTGAAGAGTCTCAGAAGTCTCCTCCGGCCGATGTTCTTTATCGGGCTAGATCCAGCCTTCCGGGGCTGGTGGATATCGCGGCTCGTTAACGCCTCATGGCAAGGGGTTTCTTCAGCGTTAAGATATGGACCAACTCGTGGTGCTCTTCTTCTCTGGCGACGGCGAAGGATGTGTGTGCTTGGTAGTTGCGGCGATGGCGGTATGCAGCAGTACAATCGTCTGTATCCTCCTCGTTTTATGTTACTTATATTCGTCTTAACTCTGTATCCATGTTATTGTCAATACAAGTAATGTATGCCTACGGGTGTACATCGTAAAAAAAAAGAGATAACTGACGTGGAGAATTGTTGGGTTGTACCGGATTTGGTGGGACTAGGGTTAAGCACTATGGGAAACACATGATAATTTTGTTACCTTAAATGACGTAGATGTGATTTTTTTTCTTCTTTCCATACGCAAGAAAATCATTTAGCTTCGTTAGGCGCATATCAAATTTAAACACTAACATAATACGTGGTTTGGTCATATACGCGGCTTCCAATCTTCCGAGCGAGTTTAGGGAGAAACGAGAGATAAACTGAGGTGGAGAATATCTTGAATTTCGCGATTCTGGTGCACTATTAAAACGTACTGCTTTTCTGTTATTTATTCTGAGATTTGATCGTGGCTTGTTCTCCTCTACTGGGTCGTGCCATCCCATGACCAGAGCAGGCTCCATGACGATCCTACAACGACGGGATGGAGTGCACAAGACGACCCGTCCTTGCTAACTGACATGAGCTGAAAAGTAGCTAACTGAATACAGCTAAACTATCCTAACTGAAACTGAACCGTGTCGACAACAACATGAAATGCTACACTATACAGCGACAGTTTCAGACTTATTAATTGACAGGGTGCAGAAGTTTAGAACAACATGCATCGTCCAGTCTAGTTTCTAGTTCAACGTCAACGGCCCATCTGCAATTTAACGGGAAATGGCAACTTACGGCTTCACGCCATTGGCGGAGCTACATGATGCTACCCTGATGCACAGGCACCAGGGTCGGTAAAATTCTTACTAGCGATTAGGTCTGAAATAGCAGCTGTGCACAGGTTGTGGCAGCAGTTGTGCACCACGTTCAACCAAAATTCCCGTGCACCTTGCTCAGACATGTGGACGTCTGGCTTTTGGGCAAGGTACACTTTCGGCCTTTTGGGCAGCAAGGCCCAGTGAGTAGTAATTGACTATTCGAGTCACAGACTCACAGGAGCGAAGGCGATTTTTTGGGCGATCCCCGTCGATCCACCGCGTCCGCGCCGCCGAGGCGTGGGATTCCCTCCTCCGCGGCTGCCTCGGCAGCGGGAGGGTGGGGGATCCCCGTCTCCGGCCTGTACATACGGTAGGATAGGATGGTGTCCTCGCCGGCGGTGCCTTGGAGGAGGTGGTGCTGGTGGTGGGCTGTTTGGTGTCGGCGCGGCCTTCTCCGGCGGTGGAGCTCTGCGGAGCTCGTCGTCTTCGCGCGCGACTTGCTGGCGCTCGGATCCGTGGTGGCGGCGGATCTGGGGGCTGGTTTTCCGGACCGGGCGCGAGCGGCGGCTCCTGCCTGCGTCGGGATCGAGGTCGTCTACGGCAAGGTGGAGAAGCTGGAGAGAGAGGGCGGTCGCCGTGGTCGTTCATCGACAGAGGCTCCGTCGCGGTGCGGCGGACGGATCATGCGGCATCTGTCAAGGTACTGGACGCTCTCAGGCTGTGGAGTGGAGGTTGAAGACGGTCTTCGTCGCCGACGCCGGTGGAGCTGCTGGGCTCCGTTCTGGATCTGTAGCCCATTCGTATTGTACTTTTCTTTCTGTATTTGTACTGCGTACGTTGTATGTGGTACTATGTTGATTACGTAGGGCTTTCAAAAAAAAGAGGCTAAGAGTCAACATGCTAGAAATAAATTAATCAACCAAAGCAATCACGCTCACACAAACAGTTAAACACACATGTTCGACCCATCCGCTTCAACGAGGCGATTTCATTCACAGGGGACTCAGCACGATCCCATCATGGACAGCTGACTCTATGGTAGCGCCCTACGGTGAGCACCCACGGACTGCCGACTCGTCGATCTGACCAGCCACCGTGTGCCCGACCAGCAAGCAATTCCTTGTACGAGCTTGTTGCGAAGTGGAGAATTCAGTTCATCTAATTACTCTATGAAATGCAGATACATAGACATTGACCAATTAAAAAGAAAAGTACCATCGGAAAGTCTAGATCATATAAAATGGGAAGGACATGTATGATCCTGGAAAAAAAGGAATATAATAAACGATTAGCATTCCAATTTAAAGAAAAAAGAAATAGTAAATACTAAAAGGTAATGGTCCAACTTAAAATAAATTATATTTGAATCATTTTGTTTTAGTTGATAATTTGAGCACATCATTAATTCGAGGTCGGATGATATTTTTGCCAGCGTCCTCTTTTTTTGTGAGTGACATCATCGTAAGTTTATTCATTTCAATAAAAGGTAATGTGTTACCGTATTGTGTGTTCTTCTTTTTGCCAAATTCAATATGCAAAACTTGTCAAACGCAACATTGTTCATCAGTAAATCTATGGTTCAGTTTCATATATCATTGCTTCTATGTCAAAGGTGTGCACCAGGGTATTTTTTTTCTAGCTCCGCACGCCAACGAGGGACTAGTCGCACCGTAGATCTTCGAACGAACGGCTAGGTTTCCTCCAACAGTCGCTGTTCAAATTCCGACAAGTATGCTTTTCTTCAGTTTTGGTTTTCAACTTCTCTACTCCAATCCTTCAACACGTACATGGTTCGGTCTAACCAGGTCGCCGGGGGGGTCAATTGGACTAGCCGGGCTTACTTCGCCATGTGTGCAAAACCACCCTCCAAAACAGGCAAAACTTGGGCCAGGGAGTTCTCTATCCGGTTTTGCATGTGCTCCATTTTGACCTGAGGGGGTTCTTTGTCCCAAATGTGAAACTTATGGGGGTTATCTATAATTAGTTCCTCTTTCAAGACATGGACGAGCTCGATCGGCGAAAAGGAAACAACCGTGCATGTCGCTGTTCTCGCCGCCATCTAGGGCGCAAGATATAAAAAAAAGTAGTAAAGGATAGATATAACCGCAAAGTGGACACGAGGAGATGTTTTCCATAGTTCCTTCCAAGGGAAGTACGTGTACGTTGGAGGGGTGTGGATCCACAAAGGCACTCCAATAGCATGAATGTGCTCACCTTATTCTCTGTGAGATTAACTCATGAGGGATTGACTCGTTCCTCTGTGAGGTCGTCTTGAAGGCGGCGTTGACCAAAACCTTCACACCAAGATTGGGCTCTCCACAATGAGTTGGAGACTCCCAATAATGTTTCGGAGCTCCTTACACCAAGGTGAAGCTCTGAAACTCACCAAGCCTCTTAGGGTTACAAGCAACCCAAGAGGTAACAAGAACCACAGAACCCACTGTTGAGGACACGACCCGGGTCTTGTCTATCAACGAGTTCAGAGGCTTTCCTGGGATGATTGGCAGCATAGATTGTATGTATTGGGAGTGGAAGAACTGTCAATTTGCATGGCAGTGGCAGTACAATGGACATGTTGGAGAGTTCACGATCATACTTGAAGATGTGGCATCACATGATCTGTGGATTTGGCATTCTTTTTTCGGCATGGCAGGTTCTCACAATGATATCAATATGCTCCAGCGCTCTCCGGTGTTCAGCATGCTCTCCCATGGCAATGCCCCGAGGTGACATATCAGATCAATGGCCACACATATAACAAGGCATACTATCTGATGGTATCTATGCTATATGGACTACATTTGTGAAGACAATCCCAATTCTTCTTACGAGAAGAAGAAAAGGTTTGCCAAATAACAAGAGAATGCTAGAAAGGATGTGGAGTGTACTTTCGGTGCGCTACAAGCACGATGGGCTATTGTTCGACACCCTGCTAGAACATGGAGCAAGGAGGTCATGTGGGAGGTGATGACAGCTTGTGTGATCATGCACAACATGATAGTTGAGGATGAGCGCGATGACATGCTCTATGACGAAGCATGGCAGTTTCAAGGTGAGTTTGTTGAGCCCCAAGGTGGAGTGACATCTTTTGCTAAGTTCCTCAACTTCCACGGTGATATACGTAAAAAAGAGACTCATATTCAACTCCAAAATGATTTGGTGAAACATGTGTGGCACCATTGGAACCAGTAGTTTCATTTGTTTCAATTTATTATTTATTTGGTTTGTAAAACAATTTGTTTAATCAGATGGCAAGGTCGGACATGGGTCAGACGCATGTCCGTTTGGCGACCCAAACGGACAAATACGAACATAATTCATTTTTATTTGCGTCGTTGCCCTAGAAAGTTTAGAACTGTTGACTTGTAGTTGCATGAAGGTACAAATTAGAGTTTCCCCATGAAGGTGTCTCTACGGCTCTACGTGATGTTGGATAGCACGCGAAACGGCTAGCTCTCGAGCGCGCGAGCGCTCGCTCGTTTCTCTGCCGTGTCGTGTGTCGTGTCCGACCTATTCCCTTTCCCTTTTCAGCACGTTTGGGTATTTCCTGTTCTGTCACGGTACGCTGCCTTCTATTCCCTTTCCTCGTTTTCATTTTTTTTAAACACGCCGCGTCCGCGTCTCCGTCTCCGCCCCCGTTTTCCCCTTTCTTCTCCCCTCCCGACCCCAGTCGAGCGCCGGAGATGACGCCCGTCGCTGCGATCCAGCTCCTCCTCCTATTCCCTTTGCGCACCGAGCCGGAGGTCAGGAGTATTCGCCAAGCATCTCCACCCCCGTTTCACATCTCTTTGCCGTGTTATCTTTCCTCCGGCTTCTCTTCGCGCCCGAGCTCCGGCCATGGATTCCGTCGAGCGCCGGAGATGACGCCCGTCGCCGCGATCTAGCTCCTCCTCCTATCCCCTTTGCGCACCGAGCCGGAGGTCGGGAGTATTCGCCAAGCATCTCCGCCCCCGTTCCACATCTCGTCGCCGTGTTACCTTTCCTCCGGCTTCCCTGCGCACCCGAGCGCCGGCCATGGATTCCGCCCCCGTTTCCCTTTTTCTATTCCCTTTCAGTCAAACTGCCTCCCCACCCCTTCTGTCTGCTTCACGGCCGAAACGCTGCCGCCGTCGCCACGATCCAGGCCAGCTCTGACCTCCTCCCCTTTTCGGCAAGCCTCACGCCCGACCAGCAGCCGCCACAGCGGCAACCCACTCCTCTCCGGCGTCCTCTCTGCCCCCTCCCTGAAGGCCATTTCCCTTTTGAGCGGGGGGTGCCCAGGATCAAGGAAGAGGAGCAGAACCCTAGCTGCCGTCGCGGCAAGCCAACCTCACCGGCGTCCTCCCCAGCTCCCCCACGACCACCTCCCCCGAGCCGGGTCGTCTAGGAGGAGGAGGAGGAGGAGGAGTGGATCCTTAGCTGCAGCCCCGGGTTCTTCCCCGACCTCCCGACGACCTCCCCAGCGCCGCCCTGACCTCTCGCAGCCCGCCTTGCACCCAATCCAGCGCTACATCTTCATCCCCCGAGCCACCGGCGTCGTCGAAATCGACCTGCGCCTATCCGGCTCTGGTGGCAGCCGGATAGGTGGCTCCGCTCCTCTTCAGTCTAGCACCTGAAGTGGCCCTCTCCTGCTGCTCGTGGGAGGACTTCCCGAGCTCCTACACTAGCCGCTTGCTGGTCGTCGACGCCGTCAGTGAGCTCCTCCAACTGCAGCTGCTCTCTACGACCACCTACAGCTGGTTCCCAATTCGCTGCATCAAGGTAAGGACCTCCATATCCCCATGTCGATTGTTTTTGGCTTATTTCGTCTTCATCTATGTTCATACTTTAAATTAGGCAACGAATCCTCCACGTCGATGGGTTCAATCTGATCGAGGGAAGCAAAATTGTTTGGTGCACATGTTTGATACTACTAGTATCGATCTTAACTGTTAAGTTGGATTAGAGATTACACTCGCTCCATATTCAAACTTGCTGGCATTTAAGTTTCAGGGCTTGAGTTCTCCTTGTCTAAACAACATGAATGTGAGTCTTTTTTGGGGGATACTACCAGTTATTTACATGTCGTTACGCAATTATGATGGCAATGGCAAAATTTCTCTCACTCACAGCGTTGTTCTTACTCATTCATGGCATGCTGCCCACAATTGTGTACGATCAATGTAATAGGGATTTATGTTAGCCGTTGATTCAAACATGACAAAGTTCCTTGGAAAAAAGAACACGATGAAGTTCCCATACCGCACTGAGTCCACGGTTCTCTCCCAATTCCATTGTGACCTTCAGCCTAATGGAGCCGCGACTAGGGCAGCCGCCACCGCCTCTCTCCTTCACTCGCGGCGAGGGAGCAATAGCACGCCGACCTCCCTCACTCAGCAAGCCTATGGAGAGGTGGCCGCAGCGTGCCCACGGCAAGCGACTGCTATTGGGGATTTCGGCGCGCGGCGAGGTGGTTGGCCATGACGGAGGCGCGGAGGGAGCAGGGAAGGGAACGGAGACCGTGGTACTCCACCTCCGACGTTCCTGCATACGCGTGTAATTATTGTCTCCTTGTGTAGAAAAACAGGTTGCCAGAATCTTGTTAACACCTATGTTGAAAAACCCACTGAGTGAAACTTTAGTTGGATAAGATGGCATCAAAATGGATGAAGTAGAGCAGGCTGCCTGTATTTCTTCTTTGGGTGGTATGTACGTTCTTGTTTTGGATGATAAAATTAAAACAACTATATGTTCTTGGTTTCCTTTACAGTAGAATCCAAGTACTTTAGAATACGATTGGTGAGGAAAATTGATCAGTTTGTTTATAGTGCCCCAAATCTCTATTTTGTTTGTGTAGTATCTGGGCCACATAGTGATCTGTTATTTCCTCTTAAAAATGTTAGTTGTATAAAGATCGAAGAAACAAACTTACCAATCACTGTTGTTCATGATCATTTGTCAAGGTACGTGAAAGCTCATCTGTTCAACATGCTTTAATTCGAACTTCATACAAGGTGCAGGTTCAGAAAGTCCGAGGAACGGCCCACTGAGGCACTAAACATGGATTCATGGCCAGAGCAGCTGCTGCATCACACAATTTCTGCAATAGAATCTCTTCGTGTATTTTTCTTTGTTTTGATTGTGTGATCGCCATGTGTTCTGTACTTATAAGAAGCTCTCAGTACTGATCCAGTCCTTGATGTGAATGTTTGCACAGATATTGTCAAGCTTGATGACACACCAAGTCTACAACAGAAAGGTTGTGCTTTTCTGAGTGGCGACCATCCTGCAGCAAGGGGAAAAATAATGACTACAGTTAAACAGCAGCCTGGTCAGAAAAAGAGGAAAATGGAAGATAATGTCACAAAAGGAATGGGTAGCACTCTCGATGCTGACACAGTTGTGAACAAAAAAGTTAGAAATGTTACACCCAATAGGTATATTTTTGTTCCTTTTTTCAGCAAATTAAGATGTTTTTTTGTTGATTCTTTTCATAGCATGTTTTTATTACTTCTTTTTTGTACTGATATTCAAATGTTTTTTGTTACACAGGAAGGCAAAAAAAGTTACGAAGCAAGCAACTAGATCGTCACCCCGTTTTCTGGTGAAGCAGCATGGCAAAACATGTGCCAGTATTGAATCCAATCAAGTCACAGACAGTGTAGTTGAACTTGAGAAGGGAGTCTCTGATGTTGTCACCTCCAATGTTGTTTTGTCAGCTGAGAATAATGCAACTACCGGGAATGACCAGGAATTACCGGATGCAGACTCGTCTGTTCCTTTCACCAAAGTTGTTGGTGCAGAACCTTGTTCTGAAGCTCCTACTACTGCTGGAGGTGTTAAAAACACCGTTGAGAAGATGCAAGCAAAAGCTTCAGGTATTTTTCATTATTATCATCAAATTATTTTGTTTTTTCTTTTGGATTGTGTTGTTTTTATGCTTTTTTGTATCATGATAACTAAAGGAAACTTTATATCTGTGTGGTAACATCAATACTAGTTTTATTTCATTTGTAATTTGTAGTTGTAAGTGTAGGAAATAATGCCCATGTTCCCCCACGTTGAGAATTTGCTTTCTATGCGACTGATACCTCAGTATTTACTGTTCTCTCATCGGTAACTTTTCAGTCTAGTGTGATGGTAATGATGCCCAACTAGGCTCCACCACTTAAAACCTTTTGTTAACTTGTTTGATGTTTGTCTTTGGTTTGAAATGCTTACTATAACCCTGTCCGATATACCATTATATATGTGTCTTGGTAACATATTACTAGTTGAATCTCATCGGTATTTTGTAGTTGATAGTGTTGGTAATAATGCCCAAGAAAGCCCATGTTTGTGAACTTTGCTTTTTACGTTGCAATTGGTAACTAATGCTTAATGTTATATCATTGGTAACTTTTCAGTCTATAGTGTTGGTAGTAATCCTCAAGCATACCCACGTTTGAGAACTTTCTTTTTTTATGGGTGATTGAAAGACTAATACTTAGTGTATCTCATTGATAACTTTAGTATATAGTGTTGGTAATAATTTTTGGCTCGGGGAAAAAATAATAGTCTATAATACAAACCTGGGCATCTCCATACAGTGTCCAAGCAGTTTTGGCTCGGCGAAAAATTGGGCAGATCTAGATTTCATGGGGGAGCTGGGCAAGCAATATTGAAAAAAATATGACGGGCGGGGCCAACTTCAAGTCGTTCTTTGACTAAAAAATCTGGACTTGTCGAGACTAGTCGATTGAGTCGTTCGACTCAACCAATTAGTCGAGTTGAGATGTTGAGTCGGACTTTATTTTGCGACTCATAGACTAGTCGCTCGACTAAAAACCATGCCCCTCACTGAAAACCTTGATACACCCGGTTGATAACTTTTTAGTTACATGTCCGGTAACATCGCACCTGTTTAGTATCATTGGTAACTTTCTGTCTATAGCGTTGGTAATAATCGCCAAGTAGACCCCTCACTAAAAACCTTGATACACCCGGTTGATAACTTTTTAGTTACATGTCTGGTAACATCATTTCTGTTGAGTATCATCGGTAACTTTTAGCCCATAGTGTTGGTAAGAATCACCAAGTAGACCCCTCACTGAAAATCTTGATACACCCGGTTGATAACTTTTTTGTTACATGTCCGGTAACATCGCACCTGTTTAGTATCATCGGTAACTTTTAGTCCATAGTGTTGGTAATAATCGCCAAGTAGACCCCCTCACTGAAAACCTTGATACACCCGGTTGATAACTTTTTAGTTACATATCCGGTAACATCACACCTTTTTAGTATCATCGGTAACTTTCTGTCTATAGCGTTGGTAATAATCGCCAAGTAGACCCCTCACTAAAAACCTTGATACACCCGGTTGATAACTTTTTAGTTACATGTCTGGTAACATCATTTCTGTTGAGTATCATCGGTAACTTTTAACCATAGTGTTGGTAATAATCACCAAGTAGACCCCCTCGCTAAAAATCTTGATACACCCGGTTGATAACTTTTTAGTTACATGTCCGGTAACATCGCACCTGTTTACTATCATCGGTAACTTTTAGTCCACAGTGTTGGTAATAATTGCCAAGTAGACCCCCTCACTGAAAACCTTGATAAACCCGGTTGATAACTTTTTAGTTACATGTCTAGTAACATCGCACCTGTTTAGTATCATCGGTAACTTTCTGTCTATAGCGTTGGTAATAATCGCCAAGTAGACCCCCTCACTAAAAACCTTGATACACCCGGTTGATAACTTTTTAGTTACATGTCTTGTAACATCGCTCCTGTTCAGTATCATCGGTAACTTTCTGTCTATAGTGTTGATAATAATGCCGAAGTAGACCCCTCACTGAAAACCTTGATACACTCGGTTGATAACTTTTTAGTTACATATCCGGTAACATCGCACCTGTTCAGTATCATCGGTAACTTTCTGTCTATAGCGTTGGTAATAATCGCCAAGTAGACCCCATCACTAAAAACGTCGATACACCCGGTTGATAACTTTTTAGCTACATGTCCGGTAACATCGCTCCTGTTCAGTATCATCGGTAACTTTCTGTCTGTAGTGTTGATAATAATGCCGAAGTAGACCCCTCACTGAAAACCTTGATACACCCGGTTGATAACTTTTTAGTTACATGTCCGGTACCATCGCACCTCTTCAGTATCATTGGTAACTTTCTGTCTATAGCGTTTGTAATAATCGCCAAGTAGACCCCCTCACTAAAAACCTTGATACACCCGGTTGATAACTTTTTAGTTACATGTCCGGTAACATCGCACCTGTTCAGTATCATCGGTAACTTTCTGTCTATAGCGTTAGTAATAATCGCCAAGTAGACCCCTCACTAAAAACGTTGATACAACTGGTTGATAACTTTTTAGTTACATGTCCGGTAACATCGCTCCTGCTCAGTATCATCGGTAACTTTTTGTCTATAGCGTTGATAATAATCGCCAAGTAGACTCCTCACTCAAAACGTCGATACACCGGGTTGATAACTTTTAGTTACATGTCCGGTAACATCGCTCCTCTGCAGTATCATCGCAGTATCATCGGTAACCTGATATGCGACTGATAACTAGTACGTGGGGGATTATCCCACTTGGTAACTTGTTTGCTATAGAATTTGGTCACATTGCTTAAGTAAACCACACCCCTCGGTAACTTTGTATGTTATAGCATCGGTAACAAATGATGTGTATCGCATGGTCGATAACTTTATGCATATGCGCTTGGTAACAATTTGTACCACTTTTTTGTCATTGGTAACTTTTAGTCAAGTGCGCTGGTAATAATGTTTTTTTAAGCATCCCACCCCTGATAGCTTGCTTTGCCATGTGATTGGTAACTTTTAGACTGATGTGTTGGTAATAATACGCCAAGTGTCTTAACCCCAATAACTTTTAACCTGATATGCGACTGATAACTAGTACGAGGGAATACAACCGTTGGTAACTTGTTTGTTATAGCTTTGATAACATTTCTTAAGTAAATCACACCCCTTGGTAACTTGTTTGGTATAGCATCGGTAATAAATGATGTGTATTGCATGGCCGATAACTTTATGCATATGCGCTTGGTAACAATTTGTACCACTTTTTTGTCATTGGTAACTTTTAGTCAAGTGCGCTGGTAATAATGTTTTTTTAAGCATCCCACCCCTGATAGCTTGCTTTGCCATGTGATTGGTAACTTTTAGACTGGTGTGTTGGTAATAATACGCCAAGTGTCTAAACCCCAATAACTTTTAACCTGATATGCGACTAATAACTAGTATGAGGGGATACAACCGTTGGCAACTTGTTTGTTATAGCTTTGATCACATTTCTTAAGTAAACTATACCCTTTGGTAACTTGTTTGGTATAGCATCGGTAATAACTTTGTCATTGGTAACTTCTAGTCCAGGGTTCCCCGACCTCGCGCCTCGCGCCTCTCCTTATCCCGACCTCCATCCTACCCGGCTCGGCTCCCCCCGATAATCGCCGGTGCGGTACGGCTCCGGGCGCTCGTCCACGAGGAGGACGCCGACCGGTTCTTCCAGATGCGCCGCCGGCGCCGCCAGGGAGAGGCCGACCCGCTCTCCTCCGACTACCCCTCCGCCTCCACATGCCGCTGGTCAGTACGGGACGGTGGCGACGGAGCGGCATGAAGAAGCCGCTGCAGCCGGTGAGCTCTATGGTCATGACCCTGGATTCGGCTACGCGCAGGCGACCTGGATGCGTGGGCGTCGTCCTTGCGGCATGCCCCTGTTTAGTTATTTACTCCACCTGGATGCGTGGACCTCAAGGTTTGTTTCCCCCTGTTTAGTTATTTACTCCACCCATATCTCATTCTTTGATTTTGTTTACTCTGCATTTTTGTGTGCCAACCAGATGTAGTTCAAGTTATCAGTTTGTCAATGCCTAAATAGTTTCAGTAACCATGTTTATGTTTTTGATTTGACCCTGAGATTTAAATTTCATTCCCCGATTTTTTTTGTGTTGATGTGATTTTTCTGTTAATCTATTACTGAATTATCCTACAGACCAGTTTTCAAACTGTTGACAACAGATGTGCAATTAGATAAGTCAATCGTGTTGAAATATGTAGCTTTGGTTGTCTGACTGTCAGAGCATGTAACTTGTTTTTAGATCTGTTGGATGTCAATGTCGTACATCATCTGGGGCTGATGGAACTTGCCTTTTAAGAACTCACGTGTGAGAAGCTAGATCTATTTGATGATCAATCTCAATTGACTAGCATGTATCAACCTACCCACCTGGCTAGTGTATGTGCAAGTTGTTGCACAGGTTCATAAATTGATCGAAGTATCCGCTAGCTAGCTTGGCATCACGCTGAACATCAAGCTAGCCTTGCACGACCTCCAGCAGGAATTGATCCAGTGCCGAAATCTATTAGCCTCGTGTTAGTGCTAGGTGTGACTTCACGCAGCGGTCAATCTCGACGACTCTCGGTCAAAGTAAAGCTCAGTCTGAGGTTAACATTATATGTTTTTTTTACCAGTTCCATTATAAACATATTTCTTCAGTCTTCTCTGCTTCTTGGCAGTTCCAATGCCTTACAAGTTTTGTTTGAATTCAGTTTATCATCTATTCTGTAAGTTATCTGCACTTTGTAGTGTTTATAAGTTTTCTTCTGATCTTCTCTCATCTTCCAGAACTGGTGGTGTGTGCGGCAATTGGTCAACTGATATTCCAGGACTGGTAAGAAAAAATCTCAGTTTTTTAGTCTATGATAATGCACGCTTCTATATCTCTTTCTGTAGGTATATAAATGAGATACCAACACAATGCGGCCATTTGTACTACACACTTACAACCCTACACCGATGGCTTATTACTGATTTTTAGTTGTTTACACATATTGCTTTGATTTGAAGTGCAATGACTTTCGATCTATGCAGGTTAAATTGGTGTATATCTCAAACGGTTTGTTTTCTCCTACAAGAGAAAGATTAATGATCCTGAGGACTATGATGTGTACACCTGGACATATCGATGTGGCGCACCTTTATCTTTGGATGGTGCTAAGTGTTTAGGATTGTCCTATGTCGGATGTTAGTGCCACATTGTAATTTGGATCATGCAATTTGCAAGTTCTTATGTCATTGTGTTATTTGTGCAAATATTATGTCATATTGGGTTATGTGAACGTATCATTGGTACAACATCTTATTGTGCTATTTGAATTTTTTTGTGTAATATGCATTTTATTTTTTATAACATCTTAATTGTGCTATCTGGAATATTTGGGGAAAATGTATTTTTTTAATACCGAAATTCATACTAGTGACGGGCATGATAATGGGCCTATCACTAGTATACACATATTTCATTTTTATACTACTTGGAAGTGGAGTTCTTTAATTGATCAAATTATTTATACTAGTTGAAAGTGGAATTCTGAGCTCCTCCCATTTTTTCTACCCTAAAATATCGCTAGCCCAAAAAGGGAATTGTGCTTCCATAATTTTTTTTTCCAGTCGAAATCGCAAATTCAAAATTTGTCCCGTGCAACAAAAGGGAATAGAACAGCTGGGCGCACGAATCCAGCCCACCAGCCCAGCCCAAATAAAGGGAATAGAACAGCTCCCTGCACAAACGTAGCCTACCGAGCCAGCCTGGCTCCAAGCGAACCCAAAGAGGGAATGGAACAGCCCACGCGCATGCACGTACGTTTTTCTTTTTTGGGCTGGGCACCTGGTCGGAAACCGCGCGACGGAAACGAACCTGTCGAGCGCGCGCAAGCTAGTCTATCCCGATAGCACGAGGGTCAAAACGCCCCCTCTCCCGTCCCGCCGCCTTGTCATCTCGGGTCTTCCGGATGGGCGTTCACCAACCCTGCCCACGCGCGCGCAATACGCCCAGTCCACATGCGCCGACCCGACGGTTCTCCTGCTGCCTCCCACAGTGTTGCTGAGCCTGGTTTATGCGGACGGTCTAGGGAGAGTCTCAGGGTTGGGCATGCTCCAGCCCTCCCCCTCTATCTCGTTCTTGAATCTTTCTCTCTCTCTCTCTCCCAAAAAGGAGAGGCGGGTCAGCAGAGGAGAATTCGCCCGCTCTCTCGTCTCCGGATTGCAAGGTGCGGTGCCTACCCTTGTCTGTTCTATCTGCATTCTCATACGCTCTTCCCTTCGATTTCATTGGGGGCCAGTGTCCTACCGAGTTCTTGGCAATGGTTTGAATTGATCCGTCACGATTCCGAGGCGTGGATGCTCTCGCGCCGGGGCGCGGCTTTTGGCCTTCCGCTTGCAGTTGCTTGTTTGATTCCGAGCGTTGTTTGCCCCTTCTTTGCGGCAGCCGGTAAGGAGGTGATATGGAGGAGTTGCTTCGAATAATCTTGCTTTGAAGGATGATGCGACTCCCCTTAGTTTCTGTTCGATTTGGCGCGATTGGAGGTAGATTGGGCGTGTTAAGCGCAGTAGATTACTTCTGTTCTTGGACAATGGGGATCGTAGAGGACGGGGTTGTCAGTTTCAATGCAGAGGCCTTGGTTGGGACTCAAGAAGAGTACTGTACCAAATTGGGGGTTGGATAAGTAATGCAAGATTGTAATGCAGAGGCCTTGGTTTTCCCCCTTTTCGAAAATAGATACTATGTCAAAGTGGGAATCTTGGAACGCAAGAAATTTCCCCGATTCTTGCAATAATTAAACTTCTTCCCACAGGCTTCCTATATCAGACATCATCATGTTATGAAATTCCATTGTAAATTAACTTGTCAAGTTGGTGGAAATTTTGGAATTCAAAAGGGAGAAAAGTACTAGATTGGGGGCTAAATAATGCGTGATGGTAATGTAATTTGACAATGAGGAGTTTATTGCCCACCTGGAATGCTCTGCTTGAAACTAATGATTTAGTGGGCAACTT
The DNA here is from genome assembly GCA_947311845.1 of Poa pratensis. Taxonomy (NCBI): domain Eukaryota; kingdom Viridiplantae; phylum Streptophyta; class Magnoliopsida; order Poales; family Poaceae; genus Poa; species Poa pratensis. Next base: position 106,794,048 of record CAMZMU010000107.1, on the reverse strand, counting down.
TTCTCTTCTGAGAAAAAGCTGGTGAGCTTTTGTTTTATTAGACTTGCTGGCAGGATTCACTTCCTCCTCTGAAGCCATATCAGTCCTACGCTCCATAATTTGCATGTATTTGATCCGTGTTATGCTATTCATATCTGGTACTATGGGTTGCTGCCTGAAACCTCACAAATTAATTGATCTGCTCTGTTATTCTCCCCTTATAAACTACCTCGTATTTTTGTGTCACATATCAGTGTACCCTGTAATAATTAGCTTATCACAGGCTAGTCTGTATGACGTTAAGAGACTGTGTTCGTTAGTTCCTCGGGCGAACTGTTAAACCCGCTTGTTGGAAATGTACAGTGTCTTGCATCATCTGGTTTGCTTGTTTTTCATATGGTACTGGAACAATGCTGTCTCACTGCGTAATCCCCATTTGATTTGTTCATCTCCATTACAGTGGCTGGTGACTGCTATTCGTCAGTATTGATACCAAGTGAAAATGTTTTTTTCAGAAACAATTACTTTTGGAGGGTTAATTCACCTGCCTTGGGTAATTGTTCCATTGACACCCTGTTTGGCTCATTTGTTCGCATGAACTCACCTCCGAGCTTGTATGGGGTAGGTTCTCCTCATACCTGCAGCAAATAAACATTAGTATCATCTTATCACATTCGTTATTCTCTTTTCATCATTTTAAATGTTGTATAGAGTATCTGATTTTGTAATTCACGAGCAATTCACTCCTCAAGCATTTCTGATGTTTATTTTATGCAGTGCAGTGGCTGCATTGGCAATTTAAGTAAATGCCAGTCTCGTCCAGATTCTAAAGTGCAAGCATCTCTAAGGAAGAAGTCCCAACCATTCACCTGTTGGAAAAAGAAGGCGATGCTCATCGGGTCCAGAAGCAATGGAGAACAATGCTAGCATATCAGTCTCTCTTGAGGGAAACATCTCGTCACTTCCCAACTCAATTGCCAATGATTCTAAGATGTCTGTGGAAAATGGGAAAGATACTTCATTCATCAATCATGGTATGGTTTGATTTGTTACTTGAGTTGCTAAGTGCAAATGCTTACATTTGTAGTCGTGAATACAATGCACAGACATGCTGTAGTGGTAGTGGTTTAACGCCAATGATTACCATGAAAGCATCAGCTTTCAGCTCTATCGGAACTTTGCGACAGTCAGTTGAAATGATTAATCATTGTTTCGTTCCTGTAGCATCATTCTTATTTTCAGTTGTTGTGCTGCAAGACTGTGCACATAGAAATTTTATTGGTGTTTAATATGAATTTTCATGCTTTAAAATGGCCCAATTTAGATTACATTACTTAGCTAATCCGGTGGGGCATTGCTTTTTTTTTCCTTGTATAAAGGAACATATCCTGTTAACACTTTTTTCCCTTAGCTATTAAATATTTAGAGATGTCTGCGTGCCAAGGGCATGGACATAATCTTGATACGCTGTAGCCTAGCTTGAGACATGGTCTTTACCTTGTTTAAGATGGATCAAAGCGTAATCAGTATATTTCATCTGCTGACTAGTTCAGATTCTGTTCTGCAGCTGCTATAGCATGGGCCGAGATGAGAAGTCAATGGATTGGAGATAAGGGAAATGTTCCCAAAGAGGCACGAGAGCCAACAATCAGGTCCCAGTTCCTCTGTGTCTCTTTCATTTCCTTCACAAAATTAGAGATATCTAGAGTGCATTGAACCATAGGTGGCTAGGTGGGTCTGATCTTTGGATAGAGCTTTTTTCATTCGCGGTAAGATTACTTCTATACCATTGTAGGAGAATTTCCAATCCCCTGTGCAAATAATGTTTTGTTTCACATTTTTCTGCGGCAAAACAGAAAAGCACCGTTGCTGGTTTCCATTTGGTGCCTGGCTGAATAGTAGTTAACTATCTACCTTTAAACATATTTATATCTTTGTCTAGTATTAAGGGTTTTGAACGGAAAATGAACAAAACGGTGTTCAGTGATGTAGTTGTTCTGTGAGCTTTTTCAACACACTTGTAAAGGAGCATCATGCAAAAATAGCAATGTTGGTTGTTGTTGATCAATGCCCGTGGTTCTAATTTCGTGTGGTTAGCTGGTTCCATCGAATGTATTTAAGCCGGGTCACAATGCTCAGTTCCCTTGTATCTGTTTCACATTGCAGTTGGTGCACCACATATGATGATCTATTGTCGACAAGTGAGCGTTTCTCACAGCCAATCCCGTTACCTGTAAGGTCCCTCAAGCCAATGCTTCTGTGTTCTGTAACTCATCTATATTGAACTTACGGAACTGTCAAATACTTGCAGGAGATGGTTGATTTTTTGGTCGATATATGGTATGAAGAAGGGCTCTATGATTAGCCTGAGTCTTGGTTGTTGAGAAATGTAGACAGGTGAAAAAGGGCAATCAGTCAAACAGTTAACTGTAAATGCTACTTCAGTGCGTTCATAATTTTTTTTTGAGTTTTTCACCGGGGGGGCCAAAGCCCCACCTGAATTTTTCCATATATATGTGGCAATCTGAAAAAGCCGTATGATGTTACAGGGTGAGGAGAGTTACGGGGGGGGGGGGGGGAGACATTTTTACACAGGGGCGGGCTCACCAAGGCACGCCAGCCACGAATCTGTGTCAGCCTCGTGTTGCGCCGGTAGCTGGACGCGCCAGAGGCGCGCCTCGTCCCGGCAAGATTTCAGCAGCAACGGAAGACAGGGGCGCTGCTCGCGGAAGGCGACAGCATTTCGATGCTTCCTGATGTTCCAGCAACACAGCAGAACAAAGGTGGACGCGGTCGCCGCCGGCACTAGAGGCGGGGGAGCGTAGGAGTGCAGGTCCCGGACGTCAGCGTCGGGGGGGAAGAACGCACCGATCGAATCCCAGAACCGCACGGCGAAGCTGCACCCAAAGAATATGTGGTTTGCAGTTTCAACCGGAGCGGTGCAGATGGGACACACGGCCTCGGAGGGGGTGAGGATGGTCTTCTTCAACAGAGCCTCGCGCGATTGAATCCGAGCCTTGGAGAGCAGCCAGGCGAAGAACCTGACCTTGGATGGCGCGTGATTTTCCCACACGAAGCTGAAGGAGGGGCAGTCCACACCGCCCCATGTGCGCAGCTTGTAGAGAGCGCCAGCGTCGAGCGCGCCGACCTTGTTCCGGCAGCGAGTCAGACTCCAGCAGTCCGTGGCGGCAGTGGTGGAGACGCCCATCAGCAGGTCGTCGAGGAGGGGAAGCTGGCGTTCCCCGGCCGTATTGAGGCGATCAACCAGCGATCGCCGCAGGCCAGAAGCCAACACGTCGCGCACTGTGGCCGCCGGCTTCTTGGCGTGAGAAAAGAGGGCAGGGAAGCGGCTGCACAGCGGCAACTCGCCCAGCCAAGTATCGAGCCAGAACGCCGCCCGGCTGCCATCGCCGACAGAGACACGCGAAATTCCCCGGTAGAGCGGCACGAGCGCCGCAAGATGCTTCCAGTGTTGCCCAGCAGATCCCGTCCCGACACACGCTCGCCAAGCCCACCGCGGCCACGGAGCGTCGACTTGGGAGTGGAGGCGATGGACGAGTTTGAGCTGCAGACATTCGTTCTTCACGGCCAGAGCTTTGATTCCGAGTCCGTCTTCACGTTTGGGACGGCACACATCCATCCATGCCACCAAGCAGCGAGCCCCGCTCGCCCATCGATCCTTGATGTCCCATAAGAACGCACGGCGCACATTGATACGTCTCAAACGTATCTATAATTTTTGATGTTCCATGCTGTTCTTATATCAATTGCTACATGTTTTGTTTACACTTCATAGCATTTTTATGCATTTTCTGGGACTAACCTATTAACAAGATGTCAGAGTGTCAGTTCCTCTTTTCTGCTGTTTTTCTCTTTCAGAAAAGCTAGTCGCAGAATATTCTCGGAATTGGACGAAACAAAAAGGGACGCTCATATTTTCACCGACACGATCAGAAGCCAGAAGGGGAGACGGAGACGAGCCACGAGGCCGCCTCGCCACCCTAGGGCGCGGCCAAGGGTGGGCCCGCGCCGGGCCCTGGCGAGGCCGCCTCGCGAACCTTCCGACGCCGCCCTTTCGCCTATATATTACCGATGTTCCGCGTACCCTAAAGACACCGATCATATTCCACGAAAAGTTCAGTTGCCGCCGTCGTCGCCAACCCTAGATCGGGAGGGTTCTGAAGCTCTTCCCGGCACCCTGCCGGAGGGGAGATCATCACCGGAGGGCTCTACATCGCCATGACTGCCTAGGAGTGATGCGTGAGTAGTTCATCCTTGGACTATGGGTCCATAGCAGTAGCTAGATGGTTGTCTCTCCATCTTGTACCTCCATGTTTAGATCTTGTGAGCCTAACATGATCAAGATCATCTTATTGTAATGCTACATGTTGTGTTTGCTGGGATCCGATGAATATTGATACTATGAGCAAGTTGTTTATCAATCTATATGTTTATGTTGTTTATGATTTGCATGCTCTCCGTTGCTAGTAGATGATTTGGCAAGTAGATGCTTGTAACTCCAAGAGGGAGTATTTATGCTAGATAGTGGGTTCATGCCTCCAGAAATCTGGGCTCGAGTTGACAGAAACGACTAAGGTTGTGGATGTGCTGTTGCCACTAGGGATAAAACAATGATGCATTGTCTACGTGTCATTTGCATTGTTTACATTACACACTTTACTTCATGCAATAATCTGTTGTTTGCAACTTAATACTGGAAGTGATGCGGATGCTGACCTGAAGGTGGATTATTTAGGCATAGATGAGTTGGATAGCAAGTCTATGTACTTTGTTGTAATGCCCAATTAAATCTCATAATGAACATCTTGTCATATATTGCATTGTCATGCACTCTCTATTTGTCAATTGCCCAGCTGTAATTTGTTCACCCAGCATGTTAGTTATCTTTTATGGAGAGACACCACTAGTGAACTGTGGACCCGGTCCATTTTCCCTCATACTGATAAAACCACCTACTGCAATCATCTGTTCCTTGTTACTTTCTGCAATCACTACTGTTTTCCACACTGTGCATTTAATCCTTTGTTTTCAGCAAGCCAGAGAGATTGACAACCTCTCTGTTTCGTTGGGGCAAAGTAGTTTGGTTGTGTTGTGTGCAGGTTCCACGTTGGTGATCGAGTAACGGCGCCCATCAACAACCTTCTGAAGAACCTCCGTGTCCTCCTGGTTCGATAAACCTTGGTCATATTTCAAGGGAAAACTGCTGCTGCACTACATCATACCTTCCTCTTGGGGTCTCCCAACGAACGTGTGAACTACACGCCATCAAGCACTTTTCTGGCGCCGTTGCCGGGGATACTGGAATCTCCAGATAGGGGAGTCTCACACTTCCAACCTCTTTACTTTGTTTTTGTCTTGCTTGTTTTATTTTATTTTATCTTGTTTGCTGTTAAAAATCAAAAACACAAAAAAAAAATTCCTGCATCTAGTTATTTTTGAGTTGTTATCTTTTTGCCTATCCATCATGTCTGGTTCTGCTTATTATGTTTCATCTCCTGAGGTTGAGGTTCGTACTTTTAAGCAACAAGGGGGAGAAAGTTTGAAAGATGCTTGGTATAGAATTAGTAATGCTCATCATAGGTGTGCTAAGAAACATTCCACTACAATCCTTCTTAGGAATTTTTATGTTGGCATCACCAATTGGTATAGATATGTTTTGGACACTTTAACAGGGGAAATTTCCTAGGTACACCTGCTTTAGAAGCTAGTTACATCATTGAGAGTCTAGTTGGAATACCACCTGTTAATGAAATTAAAATTGAAATTTCTCTTGAGGATGTCATGAAAAAGCTAGAGTCCATAGAGGAGAATCTTCCAGGTGTTGAGGTTAAATTGGAAAAGCTACTTGATAATACTGATAAACTTGATAAATCTCTGGGAGAAATTAATAAAAGAATTGTTGTTTTAGAAACTGGTGCTATCCATGATGATCAAAACTCTAGGATTGAAAAACTAGAGGAGGTTATTGATACCTTAAGTACTGCTTTTTCCTCCCTTAAAACTAAAAAGCAAGAGTACTTCTTAGACAAAGGAAAGAAATTCATGTATGTGCCCAAAGTGTCTAAACCAAAACCAACATCTCCTGAATTGCTAGAAACTGAGAATGAATTTCGTAAATTTGCCAACAAAGCATGCAATGGATTGCTTAAGTTTTCTTCTCAAGAATTGCCTAAAATTAAGAGTCCTCTTGGGATGAGTTATGTTTTTGATGAAGCTTTTGATGATGTTGATGTTTCTGGTCTTGACAATACTTGATGCATTTTCATGCCTAGCTAAAAGGCATTAAAGAGAAGCGCTTATGGGAGGCAACCCATTGTTTTTACTTTTGTTATTTTTGTTTTTTGAGTCAAGGAGCTTGTTTACTTCTGTAGCAACTCCTTTGTATCTTTTATTTGCTTTTTGTTGTGCCAAGAAAAGTCTCTTATGACAAGATGGTACTTATTTTTGGATTACTGCACAGGAACAGATTTCTGGACGTCACCGTTTAATTCGGTAGAAAATTAGAAAATCGTATTGATCTGAAATTTTTTGTGTGTTCCTGAGATGTGTACGCAACTTTCGTACGACTAGAGTTTTTCGATTTACGCGACGTAAGTGTCCCAAAAAAATCATCTTTACGGACTGTTCTGGTTTTGACAGATTCTGTCTTTGTTTTGCATTCTCTCTTTTACAAGTGTTGAGTGAGTTTCTTTTATGGTGGAAGAGCTTCACTTAAGCCTAGTATCAGTAGCTAATGTTTGAAAATATTTGCTTATGAATTGTGTCCCTACAGAACTATGTGAGATTATTTGTTTTGATGCACTAACCTGCTAATGAGAAAAATGTTGAGTTTTGATGTGAAGGAAGTTTTCAAGTGTTAAGAGAGGAGGATGATATTACAAGATCAAGAAGAGTGAAGAGTTTAAGCTTGGGGAGGCTCCCATGGATCTCCCCAGCATATTTCAAGAAGACTCAAGCATCTAAGCTTGGGATGCCCAAGGCATCCCCTTCTTCATCAACAAACTATCAGGTCATCTCTAGTGAGACTATATTTTTATTCCTTTACATTATATGTACTTTTCTTGGAGCGTCAGTGTGCTTTTGTTTTCAGTTTGTTTTTGTTTTGTTTGCTGCTCTATACTTGTTGGATCCTAGCACTCTTGTTTGGGAGAGAGACACGCTCCGCTTTTTCATTAGAATACTCTTGTGCTTCACTTATACTTGTTGAGTATTCTTGTCTAGCTACTGCTAAAACTTCTAGCTCTTTGTTTTCATGTATCTCTTGTTCAGAGCTATTAGTTTTTTTGAAGAAAGTACTCTCTTGCTTCACTTATATTTGTTTGGAGAGTTGTTTAAATAAGTTGATTGGTGTTTGGTTGGAACAGAAAATGCTATGCATGTGGTAGTGGTATAAAATGCTTACATAAGTCTTGTAGATCACTGTCTTGAGTAATTTGATACTTGTCAATTGTTTTGAGTTACCAAGTAAGTAAATGTTTAAACTTGTGCATCGTGTAAGTAATGGCTATTAGTGAAGAACTACTGTAAAGCTTGTTGATATTTGATCTTTGTATCATTGGTAGTTCTAAAAGTCTAGATATTTTCTAGTGAAAGGTTTTGGTTAACAAGGAAGACAATGTGGAGTCTTATAATTTTTCAGCCATGTTTTTATATAAGTTCTTGCTGTACCGGTTGACAGTTTGTGTTTGCTTAAATAACCTTGCTAGCCTAAACTCTGTACTAAGCGGGAATGCTGCTTGTGCATCCAAAACCCTTGAGCCAAAATCCATGCCATCTGTGTCCACCATAACTACCTATTATGTGGTATTTTCCTGCCACTCCAAGTAAATTTTTCATGTGCTACCTTTAAACTATTCAAAACTGTACAACTCCTTTTTTGTCACTGTTTACTAGCTCATGAGGAGGTGTAGTTTTACTTTATTTCACTTGTTGATCAGACTTTACACACCTGGACTAGTGGCATATACATCCGCTTATCCAATAATTTTGCAAAAAGAGCTGGCAACGGGGTGCCCAGTCCCAATTAATTACAACTTTAACCAATAATTCTCTTCACATCTTTTTGCCCCTGAGAAATCAGTCAAGCAATGTTCATAAGTGTGTAAACAAAAGAGAACGAGGGATGATCTACCCGCTGGTAGAAATAACGTCCTTCATGGGAGCCGCTCTTGTAAAGTCTGATTAACTTGGGTTGTACTGTATTGTCTATTACTGATTCGTTGACAATTAGCATACACCTCTCAAAATATATTTTTATACTCTCTATATGCTTTCAAAAACTTAAAAAGCTCTAGCACATGATTTAATCTCTGCTTCCCTCTGCGAAGGGCCTTTCTTTTACTTTATTGTTGAGTCAGTTTTCCTATTTCTTTCTGTCTCCACAAGCAAACACTAGTGTCAACTTTGGTACAACAGTTTTTATATGAATTATGTGTTTGACTTATTATATTCTTTGCCTTGACAATATCCATGAGATAAATATGTTGAAGTTGAAGCCAGTGCTGAAACTAAATCTTCCTTTGTGTTAAGTCAAACACTTTCATTTAGAATTTATTGCTTTGTGAGCTAACTCTTATACAAACTCGTATAGCTCCATTGTCTCTAAGATATTATTCATGAAAGTTTGCATTTGTATGATTCATTTTGTTTACTCTTTGTTTACTTGTTAGCAAACTACTAGTCAAGATGGCGCGACGACACGCCGCGCCCATGTGTACATGAGCGTATTTTGTGTTTTCAACAGTGTTAATTAGTTAGTTTTTTGTTCAAAAAGTAAAATGGATGTGCTGAAGTGAAATATTGTATGTATTAAGAGAAGTGTTTGTAGTTAAACGTGTAAGTTCAATTTGTATTGACAGATAACGTAGGTTTGTTAAATCATTGTATAATTTTGTAATCATCAATTGTAATATTTTAAAGATAAATTGGGATGATACAATGGATAATATTGTTGGAAAATTTAGCGCGTTGACACGCGGTGCCCGTTGTGTTTGGAAATTTTGAATTCCGTTTGATTTTTTTTTTACAGTGAAAAAATAGAAGAATTATCTAGAGGACTAACTCAACAAATTATAATCAGAATGAACATTTGTTAGTTCATGTGGGAATTTCGAAAAATTCTTAAATTTCAATATTTTTTAGTTCCACTTTTGTATGCAATGGTTATTTGCTACAATCTTTGTGTTGAAAGTTTGAAAAATTATTAAATCTGAAATTTGTGGTACGCCGAGCCCGCTACAGTGGTCTTGATATATTATGTATCTGTCTACGCAATTTGTATTGAATCAACGCAGCAAAACCTGTTCGGGAAAAGAAAATCAGAGAAACATGTATGAAATATATTTGAAACTTCTGTGAATATTGTTGAATATTCTTGGGGAAATAAGATTTTTTGTGTGTTATGTCAGAAAAAAAAAAAAATATGTTTGAATATTTTGAGTTGGTTAAAATTTGGAGAAAATCATAATGCACTTCATCTTTGGAACAATTTCCTCAAAATAAAAATATTTCTAAAAATACCCTCACAAAAAAAATGTTGAATATTTGTGGCATATGATCAAATTTCAAATTTAGATATTTTAAACAATTGTTTTGCAAAATAAAATGGCTTGTATTTATTTTTCTTCTTTTTAATCATTATTGCAATGTTGTTTTATTGCGAACGAAAAGAAAAGCAAAAAACAAAAGGAAAACAAATATGAAGATTGAATTTCAATGTTTTTACAACTTTATTTGAGCAAACTGAAATTAAAAAAGGGAAATTATAATTGTTTTGTAAGCTGAAATGTTTTGCAATTATTTTTCTTCTTCTTGGTCATTATTGTAATGCTGTTTTACTGCAAATCAAAAGAAAAGCAAAAAAACAAAAGAAAACAAATACAAAGATGGAGTTAAATGGAGGTGAGATGTTATTTTCATAAATTTTATATTTGATATTCTAGATGTTTTAATTAAGCAGGAATTATAGTTGTTTATTAATGCATGGAAATGTGTTATATGTAAAGATTTTGATTTTATGAAAAATTTGGTATATTAGTTTTTTTTGTAGTATGGTTTGGAAGATATGAATTCTACAATTTGCATGTATTTTGAGTTATGGTTTAGAAGTTGTGATTTTCAGCTCATATTTATTATTTTATGCATATGTGTTATTTGCATTATATTATGCACAATTTATATTTTGGTACAACTTTTGTGTGGTAAGTTTGAGAATTTGTTAAATTTAGAGAATTTTGATATATTGTTTGTTTTTTTTTTACTGTAGATTAAAAGATATGAATTTCCAAGAAATTGGTAAACTTTTTAAAAAAATAGTATGTTCTGTTAGAATAGCATCAAGATAAAATGATTTTCAGCTCATATTTATTATTTTATGCATATATGTTATTTACATTATATTATGCATAATTTATATTTTTGTACAACTTTTGTTTGGTAAGTTTGAGAATTTGTTAAATTTAGAAAATTTTGATATATTGTTTGTATTTTTTTTTGAACTGTAGATTAAAAGATATGAATTTCCAATAAGTTGGTAAAATTTGTAAAAATTTAATTTGTTATTTGGATTATGTTGCACGCAATTTATTTTTTTGGTGCAACTTTTGTACGGGAAGTTTGAAAGTTTGTTAAATTTGTTAAATTTAAAGTTTTTTTATATTGCTTGCATTTTTTTTGAATTTCAGGTTGGAAGACATGAATTTTTGAGGATTTGGGAAAATTTGAAATTTTTTGATACGTTATTTGTATTATGTCGTGGATACTTTATTTTTTTGATGCAACGTTTGTGCGAAAAGTTTGAAAGTTTGTTAAATTTAGAGGATTTTGATATATTGTTTGTATTTTTTTGTATTGTAGATTGAAAGATATGAATTTTTAAAATTTTAGCATTTTTTTGTATTTGTGAAATTTCTGGCAGATGGGTCCCACATGTCAGGGGTTTTTTTATTTCGGAAAACCATTTTAAAAAAATGACATGTAGGCCCATTGTGACGTCGTGGCCGGATCTGGCCGTATCTGCCGCGGCGGCGCCATCGACGCCGGCGGCGAACCAGCGCGAGCTGGGACGCGCGCGGGCGTGCGTCGGACGAGCCTCGACGCGCGCTACCCGCAGGTGGCGGCGCCGCCGCGTATTGGTCGCCGGAGCGGCACCGGCGACGCGCGGATGCGGCGGCGGCCTGCGAGCGACGGCGGCGTCGATTCCGGTGAGCCCGCAACGTCTCAGCTGCTGATCTTCGGCGAGGAAGAAGAGGAGGCGACGGCGAATGTCTTCGTAGGCGTCGATCTGAGCGAGGGGAAGCAGAACGGCGGTGCCAGGCGTCGGCGGCGCCGGTGAGCTCCGACGTCGCGGGAGAAGAAGGAGAGAAGGTGAGATGTGGCTTTTTTTTACACGGGGTCGTTGGCGTTTTTGGAATTTGCGAATGAGTCCTTTGCGGGGTTGTTTCTGTAAAAACGTTGCGCCAAAAATCGTGCGAGGGGGCGACCGGTTGATCATCGGTTTCACGGCGGTGACTGGGTGACGTGGCGAGTTCTGGTTGGTGCGGAGGTGCGTGTACTGTTCCCAGGAACAGTGGCGCGTTTTGGGGACGACGTGGCTTCATCTTAGCCGTCCATGGCGGCGATCGGACGGCTGAGGAGAAGCGCGCGACGTGGCCAGCGGGAGACGCCGAGGACATGTCGCCCCTTTATATATAAGGTTATATAGACCATTGACTTGGATCACTTCATTCAGTTCATGTGCATTACATTACTATTTGATCAAGATTATGTTGGTAGCATGTCATTTCAAAAATTATGTTGTTTTTATCGTTTACCTACTTGAGGACGAACAGGAACTAAGCTTGGGGATGCTTGATACGTTTCAAACGTATCTATAATTTTTGATGTTCCATGTTGTTATTATATCAATTGCTACATGTTTTGTTTACACTTCATAACATTTTTATGCATTTTCTGGGACTAACCTATTAACAAGATGCCAGAGTGCCAGTTCCTGTTTTCTGCTGTTTTTCTCTTTCAGAAAAGCTAGTCGCAGAATATTATCGGAATTGGACGAAACAAAAAGGGACGCTCATATTTTCACCGACACGATCAGAAGCCAGAAGGGGAGACGGAGACGAGCCACGAGGCCGCCTCGCCACCCTAGGGCGCGGCCAAGGGTGGGCCCGCGCCGGGCCCTGGCGAGGCCGCCTCGCGAACCTTCCGACGCCGCCCTTTCGCCTATATATTCCCGATGTTCTGCGTACCCTAAAGACACCGATCATATTCCACGAAAAGTTCTGCTGCCGCCGTCGTCGCCAACCCTAGATCGGGAGGGTTCTGAAGCTCTTCCCGGCACCCTGTCGGAGGGGAGATCATCACCGGAGGGCTCTACATCGCCATGCCTGCCTCCGGAGTGATGCGTGAGTAGTTCATCCTTGGACTACGGGTCCTAGATGGTTGTCTCTCCACCTTGTACCTCCATGTTTAGATCTTGTGAGCTGCCTAACATGATCAAGATCATCTTATTGTAATGCTACATGTTGTGTTTGCTGGGATCCGATGAATATTGATACTATGAGCAAGTTGTTTATCAATCTATATCTTTACGTTGTTTATGATCTTGCATGCTCTCCGTTGCTAGTAGATGCTTTGGCCAAGTAGATGCTTGTAACTCCAAGAGGGAGTATTTATGCTAGATAGTGGGTTCATGCATCCAGAAATCTGGGCTCGAGTTGACAGAAACGACTTAGTTTGTGGATGTGCTGTTGCTACTAGGGATAAAACAATGATGCATTGTCTACGTGTCATTTGCATTGTTTACATTACACACTTTACTTCATACAATAATCTGTTGTTTGCAACTTAATACTGGAAGTGATGCGGATGCGAGCTGAAGGTGGATTATTTAGGCATAGATGAGTTGGATAGCAAGTCTATGTACTTTGTTGTAATGCCCAATTAAATCTCATAATGAACTGTGGACCCCGGTCCATTTTCCCTCATACTGATAAAACCACCTACTGCAATCATCTGTTCCTTGTTACTTTCTGCAATCACTTCTGTTTTCCACACTGTGCATTTAATCCTTTGTTTTCAGCAAGCCAGAGAGATTGACAACCTCTCTGTTTCGTTGGGGGCAAAGTAGTTTGGTTGTGTTGTGTGCAGGTTCCACGTTGGTGATCGAGTAACGGCGCCCATCTACAACCTTCTGAAGAACCTCCGTGTCCTCCTGGTTCGATAAACCTTGGTCATATTTCAAAGGAAAACTGCTGCTGCACTACATCATACCTTCCTCTTGGGGTCTCCCAACGGACGTGTGAACTACACGCCATCACACACCTTCTACGAGCCGAAGAAGGGGAGGAGGCAGCTCCAGCGCACCCATCGCGAAAGTTGGGAGGGCATCCAGCACGGCGTTGATCAAGATCACCCGCCCACCAGAGGACAGTTGGAGCGCAGCCCATCCAGAGAGGTACTTATCGACCTTCGCGATCAAGGGAGCAAAATGCGACAGAGTGAGCTTGTCAGCCGACAGGGGAAGCCCTAGGTAAGTTTGCGGGAACCCCTCAACACGGCATCCGAGGGCGGCCTGGATCAACGTGAGGTCATCAGCTGGGACATGCATGGGCACCAAGGTGCTTTTGTGGAAGTTGATTGTCAATCCAGTGGCATCCACATCGGCCCGCAGAATAATCAGTGTATCATCCGCATATTGGAGCACGGGGCAGGGTTCTTCGTCCAACAAAGGATGGCGAAGCCGGGGATCCGCACGGATGAGGCGCTGCAGCACATCTGCCACCAACAGGAAGAGGTACGGCGACAGTGGGTCGCCCTGCCGAAGACCACGCTTGCAGTCAATCCACCGCCCCGGGACCCTATTGAGAAGGATGGCCGAGCGCGAAGAGGAGAGAATCATGTCCATCCAGTCACACCACAGCTCCGGGAACCCGCGTGCTCGCATGACAGCACGGAGACTCTGCCAGTCAATGGAGTCGAAGGCTTTCGAGAAGTCCAATTTGAGCACCAGAGTGGGGATCTTTCTCTTGAAACAGCATTGGACCAGCTCCGTCGCGAAGACAAAGGTTTCGGAGATGCTACGTCTAGAGAGGAACCCAGTCTGATTTTCATCGACAAGCAAGCTGATCTGGTCTTGGAGCCTTGTCGTCAGAGTTTTGCAAACCAGCTTGATCAAGCAATTCTGCAGCGAAACAGGTCAGAAAGAACTGGGCGAGAGGATCCCTTCAGCTTTGGGAAGAAGGACAACATGGGCCCTGTTGATAGAGCCCAAGTTCGCATTCCGCGCATGGACCGCAGCAAACATGTGCAGCATGGCCGTGCGCACGGTGGGCCAGGCGGCCCGGTAGAAGGATGGGCCAAGCCCATCAGGACCGGGGGCGCTGGCTCGATCCATCGCGTCCAGAGCCACCTTGATTTCCTTGGGCTCGAAATGGGCCACCAAGGCCGCGCCGTCAACCCATGGCGCTCCGCGGTAAATTTCGCCCAGGCTGAAAGCCCACCTCGTCGGCCTTGGCCGGCCCAACAGGTTGAAGTAGAACTCATGGAGCGCAGCCGCCTTGCCGTTGTGGTCGACGATGACCTCGCCGCCAACAGCGAGCTCCCTGATCGTGTTCCGACGATGGCGCTGCGAAGCACGGGCGTGGAAGAAGCGAGAATTTTCGTCCCCCTCCTTGATAGCACGGAATTTGCCCCGCTGCTTCCAGTGCGCTGCCGCGCGGCACACCGACTTCGACAGCTCCTCGCGGGCTTTAGCGCGAAGGGCCCTCTCATCACCTGAAAGCACACGGGATTCTTGGAAGAAATCAAAAAGATCAATGATGAAGCGGCAATTGTTATCAAAGCGAGGAGTGTAGCGATGTCCTTTTTTCCAAACCTTAGCCGCACCGCGAAAGCTTTTGATGCAGGCGGCAAGATCGAGAGCGGCATCCCGTGGTGACCCTCGAGAGCTCCAGGCAGGGAGCACTAGTACAGAACGACACATCGGATACCCCTCTATGGAAACGGCAGGCGTTAGGCGACGGAGAATCGTGCTTTCCGCGCAGCCAGTGCGTATAAACCTGACCTGGGCCGTGGCTGGCCCATCAACATAGGTAACGGAGAAAGTATTAACTCCGTTACCCATAGTATTGGCAACGGTCTTAATTCTGGCTCCGTTTCCGATATGTGCCTCTATAGCAACGGAGACTTTTGTGTGTCCGTGTGCAATGTGGACACGTTCCATCTTCTTGGAATTCGATGCGAGCGGAGTAACTGCTATGGCGTAGTGGCGTAGTGACGCCGCGGCACCGCCCACTACTCCTTAAAAACCCACGATCTCCCTGCTATCTCAGTACGCCACTTCGCCGCAGCCATGGATACTCCTAGCAACTCCTCGGGCGTTCGCCGCAGCAGTTTCCCGCTTTCGCTGAATTGGAACCGCGTCGTCGTGCCGGAGGCCGTCGCGCAGAGGCACTGGCAATATAGGAGGCCAGTGCCCTGGTCAAATGTTAGCCTCCCCGCTGGCTGGCGCGTCAACCACAGGAGGGTGCCTATGCCGCCGGAAGAGGACGCGGGATCCTCGGGCGCCCGCAACCGCAGCCGCTCGCCGCGGCGGAGAGACGCTCGTCCGCGGTCGCCTGGATGGAACCGCGTCATCGTCGGGCAGGCCGTCGCGGAGCGGCACTGGCAATATAGGAGGCCAGTGCCGTGGTCAAAGGTTCGGCTACCCGGTGGCTGGCACCTCAACCGCGCGTCGGTGCCTATGCCGCCGGAAAGAGTTGAGCTGCTTCAGAGCCGCCGGCTCCTCCTCCCGCCGGAGCTGCGCGACGATCCTGCCTACGACGACGACGAGATGTGGGAGGGGCGCACGGGCGGCGATGACATCGTCGGCGAGGAGCCGCGCGACGACACGGACGACTACGCGGCTCTCCTCGCATACGAGCAGGAGAAGGCGGAGGCCGAGGAGTAGTTATAGTTATTTATTTTTATGTTCTTCAACTTCAATACTAGTAGAGATCAGTATAAGCCCAGTGTGTCAGTGAAAAAATCAAAGGAAACGGTTGTTTATACCCTCCGTTTCCGATGTTCTACTATAAATGCGCCCTTCACACAACCCTAAACTCTATCGCTCACTCTCAGCCTCACTCTCAAAGTGTGGCGGCGCCTCCACGCAGCACCAGATCTTAGCTCCACCGTGGCGGCGCACATGATAAGGATCTACCTGATGATCCTATGAGTTTTTCCCGATCTTTCACAGCGAGTAACACGAACGATAAATCCTTCCAACAACACCAATGGCGTCACCTGAAGGTGGGGAATAAATCCAGCAAGCAACGTGGAGATGAACAACACGCCTCAAACCTGAGCTCGATAATCCTTGATGAACACAAGAACCCTCGCAGCAATCTTTATTGGATAATACGGCAGCGCCGTCCCCGGAGGGATGATACACCACAATCACACGTGATAGTTTTTAACCTAATTTTCTGAACCCTTCTAACTCGCAGCCCTAGCCTTATATGGAGGGTGCTACAGTACCGCGCTACAGGACCTCGCTACAGTACCGCCCCACTAATGGGCCCTACGTTGACTTGGTTGGACAGGCCCAAACCAAGCCCAAACTCATAATTATTAAAAACTCTAATTCTTTAAAATAGCAACACACGACTAATACATCTAGCTTGGTGGAGTCCTGAAATTGGGCTTCACCTCCTCCGTCGTGCCCGTATCATCCTCCCCCCCTTCAAAAAGCGTTGTCCCCAACGCGTGAGGGTCTGCTCGAAAAGGTGACGTGATATGAACAGAAACATCACGTGTCTCCATGGGCACCTGCACCTCCTTCCTTCGCCACACAAGCTTGGTTGTAGGCGCCACCATCTTCTTCTTCTTCGCAACTCTTGCTGGAACCTTGTATTGCTGAACATGAACTTGCTTTGCACGCCCCTGCAAAATAGTAATGCCTGGTCCACAAAGCTGACGAACACGTCCATCTCTGCCTGTGTGCATACGCACTGCTGCTCCAACAAAACGCCTCACAGGTGTGCTCACAAAATTGGGCTTGTCACCCCGCAACACCACATGCACTGGGACATGAGCAGCACCAATATCCTCAGTCTGAACACCTGTGTCAACACAAACTGGCATAATAACACATGCTGCAACATCCTTCTTCTCCTCAATAAGAGGCTTGTCCTCAACTAGCTTGTCACCAACAAGCACAGGCTTGTCATCTACATGCATGGTTGAATCAATTTCTGTACCAACGCTCCTTGCATCATGCTCCACTTGCTGCAACTTAGCTAACCGCTGTTCTGGTTTAGCTTTATGCAACTTCTCCTTGTGAATCACCAGCTCCACATCAGATTTAATTTGATCATCCTTCATAGGCTTCAAAATCTGCTGTTTACGATCATGCATAAAAGAATATGTATTGGCTCTCCCTGCATGAGTAACATTGCAATCATACTGCCAAGGTCGACCAAGTAACAGTCCACACACCTCCAATGGCAATACATCGCACTCGACCTCATCAACATAGTCACCAACTGTAAATGGCACACGCACCTTATGAGTAACCTTCAGCATACCACAATTATTTAACCACTCCAAATGCTTAGGTTCAGGAATACGCCAAGTAGACAACCCTAATGCTGCCACCATTGCCTTGCTTATGCCATTAGTACAGCTACCACCATCAATCATGAGCTTGCAGTGTTTGCCTTTTATCATGCACTGAGTCTGAAATAAACTCCATCGCTGACACTTGTCAACTATTTTGCAAGCCTCATCATGTACCCTTTTGAGTTGCATATTCAGCCCACTCAAAGGTTCAACCTTTTCCACTGCAGTTTGCACTGGAACTACTGCCTTCACACTCATTGCAGGAGGCGGAATAGACATAGCACTCTCCTTAGAACAAGGCTGCGCCCTCTTGGCAAAACAAGCACGCAAAAATTGAGTAAAATTACGCCATGTTGCATATGTGCTGTCCTTCCCATGCATCTCCTCATTCCACCAACGAGTCACCTCCTCATCCACACGTCGTAGTGCTAGAACCACACGCTTAGACTAATCCAAATGTTCAAAAGTTTCACATCTCAGAAAACCCTGAAACAAAAGACTTTCCCATGACCTATATTGTGCAGCCGTTGCAACATAAGTAAGTCTCCACGTGATTGACGAATCATCCCATGCCACACCATTTAGCAGGTCTAGATAGTCATTGAACACATCACCGGACCTTTCACCAGAAACACACCTCTTGCCATAGTAATCACTCATAAAAGTACTCATATCTGAATATTGTGTAATTCACGGACTGCTACAGTAATAGTAAATTTTTTTTTTCAGAAAACCAGTTCTGCCGAGATGGAGTTGGACTCGGACGGCAGAAAAATTTACGTTTCCGTGCCGGCCAGGGTAACACACCTAGCTTGATTAGGACTCGGATTCCGCCTGGTGTACGTACCAAAGCCGTGACTCCACGATCGGTAGGAAGAGTCCACGAGCAATACAACTCGTACCAGGGTAGCGATCAGAAACCTTCCTTGTACGTTCCTTTCCGAATCTCTTCCGAATCTACCTTGTAGCGATCAGAAACCTGCCGACGATTGGTAGTAGAAGTCCACGAGCAATACAACTCGTTCCTGGGTACAGACCGATCCGATCTGCACGCCAAAACTGCTCGCTTTTTTTTTTAACTTGCCAGATCCGATCTGTAGCTGGACGGAAAGTACACGATACTGAATCACGTACCAGCTCCTCCTCGTTCCGATCTCTTCGATTGTTCCTCCTTCGCTTCACTTCTTTTCTTTCAATCCAAACGATGAGAAAAACAGAACGTGACCGACCTGATTGCTCTGGCTATCGATGCAACTCCCAACTCGGCGAGATGCAATGTGGTGCCAACTCGACACCTCCAAGCAAAATCAATCCACGAGCTTTCAAACCTGCAGACCGATCTCAACAACACAAACTCGCGGTGATAAACCCAGTAATCTGATACCACATGATAAGGGTCTACCTGATGATCCTATGAGTTTTTCCCGATCTTTCACAGCGAGTAACACGAACGATAAATTCTTCCAACAACACCAATGGCGTCACCTGAAGGTGGGGAATAAATCCAGCAAGCAATGTGGAGATGAACAACACGCCTCAAACCTGAGCTCGATAATCCTTGATGAACACAAGAACCCTCGCAGCAATCTTTATTGGATAATACGGCAGCGCCGTCCCCGGAGGGATGATACACCACAATCACACGTGATAGTTTTTAACCTAATTTTCTGAACCCTTCTAACTCGCAGCCCCTAGCCTTATATGGAGGGTGCTACAGTACCGCGCTACAGGACCGCGCTACAGTACCGCCCACACTAATGGGCCCTACGTTGACTTGGTTGGACAGGCCCAAACCAAGCCCAAACTCATAATTATTAAAAACTCTAATTATTTAAAATAGCAACACACGACTAATACATCTAGCTTGGTGGAGTCCTGAAATTGGGCTTCACCTCCTCCGTCGTGCCCGTATCAGCGCATCTCCCTCCCTCCGACCGTGGCGGCGCACATCTCCCTCCCTCCGACCGTGGTGGCGCGCATCTTCCTCTCCTCCGACCGTGGCGGCGCGCATCTCCCTCCCTCCGACCGTGGCGGCGCGCATCTTCTTCTCCTCCGACCGTGTCGGCGCGCATCTTCCTCTCCTCCGACCGTGGCAGCGCGTACCCGTTCTTTGCTCCACCGGGCAGATCTCGTCGCCTGATCTGTAGCTGGAGGGCGCATGGCGTGTCGATCCGAGGACGACGAGGACGGCTACGTACTCCTGCCGCCAGATCCAAAGGTAATACATCTATTTGTGACTGGCCGTCGTGCCGACGAACTAGGGTTGTTGTCATTGTTCTGCTTAGGTTTTCTTCCATAGGACACTCATGAACAGAACTAGAACTAGGGTTGTAATACATCCGAGGACGATGAGGATGACCACTGGCGGATCCACCTTGAGCCAGCCGGGTGCACAGGACACCGGGAGAAGGAATTTTTATTTGTAAATTAGCAATTTTTCATCACATATGTGCCCCTAAAAATTGTTTTAAATGTATTGTGGTAACATGTGTGCATCCTGGTTCAATATGTTCTAGCTCCGCCACTGAGGACGACTACGTAGTGTCGCTCGAAAAGAACATAACTAGCACAAATCGGTAGTGTATGAAACTCATGGCTGACTTATCTCCTTTGCAAAACAGATGTACATTTCGGTGACACTGTATAAAAAGCCGGGTCCTTAGCCAAGGTGCGCTTGTCGTCCGGCATAATTGTTGGTACACAACAACTATGCAATGGATTTGTAAGTTTGTTATTTTGTCTTATGCATCCTTTTGTGTTGTATGTCCTTTATGCTAGATGTATAGTGAGCTAACATGGAGTCATATATTCTCTCTTTGCATTTCAGTGACCACTTTACAAAAGAGGCACCTTCAGTACATCAGCACTCGCTTATTGCACTATGTGCAGAGCATGGTGCTGATCCGTTTAGCTCATTTAAATGAGCTAAATACAAGGTCGGGGACAAAGTGGCGAGTTGATTATATTCTGGCGACACCGTCCAAGAAGAAGATTGAATTCATGAACTCTAACAGCAAGTCATGAAGATAAATTAAGTTGGAAATGACAAGGATAAGTTTAGAGAGGCATGACATAGATAGATTTAGCTAGACATGTCAATGATAGATTTAGAGAGGCATGACATAGATAGATTTAGCTAGACATGTCAATGATAGATTTAGAGAGGCATGACAATGAAGATAAGTAATTGGTTGTCTTGTGATCCAATGTATCGGTGACATTTGTTATACCTTATGAATGAATGAATTTGTTAGCCTTTTTGTGCTTCTCCTGTGAAATTTTAAATGTCCAGTGCCAAATCTATTCCTGCTCTAGGCTTATGAAGAAACCTCAATGCAAACGAGCAGAAACAGAATCTCCGTTACTGATGTTCCGACACATCAGAAACGGAAGTTGTGCACAACCGTTGCCAAACCGACGCCTCATCAGCGACGGTTTTTGGCCTCCGTTACCGATGAGGGCCTTCACATCAGTAACGGGATCGGGGACACGGACCCTTTTTCCGTTTCCGATGGGGTTTTTGGCCCGTTTCCGATGTGTCGTTCTGTACTAGTGGAGAGTAGTGGTGAGGAAGGCGGGATCAAGCAGCCAGGCATTTTCAAAACGGAACTGGGAGTTGGCGGGGATGGAGGTGCTCGCCGTCACAAGAAGGGGATGGTGGTCGGAGATGGGGCGGGGAAGGGAGGCGAGGGAGGAGTCGGGGAAGGCAGTGCCCCAGTCCGTGTTAAAAAACACGCGATCGAGGCAGGCGAGAACGGGCGGATTTTGGCCATTTGTCCAGGTGAACAGACGATCACGTAGGGGGAGCTCGAACCAACCCATATCCCGGACCAGGGAGTTGAACATACCGGCAAGCCGGTGATCAAAATTGGCGTTGTTCTTCTCCGATGGATAGCGAATGAGATTGAAATCTCCAAGCACAATCCAAGCCCCTGAGATCGCCGTGGCGAGGATGTTCATCTCATCGACAAAGACGCTGGTTAGAGAGTGATCAGCGGGCGCGTACACGTTAGTAATAGAAAAAACAAGGTCGGAGGTGGTAGAGGCGAGCTTGGTGGTGAGGCTGAAGGTTTTTTTGCTTATGGAAGTGAGGGAGAGGAGGCGTGGATCCCAGGCGGTGAGCACGCCGCCGCGGCTACCGTCGGCGTCGACGGTTTCGAAACTAGAGAGGTGGAGGGGAAGAAACGTGCGAGCCTTCGCCGCGGTAGTCACGAAGAGCTTCGTTTCTTGGATGCAAGCAATGGACAAGTTAGAAGAGGTTAGGGCGTCGCGTGCCACAGGGCATTTATCCTCATCCCCAAGCCCACGGAGATTCTAGGACGCGATCAAAAGCTTTTTGAAAAGGATACAATCCATTAAACAGATCGGCACCAAACAGGGTTTTACAGAGGGAGAGCGACAAACAGCGCCGCTCCGTTTTGTTAACAAGGCGAAAGAAACTAAGAAAAGACACAGGGGTGCGGGGCACAAGCCCGCGGAGCGCTACGTTGCGAATAGGGGCTTTGGGCGTACTAATCATCGGCATCGGCGATCACCAGCTTGGAGCTGCCAAAGGCAGCAGCCTTGAGGTCGGACGTAGGCTTCATCCCCATGGGTGTCCGCTTGCTCAAGATTTGGTGCTTGGCGAATGCCCCTGCAGACGGGCAGAGCAGCCCTTCAGGCTATCTTTGAGTTCCCGCAGCTTGACTGCCTTGGTGGTCATGTCCAAACGAAACTCAGGCTCCTTCTTAGCCAGGCGGGCACTCGTGCGACGACGGCGCAGAAGCAACCACCACAGTCCAGGGCCCCCCTTTTGTAGCTTCAGCCGGCTGTGCATCGCCGTTCTGCACGGCCAGGTCCAGAGGAGCAGCCACAACATATGCAGTGATCTCCTCGTGCGCAGGAACAACAACTTCAGTTTCAGAGATCTCGTCCTCGACATCAGAGAGGACCACGCTGGAGCAGTCTGAGGAGACAGCAGAGGTAACAACCGAGCTGCCGCGCAGGGTCCACGGGGGGGGAGGCGTCAAAGACTGATCCAACGGACCCACACGCGGACGAGAGCGGTGAGGGCGGCGGCGCGCGATATTCCCCACCACTGCGCGCCGTGGCCATGGTCATCATGGGGGCGAAAGAATCTTCAAGCAGGAGCCGATGGACGCGGCCCACCTGGCCGCGGTACGCGCCCACCACGCCTCCATCATCATCAGCTTGCGGCGACGCGGCGCCCGCGCCAGGCTGCACCGGCACACCACGGAGGACATCGCGGCTGCCATGGGCAGACGGCGGTGGCGGAGGCGGGGCAATGAACCGCTGGTACACGCCATCCATGACGCGTTCTTCATAGGACCAAATTTTCTTGATCTCCACCCTTACCACC
Source organism: Poa pratensis (assembly GCA_947311845.1). Lineage (NCBI taxonomy): Eukaryota > Viridiplantae > Streptophyta > Magnoliopsida > Poales > Poaceae > Poa > Poa pratensis. The sequence continues at coordinate 106,771,094 of CAMZMU010000107.1, read as the reverse complement.
CGGGATCCCCATGGCCCCCGGCGCGGCCACACGTCATTGGGGACGCCTCTCGCGCTCTCCAGCAGCACAACCACCTTGATGGAGGATAGGTCAGTCCCTCCCAAGCAGATGGGATCGATCTCTTGCACTTCCCCAAAACGAGCGAAGAGGGCCGTGATCCCCATGGGGTTCATGTCCTCCGCACCCGTGGCAGTGGCCCAAATCAGCGCGAAGGTCTCGGCGTGCATGGTCGTGCGCTGCGCCTCCTCCTCGCGCTCCAACGTGATACGCACGTCCTCATGCATGATTGCCGGCAGGTCCATGGCCATCTCTCGCTCCGCGTGAGAGCGGAAACGGGCGTAGACCTGGCCGATGCCCGAGGGAACGAGCTCGATCTGCAGGCGAGGCATCGCATGGAAGAGCGCCTCGGTGATGGACTGGTTGGGGTTGAAGAAGCCGTTTGCTGGCTCGAGCATCACCACAGCGAGCCTGCGCGCCGCCTCAAGGTCACCGGGCGGCATATAGACCTCGAAGTAATCAGGGCGATCAGAGGTAGCAGGCAGCGACGAGACGACACTGCCACCGGTGCCGGAGTCGTGCTCGCTTTCAGCGAGCGAGCCAGACGAGGCGGAAGACGGAACAACAGGCGATGCCGCGCGCGGCTCGGAGGACGCAGGGGAGGGGCGCGCGGGAGCCCGCGCTCGCTCACCACGGGCGACTCGGAGCCCTGCCGGAGCAGCTGCGAGATGGTGGGGGACCGGCATGGCGCCGCGAGCCCAATGTCACGTGACTGGAGTGGGTTAGGCCGGCGGTGGTGGAGAGACGCGCATGCGGAGGCATAGCGAAAGCGGGGAGGCAGGGAGCTCCTCGGCGTCCGCGCCGCCCGCAGAGGAGGAGCCCCTGCGAATGGAGATGGGCGAGAGAAGTTGCATGGGGAACGGGGACATGGCGGCTGGAGGGGGGAGGTGGGCTCAACGACGGCAGCAACAAGCGGAGGGGAGGCGGGGCGGACGGTGGGTGGTGGGTGTGCCATGGTGAACTTGCCGAGGCGGTGACCGGAGCACCCGCAGCCACGGCAACAAACAGGGTCGCGACAGCCCTCGACGCTGTGATGCTTGAGGGAGGCAAGGCAGCGAAAGCAGTTTCCCTTCAAAGAGCGAAGCGGCGGTGTTTTAGCAGGCGAGGGCAGGGGAGGCAAGCCGGGGGTGAACAGCACGGAGAGGTACGATCGGCTGGTGGCATTAAGAGTAGAAGTGAAGGAAGCCGGGGTGGGCGGTGCCTCGCGCCCCGCGCCGTCCTCTCCATCTGTTTCCAACGTGAGGCATGAAGGCGCTGCAGCACCCTGCGCAGCCGAAAGAACGTTTGAGGTGACAGCAGTCAAATCAGGAGTAGTGAGCAAGCCAGCAGTGTTCGTAGCTGGTGGCAGCTTCCATTTAGTGCCCCCACGCCTGGTAGGTGAGTTTGAACTGCTGGGCTTTCTATTCCTGACAGGCATTGGTGGCAATTCTGCAATGCGCCCGGCAGCCCCCATGGCGGCCACAAGATCCAGATGCAAACCAAAACCAAAACCAAACCCAGTCCCGATCGTCTGTCAGGGCCCCAAATCGCAACGTAACGCACAACATTTAAGTTAGCGAAAGATGTTTTGAAAATGTTAGGGGCAACAGCTAAAACCCTAAGACGCTCTGGGGGGGAGCAGAAAAAGAAGTTTAGGATGTTTTCTTCACACAGCGGAGTAAAACATGGTGAAAGGAATGGTGGGGTGAACCAGAGATCGCCGGGAGGCGAGAGGCAAAGGGGGTCGAGGTGGGTGTAGGACACCGGAGCCTGGAGCTGCTCGAGGACATGATTTTGGAATTTCTCACCTGGGGTGCCCGACGCGATCGCCGTCCGCCCTCAATCCCTGCCGCGAGCACCAACCGGGGCCGCGGCGCAGCCAGGAGACAGAGGAAGGACACCGGAGCTGGTGGCGGTGGCAGCTACGGGGGGGGGGGGGGGGGGGGGGGGGGGGGGGGGGGGTTCGCCGTGAGGTGGCCGGCGGAGGCCGGGATGGCCACCGCCGCTGGGTCGCATGCGTCGCCTAACGCGTCGCAGGATCGCATTTCCTTTCTCAGTTCTCAGTCATTTTGGGGGAGATGTCGTGCGTTCATAATTTGATTTAGTTCCTTGCAAGCTGGGCCTGGGCCGTAAGCTGAGCTATATTGCTAATCGCTGAAAGACTCGATGGCATGTCATAGGCCATAGCCGAGCCTGCGTGGATGGTAAAAGGGGAAATGGTAGCAGCTCTAGCTGAATGAAACGGTCATTTCTCGCACCAGACTGAATGAAACAACCCACTATGCACTGCTAAGACAATGCCATTTTCTGCAACTTACATTTTTGTAATGTCTTTTGACAATGTGGCAAGAGAAGAAAGAACTTCATAAATCGTGAAGCATGTGGGAAAAATCATTTTCGGTCCTTGAATTTAGTTTTCGTATGATATGTATGCATATAAAAGTTCGGAGAGAGATTACGTTTGAAATTACACCTTAGAGCAAGGCCAACGGCAAACAGTGCTTCAACGAACGTGCCATCCTGCTCGGCAAAGTTACAGCCTTGGTTGGTCACATATGACACGGGGACGTCCGGGAGCCCTAAACCCCAAGCAAGGTATGAGGATGGAGAGGAGATTTGGTACTCCCGACCTCCAGTGATCCCGGTGGTTTAAATTTTTTGAAAACACTATTATGAGTTTTAAAAAATCTGAAAAAAGTCACAGCTGTAACCAATTATGTATCCCACAAACGTGTACAAAATTAACTTCAAATACTTTGTATTTTGGGCTACACGAAAATGAGAACATTGGAGATTTGAAAATATACATATTTAGATCTACACTTTTGTCATTTTCCTGTGTATTTGAAGTTGATTTTTTTTCATGTTTGTGGTATATACCATATGGCTACATCCATGATTTTTTTCAGATTTTTTTAAACTCATAAATAGTGTTTTCGAATTTTTTAAACCACCATAATCACTGGTGCTCGAGAGCCAAAGACACTTTCTAATGAGGATGCCCTTAACATAGGAGAGACGATAGTAGTATACATATATCATACTCAAAGTAGGAAAAATAATAGAAGGATCTGAAATTGGTGTAGATATCCTTGTATAGTGGATAAAAACACTATGTTCTTCCTGCATCAGTTGGAAAAACACTGAAGACAAAGCAAAAAAAAAAAAGGTTCAACTTTGTAGACCTCGTGACAAAGGCATTCCGAATGAAATCTTTTACACTGATTATTATTATTTTTTAAACATGTTCATGATATTATGTTTTTACAACTTCCCTACAGTTGCATATTATGTCCAGATGGCAAAGCGGCTCTGTCAATTCTCTGTCCCAGCAACAGCATTTTGCTCAGACATCAAACATGAGACTGAACTTGGTAGCGAGAGGAACGGATATTATGGCAGCACCCAGAGCAACACCAAATATACGATGCGAGATTGAGAACGTAGCGCTCAACTGTGGCTTCTTCAGAGGAAGATGGGGTGACAACGGACGGTTTGCAACAGGAGCCGACAGGGGATGGCTTGTGTGCAGGGATCTGCTTCCAGATGGAGACACCCTTGGCTGCACAGCTCCTAGGGGACAGGATGTGTAGCCCCTTGCTTGCCCAAGGCTTGAGGAGCATCTAAGGCCATCCATGCTGTTGAGCGATGTGTTTGAGCAACCAAGGGCGCCTGAAACGTGGCAAGCCAGAACAGAAAATGAGTCACATGATTCTCCATCAAACAAGACACATCAAACCAATGAATCTATAATTCTATATTAGAATAAAACAAAAGATATACAACTTGAAATGAGCCACACGAGACATGCATGAGCTATTGTTCCCACAGAAAATTCAAGTTTAACAAAGAACAGCACTTTGTCTCAAAGACTACGAATAAGGTGTAAATGACCAGATATATATGTCCATAATTCACCTTCTCCTGAAATGATATCTTAAGCTGCTACCTAAACTGTTAATCTATTGCAAACCCTATACAGCTAGAGTGCACTTGCGAAGGTGCATGTATGCTCCTGCTACCACAGTACATCAGTACTAACTATAGTATTGATCCATGTTGTGGCGGCTTGATATCTTTGAAGTTCAAACTACATCAAAGGGACAAAGAGCACAGAAATATGCCCAAGAGGTCTTACCACGAAGAGCAAATGGAGCATCGCTGAAGAGTGCAGATCTAGCGGTGCTGTGATGCTTATCCATTCCTGCACAGAAAGAACAGATAATAACACTTAGCATCAACACAGTTTAGTAAGAAAGAGTATAATTATCCAAGTTTTCTCAATTGAGGTAATGTATTGAGATTAATTGAAATTAGTGAAGAAGATTTTGAGAACATAATCAAGTAATCCATTTCATAAAAATTCTTCTAAAACTTGAAGCTAAGCAGATTACTGGACTCACTGTAAACCCAACCAAACTGTGATCCTGGTAGAGCGATCTGATTCCCGCCAACACGCAGCAGGGTAGTGGACCGATTAGTGTTTACCTGAGGGCAACGGGCAGGCCACAGGAGACGTCAGGAGCTATTTTCATGGACCTCTGGCTGCAGTCCTTGTGGTCGAATGTGGGGATGTGGGCGTGGTGGGAAAACATAGCAAGAGGTAAGGTAGCATGTAGCATTGGATGAAACCCTAAGACGCTAACTGCCAGGAGCACACGAGGTTCAAAAAGCTCAAATAGCAGTGCGCAAGTGCTTGGCAGTGGCCAAACGAGGAGCTTTGTCAGAAGTCTGCTCCTTCTCAAACTTGGTTGATAAACTTGGCTAACAATATCCTTATTTACTGAATCATGTTGACGGTGAAGTACTGAGGAAGTGTAAAAAAAATCTCCTAGACCACCCGCAAAATTTACTTTTTAGAGTGTTTTAGGTTGGATAAGACTATAATGTTTTCAAGATATTTCCCTCTACCATACTCTTTAAAGTTGTATAGTGGCATGTTATGATTGAAGGAATCCCGGTCTCAAAGCATACTGAACGGCGAGGTAGAATATTTCCTTGCAAATGGCAGATATTAGCTACAAGTCGATAGTATTTTTTTCGAGAAAACGAAGCTTCCATCTTGATGTACTGATATAAAGAATAGAGTTAGAACTTAGTACAAGCCTACGACTAGGTCAGGACTACCGAGCACTCAAGAGAAGGTCAAGATTTTAATAGCTGCGACACACTTAGACAGACGCAAACACCAACAAGCAAATCCAGGCCTAAGAATTTAACTACGGAAACTGTCAACCCAACATCCCTCTTATCCTACATTATTAACGCACAGGGCCGGGCCGGCAAAATTCGGGGCCCTGTGCGAAAATCTAAAACGGGTCCTATCTTACACAAAAATTTGAACTAATAAATAATTCTAATGTATATGACAGAATATTTTACGTAACAATTGAATATATTGAGAATCACACCTATATAATTCGAAGTCACGTAACGTTTATTTGAACATCATCATTCTTTTGTGTTCTTTGTAATGGACAATTCGCACCATCAATATTTTCATCCTCTACCTCAATATTATATGTCTATCTGGCCATAATCTATAAAATGATTGTAAGGAACAATTGCAAGTGCAAGGATAGAAGGATTGACAGACTGATTACCGGATGACACTTATGATGCTTCTTTTCTAATAAACTTGTCCATAGCATTTTTTTGAGATTTAATCAAATCATGTTCTTTTTTTTCTCATTCGCTTCTGAGAACCGAACTGATGTTCCCCATGTCAAATCTGTATTATTGACACACAATATACAGGAGACGAATAAAATAAAATTAAAGTGTACATACGATCAAAAAGAATTGTGGACACAATAGATTAACCGGAGTATACTTGTTTTTGCGATGAGCCGATGAGGCAATAAAGAAGAACTGTCCTAAGGTCGTCGGCGCAGCGACGCTGTGGATGCAATCAGTCGCCGCTGTGTCGTCGTCGCCGTGACGCTGTGGATGCGGATTCCGAATTGCGATCGATCGGTGAGCGACGGTGTGTCGTGGACGCCGTCGGTTCGTATTCGTCTGATGGTCTCGCGTCGGCAGACGGCAAGGCCTGGAATCGTGGGCGATTATGGTACTGACCAGTTTTTTTTAGATCATGGTACTGACCAGATCGATCGAATCCATTGATCGATACCATTTTGTATTCACATAATAAAATCAGCCCAACAACGCAGCGCAGTGGAGAAGTCCCAGCAACGTAGCGCAGTGGAGAGGGCCCAACAACGTAGCGCAGCGCGCAAACGCGGCCCATTTCTCAGGATAATGCCTAATTTTATTCAGATCCTATACAAATACATATAGACTTATATAAAAAAATTGGGACCCCCAAAATTCATGGGCCCTGTGCCGGCGGCACAGTCAGCACCACTGTGGGCCCGTCCCTGTTAACGCATATATAACCATCTAAATTCTACACTCTGCTAAATCCACGATTGGCTAAATTCGTGTAGAAAAACTTGTGTGCGGGTCTTTAAAAAGTAAATACATGTCCAAGACATGAGAAGTTTGGCAAAGCACATGTCTGTCTACAAAAAAAAAACGGCAGCACAGATAGTGAATGAACCCTAGATGAGCATAGAAGTTTCTGAAGATGATAATGCCTACATGATAAAAATTGGGTAAGTTGTCTGGTAGAATCGTGTGCCCTATATCATCATCGATGCGTGTTCTATTGATTTTTCTTTTGGAGCCGACATGTACATTGGTGCCCATGCAAAATTAAATAAACTGGCTGATAGGATTGTACTCTTCAAGTTGTTTCTTATCTCAATTCCGTTTACAACAAGCGAACCGCCTTGCGATTGTCAAAGACGCCAGGAATTGAATAAATCGCAGCGAAATCAGTTTCACGATCTACTAAACAGTAAGAAAATGTAGATCCAGAGACGAAGGGAGTCTCGAGATCGAGATGAAGTGGGGCAAGGCGCAGAGGAGGAGGAGGTGATGCCTGGCAGGAGGCGAAGAGGAAGCCCTACCTGGTGCCGGCGTGGATGCGATCGATCGGAGTCGGAGAGGGGACGCGTTCCTGAGAGAAGCGGACGGGGGTCAGCCTGTTTTGCGGGCACCAGGTAGGGTTTCCTCTCAGGAAAATAAGGGTTACAGTGTTTTGCGGGTCAAATTCGAGCTGGTTAAACTATCATACTTAAATTCTGAACTGAATCGAGATAAAGGTCGATTTGTATAAATTCATGGTTCATACTCAACTTGTTATAATTTCTAGTCGATCTTGAGCTAAACAAAACAATGAAAATTTTAGTTCGAAGGCAACTTTTTATACCTAGTTTTTTTTTGAAACCGCCATCACAGGCATTTTATTCATTGTCTGGCGTGTACATATCTTTTTTTTTTTTTTTTTTTTGACATTGGCGTGTACATATCTGATTGCACAGGAGCAATCAGAAATTCAGGGATTACATCAAAGGAGCTAACAGGATCAGCTAGACTTAGGGCCGCTCGCGCACATGCATGAGCAGCAGCATTGGCAGTTTGGCACTCCTTCGTTGGACCATAGCAAGGTCAGAACAAAACACTATAATCATTGTTCCAATCAAAACAACGATAATACCAATTTTTTCAAAGTTGTTTGACTGACTCCCTCTCAATCCCAAGAGGTGGCTAGACTTTGTATTAAAAAGATTAAAAATATAGTATGACCAGGCCACATACCATGTTAGTGCCTATGTTTATTATGTGCTTAATTAGCCTAACTGATTTTTCTTGCATATGGAAAGAAGAGAAATCCCGTTCACTACATTTAAGGTAAAAAATTATATTTATTTAGCTAAAGTCAAGGGATTTAGTATTGGACACTCATGCTCTGTTTTCATTCGAGCCCGTCTCGAGTCGACAAGTTGATCCCGAGCCGCTCACGAGTCTCAAACTTTTCTTACTACCCTAATTTAAATAAAACTCGAGGTTGGCCAGTTTAACAAAGGATCCTAGTGACGTGGTATCGAACACGGCATATGCCACGGGGTGGCTTATTCGAGGGGTAGCTACGGTGCGAGCAACGGCGTCCCGGCGGGATTGTCTGATCTATCTATCTTTTTGTCCCGACGGTGCGAGCGAGGGGTAGCTACGGTGACGTGGTACCCCTACTTCCTGCTTGTCTGATCTATCTTTTTGTATATCGGGATTACATGGTTGCTCCTTGAGCTGTGTTGCAATGGGGAGGATGAACTAGTGAGAGAGAGAGTGAGCAGGGAGCTCTCGGGGAGAAATCTGCCCTCTACTTGGGCTCCAGCCTGCCTTATATAGGGGCTGGCAGGCTGGCTTACAGGTGGGGTCAGCTGCGGGTACAGCAGCCAGCTCATCTACAGTGTCCTTCCTTCAGCCTGCGCAGCAACAGTGTTCTTCCTTCAGTGACGTCGTGTACAGTGTCGGGTACAGGTACATGGTGTCTTGTTCGCGTGTGTCCAATGGGACGAGTGTTGACTTTGGGGCAGTCGGCCAGGAGCAGCCGGACAGAAGGTGGCCGGCTAGAGGGGTGCCAGCCGGCCGGAGGCAGCCGGACAGAAGGTGGCCGGCTGGAGGGGTGCCAGCCGGCCGGAGGCAGCCGGACGGGGCAGCCAGCTCCTCCTCCTGAGGAGCTGGCCGGACGGAGGCGGGCAGCCAGACAAAGCCACCTGGACATGGGCCAACCGGACAGAACCACCTGGACAGGGGGCAGCCGGATTCGGACAGCCAGCTCGATTTGCTTCTCTTCTTCCTTGTCGAGTCGCGGACTTTGGTAACCGGGGGGTCATCCCCACGTCACCTAGCGAGTTGAGTCGAGTTGAAAACACGAGCCAAATTAGGCCAACGTGTTTTTTTTACAAACTAACAACACATTTTTTTAGTTTTTGAGAAAAAAACAGCCTTGGTTAGAAATCTCCGCTTAATTTGGCCGATGATGAGGTAAGATAGTTGAGCCAAGGTTAGAAATCAGCCAATACTTTTTTCATTCAGAAAATATATAGGAATATAATTTGGTAGAAGAAGAAAATAACACAGGAAATAATGCATTAGTCTTAGCAAAAGAACTAGAAAAGGTAAAAGGAGCGATGAAATGTGTGTGAAACTAAAAAAAATGAATAGAAGAGAAAGAGAAAATTGCACATAAAATCAATGTTTGGTGAATTGGTGACAAAGTTTCACATAACACAGAATTAAAACAGCTTTTGCGGCTAACTCCAATTTTTTTTGGGTAATATGTCGCAGCTAGCCTAAATTGGTGTCTACATTTAACAACATATCTGACAAGTGGGGCTAGATTTCTATACCGTATACCACAACTATGTAACACTTTTTAAAATGGTTTACCATAATTATTCGACTATTTTTTTCAAAAAATAGAATGACTACCTTAAAAAATTCAATTTTTCTGAAAGTTGAAATATAATTTCGACTCTTTCAAATTAAAAGAGCTCTATGTAGCATGAGAGCCATTTAAACAAGCCATTTGAACGCACCGTAGAAAACATAGACACGCACAAAGAAAATATTGCAGCATCATAATTTGTTATTATCGTATAATTTTGGTATACCATATTAAAAAATACTATACAAATCTGGCCCATTTGTGAAATACTCCCTCCGTTTTTTAATATAATATGTTTTAGGTGTTACACATGTTGTCTACATGCATACTAAAATGAGTAAACATATAAAGTAAAATGTGTCTACATACATTTGTGTGCATGTGAATGTGGACAAAAGCTAAAAAATCTTATATTAAAAAATGGAGGGAGTACATTGTTAAGGGCTAAGACATTTATTTGGGCTAGCTGCAACATATTAGTCCTAACTTAAAAAGGTTAACCGCAAAAGCTGTTTTTATTATGTGTTCCGATTGGTGTTATGTGCAATTTTCTCGAAGAGAAAAATAGAAGAAAAAGGAGAACTTGTCTGTGCAAAATGGTTAGGAGGGTGGTTGTACCCCCAACCCACCAGAGTTCAAACCCTAGGTTTGACATTGGTGTTTCTCATTTAGTCGGAATATTTTTCAGTAGGAGGCGACGTCCCGTCGACAGCGAGTCGCCTGTGGTGAGTGTGTGCATGCATTTGAGCGTCTGTTTCGAAAAAAAGTAAAGTCGAATTAGTCGAAAAAGAAAAAAAAGTAAAGTCGAATTTAGAAGCCTGCGGCGTTCACTGGCAGATTCGCACGCTGCCTGGTGGAGACGGTTTTCTTGCTTGTCGCTGCTTGCCTTTTCTCCGCCGCGCCGCGTGACCCCGCCGGCGAGTGAAATCTTGGGCGGGTTTCGATCCATTCCGTTAGGGCGGCGCCGATGGAGAAGATGAAGGGGTTGCTGAAGCCGCGGGCGACGCCGCAGCAGCAGCTGCGCGAGTGGCAGCGCCGCCTCCGCAACGAGTGCCGTGTCCTCGACCGCCAGATCCGAGGTTCCTCGTCTCCTTCTCTCCCCCTTTTTCCTCTTTCGTCAGGGCGAATTGCGGCCAACTCTTGCCTTGGCGGGCAGAGCCGCGGAGTAATTAATTGGGTTTCTGGGAGGCGTAAGTAAGATGATCGGAACCATAGATGGGATTGGGCCAAACCCTTGTTATTGCATTTTCCGCTGATTCTTTTCTGGTATGGAATCATCTTTTCTTAGTTATTTTGGCTTTGCTTTTGCAGATGTCCAGAGAGAAGAGAAGAATGTGGAGAAAGCCATCAGGGATGCTGCTAAGCGCAACGACATGGGATCCGCAAAGGTGTGCTTATTTTTTAGTATCTTGTTACTTTGTGTACATTCAGCATCATCATCGCACATAATAGAAAATCATAGATTTGTATTGTTGCGTGTACAAACAATTCAGTTCCTTCAGTTGCTTGTTGAATTCTGTTCACAAAAAAAGCAAGTTCGCAGGTTGTGTTGTTCCTAGTTCATTTAGTTCCATGCCCTGCTTTTACTGAAAAACTTTGCTTTAGGTTAGGAACATTGAACCTGGTCGGGGAACGCTTGTGCCAAAATCGAAACCTTAACCTTTCCACACCTCATGAGCATTTATAACCACCACATAGATATTCTTGGTATAAAGCTTCAGACCTAACATGAGTAAATTCTTAGCAAGAAGAAAAGGGAAAAGTCTAACTTCAAATATTACTAGATTCGCAACTTTTACCTTGCTTAGTGTTGTGGGGTTAGCTTTCCCTAAATGGAAGATGCTATGTCCAATCATAGCCCATTCATGGAAATAATGTTAAATAGTAATCAATATGGATAATTTCAGTTTTGGGAAGCATCAATATAGAATTGATACTAGATTTGATTGTTCATTAATGTGCCAGAACTATCTTCTGAAAATGATGACTTCTTGCACTTTTAATTGGTGCATCACCGGAAATAAACGAAAACTGCAGGTGCAAATGAAGTTATCAGTATTGCTCGTTTAAATAGAAAGCAAAATGAGATATATGTATTAGATTTTGTACATAATTATAAATTATTTGTATTAGATAAGCAGCTAAAAATTATCACATTTTTCTTGTTTATTTTTCCGTCTGCCCCTAAACAGTACCATTTTGGAATACTGTAATTACTTGCAAAGTACGCATCGACTAACATAGATTAAACCAAACATATTGAACAAACAAAATTCTGACCCTTAATTGTAGTTAAATTTCATCAAATTTTTGATAAATCTGCTCATAATTCTAGTAAATTATCTAGTAATGTGTTATCAACTAACATTAGCTCCTGCATCCATCGACCAACCGGTGAATTTGGTGGCCTGACACGCTAGAAGAATTCCACTTATATATTCTTCTAGCCTCACTAATACTTGCAGTTCCCCACCGTCCTTGCTCCTTTGGAACCTGCAGTTTCTGGCCATATGGACAATCTCACCACATAGCCAACTCAATAATTAGAACCCCACATTTAGTTACCCAGCTCTCCGTATGTTTTATTCAGTTACTATACTATTATGTTTCGCGTTACAGCACATATAAATCATTGAAGTTTCTACTGTTGAGCTTATCTTGCCAGAATAAAGTGAACAGTTCACTTTATTACTGATGTTATCATTTCAATTTTATGTATCAGGCTCTTGCAAAGGAACTTGTGCAGTCAAGACGTGCTGTTAATCGTCTTTATGAAAACAAGGCTCAACTAAACTCTGTATCAATGCATCTTGGAGAAATTGTTGGTACGATCCTTTTTATGAACATTGGTGTTTGGGCATCTAACCTTTTAGTTATGAGGTATCATTTAGCTTATGGAAGACATGATCATTGTAGTTGTTGGCAATTGCCCTTGGACAAATCATTACAAACTAAAGTTTCTTGTATGCATCACTTGCCTTTGGGCAATCGTAGAGATACTTCTCTTACTGTAGTTAGCGGTTTGGCTGTGATACCCTCTGAACCCCGATCCCGATCGAGCAATCTATACCCTCCGAACACCGATCCCGATCGAGCAATCTAGATCGGGGTTCGCAGTCGATGCCGATCACACAAGGTTCAGTCCAAGCCGTTAATGGTTGCGAACTAAAGAAATCATGAGAACAATGAAAGGAGGGAAGGATGATAGTATGTTTGCCTCTATTGCTGCTCCACCACGCTGTCATCAACATCGCTAGAGCACAACAATCATGCCATTGCTGATGCAGCCTAAGAGCCTTGAGATCTGGAAAATGGTAGCTTAGGTCTGCCTTACCAACTTAAGGCTTATTTGCTTAAAAGAAGAACAAAAACGAACTGTTTGGGCTGGATGGGGCTGATCAGGCCCCTTGTTTTTACTCTTTCTTGGTGGGATCTTCTATCTAGGCAACTATGTTGTATGTGTGGTGTTTTGATCTCATAGCTTTGGTGCTTAATTATTTTTTCTGATTCTTGAACCCCATCTCTGATTTGTGAATCGGAGATGTATACCCCCAGCAAACTCAACTTTTGTACAGCAAATGGCGAATCATGAACCCTTATCGCAAACCAAATGATCTTCAAATCTGGTAACTATGCCATTCGGAGGTTCCATGCCTTTGTAACTGTATAGATCGAAATTTGTATATGCCATTCCAGTGTTTCATGTCTTTGTATATCCCAATAGATGTCTGACTAAGGCAATGACATGCGGGTACCTGTCCACTTTGTGAGCCTCTAACGTTGTAGTTTATGTTATAGCGGAAAAAATCATCATCAAAATATTTTCAACAGCTATTTCAGTAAATTGTAGCACCTTAAAAATATAATTAATTGCTCATCTTATTTGGTTTTGAATGGTGTTTCTTTCAAGGTATACTTGTTAGAATACCCATGAATTATAGGTTGAAACCAGGACCCAGTTTTTGTAGCAAACTGAAAAAGTATTATGGTGTGTATAGTTGTATACATCGTGGTGCTCAATTTGTTTTTTATTTATTTGCAAACTGGTAACTTCTGTTCATGCAATTTTCAGCAACTTCAAGAACAGTAGGTCATCTGTCAAAAAGTGCTGATGTTATGAAGATTGTTAATAATTTGATGAAAGCTCCAGAATTGGCTACCACGATGCAAGAATTTAGCAAAGAGATGACAAAGGTAATTTATCAGTGTGTTAGATACTTAGTCCATATGAAGTAACCACTTCCTTTTGGTTTGCACTGTCATTGTCATTGGCATATCTCTGTTCAATTGTTGTGTGGTGTGAAATTTGCTAACTGTTTATGGTTCTAACTCTAGGCAGGTGTAATGGAAGAGATGATGAATGATGCAGTTGATTCAGCATTGGACTCTGAGGACATGGAAGAGGAAATCGAGGAGGAGGTCGATAAGGTTCTTGCTTCACTAGCAGGAGAGACTGCTTCGCAACTACCAGATGCTGCTAGGACACAGAGAGTTAAGCAAGCTTCAACGAGCAAGGTTCCAGAAGAGGTAGATGCTTCACACTTCCATTTTTGTTTGCATGTCGTTAACGTGTAAACAGTCAGCTACATATGCTTTAGAGAAATGAGCTCTGGCTCAAGAAGCTATTGCCCGGAAATTTTCCTTTTCCTGAGTTAAAGTTGTCCTCTATAGATAGACAACATCCTAACTGTAGTTGCTTAGTACCAAGATCAATGGATTACTAGTACTCCACATTAAATTTTCTAATGGTATTCAACTAAAGTATGCTTTTGTTGTATGAATTTTATATTATCTACTAAGGACACGTGTTTTTGCACTTTGTAGCGACAAGCTGTTGCTGAGGGGGCTGATGACGACGAGGAAGATCTAGAAGAAATCAGGGCGCGGCTTGCTAAAGTGAGGTCGTAAACTATATGCTCCCCTGAACCTTGGAACTGTGGGAATTCACAGCTTACGAGATAACACCCAAACCCTTGTATGCATCGGGTTGATAAAAGCGAATTCTTGCTCACTTAGTTGTGTTTGCACCAGTAATGAGTTGTTGTATAGTAAGCAATGCGACGAGGACGATATATATTGATCTTGACCTGTCAGTCATTTGATACATAATGCAATGGTTCACACAAAAGTTTAATAGTCTGGGAGCTGTGTAAACTCTTTTACAATATGTTACGTGTACAGGAAATACAGAGAGACTGGTATTTCTTCTGTACTTGGACCGTTGGACGGGAGGTTCCTTAGCTGATAAGCTTATAGCTCCAGCCTTGTGTAATAGTAGCAGGCATGTACAGGTCGTAACTCGTAATTATGTGGGTTCCAATCTGATATCTTACAGAAGAGCATAAGCTCTCTGAGATAGTTATATTTCTTGCGCGTCTCTGCATATGTGAGCTTGCAACTGCACCTGGAAGGTAGTCATATTTCTTGGTGACTTCCTAGCACTTCTCTTTTAGCTTCTGGAGATGGAAAGGATTTTCATTGGCCAACTCTTTTTTGTGTTCTAAACTGCATTGGCTTGCAAATGAAATCTAGATTTGGATCCTGTGACCACACTTTGATAGTATGAGGTTTGCATGCATGGGGAAGCACGTGATCATCACCGATGGCTCGGAAAGCCTATCTAGACTGGTCCTTGTGCCGTCTATCGAATGAAGTTTGTGATGATCATCCCTTCTTCGTAGATGGCTGCATAGGCCCTGGTAATGTCCGGGAGTCCATATCCAATTATCCATATCGCACGCGACTCCTGGAGTCGCTCGTATTGTTAATAACCTAGAAGCTTTTTAGATATCATTGAGTGGTACAAGTAGAAAGGAGAATACTCCTAAACACACAACAAATTTCTTATATGGCAGTCGCATTTTCTCCTTCACTCATCAAACATTATGTATCAGTCTTTTGCATGTCTCCCTCCCCACCTCGATCTTTATGAACATCCTCCACCCCTAGCCCCCTTCGATCTTGATGACCATCCTCCACGCCAACCACCTAAACCCTAACCTTTAACTTCAGATGGTCCTTCCTTGACCAACGCGGAAGGCACTACCTTGCTTGGTGGATGAGGATGGAAGTTGAAGACCTCCTTTGTGTTTGTCGACGAGATCGTTGACGCTGAGCTAGCTCTAGTTGTACTCCCCTAATGTTCTCTTCCCTGTTCACTTCATGTAGTTTTATTTTTTCTTTCGATGTGAATTAAGTTGTGCTGGCGTACGAGTTTCTTTGGATTGCAGGATTTTAAAAATATAGGAATAGGAAAAAACACACAATTGAAATGTCAATAGATGTCTTTGGATGGTGCACGGGAAAGAAACACAATTTTTTTTAAAGATTGATGAGAGATAGTAGAGAGATAGAATAAAAGTGCATTGGACTTGTCAAATTAAAAGAAGGTTTGTGCTCATGTTGAGATCGCTATGTAAATGGGGCATATAAATGTACTCCATAAGAATTTGATAGACTCAATACTATGATCCAAAGGCTTACGTAGGAAAAAACTCTTTGAATTGAAATTCTCCAAAATTCCTATCAAAATCTTACAATCCAAAGAGGACAAGTGAAGCTTTGATAACCAGCTCAGCTCACCTTGCATTTCATTTACAAGTGAAGAGGACACGCGGCGATTACCAAATAATTTTAAAAAGTAGGCATGGATGGCGAGGTTTCTAAAGCAGTGGACACCTAGCACTGAAACTGCAGGATGCCTACACGTGGGCGATGCACACCCTTGTGCACGATCCTCCTTCCACTAGCTCTATTTTTCTTTTTCAAAAAAGATTATATGTGTCCATCACCAGAGAAGAAGCCTAAAAAATCTAGCAGCACCACTTTCTCTTCGCTCCACGCCAATAACTTCCAAGTCTTCCCACTATTCGGTCAGTTCACCACCGCTCGCCATGGGATCCACCGGCCAGTCTCGCCTCCTCTTGCTCCTGCTCCTCGCCACCGCCGCCGCCGCCGCGCCGGTGGACAAGACCTTCCTCCGCCTCCCCTCCTCGGCGCGGCCCTCGCCCCCAAGACCCCCCGCTCCGTCGGCGCCGACCTCATCCGCGCCCTCAACCTCCACCCCCGCGACGCCTTCCCCCGCCGCCCCGGCGTCGGTAGCGATGCGGTCCCAGCCGGAACCCTCACGGAGAGGCCGATCCACAAGCGACGCCGACGGGAACACGTCGGTGAGCAACCTCGGGCACCACGCCGGGTACTACCGCCTCGCCAACACCCACGACGCCAGGTGAGCTCGCTCACTCAACCCGCCTCCTCTTCCTCCATACCACGTTTCTCGTCAGGACCCCCTGTCTTGACATCTGCCACTTCCGTCACCGTGTATGTAGGCTGTTCTACTTCTTCTTCGAGTCGAGGCGCCACAAGAAGGAGGACCCCGTGGTGATCTGGCTCACGGGAGGGCCCGGCTGCAGCAGCGAGCTCGCCCTCTTCTACGAGAATGGGCCCTTCCATATAGCGGACAACCTGTCTCTCGTCTGGAACGATTTTGGCTGGGATCAGGTATAATTACACAGACTTGTGTGTGCGGTAGCCACTCTTTTGCGTTATGTGTTTCTTACATTCTCTCTGCTTCGATATTGGCTGCTGCTGTTGCAGGAATCGAATCTTATCTATGTTGATCAGCCAACTGGGACCGGGTTCAGCTACAGCTCCGATTCGCGCGATACCCGCCACAACGAAGCCAGCGTTAGCAACGACCTATATGAGTTCCTGCAGGTAATAGTTGCTTCTACTGAAACAGATTGCACCTGAAGGTATTCCCTCAGTTAGATATGGAGTTGAAATTATTATGACATGCATTCCGAGTAGGTGAACATGTGTGGACTAGTAGGAATATATGCATCATTAATCCTTCCCATTATTAAGGTTGCTTCCTATTGTGTTGACAAGGTTAGACATGCAAGAATTTAGGAAAACTAGAGTGATTAACCTTATTCGTGAGTTACAATGGAGATGCAAAAGTGGCATTTCGTCTTTTCTCATAAGTTCAGCATGCAACTTTGACAGGCTTTTTCAAAGAGCACCCACGGTATGCTGAAAATGATTTCTATATTACCTTGGAGTCATATGCTGGGCACTACATCCCTGCCTTTGCAACTCGCGTCCACAAGGGGAACAAGAATAATGAGGGCATTCACATCAACTTGAAGGTTCTATTATCTCTCTCTAGATTTATTGGTTTACTTTATAAAGGGTCTTGTTGTGTGAATCCCATCTTTCTATTTTTTCAGGGTTTTGCAATTGGTAATGGACTAACAGATCCAGCTATACAGTACAAGGCATACACTGATTATTCGTTGGATATGGGTTTAATCACACAGCCACAGTTTAACAAGATCAATAAAATAGTTCCTGCCTGTGAATTGGCTATCAAGCTTTGTGGTAATTCCTGGACTCCTGGTTTGGTCTACCACTGATAGTCAATTTGGCCTCTTCGACTAGCATACTTATCAACAATATCAATGTTATCTAGAATGTGTTCATCAGCATCTATGCATTCCTATGCCAATTTGTTTTAAAAAGAAAAGAACGTAAGCCCTGCTCAGATACCCCATAACATGTATATATCGAACTCAATTTTACCTTTTGTTTCAGGTACCTCTGGCACTGTATCTTGCTTTGCTGCCTATGTTGTTTGCAATACAATATTCAGTTCCATCAGGTTGATAATCGGGAGTAAAAATGTAGGGTGGAACACAAAAGTTTATTTGGCTCTCACTTTTTTTTTGAAATTGTCTGACTGATCACCTCGCGTTTGCAGTATTATGACATCAGGAAGCCATGTGTGGGGAGCCTATGCTATGATTTCTCAAATTTGGAGAAGTTTCTCAATCAGAAATCTGTCAGAGAGAGCCTAGGAGTTGGAGACATAGAGTTTGTTTCATGCAGCCCGACGGTTTATCAGGCTATGCTCTTAGATTGGATGAGGAACCTTGAAGTTGGAATCCCTGAACTCCTTGAAGACAATATCAAAGTGCTGATTTATGCTGGAGAGTATGATCTCATATGTAACTGGCTAGGTGAGCGCCTTACGAGTTGCAGTAGAGAACTCATGGGAGTCCTATCTACAGTTTACCTATGTTTTGTGTTTGTCGGTTTATACCACATTTTATCTTACTTTACACTGAGAATCATAGTGCAATGTTTTCTCATCTGATGCTTTTGCTTTGCTTCCTTACAATTTTGTTTTGTTTAAGAGAATCATCATTAAGAAATTTAAATGGATTTTAATATGTATCATATAACTTGAATCTTGGCTGGTTCTGCGGTATTAAAATTCTGGTGCAAGCATAATTTAGAAATATGGTGTCACACACTTAAATATGGCAAGGCAGAATTGACCTAGTAGAGGTCATCCATACTTGTCTAATCAGTCGAAGGGATGAAATATAGCTTGTAAGCCCTTCATGTTGTGTTGTACATAACACAAAAAGTAAGACCAGTGGATGAAATAAGACAATATAGGGCTCAAAATATACTCAAATAATGTTTTTCCTGATTCTGGCTTTGTTTGTCCTAATCTGTATACATAATCTATTTGTGATCTGGGCAGGGAACTCGAGATGGGTGAACTCTATGGAATGGTCTGGAAAGAAAGCCTTTGGGTCCTCAGCTGAGAAACCCTTCACAGTTGATGGAAAAGAAGCTGGAGTTCTAAAAAGCCACGGCCCTTTGAGTTTCTTGAAGGTCAGTTCTGAATATGCAAACACAAAAGGGGACTCCCTTACCAACCGTTTTTCTGGAACAAACAATAACCACGTCAACTCTTAAAACATCTGCCTATGTTCACAAATATTCAGTATACAGGGAAAAAATTATGGAAATTATTGAGATCAATTAAGATGTGTAAGCTTTCCTTTGAAATCAATAGTTAATGCAGCTAGGATCATAGATTAAATACCTGCTGTGTATTGTGTCACACTTTCAATTTACATTTGACTTTAAAACTAACTTTTCTTCGCACCATCATTCATCAGGTCCATGATTCAGGCCACATGGTACCTATGGATCAACCGAAGGCGCCTTGGAGATGCTGAAGAGGTGGATTTCAGGGAACCTTTCGGACGCATCTTCAAGCTCTAAGAGGCTCGACTTCGCCATGTAATCTGCACGCAGCGCTAAGAGTGACATTGCGCCGCCTTGAACTAGTGTAATGTATCTAGTGTGAGCATACTTGGATAGATTTTAGGTGATGAGATGCTCATTCATTACCGTACATGTGCTATTTCCATTGTACGGTGTTCGAGGTTGTACGAGCGTGTAATAAAAGCCCTTAGAGGATTGTTTCAGACAAACAAGCGAATGTATCATGAAGGAGTGGCTTGTGACATGTACTCCGTAGATCGTAGATCGTAGACCTAGCTTATGGGTTAAGCTTTTGGTGTCTGGCAACTGGGTTGAGCCCACATGATCATTTGTTTTGTTGTTAATGCACCGGTAGCAACCAGCAACCTGAAATGGCGTGAAATTCCAACTGAAAGGCATGATCAGTTACGGGACTGGACGGCTTGCCGAAGGACTTATCCTGGGCATGGCCGATCATTGCTTAGCCGATCACGTGTTGTTCAGCTACAATCATGACCCTGCCGACGGTGTGTTTTTCTGGGGTGGCTGGGCTATGTTTAGTTTTGCTCTTTCCCAGCCATTTAGCTATAAAGTCTCTTCACACACGAAAAAACATCACACCCTGCATTGAGACGTTCAAGAATTTCATAACTAGATAACCCTTCCTACTTATAGATGAGAGTTGGTGGTTGTCCGCTCACTCCTTTTCCAGCTCACATCTTGACCTTGGCAAGTGCAACAATATAAAACTTTCGAGCATAGCAGCAAAGCTTGTGTATCCTCTGTTGCCTCTACTAAATAAAAGCATCGAAGTGAATTAGTTTGACATATAACTTCAGTCTTGGGTAAACAAACTATGTGTCACATCGTTTTCTTGCTTGAGTAATAGAAGAAGAATCGGGGAGGAGGCAGTCAGAGCTTTGAAATTTCATAGAAGATGAATCAGGGAGGAGGCAGAAGAGCTTTGGAATTTCATGAATAGATTTTCATAGAAGATGAATCAGGGAGAATGCAGTAAGGGCTTTGGATTGGAGCCGGAGCCGGGGAAGTGGTTCACAGGCGCCTCTAGGGTTTATTTGGCCTCTAGAGTTTATTTGGTTTTACTCCCTCTGTTCCACAATGTAGAACACATTGTTCAGGTAGTATATCACAAGCTTGTCCTACCAAAAACGTGGTTACCTACTATATTTGTGAGGGTAAGGTTTGCTAGCCCATGAGTTGGCCAAAATTAATTAAAAAAGCTATGAGTAGTAGAATTGACAAACATGGAAGTGCCAAATAACTGGCAACCATACAACCCAATGACCAGGCTGCAAGGCGTGGGTGGCGGAAAGACCTGGACGTCAAAGAGGAGAATAACTAAAACAACAAACTGAATTTAAACATGGACCAGCAATTGATTTTTTCTATCATCAAACAACTTGCATAGTTCAACTAACTATCAATGTGCCAATTGAAACTACGTCACCAGTCATTACTACACTTCCAGAAATTACAAGCGAAAAAAATATCCATAGCATGTTCTGTATATGCTGCCTAGTGTTTTCATTACAAGTCTGCAGGATTATTCACCTACTGGTTTCATCGTTGCGTAGGTCTGCAGGTAAGTTCATGTAGTGGCGCATGTTGCTCCAGCAATGGAGCAAAATTGTAAACCACAACGAAGAACCTCCTGCCGCTTCTCGTGTTCTGCTTAATCTTCTTTCTTCTCTTTCTTCGGCACAGCGTTTTGGTACATCATTATCTGACTCAAGATTGTACCGTTTGTCACGATGCCGATTGCAGAGCCCATAAGCACTTTCCAGGAGTCAAGGGTCCAAGAAGTACAACAGGGAAAGCAAACACATCAAATAGACAACACAATCATGGTGTACATATGTGTCACTGATTATTGATTACTAATTCCACATTCTTGCGAAAATACTTGAGCTAACATATCTTCCAGATAAACTCAAATTTAACAGGATTTTGAATGGACAGATTAATATGAAAACTCAATGTGTTCGCTAACCAACTAAAGCTGGAATAATCATGTATAACGGGAAACATATTAAAAATAATGTACATGCATTAAATAATAAAACAGCTAGCTCATCAAGAAGAAAATAAAACATCTACATAAAAACAGTCAGAGATGCCCATCAAAATGAAGTAAAATGAGCTCTAAACAGAACCAAAGGATACCACTTAATGGAGTCTTCTCCTGGATGCTGGTAAAAACTCTTACTGCAACAGAAAGGAGCATTAAATAATTAGCCAGCTTTCTACAATTCATATAAGGAGAAATTTAAATTAAACTTAATGAACGAAACAATGTTACCTGCCAAAAGTACTTGGCAAAATAAGAATATGACTGGTTTAAGTCATCAATCATCTTAATTGGAGTATTCAGTATTACAAGTTTTAATGATGCTAATATTGTTTAGTTTCATAGGCAGTAACTTCATGATGATAAAGAATCGCATCTAAAAAAATTTGTGGCTTCAAAACACAATCTTACCAAGGGAACCAGCAAAGTTCATCAAACAAGTCAGGAAGCTCAACTCGCCGGTGCTCTTATTCTGCATAACACCAACAACCATTTTATATCAAACACATCTCTTCACATTAAAGAAAGTTCTCAAACAGTACTAAAAGGGTACAATAAAATGCTAGTCAACAACATAAATGATTTCATTATCCTGCTGATAAAAACTAACTTGCTACAATAAATAGAACTATAGCTTGGTGTAGTACGGCGTACGGTGTAAGTGTAACAGAAAATAAATGACGTACCGTGAAATTTGTCCATATTTGTGGTACTCTAGCACAAAAGAAGATGGCATGTTGTGAAGCCTGCAAAATACAATAGTCCCCAAATCAAAAAGAGAGCTCATAAAAAACTTTTCAAGTGTTATGAAAATAAAATGTCATTTGCTACTTACATAAAGGATTTCAAAGAGACCTGGATCTATTTTTCCAGCCAAAACAGTCGGAGCTAACCCACAATATCTGAACGGAAACTGTTTAGGGAGAAGCATGTGGCACAAATACTGAAATCAGCATAATGTTACTAATTTCGAGTGATTTGTCAAAATTTCCCATCTGTGTTACCAAAAGAAAAATGGTAATATATTCATGGAAAAGAAGGATACATCAAAGCTTTCATCCATGTTTTGCTTCCCATCGGTGGCGAGTAATAGTAAATGATTGCAATCAAGATAATTGCTGCAAGCAAAACATACATTAGTTAAAGATCAGCGAATAGTTTCTATCCAACTTTATCAACAGAACAGATAGCAATGATATTTCAGTACTGTCAACTTATGAAATTAGGTCAAAGACAAACCTTGGATCAACAGAAAAGCTAGCTCTCCATAAGCTGAAAAGGGCAGTCCTTTATGAATACAATATGCCAGAGCAATTGTGTAGCCAATGAGCTCAAGCTCAAAGGATGCAACACTAAGTCCTCTAACACTTCCATGCTTCAAAATCTTAAGTATCTGCAACAGAAAGATTCGTATTCATTGAAGATCACTGAAAGAGAAAGTTATCTATAGAAGGATAAAAAACGATCACAGGAAAAACATTTGCAACTGAATCATGTTACCTTTTATTGCGTTTATACTTTACAGATGCTATTTCAGAAACAGCCAGGTGCAGAACATTCAGTAAGTCATGGATGTGATAACATGATCCTATACGATAATTTTTTTCTACATTTGCAACTGAATAATGTTACCTTTTATTGCTCATACTTCCACAGGCTTTTATATACTGCAATGCTCGTTTATAAGATTGATTAACTTTAAAGTTTTGCAATACAGTGGAGCATATGACGCGCCTACTATATCAGCAGTTTAGCAACATACATTGACCGCTATAAGAACACTTACATAACTAACTTCTCCTACATGATACATAAAACATTGCTTCCTGTAGATTACTATACTGCCTTATCTGAATTCATTGGTTGGTTAAATACGCATAAAGAAAAATCTATCAAGCATGTACTACAAGTCTACAATGAAGTGCAAGAAAGCCCGCAACCCTTTCTACTATTGTGAAAATCCATGCTATGCGTGTAGTGCAAGATCTTCCATTGAATTTCTGCAATACTCATAAACCAAAACTCCATTTTGTCGATTCCTCTTCAATGAATGCTTTTGTCGCTGATCCTTGCCGTTGCAATGGTTGACGACACAAGGTCAATAAAATGGCAAGAATCATGCAAAACCACAACACAAAGTCACAGCAAAACGACAAACAAAATCACGGACATGCCTCCATTTTTTAATTAATTTCCAAAATCGCGCACAACACTACAACACGTAAAAAATAGCAGGCTACCTGTTATGGGAAAGGTGAAGACACAACCGCCTACATGACCTAAACTAGTTATTAATTCATGACACTAGATAGAGGCACCTGCGGGAGCTTGGTGACAGTGGATGTTGCGATGATGAAGTACCCAAGGACCTTTGACAAGAGCGGTAGTAGGGAGTCCATGGAAGGGATCTTATTATCCAGCGATGTTGACAAGATGTAACCTATGTCCATGCCCAAGATTTTCAGGGCTGCCCCATCGGCCGATCTCGTTCCATTGTTCATGTCCAAAGTCTCTAAACTTCCGAAACCTGGCAGCGAGCAGGTTGCTGTCGAAGGTTTTCGCACGCAAGAAGCCATCAAGGATGAAGGTTTCCTTGAAAGTTTTAGGATGGGAGCTGTGGGGGTTGGAGGGCATGGTTTTCTGTGCACTGGGCAAGAATGGAGTGCACTAATGGTGGTGACAGAACAAAGCATGGGGAACCCGGATATCATGTTTGGGATTGAATTTCTAGATTCAAGCAAGGAGCTGAGAAGTGAGAACTGCAAATGCCTCTGAGCACGGAGGCTTTGCATTTCTCATGGGCAAGAATGAAACGCCAAGATCCCATGCCCTACACATAAACAATCACAAGGATCACGCAGCCGCTCAGCAAACAAACAAAGAATTCCGCTGGTGGCTTCTCGATTCCCTGGTTTTACGCACAAACACGCACAGCCAAGCTAGGAGACCAAACAAACAGCCTTTTTATGCAGAATTCCGCACGCCATGCTCACGTAAAGAAGATGAAATCTCCCTCACACCCAACCCCCACCAGACGAGCTCACAGATCAGAACAGGCACACCGAACGCGCATCGTTTGGATTCATACGGCACAACTATCTACGGGTGACAAATGTTGTAATCTCGACAAATCCAGGGAAAGCTACCTAATCAGGCCAGGCGATAAAAGGCAGGAACGAACCTGAGGCAGCTTGACGGTCGTGGAGGCGGCAACGATGCAGTAGCCAGGAGCTTGGAAACGAGCGGGAGGAGACAGTCCTTCTCCGGGATCTTGGCGTCCGCGAGCGCCGAGAGGACGCACCCGAAGTTCATGCCCAGGATCTCCAGCTCCATCGTCCCCAGATCCACCTTCATCGCCAAGCGTATCTTCGATTCCTCAAGTCACTCGCCTCTTCAACTTGCACAGGATTAATGGCGTTCCGACTCCGACGGCGGCAGCTGTTCGCCCACGTCTTCTCCGGCGTCGCTGCTCCGTGTCCCGTGGCCGTGCAGGATAGAGAGCTGGCGTGCAGAGGTGAGGAACGGCGATGGGCTTCTCAATTGGGCTGAAATCACCTACGTCGTGTTTGAGTGGCCCACTTTTCTTGTCCATACTTTGTTTTTCCTTGTAGAACCATCCTTCAATTGGGCTAGATTTGTTTTTTTTTTGAATTTCAATTGGGCTAGATGATTCTTATTGTAGAATCATCCTTCAGTATTTTCCCGTTAAGAGAAAAAGGCACATGAAGAACACCTCAACTATCTTTAGCTCATCCTTACTGGGTGGCTCAATCTAGATTTTGGGATGAGAATTCTGGAATCGACTTATGGTTGAAGTCATCAATATCCACATACGTGCATGAACCCTTCTCAAACGCATAGCGTAATAGTTGTGTATATTTTTTGGGTCTTTTACCATATATGGTTAGTAGTAGCATGATGGAGTATTGTCGTGAGATATATGACATATTTTTACTCTTTTTTGTGTCTACTTTGTGTGGATTTGATGCTTGACTTTGTCTGGCTTAGTGTGTATCACTCTATGCAGATGACCTCGGTTATCCTCCTTTTTTGTGAAACCCATTTTCTTTAATGGTTAAAGGGGAGATAGTTAGAATTGGTTGGACCACTCTTGCTAATCCGGCTCGCCAAACTTTGTGATTTCACACTTCATATGCAATTTGTTGATCGACATTTCACCATTGAAATATGTACGGCGTTGTATTTGAACCCCGTTCAAGATGAAACCGTGGAAACCAATGAGGATTGACGTATTTAATTTTTCTTCATTAGCTTCAACCCCACTGTCGGGAGCAATTGAAAAAGTGGCGTATGTTTTCCGCGAGTTGGATTTTTCTCCGATGAAGTTACGCTGGTTGAATATAAGCAAACACCCCTTATCCTTAGTACTCATGTTTTGGGTCAAGCCATTGTGTTGAGACGTTTTTTTTCCTCCAAGATATCATTATTTCTCTTCTTCAGAAGTTGTGGTCACGGTAGTGGACTAACTTGTTCCAAAATTTTCTTGTTTTTTTGTCCAAGGTTTCCCCATTGATAAATATACAAATGTATAAAGAATTCAGGGCTGAAGGGGGACGAGGATTGGGGATCTCAGAAAGAGGTGCATTGAACAATAATATCCTCCGTCTAATAATCAACTTACTATGTTTTGTAGAATCTGATTGTGCGCCTTTGTAAGGAGAACGTATTGTTTTGCAATGTTGAGGTAGTTTGTCTAATTTGGTTACACCTAGTGGCTATATGTCTCCTCTGAATATATTAAGCTTGTGCATATGCTGAAAACGTAATAATGCATCCCATGAAAGAAATGACAATAATTGAGGGACTAAAATATCCTTTCTTCTAGAGAGGAACTTGGGTTTTGTCAACGGGATAAAGACCCTTCTCGAGTATGCCTAATTTGCACCTTCGGAAATAAAATCTGACTACGCAACACATCTTTGAAGATAGATGGATGTGTTTACAAAGTTTGTAAAGTCAACCTTGTGCCTTTTCTTGGAGAGTCTATATGAAATGCAGTAGACACTGGCCAGATTCCGCAAGATATAGAAGATAACTCTCACGTTCCAAATGGTGCACAAAATATGATTCTCCGTAGAGTGTTCAAAACCCGGTTGCAAATGAAACCGTGGAAATCAGCGACTCAGCGAGGATTGCCTTATTTTCTCTTCATGAGCTCCGACCCCGTCGGCAGAAGTAGTTAAAAAAAGTGACATACAGTTTCCTCTGGTTGGATACAAACCGAGAATGAATGAACACCACTCATCCTTATATACTTTCACGTTTTCTGGGTCAAGCCATTGTCATTATCTCCATATATGGGATCTCTTGTTTTTCTTCCAATATAACTTTCACGTTGTCTTCTCTAGACGTTGTAGTCAAGGCAAAGGAATACTTGTGCCAAACTTCCTTATTGAAATATAGTGTGGAAATATTATTGAATGATCGATAGTGATACTGATATCACATCGTCCGTACCAGCTCCCCAGTTCTTCAAAACTCCTATATATATGCTAATAACATGTGAATATTTAATATCTGGAGAGCTTTTAGCATGACTAAGAATACAATTGTGTCCATGAGACCTTCGTCCATGTCTCACAGCTCATCCACATTGAGAGTGAACTAAGAGGAATTATGGTTAAACTCCTGTACAATAAGCAACGATGTTGGATCTTATCGGCTACTTGGCGTCGACTAATCACCTCGCCATCAGTAGCCACAAAACATGGTTATTAAACTCTTGATAGCTGTAGCTTTCTCAATCAATTTTTCTGTCACGTTGCATCTTCTGTAAGAAGGCACGTCAGTTTTCTCTCTTATAAACAGCATGATGGAGAGGTTTCGTTTGCTCCCAATAAAAGAAAAGGCCGCTGTCTCTACCATGTGTTTGCAACTTGCAGCCTCTCAGATACGTCATGAAGAAGTTCATGTCATTTCAAGAGTCTCCCCGTCTGAAAATTAAAATAACGACGCAGCAGCTGTTGATTTGAAATACACTATGTCTGAACAAATAGTGGCAGCAGCGTACAATTTGGACCAACCCTTCAGTTGCGATGTAAGACTCGTCCTTGCAGCAGATTGTCAAGTTCACAAGCAATTTACCTTTGCAAAGTCTATATCGGTAGCTTACAGCAGAGACAAATATGGCCATAACTCTCGGAGAACCTCCATTTTGAGGATGTACATTATCATGTTATTGCTATGACAAAAACGTGCAGCTGGAAACATAGCCCCACCCCCACGGAAGACTGGCAAAGAAAAGAAAAAAAAAACCCTCTATGTATACAGACTACTTTACGATATGGAACCGCAGGCACGGGTATTCAACTATGAAAATACACCAGGTGCGCAGCCAGTTTTATTTACATATGTATATGGTCTATATGAACACCGCCTCTGCACAGTGGGCAGGAAGCATTCCTTTGAAGCCAGTTGTCGATGCATCGCACGTGGAAAATGTGCTCGCACTGAGGCAAGGCTCTCACAAATTGCCGCGATCCAAAGTCCTGGTTAGTAGTTTAGCACATCGTCAGTACAAGAAAATATGTTGTGGCTGCTATTTAATGTGAGACAGCATGTCAAGACCACACTAACCTGAAGGCACACTGAGCAGCAGCTCCTGTTGGTATCCTCATCAGCATTGGTTGCAGAGCTGAACTCGACCGCTGGGATCTTGCTGATCAGATCTCTTGACATGCCACCCGTATTGCCAGTTTCAAAAAGGTCATTGTTGTCGATGAATGGAGTACTCAGTAAACTCATCTGCGTTACACGAAACACTGAATCAGATCTAGCATGCAACCCCCATTGTAATCACATAAAACCTTGCGAAGTTGCAATCAACAACGAATGCAATTATGGTTGTTGTGCCTAGAAGTTAATGCTTCTGGCACTATCTGGTCCTATAAAAGCAGATATATAGAGTCTGTACACTGAAGGAAGCACTCTATGGTCCTAAAAAACAGATAGCGTGAATTGATCAACTCGCAAGTTAAATCTTGCCTTATGGGTAATCTATTTAAGAATGCAAGTCACTATCAAGATTTTCTTCTTAATTTAATATTGTATCACACTTATGTCAAGTATGTACACTTGTGCTAATACCTCTTTCATGCACTATATATTCTGTGCATTGGTTACTTGTAAACTGTAAGGTTAATTGTACAGTACATCTTTTCCACGCTGTAGTCACATGTTCAAACGATTAAAATTCTGCTATATCAGATAATAGGCGAAAGCAGGATTGTTTATTTGTTTATCTAAAGGACTTCATATTTTATTAGATGCCACAGCAAAGAAAATTCAAAGGTTTGATCTCTCTGGCGCCAAAATCCAGTTGCAGGAAAATGGGGCAACATTATTCTCCATGTTACCATTTTAATGCTAAGACTCTGCTACATCACAAATGGTAAGGTTTGAAATTGTATAACTTATATCAAAAGAATACTGGATTTGTTTTCCTAGAAATCCACAGTTACTGGGGTATCCTACCATTTTAGCCATGAGAGGGCAAAAGGAATCGTACTACAAATCATTATAAATATGCAGCTACCTAAAATGAAGAGCTATATACCTGGCTTTGCACTGCACGCTGCAGTGCTGGACTGACCTTCTCCCAAACAATTCGTCCACTGAAGAGGCTAGAGATGATGTCAAGCTGAAAGAACCAACACAGAACATCATCAGAACAAGTAGAACCTAACTTTGCTTACGAATTCCTGCTTCACCTACTCACATAAAAATGGAGAGAATAGTGCAACAACTAATGAGATCTGACATCATTCTTTGAGATAATATTTACTTCTAGCATATGTTTCCATTGTTTTCTAGTTTCTCTTCAACTGAATGAGCTCCAAACTAAATCAGCCATAATATCAAATTTCCACATCTTTCTACGACGCACATCTCATGCTTACGCCAGTCGATATCATAGTGAGGTATGTCCTCGGGTAGGTACATGAAAATGATCTATCACCTTTCTTGATACAAAAAAAAGAGCCCACTAGATTACTTTGTACTCGTACTCACCACAAAGAGGATGCTGTATTTTCCTGATTCACTGGATCTCCAAATTTCAATGCACGACTCAACAGCCTCAATAGAGAAGACTGCGCCGGAGACTGCTCCCACGCCGGCTCCCCGTAGCATGCCGCTTTCGGTGGACATCCCCATGCAGGCACCGATGAAGATCCCAACAAATGAACCCACTGTATTCAACATAAAAGAAGAAAAAACTTGCAGTGAGGAAAACTTTCAGGTACAAAGTGTACTACCAACTTTTCACAAAATGAGTTACTCATGGAACAATTTGCAATACACAATGAATTAAAATTAACAAGCAGGACCGAGACAGAGAACCTAAACAGAGGGCAAAGATCAACTCTGGAGCCATTAAATCTGTAAAAAAATATTAAAAAGCGGGAGCTTTTAAGATAAGCTTAGCGCGTCTCGTGACGAAAGCGGCAAAGAAGCTCAAAAAATTCAGCCTACAAGATTGAATTGTTCCCAACTGGAGCAAATAAAGAACCCAGCACAACGTAAACCCCGGAATACCAGCAGAACAGGGAAATGAGCAATCAATCCCCTAATTAACAACCGATGTATCGACAGAGTCTCCCCGGGAGCAAGAATTGGCGCAGGCAGGGAACCCAAAATCGCACCACGAAGGCCCCTTAATCTTGATGGGCAGCCCAGAGTAAACAATTCGTAATCGCAAACGTATCAGAGCCGTGGGCGCGGCAAGAACTGACAGGAAGGAAGGAAGGAAGCAAGGCCTCTGCACGCACGTACCGACGGCGAAGACGCAGGTGAGCAGCGCGCCGAGCGCCCACCCGGCCGCCGACCCGGCCGCGGCGCCGCACCTCCCGCAGGCTCTCCACGCCGCATCGAAGCGGCAGCGTGTGCTGGAAGAAGAAGCGGCCGCGCCGGAGAAGGACGAGGAAGAAGAAGAAGGCGCCCAATGATCCATCAATCAAGGCCGGGCAGAGGATCCAAGAAACCTGGCGAGCATGCTACGAGAATGGTGCGCGCACGGGGGTGGCGTATATATAGCCGGGGGTGGAGAGGAGGAGAGTGAAATCTTGAGGGGCAAGGAGGAGGAGTCCTGGGGCGAGACGAGACGAGACGACGGAGGGGATGGGATAGGGAGGAGGAGGGCCATGGGAGGGAGGAGAGGGGAGAGCTTTTAATGCGGAGCAGGGGAAAAACCGTCGCTCGTTCCTTGATGAAGCGTGCGATCCGTGAAGAATGGGCTTGGGTTCGGTCGTGTTCTGGTCAGGGTTAGGGCTGCGGCACGCTGCCTGCCTGTCTCATTCTTCGGTACATACAACCTCGGGTAAGTTCAAGTAAAAAAATAAAATAAAAAAATCAAATTTAAACACTGGTTTGTAGAGGGTTTTTTTTGCGGACGCTCACATACACGCATACACTCACCCATATTAACGCACACACGCATACCCTACCCCTATGAGCACCTCCGAAAGACTGAGCCAGCGGTTGGGTCTTGAGATTGACGAAGTCATCACAGACGTCTCGCTGTCGACGGGAACATCGCCTCTCACTGAAGAATATTCCAACTAAATGAGAAACATCAGAGTCAAAACCTAGGGTTTAAACTCTGATGGGCTGGGGGTACAACCACCCTCCTAACCATCTTGCCACATGTAAGTTCTTCTGATTTGTAGAGGTCCACTGTCACATCCCAAATTTGTAAACTAAGAAAAACTTAGTTTTACCAGACCCAAAATTCAGAACCAACAAAAACTTTTTGAAATGTTTCATAGATGATAGTGTTTTCCTTCCCATTGCTATGTGTGACCTTGTGTGACTTGATGTTTATGATTGTTTGACTAGTAAATATCAACCCAAGAACCTAACCTAAGTAAAGACATATTAATCTTGGTGATCATGTTATGACAAGAATAGATTCCATATATCTTTACCATTCTTATTTTGACCAAAGTTCATTTCAATGATGCTTGGTTTTGGCAACAACCAAAACATCCATTATTGAGAAGGTAAAAGTGATTTCCAAAATTATGTGTTCCCAAAAATATGGAGATCTATATGTTATCTCCTATCTATATTTCAATCTTGATATTTTGCATGTGTATGCAACTCCCATTTTATACACTCTTATTTCCACTCCCTTTTAAAATAACACTAGTGGGAAATATATTACCCCACATATTTCTCTTTATCAAATCTTTTGAAAACTATTAAGTTATGAGTTGAGATATTCTTTAAAACATCATCTTGTCATAATTGAGTGTGATCATCTCTACAAGATAGTATTGTTAATTATGGAAATGGTGGTATGATTTATTCTTGTGGTTTGAATTGTGTGGTCTTGATTGTGTTGTTGATATTATTGTGTTGTTTATATTGTTGTGTTATTGATATTGTGTGTTTGTTGCTTGTGAGGGTAATTCCTCAGTTGTGCTTAATACTAAAATAAAACAAAGAGCTAAAACAAGAAAAATCATGTGACAAGTGACAAACATAATTCCCCAAGTGAGAAATTAAGTTTCTTTCATACAAAAATCCAGAGGAGAAATAATTAATCACTCTCCATTTATTCCTACAACTTTTCCCTCCCTAATTCTCTATTTCCTTCAAACAAATATTTTCTCTCTGAAAATATAAACTATTTGAAGTTACCATATTTGTCAAAGAAGTTCCAAGATGCTCAAAACAATATCTCTCACTTGATTTAAAAATATTAAAGGAGTTACAAATTTATTTTAGCAAAAATGCCTTATTTAAACCCTATGAACAAAAGTTGTTCAAAACATTTTATTTTCAAACACCAATTTTTGAGGAGCTTCTACAAGTATTGGGGAAGCTACCTGATTTTTCTCACAATTTTATAAAATGTTTAAGTGTCCCAAATAATTCAAAAACTAGTGCTGTTATTTATTCCAGAACTGAAAAGGACTAAATTGTAAGTGGGAAAAGAAGTCCAAGGGGGTTTTCAGAAAAACATCATCCTCTTCCTGTAGCAGCAGTGGCGCAGCGTCGCCGTGTCGTCGTCCTGCGCTGCTCGCCGCCCGGACCCCCCCTCCTCTCCGTTGCCCTGCGAGTAGAAGAAAGAGCCCCCCCCCCCCCCCCCGAAGACGCTCTGCTCTCCTCACTCGCCCTCCTGCTCTCTCCCTCTCTCTCTTTTCTTCCTCAACCCGAAACCCTAGCCACAGGTAGCCGAGCTCGCCGTCGCGCCTCGCCGGCGATTGAAGCTTCCCCGGCCAAATCCAAGCGCACCAGGAGGTTCACCGCGTCGCCCTCTCCGTCCTAGTCCAAGGAATCAAGCTGGGAAGCTGCAGATCGAGCGGGCCGTCTGCATCTTCTTCATTCCCGGCCGGCGCTTGTCGAGCAAGCTCGCGGGTGCCACGGACCTCCGTTCTCCGCCATTCCTGCACCCTCGAGTTCCCCTTGCTCTGCTCCTTCTCATGAACCTCTACGTTTCCTTTTAGGTCCACCGGAGCCGCCGCGCCGTCGTCACCGTCTTCCCTGTCGTGCCTCGCCGTCTCTGCGTGTCGAGGAAGACAAAGATGACCGCGTACCCCTTCGCCAGCGCAGTGGGCCGGCCCAGCTCCGGTCGGCTCAGATCCGGGCTGGATTTAGCCCATTTTTTTTTAGTAGATCTAATGTCTATTTTAGTTTCCTGTGATAATTGCAGTGTAGCTTTAATTTGTTTGTGGTAGATCTATACGTGCAAATATTGTGAGATAAATTTTTTAGTGTTCCTGTGAGTTTTCCTAAACATGCAGCACTGGCTGTTTGCAAAATAATTATTTTATGTGTCTTCTAGGTTTAAACTTGTAAAAAGTATCTATTTCACTAAATATTTAATATCTAGAGTTTTATAGATCCAAAAATTGCAAACTAAAATTCTCTGGATAGGTTGAGATGCTACCTTTCCAGATCTGTTGGTCTTATATGCAAATGAAGTCTAAAACAAAAGTTCTATTCTTTTTAATAAAACACATCAGTAGCTCTTTGGTGATTTTTGTAGATTTTTAGGAGATAAATTTTGGAGTAAATCCAATTGGCTTTTCTTCTATATGTGTAGGAGAACATCTCCCTAAATTGGTTTGAATTTAGGAGTCATTGATTGACTGTGGTGCTAATTATAAGGTTTAGGCATTTTCTGCCTATTTTTATTAGGACTTTATTAGTTGTTGTGTTATAACTTTATTATTACAAATGTGTTTCCTAGCATGTGTGTGGTGGTAATCCACTGTTATGACATGTTTCCTTGTTTTACTAGCATGTTAGGGGAACTACTTGTTAGTCATGTATTTGTTAGAGTTTTATTCCCTATATAGTCTTCTCCTAGTGATTAGAAATTACTATGCTTGTTTGTTTTGAAGTTAGATTATTTTGTGTGATTAGTATGTGGCCTTGCTTCTTAAACTTGGTTATCTTTAAGTTAAATTACCAAAATTATTTGGTGACTTAACTTTTGTCTGAAGTATTTCCTGTTTAGAGAAAATGGTTGTTAATTACCTCTAGTTGAAGGTGTCTTTGTGCCCTCTTGTTATAGCATGCTTGTGGTATTATACTCCTGATTAGTATAATGCCCTTGCAAATGTAGATCTTAGTTGTGGCTTGAGTGATTAGTTTGATACTTGTGGTTTGTTCCTTGTTTGTATACCACTTGTGGTTTGGTTGCTTATCGAGTGTTGTTTTATTTTCATGTTTGC
Organism: Poa pratensis; assembly: GCA_947311845.1. Classification (NCBI taxonomy): domain Eukaryota; kingdom Viridiplantae; phylum Streptophyta; class Magnoliopsida; order Poales; family Poaceae; genus Poa; species Poa pratensis. Next base: position 106,736,902 of record CAMZMU010000107.1, on the reverse strand, counting down.
GACGCTAGAATTAAACGCTACCGGAGTGGTATTTCGAGAGGATTTATGGAAGAAGAGTCGGAGTTTATTTCTCTGATCAGTGAGGAAAGTCCAGGGACATCATGCTGAAATCAGGCAAGCTATCCTCTGAGCTTGCATTTATATACATCTAATTTGGTTCACATGTTTTACTTATAAAGAGCATAAGTGATTTATGTGGTGTTTGCCACTAAAGCTATGATTTTGAAAACCCTTTTCAAAATATAAGTATATTATTTTGACACCCTATATGGAGATATTAGATGGAAATTCTTTTTCAAACTATAGGATGGGAAAAATATTGTTTACTCAAAACTCCTTTGAAAATACTCGTGTGGTTGTGGAATACCGAGATGTCGGTGTGGAAATGGAGAAATGGTGAATGGTGATGTTTATGAAAAATGCACATTGTGTCTTTGTACTATGACGACCAACCGATAACCTGTGCGACCACATTTACCCACATATGGGAAAGGGCGTAGTCATATAGTTTGCTCATATTAGTACTGGATGCCTCAACAACGGGGATGACCCCGTTCCATGAGGGGATGGTCTGAGGACCTACCCCCTGACCTGGGTCCTCTTAAGTGAAGTCTGCCAACAGGGTTGGTATGAGTGTATTGGAGAAAGAGGATTGAAGGTTCCACCATAAATCGCCGGGCAGAACTACGAGTCCTCACACTTAGATTCCGACGGGCTGGGTTAAGTGTTGATGGAAGTTTCGTAGCGGTAGGGTCCTATACTAGCATGAGCAAAGGACAGGCTATGGTCGGTGACTCAACTTCGCATACACCTTGTATGGCGGGACGTGGCTGACACGATGAGTTACCGGATGGGTGTGGGAAAAGCGTGCTACCTCTGCAGAGGGTAAAACTATTCGAATAGCCGAGTCCTCGGATATGGACAGTTGGGAGGCTGTCCTCTGACCATGTGCAAGTTTTGCAAAGTTTTGAGATTTGAAAAAAAATGGAGATGTGTTGTATCTGCAACTCTACCGACGGGCTGGTATGAGGTTGCTGGAGAATGATTTGACCATGACGGGCTATGGTCGAGAAGTGAAGAGTTTTGTGATTTGAAAGTGGAAAATGTTTTAGGCAACTATACCAAAGGGCTGGTATGAGGTTGTTGGGATAAGACCATGAAGGGTTATGGTCGAAAAAGGAGGAGTTTTGGAGAAATAAACAAATGGTGATTTTCCGGGAAAATGTTTATTAAAGAGACTTCTTACCTTTTTCAACAAGATGTATTTCGGGAAAAAGTTTTAAAAGCGACTTCTTACAAAAACTGATTTATGGGAAAAGTTCTAAAGCCTTCTTTCCTTTTCAATAAAGTATAGAATTTCAAAACAAAGTTTATTAAACAAAAGTCCATCCTCTCTTTTCAAAAGGATGGAGTTTTCAAACAAAGAAGTTTTATTTAAACAATAAAAATAGTAGTGCATGCTCATTCCGGGGGTAGTTTGCGAGTACATTCAAATGTACTCATATTGGTTTCGTCCCTGGCTATTGTCTTAGCCAGATTTGAAGAGGAGCAGTTTGAAGAGAAAAGGGTTCATGACGTCAATGCGAACTAGGGCGCTTCCCAGTCAGCTGCCTGTAGGGTTGGCAAATGACTTGGGCTCCACGTTGTTTGGTGATTTCCGCTGCAAGTACCTGATGAAGTTATGGCTTCAATCAAGTAAGTAATTTTATTCGGTATTTATGGGTGTTCTGTGATGCCAATTCGAGTTATGTGCAACAACAGACTGATCATGGGATTGTTGCAGGAAACATAACGAGTATCTCGGATAGTTAATCCGGGGTCCTCACAGACTTGGTATCAGAGCCATCCTGACTGTAACAGACCTTAGTTAGCATGGACGTTAGTTAGGAAAGAAATATTTTGTTAAAAATATATTGTTACCAAAAACATATTTTTATCTAAGGAAGTCCAAAAATAACTTCCACTCTTCTCACCTTCTCAAATATTTCCGAGTCTCATCCCTCTATTTTAAGATTTTCCAAGGATTTCTCTATCCCTCTTACCTGTTCAAAATACTTGACGATGAACCCAAGTGAGACCTAATTAGCTAGCACCACAAGAAGAAGTTTCCATCCCAAATACTGACATTCAACATCAAGGTGATGATCGCAAATACCAATATCGTCGATATCAACAAAGCAAGAGACCTTCGAAGACCTCAACTCAACAGCAACAATTCTACTCCTTTGTGACCTTGACAACTCAAGTATTCCAGCTGAAGACTAAGGCGAAAACTATTTTTGGAAAGAAATATATTACTACCTAAATTATTTGTATCTAAGGAAGCCTAAGTATAACTTCCATTCTTTTCAACTTCTCGAATTATTCTAACCTTGTCCTCGTTTAAAGGTTTATCAAAAGTTTCCATCTGTTGTCTTACCTCCATTCAAACTTACATACTTGACGATATCCCAAACCAGACCCATAGGATCGATAGGATAAGCTCGTTTTACTTGAGCAACCCCATCTTCCACGGTATTAAACGTCTGTTGGTGCTAAAAGTGCCTTGATTGATCTTTGCTTGTGTGTTGCATTTATTATGTGTTGTTTTCCTTGGTGTTTCACAAAACCGCCTTGTCGGGAACCCAAAGTAACCACACTGTTGTCTGTTGCTTTAATTTTGACTGTTTGCAAAAACCTTTTTGCCTTGTTGGCCATAGATGTACTTTTTGTATCCTTTCAAGAGTCCGACTTGGAAAACCCTTCAGAAAATTTTCTCTTAGTAAGAGGAGCAAGGTATGGAATACTCGCTACCCCAAGACTCTGCGACCTTCTGCAAGACTGATAGCGGTCTTCATTCGTCGTTTTGTACAACCACATCAAGCCATCGAGAAAGATGAAGATTCAAGACCCGACGGTAGATGACACTGGTCGTATCCCGTCGGACTAACAAAACAATATGAAAAACTAACATAACTAACATAATTTATCTAACTTTAAATCTCTCATCTAACCAAATTTTGCAAAGATACTAACTGCTTTTTCTAGACCAAGGGAATAAGTGCCATAGGACGACTCAAAACTAGTTGGTACAAAGGAGACTTTAGGAGGATATAAGAGTGTTGGACTATAAGATTATTAGTCAAAAGGATCCCTTAAGAATCTAGTTGATGAGATCAAACTTTGGTGGATAAGGTTGGTAATATCAAAAATTTGGGGTTTAGAATAAAAGTGAAAGCTTGGAGTGGATCGATAAATCAATTGGGTTTGGACAGATGATATATTTAATTAATACTCTGGGGCTAACCAGTTGTGGTCCCCAACCATTGGTGGTTATCTGGAGCTAGAAGACGTGACCCTTGATTTAAGGTTTAAATAAAGGTGAAAGTTATTGGATTTTTAGGAAGCACTTGCTGATAAAATGATGTTTGGATTGGTTAGAAGCAAGTAAATTAAGAAGAATACTCCGGTGTTGGAATGTTTAGGGTGATTCTTAGAGCAAGTGACCTTGTACTAAATTCTTATGGAATTATAGGAAGTGGTCAAAGATGAGTTAGCAAATGAGTAGATCGTTGTATGCAAGAAATAATTGGTGGAGATAAGTGAATGTTTATCGGATTCGAGGAATCAATATGACGTGGTCTAGTAGCAAGACATTCTAGGTGACAGTAGTTTCAGAGCTTGTCACGCTCTGTTTGGATTATTCTTAGAAAGATCTTTTATCTTTGATTAAGAGATCAAGGCCCAAAAGTTGTGGAGATAAAATCTGAATTTGGTTAGAAAGTGGGTCAATTCTTGATGGTATGATCACATGTTTGTTGGATGCTTTATTTAGCTTTATGATATGATCGTGAGAAAATGGCAACCTGAAGGAGTAAGATAATATGAGATATGCTTATCTGGGGAGAAAAATCAATCAAGAAATAATTGGTGGATCACTACGATTTTTGTGATAGGATGTAATGGGAGACTATGCATGAAAGGTTTGATGGGTATCAGATAGATTGAAATATGTTATGATAAAGAGTTTATGCCAAGGAAGATAATGGTGGATTAATAACTTTAGCTTGGGCAAAAGCCATGATTCAATTAACTAGTTGATAGTAGTGGCCTTACCAGAGATGTTGGAATGGTATTTTGAAGACTCAAGAATTAGAGGCCTATGTAAAGTTTGATATTCTGAGTATAGCACCCAACTCGCTTGAAAACTAACTTAAGCCCCTCAACCAGAAAGTTTTCCCGAAAACCCTAACTATTCTGGTGAAGTCTAACTTACTTGTGAAGACCCCTGCGAAGCTTCGTGAAGACCATACCCAAAGGAGTCTTTCAGGACCAGCCTTTTTTTTCCGCCAAGCCGAAGGAAGAACAGCGTGAGGAAGATCTACCGGAAGTCACTAAGAAGAATCAAACGATGGGAGCACCTGCTATGGACGACACCAACCACCAAGCAAGCTGAGATTCAAATAGAAGTTTTTATTATCCTTTTTCTAACTAGAAATCGGAGAGAGTCAAGTACCTAAGCTTGACGCACCCTGAGAACAACGCGTCCCCATCTGTGACCCTCGTAAGGAGAAAATATCTGGAAGTGATATCTGCACCAACCCCAAGCACCAAGGCGCGACACCCAAGACGAAGATCGTCAAGCTACCTCAGAAGAACAATGCCTCCAAGTCAACTCCAGCCGCAACCTTCAGGATGACCGTTCAAAACCCCTTTTTAAGGGGGGAAGACCTGCAATAGGTATACAAGAACGTAGTAATAATTAGCTCCTTGCGCTTCAACCTTATAGTATCTGGAAACAGCCAACCACGACTATCCATCATAGTCGATCGTTAAGTCAACCCCATCCTCGAGGATCTGAACTCAGCACAGAAGATCATCGACAAATAAAGCCTCGCAACATCAATTTGTCAAGATCTCACATGGCGACCTTACTGAAGAAGCAACAACCTCGGAAGTATAGTCAACCCAAAAACCCGTGCCCTCGTACTCCCCTGTTACCACCGGGCAAATCTCGAGGACGAGATTTATTTTTAAGGGGGGAAGAGCTGTCACATCCCAAAATTGTAAACTAAGAAAAACTTAGTTTTACCAGACCCAAAATTCAGAACCAACAAAAACTTTTTGAAATGTTTCATAGATGATAGTGCTTTCCTTCCCATTGCTATGTGTGACCTTGTGTGACTTGATGTTTATGATTGTTTGACTAGTAAATATCAACCCAAGAACCTAACCTAAGTAAAGACATATTAATCTTGGTGATCATGTTATGACAAGAATAGATTCCATATATCTTTACCATTCTTATTTTGACCAAAGTTCATTTCAATGATGCTTGGTTTTGGCAACAACCAAAACATCCATTATTGAGAAGGTAAAAGTGATTTCCAAAATTATCTGTTCCCAAAAATATGGAGATCTATATGTTATCTCCTATCTATATTTCAACCTTGATATTTTGCATGTGTATGCAACTCCCATTTTATACACTCTTATTTCCACTCCCTTTTAAAATAACACTAGTGGGAAATATATTACCCCACATATTTCTCTTTATCAAATCTTTTGAAAACTATTAAGTTATGAGTTGAGATATTCTTTAAAACATCATCTTGTCATAATTGAGTGTGATCATCTCTACAAGATAGTATTGTTAATTATGGAAATGGTGGTATGATTTATTCTTGTGGTTTGAATTGTGTGGTCTTGATTGTGTTGTTGATATTATTGTGTTGTTTATATTGTTGTGTTATTGATATTGTGTGTTTGTTGCTTGTGAGGATAATTCCTCAGTTGTGCTTAATACTAAAATAAAACAAAGAGCTAAAACAAGAAAAATCATGTGACAAGTGACAAACATAATTCCCCAAGTGAGAAATTAAGTTTCTTTCATACAAAAATCCAGAGGAGAAATAATTAATCACTCTTCATTTATTCCTACAACTTTTCCCTCCCTAATTCTCTATTTTCTTCAAACAAATATTTTCTCTATGAAAATATAAACTATTTGAAGTTACCATATTTGTCAAAGAAGTTCCAAGATGCTCAAAACAATATCTCTCACTTGATTTAAAAATATTAAAGGAGTAACAAATTTATTTTAGCAAAAATGCCTTATTTAAACCCTATGAACAAAAGTTGTTCAAAACATTTTATTTTCAAACACCAATTTTTGAGGAGCTTCTACAAGTATTGGGGAAGCTACCTGATTTTTCTCACAATTTTCTAAAATGTTTAAGTATCCCAAATAATTCAAAAACTAGTGCTGTTATTTATTCCAGAACTGAAAAGGACTAAATTGTAAGTGGGAAACGAAGTCCAAGGGGGTTTTCAGAAAAACATCATCCTCTTCCTGTAGCAGCAGTGGCGCAGCATCGCCGTGTCTTCGTCCTGCGCTGCTCGCCGCCCGGACCCCCCCCCCCCCCTCCTCTCCGTTGCCCTGCGAGTAGAAGAAAGAGGCCCCCCCGAAGACGCTCTGCTCTCCTCACTCGCCCTCCTGCTCTCTCCCTCTCTCTCTTTTCTTCCTCAACCCGACACCCTAGCCGCAGGTGGCCGAGCTCGCCGTCGCGCCTCGCCGGCGATTGAAGCTTCCCCGGCCAAATCCAAGCGCACCAGGAGGTTCACCGCGTCGCCCTCTCCGTCCTAGTCCAAGGAATCAAGCTGGGAAGCTGCAGATCGAGCGGGCCGTCTGCATCTTCTTCATTCCCGGCCGCCGCTTGTCGAGCAAGCTCGCGGGTGCCACGGACCTCCGTTCTCCGCCATTCCTGCACCCTCGAGTTCCCCTTGCTCTGCTCCTTCTCATGAACCTCTCCGTTTCCTTTTAGGTCCACCGGAGCCGCCGCGCCGTCGTCACCGTCTTCCCTGCCGTGCCTCGCCGTCTCTGCGTGTCGAGGAAGATGAAGACGACCGCGTACCCCTTCGCTAGCGCAGTGGGTCGGCCCAGCTCCGGTCGGATCAGATCCGGGCTGGATTTAGCTCATTTCGTTTTTTTAGTAGATCTAATGTCTATTTTAGTTTCCTGTGATAATTGCAGTGTAGCTTTAATTTGTTTGTGGTAGATCTATACGTGCAAATATTGTGAGATAAATTTTGTAGTGTTCCTGTGAGTTTTCCTAAACATGCAGCACTGGCTGTTTGCAAAATAATTATTTTATGTGCCTTCTAGGTTTAAACTTGTAAAAAGTATCTATTTCACTAAATATTTAATATCTAGAGTTTTATAGATCCAAAAATTGCAAACTAAAATTCTATGGATAGGTTGAGATGCTACCTTTCCAGATCTGTTGGTCTTATATGCAAATGAAGTCTAAAACAAAAGTTCTATTCTTTTTAATAAAACACATCAGTAGCTCTTTGGTGATTTTTGTAGATTTTTAGGAGATGAATTTTGGAGTAAATCCAATTGGCTTGTCTTCTATATGTGTAGGAGAACATATCCCTAAATTGGTTTGAATTTAGGAGTCATTGATTGACTGTGGTGCTAATTATAAGGTTTAGGCATTTTCTGCCTATTTTTATTAGGACTTTATTAGTTGTTGTGTTATAACTTTATTATTACAAATGTGTTTCCTAGCATGTGTGTGGTGGTAATCCACTGTTATGACATGTTTCCTTGTTTTACTAGCATGTTAGGGGAACTACTTGTTAGTCATGTATTTGTTAGAGTTTTATTCCCTATATAGTCTTCTCCTAGTGATTAGAAATTACTATGCTTGTTTGTTTTGAAGTTAGATTATTTTGTGTGATTAGTATGTGGCCTTGCTTGTTAAACTTGGTTATCTTTAAGTTAAATTACCAAAATTATTTGGTGACTTAACTTTTGTCTGAAGTATTTCCTGTTTAGATAAAATGGTTGTTAATTACCTCTAGTTGAAGGTGTCTTTGTGCCCTCTTGTTATAGCATGATTGTGGTATTATACTCCTGATTAGTATAATGCCCTTGCAAATGTAGATCTTAGTTGTGGCTTGAGTGATTAGTTTGATACTTGTGGTTTGTTCCTTGTTTGTATACCACTTGTGGTTTGGTTGCTTATCGAGTGTTGTTTTATTTTCATGTTTGCGACGCTAGAATTAAACGCTACCGGAGTGGTATTTCGAGAGGATTTATGGAAGAAGAGTCGGAGTTTATTTCTCTGATCAGTGAGGAAAGTCCAGGGACATCATGCTGAAATCAGGCAAGCTATCCTCTGAGCTTGCATTTATATACATCTAATTTGGTTCACATGTTTTACTTATAAAGAGCATAAGTGATTTATGTGGCGTTTGCCACTAAAGCTATGATTTTGAAAACCCTTTTCCAAAATATAAGTATATTATTTTGACACCATATATGGAGATATTAGATGGAAATTCTTTTTCAAACTATAGGATTGGAAAAATATTGTTTACTCAAAACTCCTTTGAAAATACTCGTGTGGTTGTGGAATACCGAGATGTCGGTGTGGAAATGGAGAAATGGTGAATGGTGATGTTTATGAAAAATGCACATTGTGTCTTTGTACTATGACGACCAGCCGATAACCTGTGCGACCACATTTACCCACATATGGGAAATGGCGTAGTCATATAGTTTGCTCATATTAGTACTGGATGCCTCAACAACGGGGATGACCCCGTTCCATGAGGGGATGGTCTGAGGACCTACCCCCTGACCTGGGTCCTCTTAAGTGAAGTCTGCCAACAGGGTTGGTATGAGTGTATTGGAGAAAGAGGATTGAAGGTTCCACCATAAATCGCCGGGCAGAACTACGAGTCCTCACACTTAGATTCCGACGGGTTGGGTTAAGTGTTGATGGAATGTTTCGTAGCGGTAGGGTCCTATACTAGCATGAGCAAAGGACAGGCTATGGTCAGTGACTCAACTTCGCATACACCTTGTATGGCGGGACGTGGCTGACATGATGAGTTACCGGATGGGTGTGGGAAAAGCGTGCTACCTCTGCAGAGGGTAAAACTATTCGAATAGCCGAGTCCTCGGATATGGACAGTTGGGAGGCTGTCCTCTGACCATCTGCAAGTTTTGCAAAGTTTTGAGATTTGAAAACAAAATGGAGATGTGTTGTATCTGCAACTCTACCGACGGGCTGGTATGAGGTTGCTGGAGAATGATTTGACCATGACGGGCTATGGTTGAGAAGTGAAGAGTTTTGTGATTTGAAAGTGGAAAATGTTTTAGGCAACTATACCAAAGGGCTGGTATGAGGTTGTTGGGACTAAGGACCATGAAGGGTTATGGTCAAAAAAGGAGGAGTTTTGGAGAAATAAACAAATAGTGATTTTCCGGGAAAAATGTTTATTAAAGAGACTTCTTACCTTTTTCAACAAGGATGTATTTACGGGAAAAAGTTTTAAAAGCGACTTCTTACAAAAACTGATTTATGGGAAAAAGTTCTAAAGCCTTCTTTCCTGTTTCAAATAAAGTTATAGGAATTTCAAACAAAGGTTTATTAAACAAAAGTCCATCCTCCTCTTTTTCAATAAGGAGGTGGAGTTTTCAAAACAAAGAAAGTTTTATTTAAACAATAAAAAATAGTAGTGCATGCTTATTCTGGGGGTAGTTTGCGAGTACATTCAAATGTACTCATATTGGTCTCGTCCCTGGCTATTGTCTTAGCCAGATTTTGAAGAGGAGCGGTTTGAAGAGAAAAGGGCATTCACTGACGTCAATGCGAACTAGGGCGCTTCCCAGTCAGCTGCCTGTAGGGTTGGCAAATGACTTGGGCTCCACGTTGTTTGGTGATATCCGCTGCAAGTACCTGATGGAGTTATGGCTTCAATCAAGTAAGTAATTTTATTCGGTATTTATGGGTGTTCTGTGATGCCAATTCGAGTTATGTGCAACAACAAACTGATCATGGGATTGTTGCAGGAAACATAACGAGTATCTCGGATAGTTAATCCGGGGTCCTCACATCCACCCCTGCTTGTTGCTGCGTGAGGTGAAAGGTTATATGCAATGTCATGTTGAACCGAAGGTACTCAATCAAGTTTTATGTTCTGCTCAGTAGGAAAGAACTTGTGGATGGTTTGGTGTTTATTCATGACGACAAAGATTATGTGAAGATGGCAGGGATGTGGACATATATATGGTATTGTTAAAAGTTTAGAGTGTGATTTAGAGAGTGACATTGAATACATTCTACATAGTGAGGTCAGTGGAGAAGTTTAGAGGTCGTGGAGTTAAGGAGATATACTAGACAAAATAGTAAAGAATGAGAGACTCAAAGAGCTTGAGTGGAAGAGAAGTTGCAGGTATAGCGTCAATTAGCTTAGTATCAACATGGAGAACAATTAGAAGGAGAAGAAGGGCACTGGAACTATGATCATCTGATGAGAACTACAAGATTGATGAGGATTCAGATGGTCAAATAGTAAAGAGAAAGACAAATTTTCAAGGTATAACAATGATAATGGAATCCCACATTTTGCCTTGATCATGATTTCAGAAGCAAGAATCAGTTATGCAAAACTTTCAAGAGCTATGGACTTGGTAGAAAGCGAAGTATCAGGTTTCTGAAATCAGAGTGACAGAGTGAGGGCCAAGTGTGGATTTCATGGCTGCTAGCCCTTGGATTTTTTATGCAGCCAAAACCTCAAGGACTTCTAGATTCCAAGTAATTACATGCAATGATGATCACCAATGTGCACATAATTGATGCAACAAGCTTGTTAGTGATAAGAGCGTTGCACATATAGAGGTATGATCACTTCATTTTTGCAAATCCAATGTGGGTAATTGAAAGCATGAACGCCACTATTTTGCGAGATATGTTTGTTGATGTTTCAACCTCAAAGTGCAAGCATGTGTGGAAAGCATTGTTGATGTATGTTTGGATCCAACAAATATTGATCAAAACACATTGAGTTTCTACATGTGCTTCCATGCAATGAAGTAAGGATTTAAAGTTGGATTCTTTTACCCTTGTAAAAAAAACTCTTCTCTACATCATAATCTTGTCTGTTTGCAACATTGTTACAACATGTCTTCCCGCGGTCTGATAAAAACGTTAAATTTTGCTGCAACACTGCAACATGCTTATGACAAAACAAATATCTGGATAAGTAACATAATCACATTGGTCGTGGAAAAAGGTCAAACAGTATGTCACAACACACGTAACATGAAAACCAAAAGCGTTTACCAATGTCGGCAACAATAGAAAAGACCAATGGCCAAGATATCGTTTATCGTTTACTTCTCGGTCAGACTCATATTAAATCTTAATCGCTTATAGGCCGATTAATCGATTTATCGGTCGCCTATTTATCGACTAACTATTTTGTAATGCAAAATTCCAGCACAAACTATTCTAAAATATGCTATGCAAAAGCAACATTGGAGTATTGGACATAAGTGTTATCTTGATTCTTTGTCTTTGAATCATCAAAATATGGCAAAATTCGAGCTAATGTACAGTTCTACAAGAGTACCAGTCGAGGAACCCACTGTCTAAATCGACTTAAGATACCTGATATGTGGCAAAATTTGAGCTAAATCTGTCGATAAATCGGCTGTCAGAGTAATAACTCGGCGGCGGCGATAAACTTGGACGAAATGCTGTAATCTTATCGATGACTCAACAATTCACGATAAATCGGCTGAATTTTGGAACGCTAAAAAAATACACATTTGCATGCAGTGATATAGGGTTATGTCCTAACCTTCACGATTCGACTAAGAACTCAGAAACACAAGGAAAGCTGTAAGGGTAGAAGGGGATAACTAGCAAGTAGGATTGTGCTCGAAACACAAGTATCAATTTTACGAGCGTTGGGATCACAAATCCTCAACAGGCTCACTCTTGACGAAACATCCTATCGGCCCGTCCATAACTGAATCTCATAAGATAAAATTGGTTACTAAGAGATCTTGAAGTCACTTGTCTTTTAACAGTAATACCGTAGTCTATTATTGCAACAATTCTTGGTCCACGTGGCACATATTCATGCAAGTCGAAGTTCGGCATGGCGACGAACCACATACAAGTTGGTGGCACACAATCATCAACAAAATACTATAGCCGCCTACGGGAACTGTTAACTGATAGGCAGTGGATTCCTCAAGATAATGATCTTATGTACGTAGATGATTGAATGAAAATACGTTGAAATCGCCTTAAACTATCAAAAGCCGAAGACTAGAACAAACTGTTCCATACTTCCATCCATTTCCAATAATTCAATCGAACATATCGGCATGCTGTTCGGGCACCATGACTAGTCTTAGTCGCCGCCACGAAATATATAAGGGCATGATGCTTGTTGCTTAAAGCCTAGTCTCACCATCACGGCACGGGGTCACGTCGTCAGCTCAGTAGCCACTCGATCGCAGCCGTCCATTCTCGATTGGATGTCGATCGATATGCTCTCGATACGTAGCTAAATCTGGCTATGTATGCTGTTATCTCTTCTTCCGTAGTCTGCTACGCAACAGACGCACCCACGCACACGGACGCTGTGTATGCGTGCTTCGTCATCTTCCCGTCGTCACGCCCTGTTGCCATGTTCGCAGTATCTGTGACTGCCAACCCTAGTTGATCTCCACGAATCATGTAGGCCTCGCTGGTTCGTCGTTAGAATCGTTAGGGATGTTAATTTGCACTAGTGCATTGATCGTTACTAGGGACTTAGGGTTTAGGTAGGGCTGTGCAAAAATTACACAGGTGGAAACCGTATTAAACCGGCTGACATGAGTAGTTTATTTTCATTAACAAATCTGATCCTCACCTCCAGTTTAGTACACAAAAAGTGAACTAAGCCCAGACCGATCAAATCGTATTTGCCCAGACCTAGGTCTAGAAAGTGTCGTCCACGTCGACTAAAGATAAAAAGGTCGCGTAAATAATTTATGGTCATATTTATTTTTATGATCATATATAGTCGGGCAATTTTGTTGATACTGTGACTGAATCAGCAGAAATACATAGAATGCGGCCTTCTAGAACTACACACATTTTTGGTTTTCATAAACAAATGATTTTTTTTTCAAAGTTTCAAATAATCTCAAACATGGTCGACAAGGTGTACTACAAGCGTGGAAAATCGCAACGCGAGATTGTTAATATTCTAAACTACAAAATCTAACAAATTTTGGGTGATTGAAGGAAGGTAAAATGTGTACTATCTGCATCATGCATGTAGGAAGGTATTTCAGATTTGTTAGATAACAATCTCATATTGATAACTGAAATGAGCTTGTACTTCTTCTTCTGGAGTCTGCTACGCAACAGACGAACACCCACCGACGCCGTCGACCAGTTTCTTGACGTCTTGAATCTCTTCTTGGTCGCACGATAGAGAGATTTTTTCTGTGGAGAAGAACCTATATAAAGTTTGTTTACTGTTTTGACACAGTCCACGGCTTAGTGCTTTGAATTCTTTGGAACAGTCACACGACGATCGACGACTTTCAAATTGGCGGCGTATAAACGTTTTGACCGTTTCAGTGCTGCCAAACTGTTTATTGTGCAACGTAGTCATGGTTTGCACGTACGTACTGTACTGTACCGTATTGGATAAAATTCTCTTATTTAAATTTGATGGAAAACTGAAAGTTGACAAGATGCATCATTTTCGATCCATGTCAACATTATTTTCGATAAAAGGAATATATTAATTAATATCAAGAAGGTATCAACTAAAACTCTTCTACGCACAGATACGATATTAAAATTTATTCAAATTGTCGAAGATGCACGCGAATCAAGTTTATTAGGAAAAGATAAGCAAAACTGTTGCAGTGGACTTTCGCGTCAACCTCCAATGATAACAACTCGATCCATGTTAGCATATGCGCACTAAATAAAGTGTCTCCATATAGCTAACTAGGCACATCAAAATACATTCTCAAACAAAAAAAGGTACTCCTTCCGTGTCAAAATACAAGGCACGCTATTTTTAAGTTGGTCTTTGACGCTCAATTTTGACCACCAATATATAACAAAATACATTGAACGGAAATGTATATATGGTACCATTGAATTTGTCTTGCAAAAAATCTTTAATTATATATATTTTTATAATAATTTTGGATGTACAAATCATGGTCAAACTTACACGGCGTTGACCAGCGAAATTAAATGGCGCCTTGTATTTTGAGACGGAGGAAGTACATAAAAATACTCGAAGTATGTATTTGCAGTATCCATGTCAAGAAAATGTCACTCCAATTGGTATAGATCTCCAAAACCCAAACGAGATTATGAAAATGTCAATTATTGAAGTGTACAAGTGGATTATCTAATCCTTTCCATCACATCAATTTTTTATAATTGAGGTCAGTGCATGAAACTTGACAGCAATCCCAAATCGCATCCCAGCTAGCTATGATTAGGGGACGTGCGAAGTGTAAGTTGAATCCAGACAATACAAAGACAAAATGTTGAAATTGCCCTCTCTGATCGATGCCTTGCCAGTTTCTTTGCAACCTAACGCAACCCTGAAACTGCCAACGTAGACGTGTGTTGGTTCCTCAACACGTTAATAGACGTAAACATGAAAAAAAAAAACAGTGCAAGACAGCTAGCAGCACTTTGCAAAAGGCAGCTGGATCAGAGTCTAATTCTCACATGAACAACTATTGTTCTACTTACTTGTACTAGCAAATTGCTCGTGCGTTGCAACGGGATTATAATCACGTATACCATGAGATCTTGTATCAATAACATCCATTAACTATAAAAGTAACATTTGTTTAAAACGGATATAAATGGATATAAAATGTACAAAATATGTTATGGTGTGAATTAGGCTTCACAACGGAAAATGCTATTCGATTTCACCATAAAATTAAGCATTGACGGAGGTGATACACTGAACATAAAATAACTGAAAAGAGATCTTTCGGAGGTCAATTTCGCAAATCATATTTATAACACCTATAACACCTACTCATAGTGAATGAAGAAAAGACACCGCGCTTGGCTACGTCTAATTGCCTACTCGTGAGGTCATTTTACATACTCTTTTTTTCTATCCCTGTAGAACCGCAAGCCAACAACATATGCATTGTGAATGATTTTTTAGTAATATAATCCCATCCATTGAAAGACAAATCAGATAGTTCAATATTTGAAATATTCAGGGCTATAGGCATATCATAAGAGTATTAAATCACAATGCCTATAATATTGCAAGATCACAATGCATATAAGCAGGGACAGTGATTAAGGCATTCAGCATTACTTCGCGTACTGCAACGACCAACTGCACCCAAAACTTATAAGAACCTACTGCTTACTCGATGTCCATTTTATGTCATCCTTTCCTACCCAAGGAAGTCAGATTCAGCTTGGTGTATACGGAGCAATAAGGAAGAGCCGTACTGAATATGGAATAGGGCACTGAGCTGCTGGTGTGGTTGCTTGTGGGCTTGTGATGGCCATTGACGTAGTTACCTGCGTCAAAAAAAAATATGGGTTAGGTTGAGACTCCAAGTGCAGAGTGTATAGTATAGTAAAAGACAGTTTTCCGCACGAGGGGTGACTCGAGGGTTTAATATCGAACTCTCGGGGAATCAGTAGTGAAAGATTTATCTTCTTATCCTTCTCTTGAAAACCTACAAAACAAAGTAAATTGTTTTGTGCCCTCAACCTCACCTAGTGGTTGTCAAGCACAAGGTGTGAGAATGATATGAAATTGTTTTGTGCCCTCAACCTCACCTAGTGGTTGTCAAGCACAAGGTGTGAGAATGATATGAAAATATAATGAATGCAAAACAAATGCACCCTCTCTTAAATAAAGTGGTAGATAATGGAACACTAGAATTGACATATTAGATTGCAACAAAAAGGTTTCATGACAAGTTACTAATTATATGGGCATCACGTCCTAACATAGAGATCTTTTGCTTATTAATCTCTCTTATACTCCACTAAGATGGGAATTAAATCGAGCCATTCTAGTATTAAGATAAATCAGAGTATAGCATTAAGTTCTATGACATGAAGTTAAAATAAGAACTTGCTAGATCTAGTCATGGAGTAGTGGCAATGTCACACCCACATCTCAAGTAGCAAGGTATTTTTCTTTATCCCTAGTGAGGCAACAAAGTAAGGTAAAGTACCCAAGTGGATCGCGGAACTTCTGTCACTTTCACCGCACTAGCTACCCCCCGTTACTCCATCTAATGCACACGTTCCCCCTCACACGCTCTCATACACAAGTTTGATCAGAACAAGTAAACAAGAACGGGGTACATAATATGCATCTACTTTCATAACTGAAACAAAAATATTGCAATCTCAAACATATATTAACTCATAAAAAGATCCACCACAAAGGTATTACATAGATGACCGTATAATCATGTTCAGCAGCTCATATGGTGCTAATTAGTGAAGCTCAAAGAGAGGAGAGATACATAAGTTACTTCCACAAACCCATAGTCCAGGGGTGGAGTACTCCCTCTTCATCATGGAGACGGTGGAGAAGTCATTCGAGAAGATGGAGACCACGCCGGCAGCGCCCCGCCGGAGTTTTCTCCCTCCAATCTGCAACTCCAGGTCTTTGTTTCGTGGTTTCTGTGTTTCGGCGGCGCTCCTCTCCGAAGGGCGTCGGGGGACTATTTTGATAGTCGGTTTTAGGTCAAGACGAAGGCTCTGGAGAAAAGATTGACGACAACGGAGCCTCGAGGCCCAAGATGGTGGGCCCCACGCGACCAAGGAATCTGGCCGCGTGGTATTTTCTGGCGCCGTTGCCGGGGAGGTAAGGTAAAAGGTACTCACATCTTCTGGCTACTAAGCTATCTAGCACTGTTACCGGCATGTGTGTGCTCGAAGGTATCTTCTTTAGATTCTACAATTATATCTTTTTGTTTCTTGTTTTTATTTCACTAGTTAGGTTTAATGGAAAACAACAAAAAATTAGAGAGCTATATGAAATTTATCTTGAGTTAGGACATGATGTGTTTGAAGAGAAAATTAAAAAACATATGGAAAATTATTTGCATGATGGTAGCAATGTTACCACTATAAATTCTTTGAACACCATTATTGCTAATGCTCTGGAAAAGTTTAAGGTTGGGGAAGCCGTTGTTGATGAATGTGATATTTTTAGTCCCCCAAGTTTTGAGGAGAAATTTTTCTTTGATGATACTTTGTCTCCAATATATGATGATTATAATGATTGTGATATTTTCACTCCACCTACTATTGAGGATATAGTTTATGTTGATTATGGTATGCCTCCTATATATGATGTTTACAACGATGAATATGATATTTTCAGTCCATCTACTATTGAGGATAAAAATCATTTCAATTATTCTATGCCTCCAATTTATGATGATTACATTGATGTATGTGATATTTTTACTCCCACTATTACTAATGAAACTGTTTATGATTATGTGGAGAGTAATGATACTTTTATGCACATGGATCATGATAAGAATGTTTCATGTGATAGCTATATTGTTGAGTTTATCAATGATGCTAATGAAAGTTTTTATGAGAGAGGGAGACATGATTTCATATATCTCAAAAATATTAAGTCTTCTCTCTTTTTGTTGAAATTTTTGAAGTTGCACTTGTTTTGTCTTTCTATGCTAGTAGCTTCATGCTTCAATAATTTGTTTTCTTACAAGATTCCTTTGCATAGGAAGTGGGTTAGACTTAAATGTGTTTGATATTTGCTTCTTGATGCTCTTTTATATTCAACTCTTATTCCTATGTGAGCATCATTAAAATTATCATGCCTAGCTATATGGCTACAAAGAAAGCGCTTTACGGGAGGTAACCCGGTTGTTTTTATTTGTGATTTTCTTTGTGTCCTCTTGCTGTAACAAGAGACTTAGTTTTTAGTTTAGTTTCTGGAATTTTTAATAAAGTGCCAAGTTTTACTCATTCTGGTTTGAAAAAGTTGCTTATAGCATTCGGAGATTTTATTCCTGCACGAATCTGTGCACGGTATGATTTTTCGTTCTTATTATGTAACTCCGAATGAGCTCATATTTGAACTGTAGTTGCAACTTTTCATCCTCTGCATGCATGAATATTTTCGGAATTTTTTGACAAAGTTAAGTAGGGTAGAAAAATACGTTTTGCTGCTGCTATTTTTCTGGACATATTCTGTCCCATTTTGTTTGATGCATTCTTTGAACTTTTAACTTGAATCTTTTTTATCCAATTGAGTTTATAAGTAGGCATACAACATTATACACTTCTGGATGTTCATATGAATTTTTGTCTAAGGATTATATGCAGCAAGAAATCTTTTTGTCTATCATTACTAATGTCACCCCACAGAAAAGAAATGGGAGAAACGGTGTTTTGAAGTTTTTTCACAGGGATTGGAGGAGATGCACCAAGAGCTATCCAAGGATGATGAAGACCATAAGCTTGGAGATGTGAAGACAACCCCACTGGACCACACTCTCGGTTTGCACACGTCTAGCTTCTGTTTTTCGATCGAAACACTTTATCGCATAAACTTGGAGCGTCTTTTTGTTTGTTTGTTTTGGCTTGATTTTTATTTTTGTGAGACCACCACATCATAATTTATATATGGAAGAGCTACTGGAAATATGGGTTGAAATATGTTGGATGCTATTATAAGATTGGAAAAAGGGATGTTTGAGTTGATTTTAAAATATACATATAGTTGCATGATTCATGAGCTTGTTGATGAGTAAAAATTTGCAAATGCTTTATCAAGAGCTATCTCTTATTCATGTTTTGATGCTGAATGTTACTTTACTTTGTTTAACATGGATTATTTAGTTCTATGGACACTCATTCATGCATTTAGATGGTCAACTTTCTCCCTCTTGCTATCCCAAAAACTCCAACATGTAAAAACTTGTTTCCAACACCTTCAACCAAAGTTATTCCAGTGAGTCCACCATACCTACCTATTAGCTTTATGCTATTCCGAGTATGTTTATCATGTTATTTGTGTTATCTATACCTCTGAATGAAATTTTTTATGTTATTGATTGTTATGGGAAAAGTTGGTTATATAGCTCTCACGAACTTGATGCACACTTTACTTTTATTGCATAAATAAAACATGACCCATTGTGATTAAGATTATGATGTTGTGGGCTTGACAAATGTCCGAGGTTGGGAGTTAGCTCATATGTGCTGTCACATGGCAAGCTTTCAACATGTTTTTCATTTCATTTAGTTGATATCATGTACTTTTGTCGATGGATGCTTATCATGGTGAAATAAATTTGGAAGTAAAGCAAGTTTAAATGAGTTTGTATAAATGGTTAGAGAGACGCCTGGGCCGCTAATCTAAGACATGCATTATTCATGGTGGAAATTTACTTACATACTATGGTGAACCATCAGTGATACACCTTACAATAAAAAGCTATTCCAATGGTAAATAAAAAGGGTGTTGAGGTTGTTCATTTTGTTTGTTTGTCTTGTCATTTTGATATGGGCTTGTTCCATATCCTGGGACAAGAGGTACCCCAGTTGACGCTCTTTATGATGCTATTATTACTTACAATGATATTTAACTTGAACTTGCTTTGTGTCCAAAGTCGAGTAGCACATGGTGTAGGCACTTGTATTCAAGGGGCATGAGACATTCAACCTTTACTTTGTCAAGCACACTACTCATATTTTCTTTCACTTTAGACTTTAATCATTCAAGATGCTATGATAGGGGAATGAGAGCTTGACACCAAGGATTACCACATTGCAATCATTAACTTAAGTAGAAGAGTTTGAAAGTTAGATGAAACTTATGCATGCTTTACCTCTACTCACATATATATCTTTTCTAAAGTGTCCACCTTTTATATTCAGATTTTCATCTATACTCTATGACCAATTGAGGATGTTCTTACTTATCATAATGCATACATGTGGTCAATATTACTTTCTTTCATGTTACACTTTGTGAATTATCATTGAACATCCTGGTGGCTCTAGGTTGACGAGGGAATATCTCCCGGCAATAGTGCCAGAAACAATGCTTGTACGTCACACGTCAGTTGGGAACCCCAAGAGGAAGGTATGATGAGTGCAGCAGCAAGTTTTCCCTCAGTATGAAACCAAGGTTTAATCGAACCAGTAGGAAAACGAGGTTTGCTTCGAAGGTGTTGGTGAAGGAGTGTAGTGCGGCGCAACACCAGGGATTCCGGTGCCAACGTGGAACCTGCACAACACAATCAAATTACTTTGCCCCAACTTAACAGTGAGGTTGTCAATCTCACCGGCTTGCTGAAAACAAAGGGTTAAACGTATCGAATGGAAGATGATGTTTGTTTGCATAAAACAGTAGAGAACAATGATTGCAGTAGATTGTATTTCAGATGTAAAAGAATGGACCGGGGTCCACAGTTCACTAGTGGTGTCTCTCCAATAAGATAACTAACATGCTGGGTAAACAAATTACAGCTGGGCAATTGACAATTGATAAGTGCATATAACATGCATGTGTGAGCTGTGGTGTCTACTATGAGATTCATTTGGGCATTACGACAAAGTACATAGACCGCTATCCAGCATGCATCTATGCCTAAATAGTCCACTTTCCGGTTAACATCCGTACCCCTTCCAGTATTAAGTTGCAAGCAACAGACAATTGCATTAAGTAATGTGCGTAATGTAAACAATACATTCATCCTTGAATAAAGCATTGCTGTTTTACCCCTAGTGGCAACAACACATCTACAACCTTAGAACTTGCTGTCACTATCCCAGGTTAAATAGAGGTTGAACCCAACTATCATGCATAAATACCCCCTCTTGGAGTTACAAGTATTCACTTGGCCAAGGCTTCAACAAGTAACGGAGAGCATGCAAGATCACAAATGACATAGACATGATAATATAATATTCAGCTCCACATAGGTATCAATATAAGTCAGATCCCAGCAAACACAACATGTAGCATTACAATAAGATGATCTTGATCATGATAGGCAGCTCACAAGATCTAAACATGATGGCACAAGTGGAGAAGACAACCATCTAGCTACTGCTATGGACCCATAGTCCAAGGATGAACTACTCACGCATCACTCCGGAGGCGGGCATGGCGATGTAGAGCCCTCCGGTGATGATTCCCCTCTCCGGCAGGGTGCCGGGAAGAGCTTCAGAACCCCCCGAGTTAGGGTTGACGACGGCGGCGGCAGCGAATATGTTCTGGATGAAAGGCTCGGTGTTTTAGGGTTTTCACGTCTCGGGGAATAAATAGGCGAAGGGGCGATGTCGGCGGACCCCCGAGGGGCCCAAACCACCAGGCGGCGCGGCTGGGCCCACTGCCGCGCCGCCTGTGGTTTGGCCACCTCGTGGCTCTCTTCGTCTCTCCTTCGGACTCCGTGTACGTGCTGGAAAAATAGGGACTGGCCTTTTGTTTCGTGCAATTCCGAGAATATTTCCAGAAGTAACTTTCTGAAACCAAAAACAGCAGAAAACAGGGAACTGGCACTGTGGCATCTTGTTAATAGGTTAGTCCCAGAAAATGCATAAAAGTGATATGAAGTGTATATAAAACATGTAGCAAATGGTATAATATAAGCATGGAACAGCAGAAATTATGGATACGTTGGAGACGTATCAAGCATCCCCAAGCTTAGTTCTACTCGTCCTCGAGTAGGTAAAACGATAACAACAAATAATTTCTGAGGAGACATGCTTTCACACAATCTTGATCAATATATTGCAAGGCTCATGTCATGAATGAAGTGACTCAAAGCAATGATCTATAGTTTGCTAACAAATAGATAAAGAGTAAACAATGAATCATATAAGCAAAAACTTTTCATGAATAGTACTTTCAAGACAAGCATCAAAAAGTTTTGCATAAGAGGTAACTCATAAAGCAATAGATTCAAAGTAAAAGGCATTGAAGCAACACAAAGGATGATTAAGTTTCAGCATTTGCTTTCAACTTGTAACATGTATATCTCATGGATAGTTGTCAACATAAAGCAATATAACAAGTGCAATAAGTAAATATGTAAGAATCAATGCACACAAAGTTGACACAAGTGTTTGCTTCTAAGATAGAAAGGAGTAGGTAAACTGACTCAACATAAAGTAAAAGATAGGCCCTTCGCAGAGGGAAGCAGGGATTAAATCATGTGCTAGAGCTTTTTAAGTTTTCGAAAGCATATAGAGAGCACAAAATAAGTATTTGAGAGGTGTTTGTTGTTGTCAACGAATGGTAGTGGGCACTCTAACCCCCTTGTCAACCAGACTTTCAAGAGCGGCTCCCATGAAGGACGTTATCTCTACCAGCAAGGTAGATCATCCCTCTTCTCTTTTGTTTACACATGTATTTTAGTTTCTTTATAGATGACACTCCTCCCAACCTTTTGCTTACACAAGCCATGGCTAACCGAATCCTCGGGTGCCTTCCAACATTCACATACCATGGAGGAGTGTCTATTTGCAAATTAAGTTGCTTACTGATAAATCAGGGCAAAACATGTGAAGAGAATTATTAATGAAAGTTGTAATTAATTGGGGCTGGGCACCCCGTTGCCAGCTCTTTTTGCAAATTATTGGATAAGCGGATGTATATGCCACTAGTCCATTGGTGAAAGTCTGTCAGAAGTAAATGACAAGATTGAAAGATAAAACACCACATACTTCCTCATGAGCTATAAAACATTGACACAAATAAGGAGTAATAAAGTTTTGAATAGTTTAAAGGTAGCACATGAAATATTTACTTGGAATGGCAGGAAATACCACATAGTAGGTAGGTATGGTGGACACAAATGGCATGGGTTTTGGCTCAAGTTTTGGATGCACGAGAAGCATTCCCTCTCAGTACAGAGTTTAGGCTAGCAAGGTTGTTTGAAGCAAACACAAGTATAAACCGGTACAGCAAGAATCACATAAAAACATATTGCAAGTATTATAAGACTCTACACTGTCTTCCTTGTTGCTCAAACATTTTACCAGAAAATATCTAGACCTTAGAGAGAACAAATATGCATCCCAAGTCTCAACAAGCTCTACGGTAGTTCTCCACTACTAGGCTTTAACTACATGATGCAAGAGCTTAAACATGATCTACTTGAGAGCTCAAAACAATTGCAAAGCATCAAATCGAAACAAGACAATGATCTACAAGAATGCATATGTCTTTTCCAATACCAACTACTACATGTAGCATTTTCTTTCTTCCAAACAAACACCAATCAATTTATTTAAACATAAACTCTCCAAATGATAATATAATGCAGCAAGAGAGTATTTATAAACAAGTGCTAACAGCTCGAAGAGATGCATGAAAAACAGGAGCTAAAAGCACTGCAGTAGCTAGTTAAGAATACTCAACAAATATAAGTGAAGAACATGAGTATTCACATGAAAAAGCGGAGCGTGTCTCTCTCCCACACAAGGATTGCTAGGATCCGAATTTATTCAAACAAAAACAAAAATAAAAACACACAGACGCTCCAAGTAAAGCGCATAAGATGTGAAAGAATTAAAATATAGTTTCACTAGAGATGACCTGATAAGTTTGTTGATGAAGAAGGGGATGCCTTGGGCATCCCCAAGCTTAGACGCTTGAGTCTCTCTGAATATGGTTGGGATGAACCACGGGGGCATCCCCAAGCTTAGGCTTTTCACTCTTCTTGATCACATAATATCACCCTTCTCGCTTGATCCTTGAAAACTTCCTTCACACCAAACTCAAGACAGTTCTCATTAGAGGGTTAGTGCATAATCAAAAATTCTCATATTCTGTAATGATACAATCAATCCCAAAGCTTCTGGACATTAGCTACAGCCACCAATGCTTTGTGGAGCAAAGAAATCCACACAAACACAGTAAAAGAGCGAATGCAAAACAAAAGGCAGAATCTGTCAAAAACAGAACAGTCTGGAATGACGAATTTTTTCGAGGCACTTAAGTTGCTCAGATGGATCTGGCCTAAAATAATGAAAGTTGCGTACATATCTCAGGAATATGCGTGATTTTTTCAGAATTTTTTGAATTTTCTACAGGGAGATAAGCTCAAATCCGTGACAGCTAAAAATCTGTCACTGCGCAGAAATCCAAATCTTGCATCAACTTTCAATATAGAACTTTACTTGGCACAACATTGCGATAAAATAAAGATACAAAGGAGTTGCTACAGAAGTAACAAAACTCCTTGACTCAAAGAAAACAAAAATAACAGCAAATAAAAACGATGGGTTGTCTCCCATAAGCGCTTTTCTTTAACGCCTTTCAGCTAGGCGCAGAAAGTGAAAATCAAGTGTTGTCAAGAGAAGAAGCATCAACATCATAACTTGCTCTAACAATAGAGTCAAAAGGTAACTTCATTCTCTTCCTAGGGAAGTGTTCCATACCTTTCTTGAGAGGAAATTGGTACCTTATATTACCTTCTTTCATATCAATGATGGCACCAACAGTTCGAAGAAAAGGTCTTCCCAAAACAATAGGACAAGATGCATTGCATTCAATATCCATAACAATAAAATCAACGGGGACAAGGTTATTGTTTACTGTAATAAAAACATCATTAACTCGCCCCAAAGGTTTCTTCATAGCATTATCAGCGAGAAAAACATCCAAATAACAATGTTCCAAAGGTGGCAAATCAAGAATATCATAAAGCTTCTTGGGCAAAACGAAACACTTGCACCAAGATCACACAAGGCATTGCAATCAAAATCATTCACCTTTACCTTAATGATGGGTTCCCAACCATCTTCTAATTTCCTAGGAATAGAAGCTTTAAGTTTCAACTTCTCCTCCCTAGCTTGCAAAAGAGCATTTGTAATATGCTTTGTAAAAGCCAAATTAATAGTGCTAGCATTGGGACTTCTAGCTAATTTTTGCAAGAACATAATAACTTCAGAGATGTTACAATCATCAAAATCAAAATCATTATTGTCAATGGTGGTGGAACCATTGTCTCCAATAGTTTGAAAAATTTCAGCACTTTTATCAGAAAAAGTTTCAGCAGTTTTAGGCAATTTCAAACGCTTTGCAGAAGTAGTAGAGACATTACCAACACCAATAACATTACCATCAATAGTAGGAGGCTTACTAGCATGTAAAACATTAGCATTACTAGTGGTGGTGATAGTACAAACTCTAACTATACTATTCTCTTTTTCAAGTTCTTCCTCTTTTTCCCACCTAGCATGCAATTCAGCCAACATCCTAATATTATTATCAATTCGAACTTGGATGGCATTTGCTGTAGCAAATGACTCATCAAGACCTTCAGGTTTCGCTGCCATGTTATTAATCAAAGAGGACTGAGCTTCAGACATAGATGAAATACGGTTTTCAGCAATGGAAATCTTAGTTTGCAAACCTGAAATCTCACTATTTATATTTTCGAGTTGCTGTCCTATATTCTTCAACATGGCAGTTTGTTCATTCATAGCTTTTGTAAACAATTGATTTTGCTCAAATTGTGATTGCATAAAGCTTTTAGTTGATCTCTCAATTTCTATCATCCTTTCCTCACTAGGCATAAAAGATCTAGCATTAAAATAACCATTACCACTTGAAGGAAAAGCCTAGAGTTGTTGCTACCAAAATTATTCCTATAAGCATTGTTGTTGAAGTTGTTGTTTTTAATGAAGTTTACATCAACATGCTCTTCTTGAGCAACCAATGAAGCTAAAGGAACATTATTAGGATCAACATGAGATCTACCATTCACAAGCATAGACATAATAGCATCAATCTTATCACTCAAAGAGGAGGTTTCTTCAACAGAATTTACCTTCTTACCTTGAGGAGCTCTTTCGGTGTGCCATTCGGAATAGTTGATCATCATATCATCAAGTAGCTTTGTTGCTGCACCTAAAGTGATGGACATAAAGGTTCCTCCAGAGGCTGAATCCAATAAGTTCCTTGAGGAAAAATTTAATCCTGCATAAAAGGTTTGGATGATCATCCAAGTAGTCAGTCCATGAGTGGGACAATTCTTCACCAAAGATTTCATTCTTTCCCAAGCTTGAGCAACATGTTCATTATCAAGTTGTTTAAAATTCATAATGCTACTTCTCAAGGATATAATCTTAGCAGGAGGATAATATTTCCCTATGAAAGCATCTTTGCATTTTGTCCAAGAATCAATACTATTTCTAGGCAAAGAAAGCAACCATTCTTTAGCTCTTCCTCTCAAGGAGAAAGGAAAAAGTTTCAGTTTTATAATATCCCCATCCATATCCTTATACTTTTGCATTTCACAAAGTTCAACAAAGTTATTAAGATGGGCAGCAGCATCATCAGTACTAACACCAGAAAATTGCTCTTTCATAACAAGATTTAATAGAGCAGGTTTAATTTCATAAAATTCTGCTGTAGAAGCAGGTGGAGCAATAGGAGTGCATATGAAATCATTGTTGTTTGTGCTAGTGAAGTCACACAACTTAGTGTTCTCAGGAGTACTCATTTTGAAAAACAAAATCAAACTGAATTAAACAAGTAACTAATTTTTTTGTGTTTTTGATAAAGAGAGCAAACAAGACTAAATAAAAATAAACTAAGCAAGACAAATAACAAAGTAAAGAGATTGGGTGTGAGAGACTCCCCTTGCAGAAGCAATTCGGTTTTCCCCGGCAACGGCGCCAGAAAACGTGTTGTGGCTAAGTTGACGAGGGAATATCTCCCGGCAATAGTGCCAGAAACAATGCTTGTACGTCACACGTCAGTTGGGAACCCCAAGAGGAAGGTATGATGAGTGCAGCAGCAAGTTTTCCCTCAGTATGAAACCAAGGTTTAATCGAACCAGTAGGAAAACGAGGTTTGCTTCGAAGGTGTTGGTGAAGGAGTGTAGTGCGGCGCAACACCAGGGATTCCGGTGCCAACGTGGAACCTGCACAACACAATCAAATTACTTTGCCCCAACTTAACAGTGAGGTTGTCAATCTCACCGGCTTGCTGAAAACAAAGGGTTAAACGTATCGAATGGAAGATGATGTTTGTTTGCATAAAACAGTAGAGAACAATGATTGCAGTAGATTGTATTTCAGATGTAAAAGAATGGACCGGGGTCCACAGTTCACTAGTGGTGTCTCTCCAATAAGATAACTAACATGCTGGGTAAACAAATTACAGCTGGGCAATTGACAATTGATAAGTGCATATAACATGCATGTGTGAGCTGTGGTGTCTACTATGAGATTCATTTGGGCATTACGACAAAGTACATAGACCGCTATCCAGCATGCATCTATGCCTAAATAGTCCACTTTCCGGTTAACATCCGTACCCCTTCCAGTATTAAGTTGCAAGCAACAGACAATTGCATTAAGTAATGTGCGTAATGTAAACAATACATTCATCCTTGAATAAAGCATTGCTGTTTTACCCCTAGTGGCAACAACACATCTACAACCTTAGAACTTGCTGTCACTATCCCAGGTTAAATAGAGGTTGAACCCAACTATCATGCATAAATACCCCCTCTTGGAGTACAAGTATTCACTTGGCCAAGGCTTCAACAAGTAACGGAGAGCATGCAAGATCACAAATGACATAGACATGATAATATAATATTCAGCTCCACATAGGTATCAATATAAGTCAGATCCCAGCAAACACAACATGTAGCATTACAATAAGATGATCTTGATCATGATAGGCAGCTCACAAGATCTAAACATGATGGCACAAGTGGAGAAGACAACCATCTAGCTACTGCTATGGACCCATAGTCCAAGGATGAACTACTCACGCATCACTCCGGAGGCGGGCATGGCGATGTAGAGCCCTCCGGTGATGATTCCCCTCTCCGGCAGGGTGCCGGGAAGAGCTTCAGAACCCCCCGAGTTAGGGTTGACGACGGCGGCGGCAGCGAATATGTTCTGGATGAAAGGCTCGGTGTTTTAGGGTTTTCACGTCTCGGGGAATAAATAGGCGAAGGGGCGATGTCGGCGGACCCCCGAGGGGCCCAAACCACCAGGCGGCGCGGCTGGGCCCACTGCCGCGCCGCCTGTGGTTTGGCCACCTCGTGGCTCTCTTCGTCTCTCCTTCGGACTCCGTGTACGTGCTGGAAAAATAGGGACTGGCCTTTTGTTTCGTGCAATTCCGAGAATATTTCCAGAAGTAACTTTCTGAAACCAAAAACAGCAGAAAACAGGGAACTGGCACTGTGGCATCTTGTTAATAGGTTAGTCCCAGAAAATGCATAAAAGTGATATGAAGTGTATATAAAACATGTAGCAAATGGTATAATATAAGCATGGAACAGCAGAAATTATGGATACGTTGGAGACGTATCACATCCTTGCATTGTATACTTGATATCACTTCATAATCTATCTTGCATATTGCTACTCCTTTGAAGAATGAATCATTTGACTCTATGTAGCAATAGTAATCATCTTTGATATCCATCGATAGTATTAAAGTGCAAAGTCCATGTTAGTTTTACCACCTTCATACTCGAGGACGAGTATAGGTTAAGCTTGGGGATGTTGATGCATGTAAAATGCATACATGAACTTTGCATTATTTTACTTATATTCCAACCATATTCGCATCATATAAGGGTTATATCAATGTTTTATAATGATTTTGGGAATATTTCATAGTTTCCTATTTTTATGGAATTAACCTGCACAGGCAGAAAACGTCTTTTTTAGTGTTTCAGACTTTCCGGGAGCTTCGGGACTCCAAAAAGGGCAAGGCCAAAGAGCACGGTTCAGAATTTTCGAGACGAACACAATGGGCTAAAAATTAAGACCAGAAGCCCAACCAGCTGGAAGTTAGAGGGTCCCACGCGGCCCCTGTACCTGGCCGCGTGGGCCCACCTCTTTTGGGCCTCGTGGCTCCGATGTCGTCCGTTTTCATCTCCGTAGCTTCTTCTTGACCTAAAACCGACTATAAAAATAGTCCCCCGAGGAGTTTCACGAGGAGGCGGGGGGGGAGAAACAAAAAACCAAGAAACAGGAGACAGAAGGTTGTCGCCGGAGAAGATCGGAGGGGGGAACGCCGCCGGAATCACCTCCGGAGGGCTCCTCCATCCCCTCTCCGGAGTCTCCATCAACACCACCGTCAAGACCAGCACCATCTTCATCAACCTCTCCATCAAGTGTGCTCACCATGACCATGTGTGAGTAGTTTTCACCGAGCTGAGGGCTCTACCGGTAGCTATGTGGTTCATCTCTCTCTCCCATGGTGTGATCTTTATGTGATCATGAGCTTTGTAATCTAGTTGGATCCATGGATATTACTCTTTGTTATCTTATGAATTATGCTACTTGAGTGGTTTTATTAATGTAAACTCCGGAGTCACCTTTGTCCCATGGTGCGAAGTTGACAGTGTGCGCGCCGTGTGTGACTCTTAGGCTAAAGTTTACAGGAATACTTATCATGAGCTATTATTTGTGTTGGATGTCTCTATGAAATTGTGGTGTTTGTCTAGTACTATTTTGGGGCGCTCTTAGTGACATTGGGGTCCCCTAGATGTGGAATGCAACTTTAAGGTGTGCTTTTGTAGCCCTACAAAATGAATTGATGTTTGTTATCCAACATGAGAATAGTTCAGAGTAGCATAGCGAAGAGGAAATATCTATGTATTCAATTACATTATAATTGTTGAGAGTGTCCACTAGTGAAAGTATGATCCCTTGGCCTTATTTCCAAGCATTGAAACACCGTTTGCTCTCATTTTGGCTCAAGTTTGCTTGCTGCCATTTTTATTTCAGATTGCAATTACAACTTATAATCATCCATATTACTTGTATTTCACTATCTCTTCGCCGAACTAGTGCACCTATACATCTGACAAGTGTATTAGGTGTGTTGGGGACACAAGAGACTTCTTATATCTTAATTGCAGGGTTGCTTTAGAGGGATATCTTTGACCTATACCTCTCTGAGTTCGATAAACCTTGGGTTATTCACTTAAGGGAAACTTGCTGCTGTTCTACAAACCTCTGCACTTGGAGGCCCAACACTGTCTACAAGAATAGAAGCATGCGTAGACATCACGTGGGCCACCCTATCTTAGCCCTCGGGTCTCCCTTTGTTCGCTTCCTTCGCTCCCACGCTTCGTTCCTTCCAAAAACTGATGCTCGTAAATTTCCAGGTCATTTGGACGATGTTTGGGTCCCTGAAACATCAAAATATAGAAAATAGGGTTTCTGCCAACGCAGGGTTAATTCCATAAAAATCGGGAAACTGTGAAATATTCCCAAAATCAATATAAAACAATGATATAACCCTTATATGATGCAAATATGATTGAAATATAAGTAATGCAATGCAAAGTTCATGTATGCATTTTACATGCATCAGCTTGTCGGAGGAGTCGTCGGGGCACTGAAGTGCGCACCTCTGGACTCTAGTTTAGGCACTTGCCATCGCTGAAGTTGAGGGCGAACGCGACCGGCGGGAAAGAGCAACTCTGCCTCGATCTCCTTGTTCAGCCAGCACGGCTCCTGCCACAGGAAAAATGGGTGCTGCCAGCCTCCCGCTCGCTTACCCCGCACCACAGCAGTGAGGCTGGTTCACCGCTTGACCAACGGCAGCAGAGACAACAGATCGAGTACGGTGACCAAGAGCACATCTCCTCATGCATGGAGAGCATCAGATCTATCGACCGCGCATTAGATCATCCACCATGACGGAACGGTGACGGCGTTGACGACCGGAGCTCGGCCGTTCGACGAACGGGTTTAGTCAAAGACAATCGGGATGGGGACTCAGCTGCGAGAGGCCTGCAGATCGTGGGCGTGGAGGTTTGGGACCGCAGTGGTCTTGACCACCAGCCGGGGGAGGTATAGGCCGCAGTTCGCGAGGCACAGGGAGGGGGAGGGGAGGTGCCGATGCGCCGGTTGAGAGCGTGAAAGGATCGGTATGACACCTAGAAGGGGGGGGTGAATAGGTGCTACTCCAAATTTTAGTCATTTTCAAATTAGGCTTGACACAAAAGGTAAATTCTCTAGATATGCATCTACGGTGAATTTACCTATATGACAAGCTAGCAACTAAGCACGATATATAAAGTAAAGGCGGTAAACAGGGATAGAGGTAACCGAAGTGAAAGCACGCGGAGACACGGATGTATTCCCGAGTTCCTCCTTTTTAGGGAGTACGTCTCATTGGAGAGGTGTGAACCAACACAGTGGTTCAACAGCCACAAAGGCTTCACCCTCTTCTCCGGTGAACCGCACCACAAAGGATTGGTTCACTTCAACTATTGGAAACCTTCAAGGCGGAGTCCGAAGCCTTTACAACAACGATTTGGGGCACAACCCACAATGGATTGGGGGCTCCCAAACAGGTACAATCTGTCACAAAGACAATCAAGTGAGTACAACGGGGGCTAGGTTTTCCAAGTGGAAACCCTAGCTATGGTCCCTCAAGTGAATGAGGGGGAAATGAAGAATGGCTTGGTGAAGATGTAGATCGGGGCCTTCTCCTTCAATCCTCCAAAGATCAACGAGTTTGGGTGGAGGGATTGGGAGATCTAGTGATTCTTGAGCTTGCAATAATGGTGTCTTCAATTCTGGGCGAGCTAGCTGGCTGGAGGTAGGTGGAGGGGTATTTATACCCCTCCCAGAAAATCTAGCCGTTGCAGACAGCTTCACACCGGAGACTCCGGTCCAAGTGACCGGAGACTCCGGCCTTGGGCGGATACTCCAGTCCCCTGGGGGCGGATACTCCGGCCCCCACCAGGGGGTGAACCACTTCCAGCCATGTTGAGGCTCAGGCAGAGACTCCGGTCCCTGAGGCCGGAAACTCCGGCCCCCACCAGGGGCTGAACCACTTTTCTGCGTTTTGGCCAGAATCCCATGAGTCCGGAGTCTCCGGTCCTGATAAGCTCCAGAAACTTCTTTTCTCTTTTTGGTGTTGATGCACATGTGCTGAACACATTATAACCTGCATTTACTTAACACCAGATTAAAACTATCACATGTGTTGTTAACTAACACACAAAAACTAAGGGATACAAAATGTTCTTTCAGAGCGGGTCAGAGAAAGCTCGATGCAAGGGATTGGAGGATGACATCAGCGGCTTGATGGAGATTGGAGGGCGGCGCGGACGATCTCGCGGCAGGGAACGTCATAGTACATGGTCGGCGAGCACGGGGAGGTAGGGGATGTGAGGGGCCGGCGGCCGGCGCCGACGAGCTCGAGGCAGAGATGTGCAATCGGGCTGGCTCTCTCGGTGGAACGATGAGAAAGGAAACATATTGCAGGTTGATTTCGTATTTTTCGAGGGACCAAAGTGCAAAACAGTATTTTTCCTGTCTAATACGAATCGTTATTTCACTTGGCGGTGACAAAACTATAATATGTCCCAAAACGCAGGGGCAAAATCGGAAGTTTAAAAAACATACCATCACCTGAAGTCATATTATATACTCCCTCCGATCCGAAATAACATTCGCAAGCTGTACACAAAAAGTGTACTACGGCAGTACGTTCTGTCCGAACGTTTTTTCGGATCGGAGGTTAGTAGTAGAGATTAGGAGCACATATGTTTAATCTACTCAGTCTGGTCAAGATCATTACGATCAGTACCGGTCTGTGGATTACTTGACTTGCGTTTGAGGTAATATATCGCCTTGAAGTTAGACATCAAGAGATATAGCTAGGATGGAGATCGCTAACCAATTTCGGTTTGCGTAGGATATGTAAAACACAAAATTAGTTTGCATGTAGCCATCGATAACAACACTTGGTCCAGTATTAGGTTGAGTTATATGTATGCGGTGTGTTACAGCAAATAAATGTCCATCGATCCATCAAACGAGGTATCAGCCAAATTTGGGATTGAAGTGCAACAAGTAGCAGGCGTTAAGTTTAGTTTCAGTCTTGTTATCACGTTGGAGAAGAGGAAAAATGCCTCAAGCTAAGCATCGATACTTAACTAGTTATATATTTGTGTTAGGTCTCACACTTGTAATCAAATATCTTGTTTACCAACATTGCATTGAGGATGTCAGTCTAGTATTCGATTGCATCGCACCGAAGGAACACAAAAAAAATTAACGGCATTTTGAGGTGGCAAAGATGAGAGGATGTAGCTAGGCATTGTCGGCGCCACATTTCACTCTGAAATCACCCACCAACTACTACAATCGGTTCGCATGCTAATTCAAATCAGCCAAATACTAAATCAGAAGTTTCGAGTGGTACCGTTGAGGGCAGACCTTAATTTGTCCCCTTGTCAGCAGGCCACTGCACTGGATGCATCGTATGCTCACCTACAAAACTGGAGCAGATCTCTGTGGGCACCAGTACGTGTTCATGGAGCTTCTTCTGAATTCTGGAATAACATGTACCAGAGGTATCTCTTTCTTGACAATAATGAAAGGACCAGAGGCTTCTGAATCCTTCACTGTGCAGTAAACAGTAACAAGCAGCACTGATGTACCCTTTTACTTGCATTATTTGCTTTATTTTCCATGTATTTGATTTATTGTACCTCCTTACGCTACAAGCAAAATCTCTGCATTATCGTCCATCTTATTGCAGTAATCATTATAAGTACATAGACGGTTATATTTGTGGCATATATAACTTGGAAGATAAGAAGTTTACCCTATAGCTCAGACAATTTGTCTGTTTGGTACTAACATTTCTACACTAAGACATGATACGATCGCATGAGAGCGACCTGAGAGTCTCGAGTTTATGTGTTTTAGGCTTTCAGCATTTCAGTTATAGCAAAAAAAAGATACATCCATGCCGGAATAGACTGATACAAATGTTCCACTATAAAAATGTCTTTGTTTTCCATGCGTCGAGCGTCAAAGCATTTCACACTTAATCTAACTATAGATGATCGGTGTTACCTCATGAATAAGAATACATTGCTATATGATTTCAAAATAAAAATAACAGATTGCTTATAATTAAGATTGTATGATGTACACTCGTAGATGCGTGGGAACTTTCAGTAGAATGCCTTAATTCGACAGCTGAATGTTCAAACAGTTTCGACAGCAACAGCGTCCCTAACTTCCTTGATGACTAAAATACGGCAGACACATTTTTTGTCACATGAGGTAATGCAAGAATAACGATTTCTAATTAAAGATTTAATAGCTAACCAATAAACTGAATGCTAAATTGCTGACGAAAAATAATAGATAAATTGAGTGTATCCGCAGGCACCTTAAAGGGTGGAGTCGACTGTTGTAATAACTACATTAGCAGCCTAGTTGGATGAGAGATGATGAGAAGTGCTCATGTCCTATGTCTCAAGCCGTTGGAGTAATCATACGTAGTGATAGAGGTAGCCGAGTACTACGACCATCGGGTGTCAAGTCCCAACAGGCGAAAGGAACGTAGAACTCCCCTGTTGCCCACTCAGGAAAGCAGCACTTGGTCGGTGGTCCGTGCACAGACGGCTACAGAGCCTGGCTTATTATACCCCTGACTTAATTGCAAACTGCTAACAAGGACTGTACCGTATGTATATATAATCTCTCCGTTATCTTCATGCTGGTGTCTATTTACGGCTGATATGTGTGGACATTAAGATCATATTCAGTCCAAACCCTAAAACCCTTTATATGCATGATGAGCAGCAAACTCATAAGGTTTTTATTTAATTTTAAGCTGCGAGAATGTATACTGTCCTAACTCAGAATCTGAATCAATGTGATTGCCGTAGAATTTAGATACTGATTAATTTCTCATCGATCATTATGATTATGCTATGAAAACTGATAACCCCGCGGTTCTTAATTTGTGAAGCCTTGATTATTATTACGATGTTAAGGCACAAACAAATCAGCCTCATCGATGGACTATATGCAGGACAGATGTTTTAAGACACAAGTAGGACTATGCCACATTAAGCCGTGCACTTAATTAGTGACGACAGATTGATAGTGCAGTTTGCATTCAAAGTCCCTTGCTTAACTAGCCAGCCGTTTATATATTCTCCCGCAGAAAGGAGAAAGCTTAACCAAGAAGGAAACTTTGTCACTGTGTGGTTCTTGTTGCAATTTCTACCCGGTTGATGACTTCGTTAGTTTAAAGTTGGGATTATTTCGAGCCTTCCATCTGAATTTGACATGTCGTTTCTATCTCCGTGGAAAGCTCAATCCAAAGGAGGACTCGTAGTGGAGTGCGTAGCAACTGTTTAACCGCTAGGTTATCACATGATCCTACCAAAGGTATCTTGTTTCCTTTAGACCACATATGCGTTTATGGATTGCTGCCAAATTCAGAACAGGAAAGTTGCCCCATTGCTGATCAAACTCACGGGGTGCTCACTCTCTCAGCTAGGCGACGACGACACTCTCTCACGGTCCAACTATCTTTTTATCTTCAGCTTTAACGTGCACATGCCGTATTGTTATTATTTCATTGGGCCCTGCACACCCTTGCTATCACGATTTTAGTCAGAAGAACAGAAAGAAATAGGAAAAACTGAACACATAAAAAAAACAAAGGGCTGTCCTACTCACAGCTCTTAGCAGCACGGCCTCTTGCTAATGAGTAAGGACCATCTAATGGGCCGCACTTTTTCACATGTGAGCTTTTTACATTTTAAAATTTTATTAAATCGCAGAAACATACTAGGTTTTCTATTTAAGATATGAAATCAGTGTAGTACTGAGAAAAACAATGAACCTATGACCAATATTTGAACTCCTCTGAACATTTTCGAAGCATATGAATATTTTTCAAAAGTGGTGCACATATTTTAGATCAAAACATTTTGTTAAATTCATGAACCTTTTTAACCCATCTGAGCATTTTTTTGAACTAAGGAATATTTCTTTCATCCCTGTGAATATTTTGCTGATTCCGGTGAACATAGTTTTCAACCACTGTCAGTTTTTTAACCACGTGGATATGTTGACCACGAATCTATGATTTTGACATTTCATATGCAATATATGCAAAATATTTTCTCATTCTATTATAGGCTAGTTCTGATTTTTTCCCCTATAACTATAGGAAATACTATCTCATTAAATCATGATATCCAAGGATAACTTGTCCTCTTTCACTCATTCAAAAGACATCTTGACCATGTTCTGTATTTTCTAATGGCACATCCACGGAAGATGACGAAAACATTTAACCATCTTCATTTGTCAATACAGTTGAAAACGCATTTGGCATTCTGAAAATAAAATGATGCACTTATACTCTTGTTGTACCACACCACGTACTCACCTTTGGCGCAAATGAAGATCGTCACAGAATGGATGTGTTTGAATAACTTTATTCATGATACTAACCTACATGATGACATTTTGTCCTAGGATCGGAGGTTAATATATCCATGAGAATAGTGCTTCTTATACCAGTGTAGAGGTTCTTAGCTACTACTGATGATGGTACTATGGGCTCAATATTTATGGAAATTGCTGAAATTTTGGTAGCTCGAGGAGTATTGTAGTTTCGTAACTACTTAGATCTTTCTTCTACTTTGCCAGGTATTGAATTCTATATTGACATCGTGTTTTATTGTGATTTGGTATATTTTGTGCTACCAAAGTATCGTTCATAATGATGTTGCCACTTATGGGTGTTTTTAGTTAGGTACCCGAAATAGTCTTGGCGAAAAATTTGGTTAAAGTTTTGATATTTTTGGATTGTAGCCAAACTTCTGGTTGCCAATGCATAGCCGCCATCCTCTCTTGTAGATTTTTGAGAAATAGTTGCCAAATGAGAGTAGCGAATTCCATGACTAAAAGTTTGACAAATCAACCCTTGCCAATATGAATCTAGTGTGGATCACCAAACACAAACATAGTTTTTGCACAACTCAACACTATAAGTAATCCTAAACTTCAGGATTAAAGTCGATATTTTTTTTATAGCTTATCATCACATAAGGTTCCTCTTGTTGAAATCTTTCCAAATCCATAAGCCAAAGAAGAGTGACCAAGAACACCGTTTAACTCCTGAGCTATCACGTGCTCTTGCGCGTTTTCGAACTCAAAAAACAATGATAACATTGCCACAAAATATAAAAAGGGGCAACAAACATATACTGGTGTTCAAAGTATTTGCAAAGTTTTGTGGTAAAGTGACATCTGTGGTGCTCTGTAAAAAAACTGTGCTCATTTGTGGCAACCAACATAGCACAAAATGAGCAATGATTTTTTTTAACAAAGCAACATAAATGTCATTTTAGAAAACTTTGCACGTACTTAGAACACTAGCTAGTATATGTTTGTTGGACATGATGTTTTGACTCTATAGGTGTAGATGCATCCATTATCCAAATCTATTTCAAGACATTAAAAAAATCCAATCAAATTTTTTGACTCTATATATGGACATTATATGTTTGCTCACACAGTCTCGTGAAAAAAGGCATATTTTGTGTCTTGTGTAAAAAGTCAAAATATGTTTCGTGGAAATTCATTTTGGAAGGGCGGAATTGTCTTTTTTTACACATGCCAAAAATCATGTATTTTTTCCGTAAAATTTTATGAGCAAACAAAGAAAGTCGATTTGTAAACTCGAATTTTTAGTTTAGAACTTCTTCAACAAAAAAAAAAGATTTTTAAGTAGTGGGTATACCTACACCTATAAGTCAAAACAGATTTTCAAATGTTTGCTGCATTTTCAGTTTTTTTTATACTGTTTTCATATTATTTTCTTGAATTTCGAAAGCGGACAGAACTCAGAAGTCGGGAGTCTGAAGGAATTATCGGAAGTGACACTGTATTTTCCTCTGAGATTAGATAGCGGAGACCTGACACCGCCCTTTCCGTGCCTCCGCCCCCCTAATCTCCGCCTCCGCCTCCGCCACCGGCACGGCCTCCCCCTTCACACCCGCAGCCCGCCACCCGTCGCCTACCCCCAAGACCGCCGCCACCATCGCCGGGAGAATGGGGCAGGGGGAGGGACGGATGGTTCGGTCCTAGTGGCGCCGCCTCCTCGCCCCACGTACGCCGACACGACCGATTTCTGGTGCCACTGCCACCCTGCTTGCTGGACTGCCGGTACAGATTGCTATGCTTCATCAATCGGTGTTTGTGTGATACTAATTGATCCGTGGAGAATATATCCGAGGAGCTTGTGTGTACATATTTCATCTATTTGTGTTCGTGTGGTACTATTTCATCGATTCAGGCTTTTCTGTAGTTATGTTAGGAAATCTGCAAGTAATCTTACTCTTATTGCATTCATCTTGTTTATCAAGTAAAGCAGCAAGTAATATTAGTCCCATGGCGATATTTTTTGGAGTGGCATAGGTCACTTCTTTTCTTGCCCTTTTTCTGGTGCATTTTTCAGTGAAATATTTATGTGGAGCATTTAGTTGACTTCTCTCGCATTGCATGTAAAGGTTCAATTGATGCAAGAGCTGTGATCCTTCAGTCTGGATCAAAATTAAAATTGATACTTAGCTTCTTCTGTTTATTTTTTGCGTGCAATCTTGTCCAAGCATTGTATGCTTGATACAGGCCACATATATGCCGCAAGGTTGAGAGGATAGTATTGACCACAAATCATATTTCAATAAACATCATTTAGATTATATACCATCCATTGCGAGTGTTGCATCTAAACTGAGATAAAAATGCAGCAAGATACACCTTAAGATATGTTGGGGGCTGCTCCTAACTGATACCTTCTGTTCGGCTGATCCTTGACAGTTTGCCTTGACCCTTGGCTATCCTTTGCTTCAGATCGATGACCTTAGCATTTGGTGTCTCTCGCTTCCTCAACCTGCGTGTAAACTCTCTGAAAAATCCAATCCTTAGCCTCTGGCTTGCCTCCTGTTCCTGTTCTTCCTCCTCCGCCTCTGCCTCGGAGCTTCCGGAGATCGCAGGGGGCCCAGAGACCATCAGGGAAGGGCGTGCTGAGATATTCGTGGATAAGTCCAATTCGGTCTTCTACAACAAGGCCCAGGTTTTGTCTCATTACTTCTTGTTTATGTGTGCTGTTTCGATATTAAATTATTATGTTAGGTTGATGCCGTTACTGCTTCACCTGATGGTCGCATGAACTGTGGTGAAGTTGTTCCTGCCAGAAAATAATAGTAATGCTATTCTAATTCAATTCTTGGCATAAACTTAATTGGTTTTTGATTGGATGATTTCATTTATGGTTGGAACACCTCATTTCATCAGAACCGCAATTATATTCGGCCGGGATGTTCCTGATGTGTTAGCTGCACTGGTAGAACCCACATGTACTGTAGCTTCACTTCCCAACAGCATCATCACAACCCACAGAAGAGCCATCTACTGTAGTTATTAACTATTTTTTCATTTGACGATTTCAATTTTCGTGAAGATAGCTTTAGAAATATGTTCAGGTTGTTCTTACCTTAATTTATTCAACTTTCACCAGGTTAACAACAGAGATCTTTCTATTGCTGTATTGAGATGGTTTATTTTGAAAAGGCAGGAAGAACATGATATCAAATTAAAAGGTATTCGTTTGGACAAAATTTGCAGTGATAGTTTACAAAACCTTCCAATTAAAAGGTACACAATGCCTGAGGAATTTCTGTGATCAACCAGGCAGGCATACTGAAATACCGCCAGAGCAGCATGCCAATGAATTCGATCCTGCTATCTCAGGATCTAAAGATGCTGCATTGAGAGAGGAATCGAACCCTAGAGCACCTAAAGTTCTTGAGGTACGTTACGAGGTCCTGTTGCCAATATGATCTTTATTCCACCTACCTGTACCTAATGTGATATATGTGGTGTTTCTTATCCGGGTGAGACATAATAATGGTAAGACAATACAAGTTGACATATATAAAAAGGGTACAATATTTCTTCGGTTTTGAGTAAATATACAAGGAGTCTAGTCTCTTATGGAGAAATTTCTTCGGTTTTGAGTAAATATAATTAGTATGGTGGGCAATATTTGCAGTTACACAATGCTGACCGTTCATTTCAGATCCTTCTTGTCATGAATTTTGTAGGCTTTGGCTGCATCAGGGTTAAGAGCTATCCGATATGCTCTCGAGGTAGATGGAATTGGGGAAGTTATAGCTGTTGACAATAACGAAGGTACATTCTGATATTTGTGTGAGAAGAGGATCTTTTAAAATTCTTTTGATTAAACAGGCTACACTGAGTCCTTGAAAAAAATGATTCTAAATATTTATTTGATTAACTGCAGTAGCTATAGAATCCTGTAAGAAAAATATCTACCACAATGGCATTCTTGCGTCTTCGAAGGTGGTGCCACATCTTGCTGACGCTCGCATTTACATGCTCACTCACCCAAAAGAATTTGATGTGGTATGGCTTTACATAAACGCAAGTCTCCAATCATTTGTTATGATTCAGTATATTGCAAAGGAAACTTAAGTGGAAGTCACTTCATGTTTGCACAAGTAACTTTCGTGTTTACTAATATTAGTTTATGTGTTTTCCCTATTTATGATGATTAGGAGGAAAGTGAAATATGCATGCAACCATGACTTTTTTGCTGAGTAGAAGATCAAATCAAGTAGATATTTTTTTCCATATGAGCAGGGAAAATTGAGAACTCAATGGCTCAGCATTAGTATTGCCCAAGATTTTAATATGCGGATGGCGCTGCAATGCCAAAATCCTGCAAAAATAAGAAAACCAAAACCTCCCAGTATTTTTATAGCATGGACCTTTGGGGTCTATGCTTCCTGCGATTCACCATTTGCTGTCGCCGGTATCCATGGAGTCAGGTGATGGCCGCTGCTCGATCTTGTTCCTGCGCTGTGTGAGGTTGCC
The DNA here is from genome assembly GCA_947311845.1 of Poa pratensis. Taxonomy (NCBI): domain Eukaryota; kingdom Viridiplantae; phylum Streptophyta; class Magnoliopsida; order Poales; family Poaceae; genus Poa; species Poa pratensis. The sequence goes on along the minus strand of CAMZMU010000107.1, from coordinate 106,696,358 downwards.
GTCGTGTGCACCGATAACATTCTGCAAATTAGGGCATCCCTACTGCAGATTTGAGCTGGTTGGTGCACAGGTGCTCGTGTCATGGGGTTGTCACCTCAGGCGGCGCCATTCGCTGCTTCATGACCTGCGACTTGTGGTGACATTTGTTGGCAGGGCAGTGGGCTAACCATTTCCCCAATCTAGCAGGGGTTTCGGCGGTGATAGGGTTCTGCTGCTGCGTCCTTTGGGGTTGCATCGTTGCTTGAGTGATGATCTTGGTGCTCCGGGCGAAAGCCCTGCCCGACCTCCTCCGTTGGTGCCGAGGCGCCCTTGGGCGCTGTTTCTCCCTTAGCAGCGTTATCGAAGAGCACCAATTCACCTCTACCCTCATGGTATAGTCGTCTGGGGGAAAACCATGATCTGGCTTGCCGGATCGGATGACGACCGCGTCATTGACGTCGATCCCTCCCTGTGGACGGTATCCATACATATTAGTTTGATCATTATGTTTCATAATAGTCCTGTGGACAATGGGTCCCAGTACGAGCATCCTGGCGGCAGCAGAAACTACATATGTGGCAACAATAGCAAGTGCCTCCAAAGCAGCAAGATGGTCAGGCCATCCAAGAGTTTGAAACCAACACCAGTAGCAGCGTCCTGTGAGAGTTCACTGTCCAGTAAAAACCATGAAACTGAATCTGTAATCAATAGAGTAGTATATTAGAGATTGAGCCAGTTAGTCTGGATCGTAGTCAAGTTATTCGATAATTGTTGAGACATCCCTATGCACAAATGGGCATTGTATCTCCTCTAACTCGAGCAAGAAGTATTTGCCTTTTGCTCAGCAGAAGTCCTCACACTCTTTTATCGTGTTTTCTCTATATTCTGGTATGTCATCTTCTTACGCCAGACCATCTGGCCGTCTTCTCTGTGCACTAAGCTCCATGACCACCAAAAAATTCTTAATCGATGGTGTTACAAAAGATTTATTTCTCATATCCCGTGCAACCAATTTAGGGGCTCCATTGATTCCAAGGAATTTCATAGGATTTAAGATAGGAAATTAGGTTTTTCCCCTACGTTGGCTGTTTGATTTGTTGGATTGAATCCTACAGGAGATAATCCCATAGGAATCTTGTAGTGTAAATTTCATAGGAAATTGCTCTTCCCGTAGGATTCGGTTAGACATGCCATCCTAATCCTATAGATTTCCTATTCCTACACTTTTCCTATCCTATGAATCAAAAGAGCTCTAGACATATTGGCCAACGGAACAACTTGATTGCAGTAAATTGTTTAAAAAACTGTAATGTCCTCTTCTTTTGTTGTCATCTGCTCATGGTCTATTATACTCAAGTTTTAACATAAATGCATCCATATCATGCCGTGTTAATGTCCTATATATTTTCTGAATCAGGTTGACCTTGATCCTTATGGATCACCAGCTACATTCCTTGATTCAGCAGTGCAATGTGTTGCAGATGGTGGTATGTTGATGTGCTCAGCGACAGACATGGCAGTGCTTGCTGGGGGCAATGCAGAAGTTTGTTTTTCCAAGTCAGTTTAATACTCCATATCAATTATCAACTACATGACTACAGCATTTTATTCCTACCATATCAGTTTCCTATACCTACAGATATGGTTCTTATCCACTAAGAGGAAAATACTGCCATGAGATGGCCTTGAGGATTCTTCTTGCCTGCATTGAGGTAAGGCCTGAGAATCTCTTGTATTCTCATAGTCATTCTGACGATTCAGCAATTCTCCTTGTTTTGCTTGCAGTCACATGCGATCCGCCACAAGCGCTATATAGTTCCTGTCATATCAGTGCACATGGATTTCTACATTAGGGTTTTTGTGCGAATCTTCACGTTGTCTCCTGCCTCTGCCTTTCCTTGACACACTCTTTTCTTAGTGGGAGGGTATTTTTAATATGGTTATCCAGCTTACCAATGTGTCTCTTTCACTTTGCATATCGGCTAGTACAGTGAAAAGCTCACCTCTCAAATTTTCACATGTATATCAATGTGTTGGATGCAGTTCATTTCACTTACAAAATGTTGGAAGAATAAACTCAAAGGTAGACTTTTTTTCTTGTTTCATTGTCTTGCATGGCCTGTTTATGGACATGGTCATCTGATCCAGGATAAGAGAAATATTCCTCTACCAAATTTTGGCCCTACTGTACCTCAAGAGTGTTCCGAATGTGCCCATAAATTTGTTATGGGAGGGCCTATATGGAGTGATCCAATACATGACAAGGAATGGGCTGCTTCCATCTTATCAAATATCCGAGCGACGAGTGGTCTATATCAAGCTTATGCAAAAATTTCAGCTATACTAACATCAATATCAGAGGTAGTATTTTGTTTTTCTTCTCTTTTGTTTATGCTTATGTTGACTGCTGATTATATGCTAGAGAAAATGCAACATGAACTGGCTTTGGTGCATATGTTTTTTAGAAAGGTGCTGATAGGATAATAGCTATTCACCTATGCACATATATGCTGATTCATTACTGGAAGGATATATACACACACATATACAAGTCTCACATTGGGGCATACTCCAAATGGGCGTGGAGGCATATTTACACTTAATATAGATATGTGTTTACAAGAAGTTTTATTGTACACAACATGTGACGGGGTTTCAGAATATCCCTAGGTATGGTTATTCTTAGTGTTAGAATTAGGTTTTGTGTACTTGGTACCTCATATCTCCGTTAGGCATATCATGAGTTAACTGGCAAAAGAAATAATAAAATAATACTTGATTCTGTTGATAGAGAAAATGAACATTCTGTTAAAGTAGAAGGCCAGCAGGGCTGCACACTTGTTGAGTATCAGGATTAATTCTGCTGCGGACATGTTGACTGGAGGAGGGTCACACATGCTACATTTTTACAAACTCCGCGGTAGAAACTTAGATGGAGTTATGCTGCTGTCCAGCATTATTCTTGCTTTTTCGAATAGTACGTTTACGTTTTTGTTTGGTTTACACACTCCTCCAATTGAAGTGCTGTAGATTTTACTGCATCTGATTTCGTGAAGGTGTTGCACATTCCCATGCCAAAAGGTAATACGGAAATTCATATAAATGGCCTGCCTGCAATCATTCTGGCAACCATTAGATGCCCTGTGTTCAGCACCTGGAGCTCCAGACCAATGCCATTTGTAACAACAATATGTCTGCCTGGATGTATATCTGAGTAGAAAGAACATCAATCTTTACTTTCAGCAGCTGGCCTCCTTCATGAAGCACTAATTTTCTTGTTGGAAATTTGGAGTGCTTCATTGTTCAGTGTTCACTGCCAATACCACCAACCAATCAGGAAGCTCTTCTTTGGAGCCAAATATATAGACCCTATAGTGCTTTGATTAGATGTTTCGCTAAGATAAATGCCTCGATTTAAAATAGTACTACCTCTGTTTCTTAATGTAAGATGTTTTGGCCCTTCAAATTGAACTGCTAAAACGCCTTATATTGAGGAATAGAGATAGTACTATTTTAAATCGAGGCATTTATCTTAGCATTAAAACAATGAATTTCTGAATCGAGTGCAAAATGTGATTTTAACATTCTGTTGTATACATATTGTATCCATAAATCACAAGGGATTTTCTTGTGCAGGAATTGCCCAATGCGCCTTTATTTGTCAGTCTTCACAGTTTATGTGCAACATTGAAGTGTGCCAATCCAACCATGGTTATGTTTCATTCATCGATAAGAAATGCTGGGTATCAAATTTCAGGTAGCCATGTGGATCCACTAGCTCTAAAAACAGACGCCCCAATGTCTGTAATTTGGGACATCATGCGATGTTGGGTATGATACAAATCTCGGATTTTCTTGGTTAATCAGCGGGCAATACCGTTCTAACAATGGCTTCATGTCTGCAGGTCAAGCTTCATCCGGTGAACTCTCAACCTGAAAATCGTCCAGGTAGCAGGATACTTTCCCAAGAGCCTCAGTTACAGGTATAGATCATAAAACACAGCTTTTTATGTTCGTATAAGCAATGCACGAGTAGAAAAATGTTTCTATGCAGAAGTGAGGTCTATATGCTTTGGAAATTACTTATGTCCCTAGAAAAACTAATTTGTGTTGTTGCGTTCACAAGCTTGTGTTAATTTTCATGTATATTGAACTGACATTACTATGTGATGCTAACCAAGAGTAATGTGGACACAGTAAACTAACCTGAAATTCCACTTGAATAGCATCTTATCTATGCTCTTGTTAAGCATGAGCTGAGCTAAGTGCTCTTCTCATTAATGGTGTCCTGTTTCCTGAATGTTTAATTATTGTGTGAATGTTATGTTCAACTGAAAGAAAAACCATTTCTTGTGCAATTGGTGTTTGGTTTCATGTATCTTGTTTGTTCCCATCGGGGTGGCCTCAAGGTTTTCTGAGCAAGTAACACAATCCAGACTAGCACTAGTCAAACTCATCTGCTGGGACTGGTTGACAAAAGTAACCAGAAGTGATCTATTTGAACCTGGTCCTAGCTCTAGCACGGTAGAACCTGGTCTATTTTGCTGTTTTGTCCTGTTTTTTGGCACTTAGACAAATTCCTCAGTATACTTTGGTCAAACTATAGAAAGCAAATCCCCAAAACCAGCTGCGATACCTCAAATTATTGTCAAACACCCACCTAATAATGCGTGAACTGCAAAGTGCAAACATACAAACTGTTGGATTGATTTGTGTATTTATCTAGAAGAAACATTGATTGCTATGATTTCGACACCAGTAACAATTTAACCACTACTACGTTCCATGCATATCTTGGTGGTCTCCCTTCGCCAACCTATATTTCTATGTAGTGACTATTCAGGAAATATTCTTATCTATTCCACTATTCATACTTCTAAGTGCTCTCTGTTACTCCATTTAGAATGGAGAGAAATTCATTTTTACAACCTTTAACTGTGAATTGGTTCAAGTTCTAAAAAACGTTCAGAATTTCACCGTTTGCCCTGGCGGTTTTGCTTGCCACGTTGGAGTTTTTTTTTCCTCAGCCGGCAGAAACGGTGCTTGCGCCTCTTGTCTCGTCTGTTCCATGCGAGAAACAAAAGCGATCGCGCTTTCAGCTAGCCCAGGCAACCGCCAGCACCTGCCCCAGATACGTGAAGCACTGGGTACCAAATGGCAGGACCAAGTCCTGGACTTGGGCTGGGCCAGGCCATTGACATGAAGTCCCGACTACGATATGAGGTGGATCATCAACTTAGAGTACAATACACACAAAGTAGAAACCGGAATAGTTTGTATCCAAGTAGGACTCAGCTTCTAAGTCAACCTGGGCACCTTGTAACACTACCCCTGTCCAGCTATATAAGGTGGGGTAGGGAGCACCCGGTGGGCACGACTCAACACATCGCATACACCAAACCTGAGCATTCGGTAAATAAGCAATACAATCTCGCTACGAATAGGAGTAGGGTTGTTGCCGCCGTTGTGGGACCTGGGCCGTCTCCTTTGTGCTAACCCATCGGACGATCTTCATGCATAAGCTGCCACATGTTAAGTATTGCCAGTACAAAACACCGACACAGACTGCTGCCGCGCGCTACGTCTGGTTTTTGCCCACTCATCTGTTGTGTTGCATCCAGCGTTCTGGCTACTGCCCCAGGTGGAGGCAAAATTGGCTAGGAGTTCCTCCAATAGGCCATGTGCCTTGACCCTCCAATTGTCTCTCGTACGTGGATTAATGATCGAATTTAAATAGGTTTGTAAATCAATACGTTGCACACGTATGACCTGCCATCCTAGTTAATCAAGCTAGCCTGGTATGCTGTCCGGATTGGACATGTATTTGTTTAGTCGACTGTGTTTTGCCGTGTTACCTTAGCTTCGCAAAAACTTCCTTGGTTCAGTGTGAACCACTAGTATTTAGGCCGACGGTCTTGTAAGGTTCTTATGTATGGTTGTGTGACCTGTGAACTTGCCAGGCTTTATTAATTTAAAGCTGGGCACTTTGTGCCTTTTATCTAAAAAAAGATGGATTTAAGCTAGGCGTTGGTCGTGTATCAATGTATTGGTGTTGTGTATGCCAATCAACTATCAGACCATTTAAGCTTACGTGAAACTGCTAGTAGGCATCTGCATGACTATGTGTATTCCGTGAGTTCTGTAGTTCATGCATCTTTTACTAGAGCGATTGTCTGTTCCATGCAAGAAACGATGCTCAGTTTCGGTTATGACGAAATCGGAGTGAAAAATTACTAGACTGAAACCACGGAAGTACTTAATTGAGGAAGGGGCATTGAGAATGTTTTTTATGGTTCGGGCTTGTATTCCGAACGGTATTCATATTTTAGGGGTGAACTGAACAAAATCAGAGTTAAGGGTTTAATTTTTGTCCTTTTTTTCCTCATTTGATATTTACCAGGCATCGTTTTCTCAAGTCGCTGGAGGTTTAGTTGCAAGAAAGAGCCCAAGATTTGTACTTAATCCTGAAAAAGACTGGGGTCCTAAGATGAAGGCTGGTAGACCAATGAAGATACTTCCCGTTGACAAATTATAAATCCGTTGACGTTGATACAATGGAAACTGGAGATGCCTGCGAAGCTCTGCTACCTCGTTCTTGGTAGTCTGAGTTTAAACTCTTCATATTTCGCTTCCTTTAGAAAGTAAGTTGTTTGGTTGCTGAATATAGTATCAAATTCTATCTGAAGGGGAATCTCGGTGTCAATTTTGTTTCTGCCAGGAGCTTCTATTTGTCGCTCTTGTTCTTCCAGTTTTTGTACCGTTTTAACTGGCATGAAATTCCTTAAGTGCGATCGGTGGTTCTTGGGGAAATGTAGGGTGGTAATTCATTATAGATTTTGGTATTGTTTATAGTCTGATTTTAAGCTGTCGGACTGATTTGAATCTGGAACATGCTGTTTTGGAGTAGCCAGACCGAACCACATTTTTATAGAAGGCAAATAGATCTGCCCTCCGATGCGTATAACAGATGCAATTGAACTCCCTCCTTGACCTAGCTCTACCGCTACAATGCTGCACCTTCTCGTTGAGGCTAAAGCCAACTCACTAAACGCAATTTAGAAAAAAGGAATAAAACATCTTATTTTTGGAATGGATGGAGTAGCTTATTATTGCGGCTGTTTCCACACCATTCATCATGGCCATCTCACCGAGGAATGAAAGTCCTTCCTCTCCTTCCGCGGAGAAGTCTCCTCCATCTGAGCCACCAATCCTCAACTCGATCTGAAGCTGTTTTAGTGCTGGCAACCAAATGGGCAGACTGAAAACATGCATGTCTCTCGCATACCAAAGTTTTAAATAACCCGCTATAGCTTCGCTATAGCCTCGCTATAGCCTTTGGAGAGCCCTCCCGCTAAACCTACACACTTTTAACGCTAAATTGAAAACGACGCTAATATCTCGCTAAATCCTGCTATAGTACTAAATTTTGATTCATTTAGCCCGCTAAACCACTACGGCCTAGAAGGGACACGAGTTAATATCATAAAGTTATCCATCTAGCTTATTATTCCTTCATGTTTTTACTGTATGTATGTCGCATTGATACAAAACTTAGTTATTGAGCTGGAATTTCTAATAAATGCTTGGTTTAAAGATATTTGTGAATGTATAGCTCAATTATATGTGACATATAATATATAATACTTGATTGTAGACTTATGTTTTTACAAAATTTCATTATTTAACAAAAACGCTAAATGGGTTTAGCTTCGATACAGCTCCGCTATAGCCTCTCAGCTTCTGTCGGAGCCGCCGTAAATAGAATAACTCGCTATTTAAAACTTTGTCGCATACACGCACTGAAGAAGATCTGCCGTGTCCTGGTCCTGCAAGCAGATATAGCAGGCATTCATGTAGTGCAAGGCAGAGGAAAATTTGAAGTACATTTTAGTGGCGCCCGCCCAAGAAACACAGTCGGTAGTGGCAAAACTGAATGCACACGGCAAAGAATCTTACATGTAAACTTAGCCGAGCACTGCCCGGAGGAAGAGCACGGCCAAGTGATCTCATCCGGCAGTGCTGGATTGCAATCCAGGCGAACAAACACAGTCCGAGGATAGGTTGGAGTTGGGCTTAGCTAATGCCCGTCTAGGTTTGAACATCGAGTCAACGCCAGCTACCAAGTTGAGTTCGACTCGGTTCATACGGCAGTTCAGTTCGACTTGTTTTTTCCTGTGGGTGTATATAAGCACAAGCTAGGGCGGGAGTTTATACCACAGCTCGTACGTCTAACACCGTCACACAAGGAAATAAGCACAGCCTACCGCCGACAAGTTTAGCAATGGCAAAGGACTCCTACGAGGTGCTCAACAGCAACATCAACCGCGCCGAGTATGGCCGTATCATCCGCCCTAAGCCGGCCTCCTCCCGTCCCTTCCCGTCCTCGCCGAACCCCAACTCGGAGTGGCTCTGGGAATGGGCGCAGGCACGGGGCTTCTGCAGCGGCGCCTCGGCCTCCTCCTCCATGGCTTCCGGTGAGCAATGCTCAAGTTGGAGAGGATACGCAGGCACCTCCTCCTTGCCGGCTTCAAACGGGTACTGCCCGTCCACAGCTTGGGGTCACGGCGGAGGTTCTTTGAGCCGGCCACGGCCGACGGCAGGTGGTGGATATGTGTTCTTCGCGTGCGGGTAAGTTTCTCGATTGTCGATCTTGCCGAGCAAAGCAGCATAAGCTAACGTCCTTCAGTATTTGATGAATAACACATTTTTAACATGCATGATTTTTATGTTGATGATGACTGTTTGTTTCATGCAGTGTCGCTGGATTATATGCATGGGCTATGTACAAGCGTTCTCAGGAAAGAAAACAGAGGAATTAACCGAGGAAAAGAGGAGCGGAATGTCCCTGCAACATAGTGTCATTTTATTGCTGTAAAACGACAATGACATCCAACACCGGAGAACATTATGTTCACTTTTTGGTTAATGCTTTATGTCTTGTGGGCACTGTTACTAAATGTTGCGCATCTATGTTGAACTTGCTGTCCTATATGTGCTGTTAATTAGCAGATCCAAGCGTTGTATGCTCAGTATATCCATATTCAATCTTGAGAAAGGCAGGGGATATAATATTAAGAAGATATCAATTACACTCACCATATGCACTAACGAGATGTCAAGAGCTACTAAGACATTTAAAATGCACAAACCAAATTATTACAAAAAGAAAACAGTTCATATACAATATTACAAAATTGTGTACTCCCTCCGAGCCTTATTAAGTGTCAGGAGAAATATACAGAGCACGCACAACTTCCTAGCTATGCCAGCGACAAATTTTTCGGATCAACACTTTTTCAATGTAGTCATACCACTTTTTTTATACGGTGTGTCAAAAAAAAAACTATTGTTTCAACACATCCATGTAGTAAAAGGATTGTGTGTATACAACAAATTCAAATCACCCTGAACTGTATGGCATTGCAACACGAAGGCCGATGGTTGCAGAGTGTTTGCACATAAACACAATACAATCAAACACTTCATAATAGCATATTGCTCGTGTGTTTGCAGGCACACTAGTTTGCAGCATGTGGTATAAACGCATGCACTCCCAAAAATTCTCAAAATCACCAACCTTCGTTTCAACCACCAGCCATCCATGGGCACAGGTGTATCTCAATCCAGGATGCAGCAGAGGAGCCTGGGCCATGGATGACCAGTGTGTGCTTGTCGCGTTATGATAATTGTCATTCCAAATAACTGCGACAAGTACGTTTATGATTGCCAGTATCATGTCTCATTTTCTGAATATGCACCTCTTTGACTTAACATATATTCTAACAATTTCAAAAAGATACGAGCATGCATTACAGGGGGTATCACCATAATTCACAATCTGAAACTACAATGCAACAAACAGACATAAAGTAGAGAATCAGGGCACGCCTGTAAGAACAAGGAGTGCAATATGCAAGCAAGGGTTCCCTAAAAAACGCCTTCAAGAAACTGAAGGTGTGAGAAAAAGTATCAGATCAACTGGAAGTGAAGGCACAAGCTGCATACTCGAAAAGTTTCAGGGTTGAATAAGCTCACTATCACCATCCTAGACTCATTTCCGTGTGTTCCTAGCACAAGATAAGCACACTGCCATATTCATGTCTTTAAAAGAGGTTGAAATTTACACTGGAACGGCCGAACACGCCGAATACGACTGCAAGACAACGCAGCCAAATAATACCAAGGGATAAATTTATACACAGCTGCTGCATGAACTGGAACAAAGTGCCAGGCGAGTTCCGAGAATGCGCCTCCACTGCAAGTTGCAATTTCTTCCATGGGATATGGAGAATAGCATCGCGTCCACACGTAATCGATACAACAGCAACTTGAGATTAACAGTACAGACAGGTGACGGTTGATACAAGGTTAGGGGTGGGGTCAGCTCAAAGCTCCTGCTTGAGCATGATGTTAATGATACCTATAGGGGTTTTGGGCTGGTAATGATCGTCGGTATCGATTTCTTCAATTTCCTGTTTGCGTAAACAAGAAAAAACAGAACAAATAAGGTGGTGACGTTTATCTCATTAGATAGGCAATAACTTTAGATAACACTACATAAATCAAAACCATATGATAAGGGACAGAGGTACTAGCACCTCTAGCAAAAACATTCTTAAAACTTAGGTGGGAATCGAGCCTGGGTAGCTTGATAACACAACCATGTGTCCTACCATTGAGCTACCCACTGATTCCCAAATTCAAGGAATGGCTAGTCTAGATAAAAAATATGAAATCTCAATACAAAAGATGAATAAATACAAAATTGTGTTGGAATAGTTATGGCAAATTTAACTAATGCACAAGGTCGAGAGAGAATACCTGAACAATATCTTCTCCCTTAATAACTCTCCCAAACACAACAATCTTGTCATTCAAGTCAGGAATTGGAGCAGTTGTGATAAATATATCAAATCCTTTATTATTAGGATTCTTTGTAGTCCCAATCATAAATGCCTCATGCTTTGGACTGCACAATCATATAAATCCAGGTCCCATTTTAAGAACAAAATCAAGTCTGCCAAAACAACGGATGCATGGGAATTTAGTAACTGTAATATTCAGGAATAAAACCTGAGAGCATTTTCCCCACTTGCTTTGGCTTTCAATATCCATTCTTGGGCAGCTCCATTGAAATCAAAATCACCTCCTTGGATAACAAAGTTCTTTATGACATGACGAAATGGCATTCCTTTAAAATAATCACTCTTGCTGCGACATTGAAGAAATATAAGATATAAATAAAGCAAATAATGTGTGGTCTGTCTTGAAGAATACCTAGCAGTACTATAGCTTTTATTGACAGTATAAAGTATTGTTACCATAAACTGATTTAATTCTAGCAGAATTCAACAAGATAATCTAGTTTGCTACCATAATAGAAATATCTTTGCACCAAAACACACTGCGACATGTTACTTACAGTCCCACACCAGTCCAGTCTAGTTATGCATCACAAGCAATATCTGTTTATTAGTATTACTTAAAAGAGCAAAGCTATCTTTGTTTGTTCAAAAGGATGGTCATATTGAAAATTAAACATTTACTAACGTGTGAATATGAGCTCATTGATTGCGAATTATCAGCATTTTAGAACACTAAGGGAAAAAAATTAGAACACTAATTATCAACATTAGGCTTATATAGCCTTACTTAGGATAGTTAAAAAAAGCATATTTGATAGAAATCCAAGACATAAATTTCATAAGGATTTTAGTAAAGATGTTGTGGAGTAGTTGCTCTGGAATAATGCTCTGCGGCAATGAAAGGAACAGGGTATGCCACTAATAAAAGAGTGTGCATACACTAACTGTCCTCACTACTGCATGTAATACTATGTAAATCACAGATTCAGTAGATATAATTCCAATGCCCACCATAATTTGACGAATTTGTCCACAACATCAGCAGAAGCATCTTTGTATATTTCTATAGTAATTGAGCCTTTCGCGGTGTCTATTACCTGCGAACAAATCAAGCAGAAGAATTATATTCTTTGTACATGGCAGATGTTTTACAACAACACCTAGGGAGATAAATATTCAATAAAAACACTTCGCCAGGTGCAGAATATTTTATTAATTCACAGTGTATGTGACCAGCTTGTATGCCGTTAACTTCGACTTGCATGTGATAGCATGCATTTTACTTGAGCTAATTCTATGAATCATCATGCCAAATTATGCATCTACGAGAATTGAGCGCTGGCTCAGTGGCTGGAGTTCACGGTGCTGAACCCACCCACCAGCTTTCACGTCAGGGCTGCACGGATTCCGCTGGGGTGCTATCTGCCTTAATTCTTGGGAGAGGTCTCATCCTATCTAACAACGGACAGCTAAAGAGGGACTCTTCACCCTTTAGTCAATGTTTTAATTATACATCTACACAACAGAGGATATCAGGATCATAAAACATAACCAGTTGTGTGCTTCGCAGAGTTCAGAATTCCTCATAAGCACTATGTACAAGATATCTCAGTGGTCAACTATCAACACCATTTGCTGGTACATTTGCAGTAGCTAGATCGGTATAAGAACCGGAGCATTGAAGCGGGAAGTATCCAATGTCGTAGTCGGGTGTAGCAGGTGAGTGAGCAGCAAGCACTGAGGAAACCTCCAACAGACCAGTGGCACACAGACGAGTCTCCTCAACGCGGAATGAGGCCTTGAGAAGAGAGACATGAGGCAAATGTGCAAAGAGTTGGGCACGCCGTGGCTCAAACTCCTTACAGAGTCAAGACAAGAACTCATAACCACGATGATACTCCAAATCCGAACGAGCAGCCTAGCAACAGGGACATGAGCGTCAACCAGCAGTACTGAGAGAGTCAAGCTAACCCCAGATAGCAGAACACTGAACATAGAAGGTGTCGACGATGAAATCACCATGTTGAAGGGCATGCTCCTGGCAAACCACAGACAAATACAGATCGTCACTGCTGGGCTGATAGCGCTGACGAAGGTGAGTTCACATTCGAAGGTCGTAAACAAGGCTAAAAACTCAGGAGAACTGAGGTAGAACACTAGCTCAAAGGACAGCCACAGCATGAGCATCATCATGAAATCACTGAGTCTAGAAGGGGGGAACAACATCATCAGCGATCTTGGCAGCATCCTTGCGGTGGGGATGACTACCAATGCAGACATGGGGGAGGGCTCCTGGTCAAGCTTGTAAAGGACGAAAAGTGGACTTGCAAGCTGGGCCTGGTCTGGAGGGAGAGCTGCCAGGGTGTCTTGGGCCCAATCTTGGAAAGGATCGATTGGGAGCTGCCTGGCATCTAGAGACCGACAAACGAATCCGACTGGGAGCCACCAAGCAACAAGAGACCAAAAATGGAATCGATCGGGAGGCTGACGAGAGAGCGAAAACGAAACCGATCGAGAGACCGGAAAAAGAAAAACGATCAGATGCATGAGTTGAGCGTGCGGGAGAGACCTAAACCAAGGCTCGGATACCATGTTGGATGCAACTTGTCTTGAATAGCCCACGGGGCAAATATGTAGTACACAGAACTTGGGGTACAATGAAGAGAATGTAGTCCAATACGGACTCCTAGACAGATACTAATAGTCCTAACAACTACGATAACTATAGTCAACTACGATAACAACTACTGCTTTCTTGACATGATGTGCACATTTTAAGGGGTGATGAATAGTTGGATACTAAAAATCTCTCTAAAAAAATAAGAATATTAAAAGCCACCAGTCAACCAAAACTTCACTTGGACTGCAACCAGTTTTCTTATCTTGTTCTGCTAGCTTGCTAAGAACAAAATGGTTTTCCACTACGTGTGTTCTTTCATTGCCATACTCTTCTTATGCAGGAAAAATAGTTGACTATGGAATTTTCAAAGCATGTCATCCTGCTATACTTTGAATTGATCAGGGTATCATGCTTCAATTTTCCTTAGAAATATTAACATGGTTAAGCTGTCAGTAGCAGCACAATCACAGCGAGATATAAACATATATTCCACATCAATCCAATATATACACATAATATACGTTCATACATATAACCAAATTGATTGGAAACTATGTTCAGAGAATATATAGGAAAAACTTACTGCATAATTAGGTGTACTTGTTTTTGTAGAATCTTCAGACCTCTCTACGTTCTTGAAGTCATGGTGAAATACATAAGACAAAACAAACAATGAGTTTCATGTCTAATACCCTCCAATTAATAACTGAATAAGGGCATTCACATAGAAAATATGATGATTCTAAGAGGAGTCATAACTCATAAGATATTACATCATTTACAGCAGTTGTTGCATTTTGATAAGCAATGAATTATACAAATTTAGGCCAAGAAAAAGGTCGCCGACTGTTATTTACGTAGAAGATTTATCATGGTTCCTACTGCAAGATAGGAAAACCAGATGGAAAGAACTTTAATACTCACTTCGACATGTGAAACTACCAAATGCATGATTCTTATACTCACAAGGCTTATTTCTTGAGGTGCACAATTTCATTACATTGTGGGATTTGCATATCATAATGCCAATTAAAACAAGTAAAAAATTAAGCCAAAGAAGAGGCCAACAATCAAATTCTTCTTGGAAAAAAACTGAGGACACACTAAACATATTCTGATGCAAAATACTGGCACTTAATGATATAGAGAAAAGACACTTCCAGTTCGTTTTAAGACTCAATATTAGTTTTCTGCAGGTTTTAGAAAATCCACCATGATTTCTTTTTCACCTGTAATCTTGCATAGGCATGCAGCTAGTAGGATATGAACAACATAATAAACAAAAAAAAATAGCAACGATTATGATGATCATAAGAAAAGCAATTAAATTTGGGAAGTGATTCAAAAAATAGAGACAGCATGCACACAGGTTGATGTCATTTCATTAACATAAAACAGAAAACTAATGGAGATTCAGAAAGAAAATAAGAGCAGGTTTATCGTGCACTAGATTGACAACTGTACCTCAAACCGAGTAACATCCATGTCAGGCTCGAAGGCAGGCCTGCGATAGAGCATTAGGGCTCATCAATAGATGTAGATGAATGAAATTTGTGGACAAGCAATGCAAGAAAATCGTCATGCGCTTAACCAACTCCTCCTAATTGCATTACTAGCTACATTAGCTGCCCTTATGGGACACCTACGACTACCAGCAGTCCAGCACTACTAAATTAAAAATATCATTAAAACAAGGGCACCAACCTGTGATGCCAATGCCTGTAAGTTGCATAGAGTGATAGCACAACCAAGACAACGATGAGGTTCCAAGTGATGATACTAGAGTAACTGATTCGACTGGGGCTCTTCTTCGTCTTGCTTTGAATTAGCAACTGCTTCGGCTTTATCCTCGCCATAACAGCCCCCTCTGGAAAAGAGATGTTTTCAGTACCAGCTAGGGTTGGGAAACCAAAAGAAGCTAACATGTCCAGATGAGTGCAACAATCGGACCAAACTACGAAAGAAGTGCATAAATCAAACAGGAAAAAAAGGAAGAAGCAAATAACAGTACATCATTCAGCACGGTATCAGATAACCCTAGGGCCCAGGGGCGGATCTAGATGGTGTGCACCGGCGAATAAATAAATTGTGGAGGTCAGTGGAATTTAAAAAATTATTGGATGAAAACAAGCTCATACCTCAAAACCCAAAGGCTAAATATTGCGGACGAGGTAGAGACAGCAGGAACGCGATGTCCCGGCGAGTTAGGAAGAATGGGAACGGCGATTCGCGCGAGAGGCGGGGGTGCTAGGGTGAGGGGCGTGGACGGGGATTGGGGCGTCGGCGATGACGCTAGCGGCGGCCGGAGGGCACGCGGTAGAAGACTATAGGCGAGATTTGGAGCCGCGTGGCGAAGAGCCAAAGAGGAGATGGCATTTGTCATCACTCATCAGTCGTGGAGACCAAAATATTTTTAACAGCATTTTCTTTCGCTGAAAAATCTATATCTAAAAATTAAGGTATATTCCCACCTTCCAAAATAAATTGAGAGAAACTTCCGATCTATTCATCAACTGTCAAGGCGGTAAAAAAACATCATCTAACAACGACTACAAGCAGGAGCCAAAGACGCATCGTGGTCATCGCCTCTTCATCACCAGAGCCGGGCAAATCTTGTTGTGATATAGTCAATAAATTGTTGTGCTAGATCCCACAGGATCAACGAACTACAACAGCAACCGTCATCGATTAAGATAGATCAAAAGAATCCAATCCATAGACATAGGATCGAAGACAAATGAAGATCGGATACAAACGGATCCATCAAAGACAACCACCGGCTGAATACCACAAGATCCGTTCGAGACACAACTCCACATGCTCTCCGACGGCGCTAGTAGCACCGCAATAATGGAGGTTAGGAGGGGAGGAACTTATTCCATTTTCAAGTATCCGCATCCATGGTTTCAAATTTCAGGTCTGACAAATTCAGTGATTTCGGTTTTTGTTTCACGCAAATGACCGAAATTTTATCTTAACATTAATTTAAATATGAAAAAATGAATTCCTGTGTAGTACTGAAAAGGATGAATATTTATTCAAAAGATAATTAGTTCGGTATCTACCGAAATCACTGAAATTCGGTGAAATTCTATGAAAAATCACCGGATTTTAAAACCATGCCCGCCTGAGGCGCTTTGTGTTGGGCTGGGGTGTTGAAAGAACATTTTGTATCCCTTACTTTTTGTGTGTTAGTTAACAACACATGTGATGGTTTTAATCTGGTGTTAAGTAAATGCAGGTTATAATGTGTACAGCACATGTGCATCAACACCAAAAGAGAAAAGAAGATTCTGGAGATTTTCAGGCCGGAGTCTCCGGTCCCCAGGACCGGAGTCTCCGGACTCAGGGGATTCTGACCGAAATGCTGAAAGATGGTTCAGTCCCTGGTCCAGGCCGGAGTTTTCGGCCCCAGGGGCCGGAGTCTCCGCCCGAGGCCAGAGTATCCGGCCTTAGAGGACCGGAGTTTCTGCCAGAGCTTCAATGTGTCTGAAAGAGGTTCAACCCCTGGTCCAGGCCGGAGTATCCGCCCCCAGGGAGCCGGAGTATTCGCCCCAGGCCGAAGTCTCCGGTCACTTAGACCGGAGTCTCCGGTGTGAAGCTGTCTGCAACGGCTATAATTTCTGGGAGGGGTATAAATACCCCTCCACCTACCTCCAGCCAGCTAGCTCGCCTAGAATTGAAGACACCATTATTGCAAGCTCAAGAATCACTAGATCTCTCAATCCCTCCACCCAAACTCGTTGATCTTTGGAGGACTGAAGGAGAAGTCCCCGATCTACATCTTCACCAAGCCGTTCTTCATTTCCCCCTCATTCACTTGAGGGACCATTGCTAGGGCTTCCACTTGGAAAACCTAGCCCACCGTTGTACTCACTTGTTTGTCTTTGTGACAGTTTGTAGCTATTCGGGAGCCCCCAATCCATTTGTGGGTTGTGCCCCGAATCGTTGTTGTAAGGGCTCCGGATTCCGCCTTGAAGGATTCCGATAGTGGAAGGTGAACCAATCCTTTGTGGTGCGGTTCATCGAAGAATAGGGTGAGCCTTTGTGGCGTTGAGGTTTGACCTTCGTGGTGCCTCACACCTCTCCAACGAGACGTCATATAGTTGCATATCTAGAGAATTTACCTTTTGTGTCAAGCCTAATTTTGAAAAGAACTAAAATTTGGAGTAGCACCTATTTGTAGGAAATATGCCCATGAGGCAATCATAGAGATGATGATATTTCGATGTATCCATGATTTATAATAATGTGCCTTGAATAATAGCTATTGTATTGATTGGCAAGTATGTGACTTGTTTGTGAAACTCATTACTTGTATGGTTATTCTAAATATGTCCCTAGTCGGAGTTCATGTGAGGACACACTTGAATAATAGACTAGCACATGTATTAGTTGATGACTATGTTTCACAAGTCATAGACATGGAGATGTCAAACTAATAATGTGGACTTATGTTATGAACATAGAGTTGGGCTGACCCACCATGAGACAATGAAGCAAACGTTCATAGCTCTCTCTCTCTCTCTATACGATGTGTATGCTTTGTCCCTAGACCTGAGATTGTCGTATGTACCCGAGATGTGAATCGACCTACTTTGGGGCTATCAAACACTACGCCGTGAAAGGGTAGCTATAAAGGTAGCTTTCGGGTTTGTCGTGAAACATGCTGCGGGGATTGGTCAGTCAAGATGGAATTTGCCCCTCTCTTCTTGAGAGAGATATTTCTCTGGCCCCTCGAGTGATTGGATCCAGAAATGCATGGCCATGCTACATAAGGTTAATGGTTAACCTAATACGGGATTCCGAATCACAGGATCGAGAAAGAGTGGTCAGCTGGGAGCTTGACCAAATATCGTGAGGCAAAGGGAATGGCGTAAACAGTGTAATGGTTCGTCCGATGAGATCTTTATGCGCGTTTGGGAGTTGGCACGTTTTGCTAGAAGCCGCTACCAACTATTGATCGAGTAGGTGTACTCGAGTCATGTCCAAACGTGCGTGAACCTATAGGGTCACACACTTAAGGTTGTAGAGGCATAATTCGGATTGGATCCGAGTTGGGCTGGAATAGACTCCAGAATGGGCTTCAGTTGAGGCAGCCCAATATGAGGAGGTCTATATAAGGAGGGGAGGCTGGACATTTTAGGGTTGCCCATTTCCGCACTACATCCACCCAGCCAACGCCTCACCACGCCCCTGCTGCCCGCGCGGACCTAGCAGTCCGGCGAGCGGTGCATCCACGCTGTACGTGTGTGTAACATCCCAATTTTCACAAAAAATTAAAACCTTCAAATTGCATCATGCATCATGTCATTCCATCCTTGTTTGTATTAGGTTTTTTCCAAATTGTGAAAAGTTAGAGAAAATATTTCAAAACCCTATGTTGCAAAACATCTGCAAATACTTTTCAAACTAATTCGATTTTAAAATATAATTTTATTGTAAATCATATCCCCAAGCCATACTAAATATGTGGGGCATGTTTTTACAAAATTATTGAAAGTGGTTTGAAGTGATTTGGTTTTGAAATTCAAAAGTTATTTGTTTCTGAGTAAAACAGAAAAGAAAATCGTTTTCTGGAAAAAAAATACGTTTCCTAGCTAACTGGGCCAAGCCCATCTAACAACTAACGCGCGCGCAGCAGATAGCAAACCCCAGCCCAGCCCGCGTGTTTGCTCTCGCTGACAAGCGGGCCCCGCCTGTCATCCCTTCCTCTACGCCGTGAAGAACACGAACACCTAACCCTAATCCAATCATAACCGAATTCGGTACGATTCGCACGCAATCGCACGCGTTCTTGCCCCCATATAAACCCCCGACCCTCCTCTCTTTTTCGCCCCAGAAACCCTAGCCTATTCGCCACCAGGCTGCTCGCACGAGACCTCGCCGCGCCGCCATTACCGACGGCGAGATCGTCAAATTCCGGTGAGAGCACGGCCGCATTGCCTCCCTCTCCACCTCCTCGAGCTCCCCCAAGCTATTGCACGTCCACCTGACCCTTTGCGCGATTGTTTCGTGCAGAGGAGACGTCGCCCGCTTCATCGACACCGACGCCGTCCGTCGGAGCAGCTCCGGCGAGCCACGCACGGAGGAGCACGACGCCCGCGACCACCCCGAGCTCTTCATCGACTCCGCCTCGTCGTCCTGAACCCCGCGGTACGCCCCACGACCCGTAGATCGATCTAGATTTTATTCCAGCGATCACCGGCGATGGCGCCACCGTAGAATTAGGCTTCCGGCGAGACTCCGGCCGACCGCGCCGCCCGATACTGGTCTGTTAGATCTAGGCCATTGGATCGTTGTTTTACGGTGTCGATTAGATCCGCGCTGCGAAGAGGTATCGGCAAATCCGGAGTCGCCACGTCGTCAAGTTGCCCGCGAAGCCCGCGTCGCCCGTCCGCGCCACGTCCGTGTCCGTCCGCAACCGCATCAGCCCGCGAAGACGACGCGCTCCAATCAGAAGACGCCACGTCGCCCAGGGACTTCAGCGCGAAGATTTTATTTGTTTTCTGTACAGTTTAGCCCCTACGCTTTACAGATTAGTCCCTGCGTTTTAGATCTATCATTAATTTTTACTCCTTTATCCAAAATTTATGAAAAATATATTTTTGGATAGCTTATGACGTGTAGAAACTTTTGGCATGTTTAATTTTTGGTTTTGTCGAATTAGTTTTGTTTAATTTCAAAAGTGACTTTAATAGTATTTTGAACATAACTCTAATTTAAAAATTGATAATTGATCAAACTCTTTTGCTATAAATTTACATGTCTAAGTATTGGCCGTAGGTTTACTCTACTATTTTTGTAAAAGTATTTTCTATGATTTTTGTAATTAATATTGATTAAATGCTTTTTAGGTGTTATTTTAATAATTAAAATTGATTAAAATTAATTTTCTTCATATATTCGACTAATAAAATGACTTAGTCATATTTTGATCAACTTAGTTACAAAAGTACTTAGAAATATTCTGCCTCTCCAAATAAAGTAACTTTCTTCCTTAGAAATTATTTGATAAATAAGTTTGGCAACACTTTCCCTTAGAAAATTTAAACATCTTAATAATGCTAAATCTTTCCTTAGAAAATTTAGCATCTTGAAAACTTAGTTGTTTTCCTTAGAAAATATTCTAAGTACTTGCTATGACAAATGTTTGTCCTTAGAAAAATTATCAACTATTGTTTTTCATACTTTTCCTTAGAAAATCTAGCACCTCTTATTTTGTTTACTTTCCTTAGAAATTAATTGACTGTTGTGTTAGCCTCTAGTCCTTAGTAAATTTTGACCCCAAGTGTTATGACCTTGGTCCTTAGTCATTTTTGGACCATCTTACTTGCCTTGCATTAACTTAGAATAATTTCATGGCATGGCATACATCTCTAGTCCTTAGAAATATTTTGCACATCATGCATGACATATTTTCCTTAGAAGTTTTATGAAACTTGTTTGTTCATTATGTATTGTTTGTTGTGTTAGAATCTCCGGAGGGAAACGAGGACTGTTGCAGCTGTTGTTGCTATTATGCTTGTTGCCAAGGCAAGTGGCACACCCCATAAATTTCCTAATATTTTTCTATGCATGACTTAGTGTATTTCTTTATATGCATGTGTAGGATAGTATTGCTATGCTAAAACTACTATCTCCTTTACACTAGTTGTGTCTAGAATCCTATAGATAACTTAGTAGAATTATTGATGCTATGCAAAAGTGTTTTATTGAAAAGCTAATTCTACTAAGTTAATTGAACACCTGGGTGGATTTGGGCTTGATTGGCTGTCAGAGTTGAGTGTTGTCCTGCGGGATATTCACTTGTGGATTGCCACCCAGGAATAAAGGGACCAATGTTTCTCTAAGTGAAGTTGCTTACCGTGCAGCCATTAGTCATATGGGCTCTGGCTAGATGGATTAAGTTGCGTGGACTCATCCCGACTTGACAGGTGGTGGTAGAAGGTTAGATGGGAGCGCTCAAGCGGCATGGGATGGGAAAATGCTTCTGAAAAGTCTCGTCTCAACTCTCTCCTTTTCCTTAGCACAATTTGAGTGCTTGAGGATAGTTTGGGTTTGTTGGGTCTAATGGTGAAAGTGCACAACCTCTGCAGAGTTAAAAACTAAGTACTTAGCCGTGTCCCCGGTTACGGACAATTCAAGCAGCTGATCAAGGATGTCAACGGAGGCTCCCAACATCTCAATTTCTTAAGTAAAATTTTGATGGGTGAACAAGGGTAGATGAGACTATGGTTTTCAAGCCATACTTGTCTCAAATTTGAAGAAAAGTTTTACAAAGTGTTAGGCAAAATTGGCTTTATGCAAAATAGCCTTGAACTCCACCAGCCAAATATGCATATAGGTTATTAGAGTTATTCCACTAAGTGTCCACATAGTGTCACTTGCCAGATCCATTTTTAATGGTATCTGACCCACTCTGTTGCAAAATTTTAATTGTTGCAGAATTTTCTGACGATGAGTAAGGTACGTTTGGGTTTCGAGTCTACAACCAACATGTTTTCGCCTGTGGCGCATCATGAAGATGGAGGCTCTTTGAAGATTTATTTCCGCTGCTTTATTGTTTTAAGCTAGCTTTAAGCTATGCAAAGATGTATCGAACCATTTATTTTTCCAAGTCTGGATCATTCGTGTAATAATTGATACAATGTTGTGATATTCATCTTAAACTGTGTGTGCAAATGAAACGATCCAGGGGTTTGCACTATACACAGGTACCTTGCCATTTTCTAAGTGCAGGTGCATTACAGATGGTATCAGAGCATAGTGTTGCCTGTAGGATCGAAACCCTAGGTTTGGTTAGAAATAAGTTGGCCAAAAACTTAATTTATTTTACTAAGTATAAAAGCTTCTATGAAATATTCTTGCTTTTTCTTCTAAGTACTCGTAATTCTTTACTTATGCATTTTATCTCATACCTTTTCTTCCTAACTGAAGGATGAAGAGATTCGAGTACACTTGTGAGGAGGACTACCCGGTGACCCGCTTCGGCAGCATCATGTTCGACATCCTCAAGCACCTGAAGCTACCACACCCATGATCAAAGGATGCATCTTGAAGAAGTTCAAAAGAGAAGACCTTTGGGGAATCAGGGTGTTCAACAAGGACGTGAAGGCGAAGCACCCATTGAGTACAGAATAATGGGAGTCTCCATGGAGAGAGGAATCAACGTCATCATGCAACACGTGATAGCTTGCCTTTGTGGACGCTACTCCAAGGAATTGGAGGGGCACTACTCCTTCCCTTTTGGAAGGCGTGACGATGAAGGATCACCCTTCTGCTATGGCACCGAGAACATGGGCAAAGATGAGTTCGTGAGCGATTATTTCCAAGGCTTGGAACTCTTAGTCCATGATCTTTACTTTGATACCAATGAAGAACTCCACAAGAATGATGAGCTTTGCGCCCAAGTCCAAGTGAATGATGAGAAGATAAAAGACAAGAAGAGAAGACCAAGGAGCTAGAAGAGAAGTTCAAGGCCCAAGAGAAGAAATTCACAAGTCAAGAGAAGAGAATCAAGCAAAGAAACAAGCAAATAAGGGACTTGAAGGAAGAACTCTCCACCAATGATGTGGAGCTTGAAGCTGATTGTGACTTGATCAAGCGACTTCGTGCTGAGAAGAAGGAACTCCAAGAGAGAAACTCAGAATTGGAGAAGGAAGTGAAGGATCTCAGAAGCGTGCTCATTCAGGAAGGCTTTGAAATCCAAGAATTTGAAGAAGAAGAAGATGAAGCGCCATGATTGAGGACTAGGATAGTTAGAGAGACTACCATTTTACTTCACGCTTTAAAATTTCGAATTTTAGTTTGGATCTACCAACTTGTGGTAGGACAATACCTAGTTTCCCTTTGTTGCTATTTTCGACCAAGACAAGTGAAAAGTGAATAAGTGAAAGTTTAAGTTGTTAAGTGTTGTTTGTTTGATTGTTGAATGCTTGTATGGGTAGAATTATTTCTCATAGACCTGTCTATCTTTTACTCATCTATGCTAAAACCACAGATGCCTCCCCGTCGTGCACCTGAAAACAACAACAACAACAACAACGAAGCTATGATGCAACAGATGATGGCGGCCCAGACTCAGCTGATGACCATGATGGCTCAATTCATGGCAAATCAACATGGACCTCCACCACCACCACCCCCTCCCCAAGTGGACAGACTTGCCAGGTTCCTTAGGCTTAGGCCAAACAAGTTCTCAACTACAACTGACCCAATTGTGGCTGATGACTGGCTGCGTTCTGTGCAAAAGATCTGGTGACAGCTGAATGTGAAGATGCTGAGAAAGTTAGGTTCACCGCACATCTGCTTGAAGGACCTGCTGCCCAATGGTGGGAAACTTATCAGATTACTCACCCATTGGACACTTTGACTTGGGAGGATTTCAAGGAAGGATTTCGTAATGCTCATATCTCCACAGGCATTATGAATCTGAAACAGGAAGAGTTCCGCAATCTGCGTCAGGGGAACAGAAGTCTTAAGGAGTACATGGATGACTTTCATGCCTTGTCTCGATATGCTCCTGAGGACATTGACACAGATGCAAAGAGGAAGGCTAAATTTCTCAAGGGACTAAGTGATGAGCTGAAGATACCTTTGACTGTGGCTTATGCTCCAACCTATCAGACACTTCTTGATCAAGCAATCACCCTTGAAGATAGCATGAAGAAAGCTGAAAACAGGAAGAGGAAGATGAATTCAAACAAGCACCACTCTGAACCCTCATTCAAGAAGCACTTTGTTCATGATGGGAACCATGGTCATAAACATGGGAACCACAATGGGGGCAACTTTCACAAACCCCATGCTCACAATCACAATGGAGGATTCAAGGGAAACAATGGAGGATCAAATGGAGGACACAGGGGAAATGGACATGCTGGACATAACCATAACAATGGACAGCATCGCCCAAATTCTGAACCCAAGAAGGATCTCAGCCAAGTGCTTTGCTTCAAGTGCAACAACAAGGGCCATTATGCCACAGATTGCCCTGAGAAGAGAGTGGACACTCCTACCAAGCCCAATCCTTTCAACAAGGGACATGTGAACCACATCAATGTTGAAGAAGTCTAGATGAACCTGATGCTGTGATTGGTACGTTCCTAATCAACTCTTGTCCAGCATTAGTTTTATTTGATACCGGAGCATCTCATTCATTCATTTCAAGAGAATTTGTTAACAAACATGGGCTAGATGTGAAAATGGGGTGTCCAATTAGAGTCAGTTCTCCGGAGGAGAAATGATAGTGTCATCTGGGTGTAGACAACTTAATCTTGAGATTGGAAAACATCAGTTTCCAGCAGACTTAATCATCCTAGAAACCCAAGGTCTAGATATCATTCTAGGGATGGATTGGATGACTCGTTTTGAAGGATCATAGACTGTGCAAACAGAGCAATCACCCTCACCACTCCAGAAAAGAAGAAGATCAGATTCAAGTCAAAATTCGAAATGAAGAAGGTTAGGCTTAATTCTCTTAAGGGGGTTAGCCTCGGTGATGTGCTCATAGTAAGGGAATACCCAGATGTGTTTCCTGAAGAACTACCGGGAATGCCACCCGATAGAGATGTTGAGTTTCTCATTGAGCTTAAACCAGGCACAGGCCAATAGCCAAGAGGCCATACCCAATGGCACAGATGAACTGAAAGAACTCAAGAAACAGTTAGAGGAACAGTTGCAGAAAGGTTTTATCCGTCCAAGTTCTTCACCTTGGGGAGCACCAATCTTGTTTGTTCAGAAGAAAGATAGTACTCAGAGGCTTGTCACGGACTATAGAGCCTTGAATGAAGTAACCATTAAGAACAAATACCCACTTCCTAGAATCAATGACCTCTTTGATCAATTGAAAGGAGCCTGTGTGTTCTCAAAAATTGATCTCAGATCTGGATACTTTCAGATGAAGGTTAGGGAGTTAGACATACCTAAGACTGCTTTCACCACCCGATACGGTCTGTATGAGTACACAGTTATGCCTTTTGGCTTAACCAATGCGCCGGCATACTTCATGAATATGATGAATAAAGTGTTCATGGATTTCTTAGACAAGTTTGTCGTTGTGTTCATCGATGACATCTTGATCTACTCCAAAAGCCACAAGGAACATGAGGAACATCTACGTCAAGTTTTGCAAAGGCTTAGAGAGCACAAGTTATATGGCAAGTTCAGCAAATGTGAGTTTTGGCTGGATCAAGTTGGATTCCTAGGACACATTGTGTCTAAGGATGGAATAGCAGTAGACCCTGAAAAGGTTTCGGCTGTAACCAACTGGGAGTCGCCCAAGAATGTGGGAGATATCCGTAGTTTCCTGGGACTAGCAGGATACTATAGGAGATTCATTGAAAATTTCTCCAAGATTGCCAAGGCTATGACTGAACTACTGAAAAAGGGTAAGAAGTTTGAGTGGACAGAAGCCTGTGAGACTAGTTTCCAAGAACTGAAGAAGCGCTTAGTATCAGCACCAGTCCTGTGTTTGCCTGACCTAGAGAAAGATTTCCAAGTGTATTGCGACGCTTCACATCGAGGTCTCGGAGGTGTGTTGATGCAAGAAGGCAAAGTGGTGTCATATGCTTCAAGGCAGCTCAAGAAGCATGAAGTCAACTACCCCACCCATGACCTAGAATTAGCAGCTGTAGTACATGCTCTGAAGATTTGGAGACCCTATCTATGGGGAAAACGTTGTGAAGTATTCACAGACCATAAAAGCCTCAAGTACTTCTTTACTCAGAAGGAAATGAACTTACGTCAAAGGAGATGGCTGGAATTGATCAAGGACTATGACCTGAGTTTGCAATATCACCCAGGAAAAGCCAATGTAGTAGCAGATGCCTTAAGCCGTAAAACTTATGTTAACGGACTCACGGCAGGGGAATTGCCAGAAGACCTATGCAAGGGATTCAAGGATCTTAGGTTGGAGATAGTACCTGAAGGTTTTGTAGCATCTCTAGAAGTGCAACCTTGTTTGATGGACAAAATCAAAGAGGCTCAGAAGGAAGACAAAGTGATGGAAGAAATCAAGAAGAACTTAAGTGAAGGCAAGGCCAAAGGATTTCGACTAGATGAAGAAGGCACAGTATGGTTCATGAAACGAATTTGTGTTCCAGAAGATGTTGATCTCAGAAAGTTGATACTTCAGGAAGCCCATGACTCACCTTACTCCATACACCCGGGTAACACCAAGATGTATATGGATGTGAAGGAGAGGTTTTGGTGGAACAATTTGAAAAGAGATATTGCTGAATATATTGCCAAGTGTGATGTGTGTAGCCGTGTGAAGGCTGAGCATCAGAAGCCAGCAGGGTTACTTCAACCTTTGCCAGTACCCGACTGGAAATGGGATCAGATTGGGATGGACTTCATCACAGGTCTACCCAGAACCAAGTCTGGTTATGATTCTATTTGGGTTATTGTTGATCGTTTGACCAAGGTAGCTCATTTCGTGCCTGTAAAGACAACTTACACCAGTGCCAAGCTAGCAGATATCTACATGAAGAGAATAGTATGTTTGCATGGAGTTCCTAAGAAGATTGTGTCAGATAGAGGCACTCAATTCACTTCACATTTCTGGAAGCAGTTACATGAAGTCCTTGGAACTAGGCTAGAGTTTAGCACAGCCTTTCACCCACAGACTGATGGACAGACTGAAAGGGTAAATCAAATTTGGAGGACATGCTGAGAGCATGTGCATTAGACTATAAGTCTAGTTGGGATGATAATCTCCCATATGCTGAGTTCTCTTATAATAATAGTTATCAAGCCAGCATAGAGATGTCACCATTTGAAGCACTGTATGGAAGAAAATGCACTACCCCACTTTTGTGGAGTGGAGTAGGAGAAAGAAGTCTGTTTGGTCCTGATATAATCGAAGAAGCTGAAGAAAAGGTTAGGCTGATTAAGGACAGATTGAAGACAGCTCAATCCAGGCAGAAAAGTTATGCTGATTCCAAACGGAGAGAAGTCACCTATGATATTGGAGATAGAGCCTATCTTAGAGTCTCACCCCTTCGTGGAGTGAAGAGGTTTGGAATCAAAGGAAAACTGTCACCAAGGTTTATTGGACCTTATAGAGTTTTGTCACGTAAAGGAGAAGTGGCTTAGTTGGAACTACCGGAAGCACTTTCCGCAGTTCACAATGTTTTCCATGTTAGTCAGCTGAAGAAGTGTCACCCTGAAATGGCAGAAACTCCGCTGAGAGATACAGTGCCACTAGAAGAAGTTCAGCTGGAAAGTGATCTCACTTATGAGGAAAAACCCATAAAAATTTGGAGACAGCAGAGAGAATTACCAGAACCAAGACTATCAAATTTTGCAAAGTACAATGGAATCACCATTCAGAAAAGAAGCAACTTGGGAAAGAGAAGATGACCTCAAGGAAGAACATCCTCACCTATTTGCTAGCCAATCCGAATCTCGAGGGCGAGATTCATCTTAAGGGGGTTAGGTTTGTAACATCCCAATTTTCACAAAAAATTAAAACTTCAAATTGCATCATGCATCATGTCATTGCATCCTTGTTTGTATTAGGTTTTTTCCAAATTGTGAAAAGTTAGAGAAAATATTTCAAAACCCTATGTTGCAAAACATCTGCAAATACTTTTCAAACTAATTTGATTTTAAATATAATTTTATTGTAAATCATATCCCCAAGCCATACTAAATATGTGGGGCATGTTTTTACAAAATTATTGAAAGTGGTTTGAAGTGATTTGGTTTTGAAATTCAAAAGTTATTTGTTTCTGAGTAAAACAGAAAAGAAAATCGTTTTCTGGAAAAAAAATTACGTTTCCTAGCTAACTGGGCCAAGCCCATCTAACAACTAACGCGCGCGCAGCAGATAGCAAACCCCAGCCCAGCCCGCGTGTTTGCTCTCGCTGACAAGCGGGCCCCGCCTGTCATCCCTTCCTCTACGCCGTGAAGAACACGAACACCTAATCCTAATCCAATCGTAACCGAATTCGGTACGATTCGCACGCAATCGCACGCGTTCTTGCCCCCATATAAACCCCCGACCCTCCTCTCTTTTTCGCCCCAGAAACCCTAGCCTATTCGCCACCAGGCTGCTCGCACGAGACCCCGCCGCGCCGCCATTACCGATGGCGAGATCGTCAAATTCCGGTGAGAGCACGGCCGCATTGCCTCCCTCTCCACCTCCTCGAGCTCCCCCAAGCTATTGCGCGTCCAGCTGACCCTTTGCACGATTGTTTCGTGCAGAGGAGACGTCGCCCGCTTCATCGACACCGACGCCGTTCGTCGGAGCAGCTCCGGCGAGCCACGCACGGAGGAGCACGACGCCCGCGACCACCCCGAGCTCTTCATCGACTCCGCCTCGTCGCCCTGAACCCCGCGGTACGCCCCACGACCCGTAGATCGATCTAGATTTTATTCCGGCGATCACCGGCGATGGCGCCACCGTAGAATTAGGCTTCCGGCGAGACTCCGGCCGACCGCGCCGCCCGATACTGGTCTGCTAGATCTAGGTCGTTGGATCCTTGTTTTACGGTGTCGATTAGATCCGCGCTGCGAAGAGGTATCGGCAAATCCGGAGTCGCCACGTCGTCAAGTTGCCCGCGAAGCCCGCGTCGCCCGTCCGCGCCACGTCCGTGTCTGTCCGCAACCGCATCAGCCCGCAAAGACGACGCGCTCCAATCAGAAGACGCCACGTCGCCCAGGGACTTCAGCGCGAAGATTTTATTTGTTTTCTCTATAGTTTAGCCCCTACGCTTTACAGATTAGTCCCTGCATTTTAGATCTATCATTAATTTTTACTCCTTTATCCAAAATTTATGAAAAATACATTTTTTGGATAACTTATGACGTGTAGAAACTTTTGGCATGTTTAATTTTGGTTTTGTCGAATTAGTTTTGTTTAATTTCAAAAGTGACTTTAATAGTATTTTGAACATAACTCTAATTTAAAAATTGATAATTGATCAAACTCTTTTGCTATAAATTTACTTGTCTAAGTATTGCCCGTAGGTTTACTCTACTATTTTTGTAAAAGTATTTTCTACGATTTTTGTAATTAATATTGATTAAATGCTTTTTAGATGTTATTTTAATAATTAAAATTGATTAAAATTAATTTTCTTCATATATTCGACTAATAAAATGACTTAGTCATATTTTGATCAACTTAGTTACAAAAGTGCTTAGAAATATTCTGCCTCTCCAAATAAAGTAACTTTCTTCCTTAGAAATTATTTGATAAATAAGTTTGGCAACACTTTTCCTTAGAAAATTTCAACATCTTAATAATGCTAAATCTTTCCTTAGAAAATTTAGCATCTTGAAAACTTAGTTGTTTTCCATAGAAAATATTCTAAGTACTTGCTATGACAAATGTTTGTCCTTAGAAAAATTATCAACTATTGTTTTTCATACTTTTCCTTAGAAAATCTAGCACCTCTTATTTTGTTTACTTTTCCTTAGAAATTAATTGACTGTTGTGTTAACCTCTAGTCCTTAGTAAATTTCGACCCCAAGTGTTATGACCTTGGTCCTTAGTCATATTTGGACCATCTTACTTGCCTTGCATTAACTTAGAATAATTTCATGGCATGGCATACATCTCTAGTCCTTAGAAATACATCATGCATGACATATTTTCCTTAGAAGTTTTATGAAACTTGTTTGTTCATTATGTATTGTTTGTTGTGTTAGAATCTCCGGAGGGAAACGAGGACTGTTGCAGCTGTTGTTGCTATTCTGCTTGTTGCCAAGGCAAGTGGCACACCCCATAAATTTCCTAAATATTTTTCTATGCATGACTTAGTGTATTTCTTTATATGCATGTGTAGGATAGTATTGCTATGCTAAAACTACTATCTCCTTTACACTAGTTGTGTCTAGAATCCTATAGATAACTTAGTAGAATTATTGATGCTATGCAAAAGTGTTTTATTGAAAAGCTAATTTCTACTAAGTTAATTGAACACCTGGGTGGATTTGGGCTTGATTGGCTGTCAGAGTTGAGTGTTGTCCTGCGGGATATTCACTTGTGGATTGCCACCCAGGAATAAAGGGACCAATGTTTCTCTAAGTGAAGTTGCTTACCGTGCAGCCATTAGTCATATGGGCTCTGGCTAGATGGATTAAATTGCGTGGACTCATCCCGACTTGACAGGTGGTGGTAGAAGGTTAGATGGGAGCGCGTCAAGGCGGCATGGGATGGGAAAATGCTTCTGAAAAGTCTCGTCTCAACTCTAATGGTGAAAGTGCATAACCTCTGCAGAGTTAAAAACTAAGTACTTAGCCGTGTCCCCGGTTACGGACAATTCAAGCAGCTGATCAAGGATGTCAACGGAGGCTCCCAACATCTCAATTTCTTTAAGTAAAATTTTGATGGGTGAACAAGGGTAGATGAGACTATGGTTTTCAAGCCATACTTGTCTCAAATTTTTGAAGAAAAGTTTTACAAAGTGTTAGGCAAAAATTGGCTTTATGCAAAATAGCCTTGAACTCCACCAGCCAAATATGCATATAGGTTATTAGAGTTATTCCACTAAGTGTCCACATAGTGTCACTTGCCAGATCCATTTTTAATGGTATCTGACCCACTCTATTGCAAAATTTTAATTGTTGCAGAATGTTCTGACGATGAGTAAGGTTACGTTTGGGTTTCGAGTCTACAACCAACATGTTTTCGCCTGTGGCGCATCATGAAGATGGAGGCTCTTTGAAGATTTATTTCCGCTGCTTTACTGTTTTAAGCTATGCAAAGATGTATCGAACCATTTATTTTTCCAAGTCTGGATCATTCGTGTAATAATTGATACAATGTTGTGATATTCATCTTAAACTGTGTGTGCAAATGAAACGATCCAGGGGTTTGCACTATACACAGGTACCTTGCCATTTTCTAAGTGCAGGTGCATTACAGTGTGGATACCGATAGAGGTGCTGCATTCGAGCACTTGGACGAACTGCCGGGAGGAGCTGTTCGTGGGAGCTGTTCGTGGGAGCGACTGGATCGGAGAGGATTGTACGTCTACCCTGCCCCGACTCCGTGCACCGACTTCGGCACGGCACAGCGCGTATAGTTGTAATCCCGTGATCTATAACTGCAGCAGTTCCTTGGTTTTCGCGGTAGAAAATTTTGATTTGCGCTAGTGTAGCCTACACGCGACCTAACAGTGGTATCAGAGCCGATGCTGCATCGTTATAGGTTCGGATCATTTGCATATGTGATATGTAGATGGGGTAAGGCCGATGTAATCGGCATTTCGTCATAAAAGTTTTGATCTGTGATCTGATTTCCGTGATCATGTTGCAAGAGGTCGTCGAACGACTTACCCCTACCGGTCGGTTTTCGCCATCGGGGTAGACAGTGACACGTAAATCCAATGGCAGCACGCGAAGATCAATAAGATTGGTCGAATCGGAATATAGATCATATTTATGTGCATGTGATGCGTGGGGTGATAGATCGGATCTAACACCGGTAACGGGTAATCTGCAAATTTTGAACAGTCTTGGCAATTCGGCCATAACTTTTGCATATGACCTCGGATCGAAAAAGTTTGTGAACGAAAAAGCTTCGTATCGAAATTTTGATCCAAAAATCTAGCTCATCATGGAACAGGGTTAAATTTAGATTTGGCAAATTCGATTCCTAAAAGGAGTTTTTGGGGTTGCAAGTTTCGGCGTTAGAACGTCTAACTCGTTTTTGCAGATTTGTGTTTTGTGACCGGTATGGCCCATGTGTATGTGATGCATGTGTGTAATATTTTCATGACCTGCGTGTCGTGAGTATGTCAACACGGCAGGAGCCAAGTGTGTTGTCACTTATTGTAATTTACGGCCTGCGTGCCGACTTGTGATGACCAAATCTACCATGTAATTTACATTACTAGCTGTTAGGTGTAATAGCTTGTAGTAGTTCTTGGAGGACTCATCACTCGGAGGGATGGCGCACATGTACCATGGAGATGGAGATCATCATGGTGTACAGGTTCTATGGAGATGGAGATCACCATGAGATACGGGCCATACTGTGTCACAACTATGTGATTGCTATTCCTGTTGTTTTACTCCTATGCATGTTAGATTCGTGGAAGTAGAACGATCCCTCACAAATGTTAAGTTCTCATGCCCCCCAACTAAACCTTGCACCATCCCATGTCTTCTACGATCGATGGTGGGCCTATGACAGTAGGGTGCCATCGGTTTTCGTTGACTAGATGAGTTTGTATCGGATACTTACACGCATAAGAGTTGGTTAGCTCAACAAGGTAATCTTAACGGTTAAGCGCCTTGGGGCATAAAGGTTGGCGTTTTGACATAGAGATGTCACCCAACAACAAGAGTCATATGTGA
Organism: Poa pratensis; assembly: GCA_947311845.1. Taxonomy (NCBI): domain Eukaryota; kingdom Viridiplantae; phylum Streptophyta; class Magnoliopsida; order Poales; family Poaceae; genus Poa; species Poa pratensis. The sequence goes on along the minus strand of CAMZMU010000107.1, from coordinate 106,663,577 downwards.
TATGATTAGCAAAGTGTTGCTTACCAAACTACCTTGTTTTCTAGCGGTGAAGCGTCCGGCTCACTAGGAGACTTGTTCGTTGTGGATCTTGAATCACTAAGTATCAACAGAGGGATGTTGGTTTTAGTGGGAGTAGACCGTTAAATTGTTTAATGTTTTACTCTATCATGGATTTTTGTCTTAGTATTTTGCATGTTTTCTGTTGTAGATCAATGGCACGTAACCAACCCACCCCTTTTGCTTTGCGTTCCATCCTTGAGAAAGAAAAGTTAACTGGAACAAACTATTCGGATTGGATCCGGAATCTGAGAATTGTTCTCAGGGCTGATAAGAAGGAAAGTGTTCTGGATACCCCATTACCAGATGAACCTCTTGACACCGACACTGCTGCCATTAGGGCTGCCTACAAGAGAGCATGTGATGAGTCTCTTGAGGTCAGCTGCCTTATGCTTGCTTGCATGGAACCCGACCTTCAAAAGCAGTTTGATGGTCAGGAAGCGTACGATATGATCGTTGCGCTTAAGGACATGTTCCAGACCCAGGCCAGGACTGAAAGGTTCAATGTCGCTAAGGCTTTTGGTGAATGCAAGCTAGCTGAAGGAGCAGCAGTAGGCCCGCACGTGATCAAGATGCTTGGTTACGCGCAGACTTTGGACAAACTTGGTTTTCCATTGGGCCGAGAGTTGGCCACTGATTTCATTTTAGCGTCGCTTCCAGCCAGCTATGGGCATTTCATTTCGAACTACCATATGCATGGGGTGGAGAAGGACCTTAATGAACTTGTGGGATGCTCAAGACGGCAGAATGTGACATTAAGAAGTGTGCAGGGCATGGCCAAGTGTTGGCTGTGCAGAACAAGCCTAGCTTCAAGAAGCATGGTAAGGCCAAGGGAAAGGAAAGCTAAAGATACGATCTCCAAGCCAAAGCCTAAGCCTAAGGATGGACCTAAACCTGACACAGAATGTTTACTGCCATGAGACTGGACACTGGAAAGAAACTGCAGCAAGTACCTTTCTTTGAAGAAGAGTGGAGTAAGACTTCTAGCTCAGGTACGCTTGTGGTTAATGTTATAGAGATTTTTCTCGCTGACTCCATTATTAACTCTTGGGTATTTGATACCGGATCGGTTGCTCACATTTGCAAATCGATGCAGGGGCTAGTAAGGAGTAGAAGCGTGAGACAAGGAGAAGTTGATCTTCGCGTCGGAAATAATGCAAAGGTTGCTGCGTTGTCCGTTGGCGTCATGCAACTGCACCTCCCTTCAGGATTTTTATGGAATTGAATAATTGTTATTACGTTCCAGCTTTGAGTCGAAACATTATTTCTCCTTCATGTTTGATGAGAGATGGTTATTCATTTGCGAGTAAAACAATGGTTGTTTATCTCTAAGAATGATATGTTTGTGGCTTTTGCATCCATTGTGAATGGGTTGTTTATTTTGAATCTGATGATGCTCATGATGATGCGCATGTCTATAACATAAGTGCTAAAAGGCTTCGGCCTAATGATTTGAATCCCACCTATTTGGCATTGTCGTTTGGGTCATATAAGTGAAAACGCATGAAGAAACTCCATTCTGATGGATTCTAACTTCGTTTGATTTTGAATCATACGAGACATGCGAAGCTTGTTTGCTTGGAAGATGACCAAGTCGCCTTTCAATGGTTCTCCTGAGAGGGCGACAGACTTGTTGGAACTTACATACTGATGTATGTGGACCAATGAGCACGACCGCAGAGGTGGTTTTCACTACTTCATAACTTTCACTGATGATTTTAGTAGATATGGATATGTCTACCTAATGAGCATAAGTCTGAAACTTTTGAAAAGTTCAAGAGTTCCAGAATGAAGTTGAAATCAACGTGGCAAGAAAATTAAGCTCTACGATCAGATCGTGGAGGAGAATATTTGAGCCACGAATTTAGCAATCATCTGAAGAGTTGTGGAATTGTTTCACAACTTACGCCGCCCGGACGCCTCAAAGAAACGGGGTGTCCGAACGACGTAATCGACTTTGTTGGACATGGTTCGATCAATGATGAGCCAGTCAGATCTACCATTATCGTTTTGGGGTTTCGCTCTAGAAACAGCAGCTCACACACTAAACAGGGTACCATCTAAATCCGTAGTTAAGACACCATATGAGATGTGGAATGGGAAGAGTCCCAAGTTGTCTTTTCTAAAGATTTGGGGATGTGATGCGTTTGTCAAGCGACTCAGTCGGACAAGCTCACACCCAAGTCGGATAATGCATATTCGTAGGATATCCAAGAAACCTTAGGATATTACTTCTACAACCGAGAAGAGGGCAAAGTGTTTGTCGCTCGGAACGGTGTTTTCTCGAGAAAGAGTTTCTCAAGAAAGAGGTAAGTGGAAGAACGGTGCAGCTTGATGAAGTTCAAGTTGAGCCACGGGGAGGACTCAACGAGTGATGCCGTCATGGCAGAACGAGTTGAGGAACCCGTGGCAAAGATACACCAGCACTACGAAGGTCAGAAAGGCTCAAAACGCGAGAAATATTTTGTTGGACAATGACGCGTGAAATATTATTGTTGGACAATGATGAGCCTTCGACCTATGCGGAAGCAATGAAGGACCCAGACTCTGAGAAATGGCAAAGTGCCATGAGATCCGAAATAGAGTCCATGGATGACAATCAAGTTTGGAACTTGGTTGACCTGCCTGATGGCCATAGAACCATCGAGTGCAAATGGATCTATAAGAAGAAGATTGATATGGATGGAAATGTTCACATCTATAAAGCACGACTTGTCGCAAAAGGTTTTCGACAAGTTCAAGGAGTTGACTACGAGGAGACTTTCTCGCCCGTAGTGATGCTTAAATCTATTCGGATAATTTTAGCTATTGCTGCATATTTTGATTATGAGATATGGCAAATGGATGTCAAGACGGCTTTCCTGAATGGAAACCTTGCCGAGGACGTGTATATGATGCAGCCCGAGGGTTTTGTCGATCCTAAAAATGCTAGAAAGGTTTGCAAACTTCGAAGTCCATTTATGGACTGAAGCAAGCATCTCGGAGTTGGAACATTCGTTTTGATGAAGTGGTCCAAGGATTTGGCTTCACCAAAATCGAATCAGATTCTTGTGTTTACAAGAAAGTTAGTGGGAGCTCGCTCGTATTTCTGGTCTTGTATGTGGATGACATACTCTTGATTGGAAATGACATTCCTATGCTTGAATCCATTAAGACCTCATTGAAGAATAGTTTTTCGATGAAGGACTTAGGGAAGCGGCATACATTCTGGGAATTAAGATCTATAGAGATAGATCAAGGAGGCTAATAGGATTAAGCCAGAGTACATACATTGACAAAGTGATAAATAGATTCGGCATGGAAGATGCAAAGAAAGGGTTCTTGCCCATGTCTCATGGCATACATCTCAGCAAGACGCAGTGTCCTTCGACTACTGCTGAGCGAGAGCGCATGAAAAAGATCTCATACGCTTCGGCAATTGGGTCTATTATGTATGCAATGATTTGTACTCGCCCAGATGTTTCTTATGCTCTAAGTGTTATGAGCAGATACCAGGCTGATTACGGTGAAAGTCACTGGACAGCGGTAAAGAATATCCTTAAGTACTTGAAAAGGACTAAGGACATGTTCCTAGTTTACGGAGGTGAGGAGGAGCTCGTTGTAAATGGTTACACCGATGCTAGTTTCCAAACCGATGTGGATGATTCCAAGTCGCAATCGGGCTATGTGTTCACGTTGAACGGTGGGGCGGTTAGCTGGAAGAGTTCCAAGCAGGATACGGTTGCTCATTCTACAATGGAGGCCGAGTATTATGCTGCGGCAGAAGCCGGCATGGAAAGTGTTTGGATGAAGAATTTCCTTACGGATCTTGGTGTTGTCCCTAGTGCGTCCAATCCATTGGATCTCTACTGTGACAATAGTGGAACCATTGCGATAGCGAAGGAGCCAAGGAATCACCAGAAGACCAAACACTTTATGCGGCGGTTTCATCTCATTCGACAGTTCATCGAACGAGGTGAAATAAACTTGTGCAAAATACATACGGATCTGAATGTGGCTGATCCGTTGACAAAGCCTCTCTCACAGAAGAATCATGATAAGCACACAAGAGCTATGGGTATTAGATATCTTCTAGATTGACTCTAGTGCAAGTGGGAGACTGTAGGAAATATGCCCAAGAGGCAATCATAGAGATGATGATATTTCGATGTATCCATGATTTATAATAATGTGCCTTGAATAATAGCTATTGTATTGATTGGCAAGTATGTGACTTGTTTGTGAAACTCATTACTTGTATGGTTATTCTAAATATGTCCCTAGTCGGAGTTCATGTGAGGACACACTTGAATAATAGACTAGCACATGTATTAGTTGATGACTATGTTTCACAAGTCATAGACATGGAGATGTCAAACTAATAATGTGGACTTATGTTATGAACATAGAGTTGGGCTGACCCACCTTGAGACAATGAAGCAAACGTTCATAGCTCTCTCTCTATACGATGTGTATGCTTTGTCCCAAGACCTGAGATTGTCGTATGTACCCGAGATGTGAATCGACCTACTTTGGGGCTATCAAACACTACGCCGTGAAAGGGTAGCTATAAAGGTAGCTTTCGGGTTTGTCGTGAAACATGCTGCGGGATTGGTCAGTCAAGATGGAATTTGCCCCTCTCTTCTTGAGAGAGATATTTCTCTGGGCCCCTCGAGTGATTGGATCCAGAAATGCATGGCCATGCTACATAAGGTTAATGGTTAACCTAATACGGGATTCCGAATCACAGGATCGAGAAAGAGTGGTCAGCTGGGAGCTTGACCAAATATCGTGAGGCAAAGGGAATGGCGTAAACAGTGTAATGGTTCGTCCGATGAGATCTTTATGCGCGTTTGGGAGTTGGCACGTTTTGCTAGAAGCCGCTACCAACTATTGATCGAGTAGGTGTACTCGAGTCATGTCCAAACGTGCATGAACCTATAGGGTCACACACTTAAGGTTGTAGAGGCATAATTCGGATTGGATCCGAGTTGGGCTGGAATAGACTCCAGTATGGGCTTCAGTTGAGGCAGCCCAATATGAGGAGGTCTATATAAGGAGGGAGGCTGGACGTTTTAGGGTTGCCCATTTCCGCACTACATCCACCCAGCCAACACCTCACCACGCCCCAGCCGCCCGCGCGGACCTAGCAGTCCGGCGAGCGGTGCCTCCACGCCGTACGTGTGGATACCGATAGAGGTGCTGCATTCGAGCACTTGGACGAACTGCCGGGAGGAGCTGTTCGTGGGAGCGACTGGATCAGAGAGGATTGTACGTCTACCCTGCCCCGACTCCCTGCACCGACTTCGGCACGGCACAGCGCGTCTAGTGGTAATCCCGTGATCTATAACTGCAGCAGTTCCTTGGTTTTCGCGGTAGAAAATTTTGATTTGCGCTAGTGTAGCCTACACGCAACCTAACACTATTCACCCCCCCCCCCCTCTAGGTTTCATACCTATCCTTTCAATTGGTATCAGAGCCTAGGCTCTCTTGTTGGGCTTAACCGCCTAAGAGAAGTATGACACAAAGTGAGGATGAGGCCGATCGTGCCTAGGCTAATGAGGCTCTTGAAAAGGCCAAAGCCACCACGGCATCCATGGCCGATATCAAAGCGTTGGAAACAACATTGACATCGTCCATGAATGTCAAATTTGATGAGTTCCGTGACATGTTCATGAAATTCGCAAATGGCAAGCTTTCGGAAATCATCCCACTAGAGGGTGTCTCTAACTCCAATGAGGGTGATTCCGAGGAGGATAAAGAGAAAAAGAAAAAGGGGGTTGAAACCGATACCGGAACTAAACCACCTCCTCCACCTCCTACCGTGCATGTAGATGGGAAGGAAGAGTACCATGCCGTTCCGGGTTGGTACTCTCTCGACCCACCTATCACCACCCGCATAAACCCTTTAGGTCCTCCACCTAAGCTTAATGCATTAGCTTTTGCAAGTAGGCGACGCTCAATGAAATCTCATATCAACAGTGCATCTGTCGAGCTTTGGAGGATCATTGAAGATGGATACAAGGTCGTGGATCCAAGCAATGTGACAAGAAGAGACTTTGCCGAAAAGCAACTCAATGCCTCCGCTCTCCAGGTGATTAACTCTCATTGAGTGACAATGACAAGCATCATGTTCTTCACGCCACCACCGCCAAAGAAGCTTGGAATTGTCTTGAGGTTGCATTCCTTGGAAATGATAGCATGAAGAGGAATATATGTGAATCCTTGAGCATGATTCCGAAGGCTTCTACATGTTTGATAATGAGCATCATGAAGATATGTATGGAAGACTCAAGACTCTTGCCAAAGCCTTTTATGATGTGGGGGCAAACTATGTGGATGATGCTTGGTTCAAGACACTACAAAACTATTTGAGATCCGCAACGTTTTGGTAGGGACGATTACGTTATGTCGCGACAAACCGTCGCGCCCGTCGAAAAGGGCAACTTTTCACGCGACGTTTGATTTGTTGCCGTCGCGGGGTAAATTCTAACGACGTTGCTCATTTTTTACGTCGTTGATCTTCGTCCCCAGCCCATTAGCGCAGGTTAGGCCCAATTTGTGAGGACGAAACTAACCTAGGTCGGGGATAACGTCGCGGACCTTCGTATCTCGTCTAAATGGGGTCCAGAATGCGGGGACGAAACTCGGACGTGTCAATGAACACGTCGCGGTTTGACATCCCTCGGCTAGTTGACTGGCAACGACCACGGTGGTTGTTTCATGGACCCCATCTGTCATAGAGCGGCGTATCTTAGTTTTGTTACCGAACCATGGAGTTTTAAACGTCGCGGCTATTCGTTACAACAGGTTCAGACTCACACCATCAACAAAAGTTTAAAACTATTAAAATCATCAACAGGGTCACCCAACATTGAAAATGTACTGAAAATAATCATAAATCACATGATTTTCAATGCAAACTTATTTATTTAATTGGGCGCCTAAATGGCGATCACAAAGACAAAGACATACATAGATGAGATCTAGCTGTACTATGTCTCTGAACCAAACTTGAGAGGATCTACATTGGTATCGTAGCCAACTAACTGCCGATAATACCTAGTAATCTCAAAGCCTAGACGAGCATCCAGAGCAGCATACTTGACTCAGTTTAAGCTCAATGGAACTTTCATCCATCCTCCCTGGCTGTACTTTATGACCTTAGGAGAATCCTTTTCAAGATCTGTCCCAATGTAATAATTGGCAATATCATAGAGAGCTGGAGTAGTGTTTTCTGTTGGGTTCGGAATCGCCACCTGGAGATCTAGCATTGTCGCAATGGAAAGTCTGTCGTATTTCAATATACGGTCATCATTGCCGATAGCCGCGCCACTGAAGATGTTTTACCTTACTTTGTTGCCTCACTAGGGATAAACAAAAATACCATGCTACAAGGGTTGAGGGTGACCAAGCTTCTTCCTGTGACTAGATCTAGCATGTTCTTATTTTCACTTCATGTCATGATACTTAAAGCTATACTCTGAGTTATCTTAATTACTAAGGTGTTATGATTTAGTTCGCATCTTGGTGGAGTATAAGTGAGATTAATAACCAAAAGATCTCTATGTTAGGACGTGATGCCCATATAATTAGTAACTTGATATCAAACTTTGTGTTGCAATCTCATATGTCAACTCTATGTGTCCATTGTCTGCCACACCATTAAAAGAGAGAGTGCATTTGTGAAACCATGAACCCCGGTCCATTTTTAATCATAAGAAACACCTTTCCGACCACTTTTACCACTTTTCCATTTCCTGCAATTATTAAATCCGAAAATACAAAAACAGTTTTCCATCTTGCATTCATCATAAAAAACTCCAAAAATATCATTTATCATTGTTATCATCATCCTTGCACATTCATTCACCACCATTGCATATTTATTTCTTGTTTGCATTGCATAATTATCTTGATATCATTCATACACCTTGTGCTTGACAACCACAGGTGAGGTTGAGGACCAAAACAACTAACCTTGTTTTGTAGGTGACCAAAAGAAGGATATGAAGATAAATCTTTCACTACTGATTCCCCGAGAGTTCGATATTAAACCCTCAAGTCACCCTCGTTGGGAAAACACGTCATCCACTTACTACATACTCTGCACTTGGAGGCTCAACCTAACCCCGTATACTTCTCATTTCAGGTAGCTACTGAAGGTATCACTTCTACGGGTATCACATGCATATTGCTACTCCTTTGAAGAATGAATCATTTGACTCTATGTAGCAGTAGCAATCATCTTTGATATCCATTGTTACTGTTATATTGCAAAGTCCATGTTAGTTTTATCAGCTTCATACTCGAGGACGTGTATTGGTTAAGCTTGGGGATGTTGATGCATGTAAAATGCATACATGAACTTTGCACTATATTACTTATATTCGAATCATATTTGCATCATATAAGGGTTATATCACTGTTATATAATGATTTTTGGGAATATTATATTTATTTCCTATTTTTATGGAATTAACCCTGCGCTGGCAGAAAACCCTATATTTTCCTTCTATGTTTCAGGGACCCAAACGACGTCCAAATGACCTGGAAAATTACGAGCGTCAATATTTTGGAAGGAAGAAGACTTGGGAGCGAAGGAAGCAAGCAAACGGAGGCCGGAGGCCCAAAAGAGGGTGGCCCACGTGGCCTCTGTACTTGGCCACGTGGGGCCCGCTCTTTTGGCCCTCTAGGCTCCGCTGTTGTCGATCTTTTCTCCACCGACATTGTCTTGACCTAAAAACGCCTATAAAAGAAGTCCCCCGATGTTCTCTGGAAGGAGCGCCGCCGAAACACAGAAACACCGAAAGAGAGATCTGGAGCTGCAGATTGGAGGGGAAAACTCCGGCGGGCCGCTGCCGGCGTGGTCTCCATCTTCTCCATCGACATCTCCACCGTCTCCATGATGAAGAGGGAGTAGTTTGATGCGTGTAAGAGACACGTTCGTTGGGAACCCCAAGAGGAAGGTATGATGAGTGCAACAGCAAGTTTTTCCTCAGTATGAAACCAAGGTTATCAATCCAGTAGGAAGTCGGCGATGCTCTGAAGGTGTTGGTGAAGGAGTGTAGTGCGGCGCAACACCAGGGATTCCGGTGCCAACGTGGAACCTGCACAACACAATCAAACTACTTTTGTCCCAACGAAACAGTGAGGTTGTCAATCTCACCGGCTTGCTGAAAACAATGGGTTAGGCGTATAGTGTGGAAAATGATGTTTGCTTGCAGAGAATGTAAAAGAACAATGATTGCAGTAGGTTGTATTTCAGATGTAAAAGAATGTACCGGGGTCCACAGTTCACTAGGGTGTCTCTCCATAATAAAATACTAACATGCTGGGTAAACGAATTACAGCTGGGCAATTGATAAAATAAAGAGGCGCATAACAATGCATATACTAGTCATGATGATCACTATGAGATTTACTTGGGCATTACGACAAAGTACACAGACCGCCATCCAGCATGCATCTGTGCCTAAATAGTCCACCTTCAGGTTAGCGTCCGCACCCCTTCCAGTATTAAGTTGCAAGCAACAGACAATTGCATTAAGTATGGTGCATAATGTAAACAACACTAATATCTTTAGACAAAGCATTGCTGTTTTACCCCTAATAGCAATAACACATCCACAACCTTAGAACTTTCTGTCACTGTCCCAGATTAAATGGAGGCATGAACCTACTATCTAGCATAAATACTCCCTCTTGGAGTTACAAGCATAAACTTGGCCAGAGCCTACACTAATAACGGAGAGCATGCAAGATCATAAACAACATATATATAATAGATCAATAATCAACTTGACACAATATTCAATACTCATCGGATCCCAGCAAACACAACATGTAGCATTACAATAAGATGATCTTGATCATGATAGGCAGCTCACAAGATCTAAACATGATGGCACAAAAGGAGAAGACAACCATCTAGCTACTGTATGGACCCGTAGTCCAGAGATGAACTACTCACACTTCACTCCGGAAGCAGGCATGGCGATGTAGAGCCCTCCGGTGATGATTCCCCTCTCCGGCAGGGTGCCGGGAAGAGCTTCAGGAACCCCCGAGTTAGGGTTGACGGCGGCGGCGGCGGATGTTTTCTGGAATAATGGTTCAGTGTTTTAGGGTTTACGCCTCGGGGAGAATAAATAGGCGAAGGGGCGGTGTCGGTGGAGGCACAGGGCCCGCTCCCCACACAGTGGCGCGGCAGGGGGCCCACCCACGCCGTGAGGTGGGGACGACGCCTCGCTGCCCCCCTTCGTCTCTCCTTCAGACTTCTGGAACGTGTCGGGAAAAATAGGAACTTTGCAATTTGTTTCGTCCGATTCCGAGGATATTTGCAGAACAGCTTTTCTGAAACCAAAAACAGCAGAAAACAGGAACTGGCACTGTGGCATCTTGTTAATAGGTGAGTCCCAGAAAATGCATAAAAATGCTATGAAGTGTGAATAAAATATGTAGCAATTGGTATAAAATTAGCATGGAACATAAGAAATTATAGATACGTTGGAGACGTATCATAGTCCACCTCTGGACTATGGGTTTGTGGAAGTAACTTATGTATCTCTCCTCTCTTTGAGCTTCACTAATTAGTACCGTATGAGCTGCTGAACATGATTACGGTCATCTATGTAATTCCTATGGTGGATATTGTGGTATGAGATGATATTTGTTATGCATTTGCTATTGTGTTGGAACTTTTATGACTTGTCATACTTTGGAGATATTTATGATGCATGTGATGGTTTGATTTATTCATAATGCCTTGTTTATCCTTATCATGAGGTGATTGACACCACCAAGCGTAGATAGATGAGAGAGATGTGGTCACACACATGAAATATAAATCATTGCACTAGTGTTTAGAATATTGTCCATTAAGAAGTATGATGTATGTAGGTACGGGATGGCTGATGTGACACGGTGATGCATGTAAAATGCATACATGAACTTTGCACTATATCACTCATATTCCAATCATATTTGCATCATATAAGGGTTATACCACTGTTATTTAATGATTTTAGGAAATAAAATAATTGTTTCCTATTTTTATGGAATTAAGCCTGCGCAGGCAGAAAACCCTATTTCTTTCCTTTTATGTTTCAGGGACCTAAACGACGTCATAAAAATCTGGAAAAATACAGGCGTCATTATTTTGGAAGGAGGAAGACGTAGGAGCGAAGGAATCAAGCAAACGGAGGCCGGAGGGCCAAAAGGGGTGGCCCACGCGGCCACTGTACCTGGCCACGTGGGGCCCACCAACTTGGGCCTCGGGGCTCCGCAGCCGTCGATCTTTTCTCCACCGCCTTCGTCTTGACCTAAAAACGCCTATAAAAGAAGTCCCACGGCGTTCTCGAAAACAAGCGCCGCCATATCACAGAAACACGAAAACAAATATCTGGAGCTGCAGATTGGAGGGGAAAACTCCGGCGGGGCGCTGCCGGCGTGGTCTCCATCTTCTCCATCGACATCTCCACCATCTCCATGATGAAGAGGGAATAGTCCACCTCTGGACTATGGGTTTGTGGAAGTAACTTATGTATCTCTCCTCTCATTGAGCTTCACTAATTAGTACCGTATGAGCTGCTGAACATGATTATGGTCATACATGTAATTCCTATGTGGTGGATCTTTTTGTGAGTTAATATATGTTGAGATTGCAAATGTTTGTTTCAGTTATGAATATAAATGCATATTAGGTACCCTGTTCTTATCTACTTGTTATGATCAAACATGTTTATGAGGGCGTGTGTGGGGTGATGTGTGCATTAGTTGGAGTAACGGGGGTGGTGAGTGCGGTAAGTTGACAACTGAAATATCGCGATCCACTTGGGTGCTTTAACTTACTTTGTTGCCTCACTAGGGATAAACAAAAATACCATGCTACAAGGGTTGAGGGTGACCAAGCTTCTTCCTGTGACTAGATCTAGCATGTTCTTATTTTCACTTCATGTCATGATACTTAAAGCTATAATCTGAGTTATCTTAATTACTAAGGTGTTATGATTTAGTTCGCATCTTGGTGGAGTATAAGTGAGATTAATAACCAAAAGATCTCTATGTTAGGACGTGATGCCCATATAATTAGTAAACTTGATATCGAACTTTGTGTTGCAATCTCATATGTCAACTCTATGTGTCCATTGTCTGCCACACCATTAAAAGAGAGAGTGCATTTGTGAAACCATGAACCCCGGTCCATTTTTAATCATAAGAAACACCTTTCCAACCACTTTTACCACTTTTCCATTTTCTGCAATTATTAAATCCGAAAATACAAAAACACTTTTCCATCTTACATTCATCATAAAAAACCCAAAAATATCATTTATCATTGTTATCATCATCCTTGCACATTCATTCACCACCATTGCATATTTATTTCTTGTTTGCATTGCATATTTATCTTGATATCATTCATACACCTTGTGCTTCATCACCAACTTGTGCTAACACCTAAGCTTGGGGAGGTTGCACCTACGTGAGCATCATCTTATCCATCTTTACCTTCAAAGCAAAATTATTTGTTTTGTCATTGTCTTGCATTTGTAATTCGGTTTGCATTTGTGAGAGTCATTTTATTTTCAGTTTTGCATATAAAATTAAAAAATACAAAAAAACTTGCTAAAATGGAAAAGAGAACCTTTTGGCCATTTAGTGTTAGGAATTTTTCTCAAGATAAGAATATCCCTATTGAAAAAGCTGAGGTAGATCCTAATATCATGAAGGCGATTTATGAACACCGTTTCTATGGGAAACCAAAAGAAGATCCCATAGCTCATCTTAAGAAGTTTAATGAAAGATGCAACATGTAAAAACTGAACCATGCTAATGTTAAACTTAAGCGTTTTCCTTACTCCTTAGGAGGAAAAGCATTAGATTGGATACTGAGATGGCCACCTGGGAACTTTAGCACTTGGTTTAACTTGAAAGCTGCATTTGTTGAAAGATTTTGTTCCACTGAAATGATCTGTAATTTTAGACAAATGGTTATCACCTTTAAACAAGAAGAAGATGAACCTTTGGTAAAAGCATGGGAAAGGTTTAGAAGTATAGCTTTTGGAATGGAACATGGTCTTAGGGATTGGATGCTTATGCACATATTTTATAGAGGATTGTCTGAAAACTCTAAAGTCTTTTTAGATAATGAATGTGAGGATTCTTTTATGAATACTGCTGCTAGGGACACTCATTATCTACTTGATGGCTTGCTCTTGGAAGTAAGAATTAAAGAAAGTTTAGAAAAAGCCCAAGTGCCTGAAGATGTTTTTGATGACCGTTATGAAATATTTAATCTTTATAATAGGAAAGACAAAGTCGAGGAAGTAAAATGCTTAGTGAAGTCAAGGATCCTTTGCTTGACTTAGAAAATTGTAGCTTGCATGAACTAATCTCTATCTTACAAAAGTTTGCAAGTGATCCTTCCATCAACACTAATCAAGCTGGTTTGGTTCCTATATTGCTAATCATGTCTTGAAAGAGAAAATTGCTAGGTACAACCAAGAGGCCATGATACCACCTAAGCTTGGGGATATATGGATTCCCAAGGTACTAGTAACTATTGGAAAAGAGACACATCATGCCATACTTGATCTAGGATCTAGTGTCTCTGTCATGTCTAAAGAACTATATGAAACTTGAATTGAAAAATGCTCTATTGAACTTGCACTTGCTGATGATTCCATTAAACATGCTTTAGGGAAAGTAAGTGATGTTATGGTAGAGTTACATATGACTTTTGTGCCTGTGGATTTTCTAATCATGGACATGGGGAATAAAACCTCTAGTCCTATTATTCTTGGAAGACCTTTTCTTCGTACTACAGGTGCTATCATTGATTCAAAGAGGGAATGAAGTTTCAGTTCCCACACAAGAAGTGCATGGAACACTTCCCAAGAAAGGGGGAACATCAAAGTTCAAGCTCCCTCATGAGCTTCATCTTCAATAAACAACAAGTAAGAAGCCTAGCTATATGGCTATAAAGAAAGCGCTTTGCGGGAGGCAACCCGGTTTTTTTATGTGTGATTTTCTTTGTGTCCTCTTGCTGTATCAAGAGAGTTTGTTTTTAGTTTAGTTTCTGGAGTTTTTAATAAAGTGCCAAGTTTTACCCATTTTGGTCTTGAAAAGTTGCTTATAGCGTTCGGAGATTTTATTCCTGCACGAATCTGTGCACGGTATGATTTTTAATTCTTATTCTGTAACTCCGAATGAGCTCATATTTGAACTGTAGTTGCAACTTTTCATCCTCTGTATGCATGAATTTTTTAGAATTTTTCGGAAAGTTTGGTAGGGTAGAAAAATACGTTTTGCTGCTGCTGTTTTTCTGGACAGATTCTGTCCCATTTTGTTTTATGCATGTTTTGAACTTTTATCTTGAATCTTTTTGATTCAAATGAGTTTATGAGTAGGCATACAACATTATACTTTCTGGACATTCATATGATGTTTTGTTTAAGGATTATATGCAGCAAGAAACCTATTTGTTTATCACTACTAATGCACCCCACAGAAAAGAAATGGGAGAAACGGTGTTTTGAAGTTTTTTCACAGGGATTGGAGGAGATGCACCAAGAGTTATCCAAGGATGGTGAAGACCATAAGCTTGGGGATGTGAAGACAACCCCACTGGACCTACACACTCTCGGTTTGCACACGTCTAACTTCTGTTTTTCGATCGAAACACTTTATCGCATAAACTTGGAGCGTCTTTTTGTTTGTTTTTGGTTTGTTTGTTATTTTGAGAGACCACCACATTATCATTTATATGAGAAAGAGCTACTGGAAATATGGGTTGAAATATGTTGGATGCTTTTATCATATTGGGAAAAGGGATGTTTGAGTTGATTTTTAATGATACATATAGTTGCATGATTCATGAGCTTGTTTATGAGTAATAATTTGCAAATGCTTTATCAAGAGCTATCACTTATTCATGTTTTGATGCTGAATGTTATTTTACTTGTTTAACATGGATTAGTTAGTTCTATGGACACTCATGCATGCATCTAGATGGTCAACTTTCTCCCTCTTGCTAGCCCAAACATTCCAACAAGCAAAAACTTGTTTCCAACACCTTCAACCAAAGTTATTCCAGTGAGTCCACCATATCTACCTATTAGCTTTATGCTATTCCGAGTATGTATATCATGATATTTGTGTTATCTATACCTCTGAATGAAAATGTTTATGTTATTGATTGTTATGGGAAAAGTTGGTTATATAGCTCTCACGAACTTGATGCACAACTTTATTTTTATTGCATAAAAAAACATGACCCATTGTGATTAATAATATGATGCTAGTGGCTTGATAAATGTCGAGGTTGGGAGTTAGCCCATATGTGCTGTCACATGCAAAGCTTTCAACATGCTCCTTCATCATTTAGTTGATATCATGTACTTTTGTTATGGATGCCTATCATGGTGAAATAAGGGGAAATGAAGTAGTTTAAATGAGTTTGTATAAATGGTTAGAGAGACGCCTGGGCCGCTAATCTAAGCCATGCATCATTCATGGTGGAAATTTACTTACATGCTATGGTGAACCGTCTGTGATGCACCTTATAATAAAAAGCTATTCCAATGGTAAATAAAAAGGGTGTTGAGATTGTTCATCTTGTTTGTTTGTCTTGTCATTTTGATATGGGCTTGTTCCATATCCTGGGACAAGAGGTACCCCAGTTGACGCTCTTGATGATACTATTATTACTTACAATGATATATAACTTGAACTTGCTTTGTTTCCTAAGTTGAGTAATCATGGTGTAGGTACTTGTATTCAAGGGGCATGAGACACCTAACCTTTACTTTATCAAGCACACTACTCATATTTGCTTTCACATTAAACTTTAATCATTCAAGATGCTATGATAGGGGTAATGAGAGCTTGACACCAAGAATTCCACATTGCAATCATTAACTTAAGTAGAAGAGTTTGGAAGTTAGATGAAACTTATGCATGCTTTACCTCTACTCACATATACATCTTTCCAAAGTGTCCACCTTTTATATTCAGATTTTCATCTACACTCTATGACCAATGTAGGATGTTCTTACTTATCATTATGCATACATGTGGTCCATATTACTATCTTCTATGTTACACTTTGTGAACTATCATTGAACATCCTTGCATTGAATACTTGATATCACTTCATAAACTATTTGCATATTGCTACTCCTTTGAAGAATGAATCATTTGACTCTATGTAGCAGTAGCAATCATCTTTGATATCCATTGTTAGTGCTATATTGCAAAGCCCATGTTAGTTTTATCACCTTCATACTCGAGGACGAGTATTGGTTAAGCTTGGGGATGTTGATGCATGTAAAATGCATACATGAACTTTGCACTATATCACTCATATTCCAATCATATTTGCATCATATAAGGGTTATACCACTGTTATTTAATGATTTTAGGAAATAAAATAATTGTTTCCTATTTTTATGGAATTAACCCTGCGCAGGCAGAAAACCCTATTTCTTTCCTTTTATGTTTCAGGGACCCAAACGCGTCAAAAAATCTGGAAAAATACAGGCGTCATTATTTTGGAAGGAGAAGACGTAGGAGCGAAGGAATCAAGCAAACGGAGGCCGGAGGCCAAAAGGGGGTGGCCCACGCGGCCACTGTACCTGGCCGCGTGGGGCCCACCAACTTGGGCCTCGGGCTCCGCAGCCGTCGATCTTTCTCCACCGCCTTCGTCTTGACCTAAAAACGCCTATAAAAGAAGTCCCACGGCGTTCTCGAAAACAAGCGCCGCCATATCACAGAAACACGAAAAGAAGATCTGGAGCTGCAGATTGGAGGGGGAAAACTCCGGCGGGGCGCTGCCGGCGTGGTCTCCATCTTCTCCATCGACATCTCCACCATCTCCATGATGAAGAGGGAGTAGTCCACCTCTGGACTATGGGTTTGTGGAAGTAACTTATGTATCTCTCCTCTCTTTGAGCTTCACTAATTAGTACCGTATGAGCTGCTGAACATGATTACGGTCATACATGTAATTCCTATGTGGTGGATCTTTTTGTGAGTTAATATATGTTGAGATTGCAAATGTTTGTTTCAGTTATGAATATAGATGCATATTATGTACCCCGTTCTTATCTACTTGTTATGATCAAGCATGTTTATGAGGGCGTGTGTGGGGTGATGTGTGCATTAGTTGGAGTAACGGGGGTGGTGAGTGCGGTAAGTTGACAACTGAAATATCGCGATCCACTTGGGTGTTTACCTTACTTTGTTGCCTCACTAGGGATAAACAAAAATACCATGCTACAAGGGTTGAGGGTGACCAAGCTTCTTCCTGTGACTAGATCTAGCATGTTCTTATTTTTATTTTATTTTGAAGATCAATACCGTAGGGAAAAATCCCTACGGTGTGGGGTTTTTCAAATTAATAACAGCAGCACCAAGAGGTGACCCAATACAGAGAGTTACATCAGGGTGGTTTAAATGGAAAAGAAGAGTACATGATTTAAAAGTTCAAGTCAAGGATCCACCGTAGCAGTGGCTGCACTAAAGCATCCTTAACACGATGTCTATGAAGCATCAAATCAGATTTAAACTTCACTCTCCACCTTTCCAAAGCTGGCTGTATATCTTGGAAGATGAGCTCATTCCGCATTTTCCAAATATTCCAAACCGCACAAGCAAAGATCTCCAAAAATAGAGGCCTAGCGAATTCATTTTGGGCATGTCTTATTCTATCAAGAACTGACATGTTCATGTCCCACTGCCACTGGATACTATCCCAGCATCTGATAGCAAAATGGCACTCAAAGAAAAGATGTTCTCTAGTTTCATATGCTCCAATCATGCACAGGACACAATCTGTCCCATCTTCGAGCTGCCAATGCTTTCGGATCATGAGATCCTTGGTGTTCAGCCTATCATAGAAAAGCAGCCACAAGAAGACTCTTAATTTCGGAAGGCATTTGGATTTCCAGATTGCTTTAAACAACTGATCACACTCCACCCTAGCAAAAATGAATTTATAAAATCGAGCAGCTGAAAAGTTGCTGTTGTTCGAGGGAAAAATTCTCAAGTCTGGCTGTACCTCCTCCAGGGTATAGCCACGACACACTTCTGTGGCTTGTTCATACTCCTCGTAGGCCTGAGGAGAGAGAGGCAGTGCAAACGCATCGCCAGGATGTGTGATAAGGGCCATATGAGCTACAGATGTATCCTCATCCAGAGCATAAGAATATAGATGTGGGTAGCGGTCTAAGCATAGTGTTCCTCCATGCCAAAAATCCTTCCAAAACAGGGTAGAGTTGCCACTCTTAACATCAGATCGGGTGATGCTGCGATATATGTTGATCAGGCTAAAAACATCACGCCACCAGAACGAACCACGGGCTGTTTGCGCATGCGGCGGCCCCGGCTCATATAGCCTCCAAACTAGTTTGACCCAAGGGACATCAGCTTCACAGAAGAATTTATGAAGATGTTTGAGCAGGAGTGCTTTATTCTGAAGCTCGAGGTTCATCACGCCAAGACCTCCATGTTGCTTAGGCCTGCATACCAGAGCCCACGAGGCAAGAGAATTTGGAGTTCCGTGTCATCCTCTTTCGCCCATAGGCAGTGCCTTCTCACCCTATCAAAGGTTTTAATGATGCCTTTTGGTAGCTTCAGGGAACACAAGAAATGAGTTGGGAGGGAAGAGAGAACCGACTGCACAAAAGTCAACCTCCCACCATAGTCCAGGAATCTAGAACATGCATTCATTCTCCTCTCCATTTGATCTGCTAGTGGCGCAAGATCATGCACAGTAGGTCGTGTAGTTCCAAGCGGCAGCCCAAGATACGGAAAGGGTAAAGTCCCAACTGCACAGCCAAACAGATTTGCTAATTCTGTTAATCTTCCATCATCAATGTTTAAAGGCATCATACATGACTTGGAGTAATTAACACTGAGGCCTGTGGCAAGAGTAAAGGCTTGAAGAAGCGACTTCAGAGCAAGCAGCTGAGATGGGCAAGCTTGAACAATAAGAAGGGTGTCATCGGCATACTGGACAATAGGAAAATCAGAGTTGGGAATTGGTAGAGGAGCCACCAGTACACCAGATGCCATTAAATGATTAATCATAGCCTGAAGAAGATCGGCCCCCTCCACAAAAAGAATCGGCGACAAGGGGTCTCCCTGCCTAACCCCTCTCCTGCAAGCGAATTTCTTCCCGGGGACGCCATTAAGAAGAACAGAGGAGGTACCAGTGGTGAAAATGGAGGTAATCCAACTGATCCATCTATCATCAAAACCATGGCACTTCAGGATTTCAAGAATTGCACGATGCTCGATCATGTCAAAGGCTTTGGTGAAATCAAGTTTTAGAATCACTGCTTGTCTTCCAGAATGATTTACCTGATGAATATATTCATACGCCCAGGCTACACAATCTTGGATTGTTCTCGATTTCAAAAACCCGTACTGATTTGTGTGAACCACTTTAAGAATCTGCCTTTGTAATCTGTTTGCCAAGAGTTTGGTAATCAGTTTGAAGCTGGAGTTCAGTAGGGAGATAGGTCTGTAATCATTTGGACTCTCGGGGGAATTTGTTTTGGGGATTAGAGTAATGAAAGCATCGTTAATGCTCTGAAGATTTACTGTTCCATGCCAAAACTCCTCACACAGCCTGTAAAAATCAAACTTGATAATGGGCCAGCAAGTCCGAATAAAAAGTCCGTTAAAACCGTCAGGGCCCGGAGCCTTATCAGTGGGAGCTCAGCAACAATCTCATCGATCTTAGCACGTGAGAATGGAGCTGAAAGAATGCCAAGCCCCTCATGAGCAGGTAAGAAATTAGCAAAATTAAAATTTGCATCGATATCCACTGATGTTCCAAGTCTGTCCTTACAGGCTTGCCTAAGGATTCCAGCTTTCTCGTGATGATCAGTAGCAACCGATCCATCATCTCGAGTCAAGGATGCAATTGAATTGTGCCTGTACCGAATGGTTGCCATCGAGTGAAAGAACGTTGTATTCTCACTCCCAAACTTAGCCCAACGAGCCGTACACCTTTTCCTCCAATAAAGCTGCTTACAATTGAGAAGGTGAGCCAATTTATTCTTCACAATGATCCGAAAGTTCCACTCCGTGATGTGAAGTGGCCTATGCTCTTCTAATTCATCTAACATGAAAATGGTGTTGTTGCAATTTTCAACTAGTTTATTAATAACCGATATACTAGTACACCATTTTTTTAGACCTTTCCGCAACAGTTTCAGTTTTGAAGATATGCACTTAGCACTGTCCCCCGGGCAATGTATATTCCAGATGTTCTGAACAAGCTCAAAAAACCCTGGCATGTGAATCCAATGATTCTCAAAACGGAACTCTTGGGCTTTGGGTATATGAGTGCCAATTGAGATCACACACGGCACATGATCGGAGGTAGGTCTAGCCAAAGGGTTAACCACTGTATTGGGATATTTAATAGTCCAATTATGCGAACTAAAAAACCAGTCCAGCTGAGTAAGGAGAGGTTCTGCCTGCATGTTACTCCATGTGAACGACCGACCTTTAATTGGGAGCTCAATCAATCCCAAGTAGCTAATGACCTCATTAAAAATCTCAATGTCAGCTAGATTTGCCCCAGGCCTGTTTCTGCTGTCAGTGTATCTGTAAAAGTTAAAATCTCCAACAATTGACCAGAGATCATCATCAGCAAAGTTGAGACTGAATAGCCAGGCTATGAAATTTTCCCTGGCAATTCCCTCGCAGGGGCCATAGACATTTATCAAAGTAAATTTGTCCAGGGAAGCTCTTGCTGTAAACTGAATCGCCAGTCCAAAACTTTCCTGCATTATCATCTCACCCAAGAAAAGGTTGCTGGCCCAAATCACAAGCAAACCACCAGAAGCACCTTCTGATGGTACATATTCAAATTTATCAAACCTCTTGGGTACAAATTTGCGAATAAAACTGAGATCAATCTCACCCTTTTTGGTCTCTTGAAAGCACAAAATAGATGCAAGGCTTTCTTCAATTTTGTTATAGACTAAAGGCCATTTTTCAGGATTGTTAATGCCTCTAATATTCCAACACAGAATTCTCCAAAGCCGGTTCAAATTACTCATAGGTAAATAAGAGTGCAAACCACATTGTCAAGCTTACACTGACACAACCAAAGCCAGACGACACAGGCACATAAATAGTTCAGAAAAAATGACACACACGTAGCAAATTGACTGACGTCCGATGGCCACACAGGGCTCTCAAAACGACTGACTAGCACACAACTAAAACGAGATTACTTGTGGCTCCACTTGAACATGATGCTCTGTTGGGACGTTCTTGACGAAGGCGGGCTTCCGAGAGCTCCTCTGGGTCAATGCTGCATTCATCAACCCCAATCCTCTGCATCTCAGCAATCTGTAACACACCCGGGGAGGAGGCTCTAGGCACTGAAGAGCTGCGACGTCTTGGTTTGCAATCTGGGCGGGCAGTATGCATAAAACCAGCATTATGATTCCGCGGGCTGCGACGAACATGAGAAGTATCAGATGGGGGTGCAAGCTTACGTGTACGGGCGCGAGCGCGTGTTTCTGGGCCAACCATAGTGGAGGAACTTGCAAATGCAGGGTCTAGCTCGCTGTCCAGTGCAGGCTGCATATATTTATCAGAGTTAACCATAGAAACAGAATCATGAACAAATCCCAAATCAAAACCCACCATATCAACTGTGTCAGGTAGATTCGCAGCAAGAGAAACTTCAACAACCTCAGCACCAACCAGATTCTGCTCAACAAATTCCGTATTATCCAATTCTTCCAGGACCACCGAGCTGACTGTGTTCTGTACTAACATCTGACAAACAGGCAACATAAAGTTCAGAGGAAACAGAGCTCAGGCACAGCAAGAGACCTAAGCTGGAGCGTGTTGGCTATCAGCCAGGACTGCACCGTTCTCACAAACTGGGTAACGAACTGAGAGAGTATGAAAGTTGGGCTTTGGTTCTCAGCTGGCAGAATGGCCCGTGTGTATACCTGTCGCAACATCCATCCAAGGAAAGAGAAGAAACAAGCAAAGCCAAGAATTACATCGTCACCACCTGCCCTAACAAAAACAGAGATGAACTTGTATCCCCTGTGATCAGACCAGTTTGCTCCACCTCTGCAACATGCTCATTCCATGCCTCAAACACATCATCAGAAGAATTATCAGAGTCGGCTGCCCCATCCATCATGGATGGGCCATCATAGTCATATAACTGACGCATGTCAGTACCATGGAAAGCTCGAGGAATTTCAGGCCAAATGCCCCGACCACCTGCATTTATCTGCAGTTGAGCAGCTCCTCCGGTCCATTGCATATCAGCATGTTCCAGATTGAATCTATCAACCGCCATATGGTAATCTGTTGGGGAGGGGTGAGGCAGAGGCGAGACTTCTATGATGGGTTCAGTAATATAGTCAGGATCCATAGCAGGGACCGAATCAGAATTGATGAGCGAATCCTTCTCCAGACGAAGACTTCCTTTCTTAACCCAAACTTTCCTTTTAGTGCAGTTAGATGCAATGTGACCCGAATCATCACAAATTTTGCAGCGAATCTTTGGGCATAGCCCAATCTCATGGCCCAAAAGATGGCAGTATGTGCAGCGCTGTTTAAACGGACATTTGCGAGACATATGTCCCCAACCAAAACAGTGCAAGCAACGAACTTCATTTGTACAATTTCGTTTCACGTGACCTAGCTCCAAACAACGATAGCAGCAACTTAACGGGCCTGACAGAGATGGGTCAAAAAGAGGATTTAAAGGATTAGAAACCTTTTCCTCAGAATAGGGGATTTGCTGTTCAACATCATTCTGATCGGAAGAAGCAGAGTAACACATCGAACATTTAGAGCCCAATAGAAGGCAGTCACGACAGACTCCAGGGCAATTCTGAATCAGATGATCGTGCAGACTACATTTGGAGCAACGGCCCAAAAATTCATAAACTAAATCTTTAGGCGGCAGAACAGGAATATTCATTGCCTCTCTAATTTCCTTATCAGTGTACCGAGAAAACCGCAGATCCTCCAGATGCTCAAGGGTGGAAATAGGCAATGAAGCACAGAAATTACGGACGAAATTAATGCTATAGAACCTTCCATTATCCTGAGACAGAGCAACCGGATTAACCGGGACAGAGAAGGATCCCAATTTGAGCATAGACGTATCCCCGACGGCGATCATCGGCGGCACAGCTTGGGATGAAACCAATGGTTCGAATGAGCCAAACTTAATCCCTGTAATTGCATCACTCGCAGGAACAGAGACAGAACCAGCTTGCATCCTGTGAGGTTCCATGAACCCGAACTTGGCCAATTCCTTGGAGGCAGAGAAATCCGTTGCAGCACTGCGCTTAAGAAAATCTAAGTTTGTTTTGAGGACAGTAGGAGAACGCTGAGAAACCTCCAACACTTCATCAGAAGAAGTCCAAGAAGCATCTGAATGAACATAGAAACCAGTGGAGGTGGGATGGGATCCTCGAAACAAACTGAAATGGCAAATGAAATCCGGCCAAATTCGATCACGAAGCCCATAAATAAAATGACCCACACGATTCGAAGCCACCGAAAACCTGAATCTCCGATCTGAAAGCTTGTAAACTTTGAATCCCAATCCATTGCCACCAATACAGGATTGCAAAGCAAGACCAACAGACTCCTCATTCAGAGAGAATGAAGCCGAGGAGAAAGACACGACCAAAAAAAATTCCTTGGAATCAGAGGACGGAGAGAAGTGCACCGAGGAACCAAAACGTCGACGAACCTGCGCCTCAACCGCGAGGCCGGGGGAGAAGTCCCAGTGAAGGAGCGCCTCCATGGTGGATCAGATCTTGACGCCATGCTTGGAAGGGGATTGGGTGGGGAGGGCACGGTGGGAGAGAGAGGAGGTGGGAGACGCCATCATGTTCTTATTTTCACTTCATGTCATGATACTTAAAGCTATACTCTGAGTTATCTCATATGTCAACTCTATGTGTCCATTGTCTGCCACACCATTAAAAGAGAGAGTGTATTTGTGAAACCATGAACCCCGGTCCATTTTTAATCATAAGAAACAACTTTCCAACCACTTTTACCACTTTTCCATTTTCTGCAATTATTAAATCCGAAAATACAAAAACACTTTCCATCTTGCATTCATCATAAAAACCCAAAAATATCATTTATCATTGTTATCATCATCCTTGCACATTCATTCACCACCATTGCATATTTATTTCTTGTTTGCATTGCATATTTATCTTGATATCATTCATACACCTTGTGCTTGACAACCACATGTGAGGTTGAGGACCAAAACAATTAACCTTGTTTTGTAGGTGACCAAAAGAAGGATAGGAAGATAAATCTTTCACTACTGATTCCCCGAGAGTTCGATATTAAACCCTCGAGTCACCCTCGTGGGGAAAACACGTCTTCCACTTACTACATACTCTGCACTTGGAGGCTCAACCTAACCCCGTATACTTTTCATTTCAGGTAGCTACTGAAGGCTATCACTTCTACGGGTATCACACGGCATAGGTATTGAGTGACACAATCCCACCCAACATCCTTTATCTGGGGGTAGAAAGAAAGAGTATGATGTGGGAGTGAGAGCAACCACGCTAGCCTTACGAGGGTGACCTAGCAACACAAATGAGTACTTCTTTCAACTATGTGTTTTAGGACATATAGCCGTTATAAAAGTTACCATTAAAACATGACAATTGTGTGTACTTTATCTATAACATGATAATCACCGTAGATGAGAGAGAGAGGATTAAGTGAACCCATGAACCCATGTCCATTGTTCCTATATCTATAACAATTGTGTGTACTTTATCTATAACATGATAATCCCCGCTTGCCCGTTTCCATCCAGACGCCCGGTTGGGATCACGTTGGCCGCAGAAGTTTCTGAAGAAAAGAAAGCAGCAGCCATAAGCTTCAAGGCCTGAAGGAGAGCAGCGAAAGAAGGTCTGGAGCTTACCTGCGACTTCCAGGGTTACGGCTTCCCCTCTTCTCTTGGCGTGGGATGGGGAAGTTGCAGTGACACTTCCCTCGCCACTCCCCCTGCGGCCTTCAACCTCAGCTAAAGTCGGAGGAAGCATCTCTCCTACGCCCCTTGGGACGCTCGAAGCGGTGTCAACCTCCGTGAGGTCACGCGGCCTCTTGCCTCCCCTCGACGGCGAATCATCCCTGCAGGTCATCAGCAAAGGCTCAAGTTGAGCATCTGGCAACAGAATTACAAAGCTTTCAGAGTTCAGCTAAGAGAACTTACTCCCGCGAGCGCTTGCTGCTCATCATCCGCGAGGGCAGGTTGACTGACCCGTCAACGGAGCCCATGGACGTCCCCGGGGCATTGGCTGGTGGCGGAGAACCGGAGGAGCACAGCACGCGAGGGGCTAGGACAAACCCCCCGCCCTCGACGTCCATCTCCGCCGGGTCATCTACATTGCCCGTCAGCTCTATGGGCTCTGAAGCAATGGTGGCCCCCGGGCCAGGGACCGTGGGGGCGCCAGAAGCTAGAAGCAGGGGAGACGTCTGGTCCCCTGCCTCATCATCATCGTCGTCTTCATCCTCGTCGTCCTCATCCTCACTTTGCTCGGCGCCTTGCTCCTCGCCGTCTGGGTCCTCTTCCGAACCCGCGGAGCCGCCTGCGGGTGTGTCCTCGTCCTCCTCCGCCCCCTCCGAGGACTCGTCTTCCTCGTCGGCGTCAGAGGTGGCCCGGGACCTGCGGCCTTTCGGGGTCACGGGACCGTGGTCATTACGGCCCGCCAGGCCGAGCGCGCTGCAAGGCGGCATCTGGTCCAGAATGACGGTCTTCAGCTGGTCATCGCACAGAGGGACGACCCCGACAGGAAGATCAATTTGAAGACCCGAGACGAATAACTTTGTTATGTTATCCTGGATCGTGCCTTCGGGCATATCCACGTTCCTCATGCGAGATAAGTCCTCCAGGCCCTGAAAGTCCCACGACGGGTGCGACCTCTTCTGCAGCGGAGCTATCCGGTGGCGAAGGAAATGAGCTGCGATGGCGGCACCCATCATCCCCCGATCACGGAGAAGCTTGAAGCGTTGCACCACCTCGGAAAGATCTCCGTCCTGGCCGCTGGGCCAACCCCAGGTCTCCAGCTTCTCTGGAACTTCCGTCGGCTCCTCCCACTGCGGGAGAGCCTCGGAGATCTCCACCAAGACCCATCTTGCTCTCCACTCTTCCCACCTGGATTTGGTCTGCATCAGGGGGTATGAGGACTTGATCCTTTGGCAGAAGACGAAGGTGATGCAGCCTCCCATCCATCTGTCCTTCACAATTCGGGGATAGAAGAAATGGCGAAATAAGGCCACGGAGGGCATCACCCCAACGAACAACTCAGAGCAATGGGCGAAGACCGCCAAATCCAGGATGGCTCCTGGTACAAGATGAAGAAGCTTTAAATCGTACGCCTTCAGGATCTCCAAAAGAAAGTCGGAGAAGGGTGGAACGACGCCCATCAGCATGTACAGACCAAAAAGGGGGATCTGGTTTGGCGACCGAGTCTCGGACGGGGCAAGAATCACCGTCGCCTTACGGATAAGGACGTGGTCCACCTCGGACGCCACTACCCCGTAGTGAGAAGCTGCTCGCAGGTCGCCACCAGCATAGATGCTGTCGAGCAAAGCCTGCTTCCGGCGAAGCTCTGCGAGCTGAAGGTTCCGCTCCGACCTCTGGTTCTTCCTCCTAGATTTGGGAGATGGCATCCCGGATTATGCCGGCGGCACCCTTCGGCTTCTTCTTTGCGGCGGGCTTCGTGCGAGCCATGGAGAAGGGGCGAATTGGTGGCGGCGACGCAGGGAAGAAGGGGCAAGAGGCAGAGAGCTGGGATTTCTGGCGTAATGATTTGGTAAGCGGCAACCAAGCCTCAAGCAGAGGTCCAAGGAAGTACCCCACGCGTCACGTCGCGGCCCCATTACTCCGACGGGCGCGGGGATCAAGGAGACGTGCCGACTTCGGTGCTCCCAACCGTTGGATGCACGGTCAAAACCCGCGCAAATCGCATCGATCGGGATGATTCGGTCAAAGGGACTCGGGGGCTCGCCTCTACTTCGACCCGGTGGACCCCACCAGGCAGTCCAATGAGAAGCCTAGGCGCCGGGACCCACTTTGACCTCTTTTTGGTCATGGCCCCGGCAGCCGCTGAAGCAAAGCCGCCGGGACCATGCCCGGGGGCTACTGTCGCAGCAGTGGAACACGGGGTTCCCCTAGTGCTGCCAAATTGGGTCCATCACCAGTGGGCCCAGCGCGAAGATGGACAAGGCCAAGACATGACGCAAGACTGGCGGGCACCTCGCACACCAAGCCAAGTCTGCCGGGTGCAGGGGACCCCGGGACCCCTCGCACCCCGGAAGAGCAAGATGACCCCGAGAGCCCGAGACCCCGGCGAGGCCGGACTCCCTCTCGGGTACCAGGCGAAGACAGGGCTTCCAGCGCCTTCCCGAAGATGGTAGAAGAGCCTAGAAGACTTGGGAAGCAAGGCGCAGGCAGGGGACACCACCTGCGGTGTGCCAGCTCCTTTCCCACGTCGCTTTCCCCTAAAGGAGGGGAATCTCACCAAACCGGAGGAAGATACTGGGAGGAGAAGAGGCCACGTCTTCACCTCAACCATGGAGAGGGGGAACTTCCCGCCAAGACCCCCTCACGCTCCTCGCATGACCCTTATGGCACCCCTTGCCTATAAAAGGAGGGCCAAGTCATGGGAGGAAGGGGGACGGAATCCAAGGCAAGGCATAGGCTAGAACACAGCTGGAGATAGCTAGGGCAGAGAGGAAAAGGGAGGTGATCTCCTCAGGGCCAGGATCTGCCATTTCTTCCTCCTCTCGCCAAAACCCCTCCCGGGTACCTCGCCGGAGACCCCATTGTAGCCACGCCATGATGCCTCCATCTATTCAGACATGCAGGAGTAGGGCTGTTAGCCTCCGGGCGGCCTGAACCTGGGTAGATCGCTGTGTCCCTTGATTGCTTTCCATACACGCAGAGAGAGAGAGAGAGAGAGAGAGAGAGTGACGGAGATCTCGCTGACGGTACTTCCCCGGAAGACGTCTTCCAGCCTCCTTCGCGCCCCTTCCGAATCTACAAAGGGGGTGTCCCTCATCCCCGGTGTCCGTCATTCGTGACACGACATGCATGCACTCAATTGCTATGGATCAGGCAAACTTTAAAGGAATACGGTGTCCATTGTGACAAAGTGCCTCCTTTATGTGACAATGAAAGTGCTATCAAGATTGGTCACAACCCGGTGGAGCACTCAAGAACGAAGCATATTGAGATTCGTTATCATTTCATCCGTGATCACATCAACCGAGGTGACATTGAGCTTGGCTATATTCCCACGAAGATCCAACTTGCCGATATGTTCACGAAGCCACTTGATGAAGCAAGGTTCACTTATTTGAGGCATGAGCTAAATATCGTGGATTCGGGGAGCGTCGCTTGACTATCTTGCATACACACCTATTTCTTAGCTATATGTTTAGTTTAGGTATAGGCATGGACATAGGGGGAGTGCGGTCCTAATACATTGGACTATCCCTCCCCCCCATTATGCAGATAGTAAGAACTCATTTTGTCTCTATATTGTTCATTTTATGAATTGTGAGCTTAAATGACGAGTAGTGGCGGTGAACCCAAGATATATCTTCGCGGTATCACACCACATACACTCATACATGGTGGCCTATGCCACCGACATCTTCTTTGTGAAGAATTGATCTTTTTGGAGCTTTTTGGCCTTTTTGCCTATCTGTTGTTCTTTATGGAAAACACACTCAAATGATGATTCTTATTTGATTTTTGTGCTTCTTACCAAGTTTGAGTGTGAAGTACCATCTCCAGTGACTTTGTGTCTAATCCCAGGCCTATCTTATCTAAAAACTTGCTCCTCTTGCATCTTACATGTCCAACACTAAATCTGGCATTTTTGAGTCGGTGGGGCCGGAGAATCCAGTGCTTAGGCCCGGATAATCCGGTCTGACTGAAGTCTCCGCCCTAAACCCCGGAATCTCTGGCTTAGGCCGGAGACTCCGGTGTGTTTAGGCCGGAGACTCTGGTCTGGTCATATTGGCTGGGATCTAAAGTGGGATCAGGGTGAGGAGTTGACTCACAACTCCTCTCTCACCCCGACCCCCAAACCTCTCCCAGCCGCTGCCTTGGTCATATTGGCTGTGAGCTGCATTGGGCCATCTTTGAGCATAAGAATCCGTTGTATGCACAATATGTGATGAAGCTCATCCTTGACAAAGTGCCTTCCGTCGATACATCTCGCCTCACCAAGCGTCCCAAGGGCACTCTCCGCCAACTTAGCAAGCATTCCAAGCAACCGCCTTCCTCTCATGCCCCTCCTTCACAATCTAGTGATGAGGAAGCGGCACCCGAGGCCCCAATGCCTAAAATAAGAAGCAAGAATGCCGACCCTCCATCATATCTTCAAGGCAGGGCTGAAGTGAACAAGGAAGTGAGCAAGTCTCTTGGTAGAAGAGAAAGTTGCTTTGCATGGACGTTGCACTTCACAAGGAGAACCATGGTTCATATGTGAGAGAGAAGCACATCATAAGCAACCAAGGCATCATGATCAAGGAGTTGCGCAAGCTTAACAATGGTAGCATCACTCCTCCTCCTGAAGAAGATGAAGATGGAAATGCTATTATCTCCTCGTCGTCCGCAGAGACTATCCCATATGACAAATGGAACCAACGTCTTTCCTTGGGCTGATTATGCGGATGTGACATCCATGCCGTCTTCTTCTCACAACACCGGCAAGGCTCCCATGAATCTATCCGATGAAGACTACAATGAAGAAGGGGATGGTGATGAGGAAGACGAAGACTCCGAGTGATCTCCATGAGTTTCGTTAGTTATGCTATTTTCCCTTTTTTGGCGTCTCGATGCCAAAGGGGGAGAAGTAGTTCTATTAGGTTCTCTCTGTGGGATTTGCATGGGTTGGACACAAGCATGTGCTTTTATCTTTTTATTGCGCTTGTGTCTCTTTATGTTATTTGGAACTTATTTGCTTCTTATGAGTTGAGTTGTGAACTATGGATGTTTATCTATGTCAGTGTAAGACATATGGATTTCTTATTATGTATGGTTGAGCCTACATTATTGTGCTATGGTCTATGGATGTTTATCTACATTTATATGCACAAGGTATGGTTTTTATCTCTAGACTCAACCTATATTGTGATATGTCTTATTTGTGAAATATGTTGTTTCCATATCATGTTGCTATATATGGTTGGAACTTGTCTCTCTATATGTGTGCATTTGCATTCCAAAGCAATTGATTTATCTGCACACATCTAGGGGGAGTCTTTCCTTTTGTTAAACATGATATGGTCATGAAGTTTATTGCAAATCCTTGTGTTGTCATCTAACACCAAAAAGGGGGAGATTGAAAGAACATTTTGTATCCCTCAGTTTTTGTGTGTTAGTTAACAACACATGTGATGGTTTTAATCTGGTGTTAAGTAAATGCAGGTTATAATGTGTACAACACATGTGCATCAACACCAAAAGAGAAAAGAAGATTCTGGAAATGTTCAGGCCGGAGTCTCCGGACTCAGGGGATTCTGGCCGAAATGCTGAAAGATGGTTCAGCCCCTGGTCCAGGCCGGAGTTTCTGACCCCAGGGGCCGGAGTCTCCGCTCCAGGCCGGAGTATCCGGCCCCAGAAGACCGGAGTTTCTGCATGAGCTTCAACGTGTCTGAAAGAGGTTCAACCCCTGGTCCAGGTCGGAGTATCCGCCCCCAGGGAGCCGGAGTATCCGCCCCAGGCCGGAGTCTCCGGTCACTTAGACCGGAGTCTCCGGTGTGAAGCTGTCTGCAACGGCTATAATTTCCGGGAGGGGTATAAATACCCCTCCACCTACCTCCAGCCAGCTAGCTCGCCTAGAATTGAAGACACCATTATTGCAAGCTCAAGAATCACTAGATCTCTCAATCCTTCCACCCAAACTCGTTGATCTTTGGAGGATTGAAGGAGAAGGCCCCGATCTACATCTTCACCAAGCCGTTCTTCATTTCCCCCTCATTCACTTGAGGGACCATTGCTAGGGTTTCCACTTGGAAAACCTAGCCCACCGTTGTACTCACTTGTTTGTCTTTGTGACAGTCTGTAGCTGTTCGGGAGCCCCCAATCCATTTGTGGGTTGTGTCCCGAATCGTTGTTGTAAGGGCTCCGGATTCCGCCTTGAAGGATTCCTATAGAGGAAGGTGAACCAATCCTTTGTAGTGTGGTTCATCGGAGAATAGGGTGAGCCTTTGTTGCGTTGAGGTTCGACCTTCGTGGTGCCTCACACCTCTCTAACGAGAAGTACTCCCTTAACAAGGAGGAACTCGGGATTACATCCGTGTCTCCGTGTGCTTTCACTTCGGTTACTTCTATCCTTGTTTACCGCCTTTACTTTGTATATCGTGCTTAGTTGCTAGTTTGTCATATAGGTAAATTCACCGTAGTTGCATATCTAGAGAATTTACCTTTTGTGGCAAGCCTAATTTTGAAAAGAACTAAAATTTGGAGTAGCACCTATTCAACCCCCCTCCTAGGTGTCATACCTATCCTTTCAGGTGTGTTGGTGCAGATTTATGGTGTTTGGTTACTTACATGTGATGTGAGTGATGTTCTCACCTCATGTTAAAAGTGGTGGAGATAATCAACAGTTCACCTCACCTAAGAAAGGTGATCACATTAATTATAATGCATATTAATTAACATTCTGGGGTATTGAGTATAATGCAAACCAAGATCATTCTAATAATATGGCATCGTTAAAAGTTGTACTATCTTAAAAAACTCATGTCCAACAAATCCTAGTTAGTAGCGTTATAAACTGGAGAAAATTTATCTGACATATCCTACATAGAAACAAAATATTTGTAACAAAAACCAAAAACAATTGAACCATGAATGTAGCAAGTCCATTGGAAAACTTCAGAGTGAAAGAGGTGCAAGATTTTCCACCCTCAAAAATACTTAAAACATCCAAATTCACCGACCACGCTTTTGTATAAAAGACAAGTCCATTTGAAATTTCAAAGCAGTCTGACGGTAGAGCACATGACACATAACCAGGTGGGGGAAAAATCAGATCGAGGATTCTGGTGTCCTTGAATGTAGCAAGTCCATTTGAAAATTTCAGAGTGGAAGAGGTGCAAGATTTTCCACCGTCAGATAATTAAAGCATCCAAATTCACCAACCACCCTTTTGTATAAAAAACAAGTCCACTTGAAATTTCAAAGCAAACTGACGGTAGAGCCCACGACACACAACTAGGTCGGGGAAAAAAATCAGATCGAGGATTGTGGTGTCACCAAGAAACCAACAAAAGTACAATTAAGGAAAAATCAAAGAAAAATCTGAGCTGAATGAAACACCAGCCACAAACCATCTTGAGTGGATGGATTTTGATTGGAGGCAAACTCCCCTCTCATCCATTATCCAAGCCTTTTTATTCCGTCCACCTTCGCCTCTCTCTTCTTTTCTGTCTCTCTCAGCAACCATCCAGCAGGAGCACCCGATCGATTGCGGGCAGCTCGATTAGTTAGATAGCATCAATGGCTTCCACCGCCAGCTTCTTGGCCACCCTTGCCAGCTCCACCGCCACAGCCAGCCTAAGCGCCACGCCTGTCAGCGGCGGCAGCAGCAAGGTCAGGTTCCTGCCGGCGACGGCGCAGAGGCGTCGCGTGGCGGTGCGGGCGGCGGTGTCCGGCGCGGAGAAAGAGAAGGCGAAGCCGTCCGAGTCTGGCAGCAAGGACGAGCGCGTGGTGCAGGTGCACAGCGCGGAGGAGCTGGACAGCGCGCTGCAGGCGGCCAAGAACCGTCTGGTGGTGGTGGAGTTCGCGGCGAGCCACAGCGTGAACAGCAAACGCATCTACCCGTGCATGGTGGACCTGAGCCGCACCTGCGCCGACGTGGACTTCCTGCTGGTGATGGGCGACGAGTCGGAGGCGACGCGGGAGCTGTGCAAGCG
This sequence comes from Poa pratensis, assembly GCA_947311845.1. Taxonomy (NCBI): domain Eukaryota; kingdom Viridiplantae; phylum Streptophyta; class Magnoliopsida; order Poales; family Poaceae; genus Poa; species Poa pratensis. The sequence continues at coordinate 106,630,553 of CAMZMU010000107.1, read as the reverse complement.
GGAGGGCATCACCCAGGTACCGCACTTCTCCTTCTACAAGGGGACCGAGAAGGTGCACGAGGAGGAAGGAATCGGGCCCGACCAGCTCGCCGGCGACGTGCTCTACTACGGCGACAACCACGCCGCCGTGGTGCAGCTGCACAGCCGGGCGGACGTGGAGGCGCTGATGGCGGAGAACAGCGGCGAGGACGGGAAGCTGCTGGTGCTTGACGTCGGGCTCAAGCACTGCGGGCCGTGCGTGAAGGTGTACCCCACCGTGTTGAAGCTGTCGCGGACCATGGCGGACACCGCCGTGTTCGCGCGCATGAACGGCGACGAGAACGACGCCTGCATGGAGTTCCTCAAGGACATGGAGGTCGTGGAGGTGCCCACCTTCCTCTTCATCAGGGACAACAAGATCGTCGGCCGATACGTTGGCTCCGGCAAGGGGGAGCTCATCGGAGAGATCCTCAGATACCAGGGCGTCAGAGTCACATACTGAACACCACAGCCACCTGCAGACCTGCTCCAGTTGAATTGAAACAAGCTATGATTAATTCTCAGCCATACTCGTGAATTTGGCCAAAGGAAAGGAGTGCACGTTGATTACTCATGTTTCTGCGGCATCAATCGATGCTAGGTAGATATTAGACGCCGTTTATGTTCATCGGGGATTGCCCAATCACGTACGGCTATATCAGTAGCAGAATTTTTGTGTCAACCAAGTTACAACCTTTACTGTGATTGTCGAGCTTTGTCTTACTACATTTACCGTGTGGGAATTTAAGCCTGTTTTGGCAACCATTGCACATAAATTTAGTTGTCTGGAAACGGCTTTCCTAGAGACACACGACTGTTGCTCACTAATATCTGAAGGGTTGTAGAAAGATCCACGATTTGCTCGTATTTTCTATTTTTTTTATTTTTAAAACTGCTCTCATGAAAAGGAGGCCAACGTCTGACGATACTAATTGTGATCGTTGCAAATGGCGTGCAATTGAAACCACAGGCAGCTCAAGAAAAGAACACCGATAAAAAATATCGGCAAGACTCAACTAGGATGCCTGAGAACTGAAAACATCATAGTCGTCGATTTTCTCAGGAGACGCCTGCACCGCAAATACAAAATATAAGCGGCATCTGCATCTTGTCCACCTTTCACACTTTCACAGTAACCAACACATGCTATTTTCCCTTCCAGATCTTTTACCGAGATAACTACTGGAGGTGCAACACCCAAAAACTTGGCAGAGCAAAACTGCGATGTCGTTCTCCAAATTATCAGAATGCACATATGTTAACCACTCCAATTTTTCTTTCTTTGCTATCGGTTCAAGGGTGGCGCGCAGCAGCAGATTAACAGCAAGGACATAGTTCCTAACAACTCTTTCATTTCTATAGCATGCTAGCTATTGTGCTAAATTTCTTATCCCGTGAAGCAGTTCCCAGAAGCAACTTGCAGCTATTGCTCTTCCTCTGCCTCTGCCTCTCCCTCTCCCTCTCCCTCTCCCTCTCCCTCTTCTTCTTCCTCATCTGCCGCCCACCAAGCAACAGGGCCAAGACCATCCCCTCTAATACTCCCCTGCGAAAAGATAACGCTAATTATTCACGAAAGCACCCAAAATTCAAAAGATTTAGAGAGAAAACCCATTTGAGGCATACAAACATGTTGTGCATTGACAGTAGAAGGGCATTAAAACACAGACAAAAGCTGATTTTGCCGGCATTTGTTTTTGCTAAATACTATAGATAACGAACATGCTTGCAATACAGATATCTAGATTGTCATGATAAACGGTCTGGAAGTAGTAATTCTAAAGACAAAGAAATTAGTGCTTCAATGATGTTAGGGGTGCCAGAGGGTTGTTTAGCCGCTTGAATCACTGGACCTCTCCTACACTTTTGGCATCATTTCATACTAGAGGTGGCTCATAAAATGCTATGGTGAAAGGAACCAGAACCCACGCCCACACCTTTTGCTCCTTCTAGTGTGGCATTTTTACATCCAGTTCCCACTAATTATACTTCAAGGATGACCATGGGGACTACAGAGTTCATAGGCACAGGCAATGTGCTGCACAAGCATTGTATCTGGTTGGGCCAACCCAAATATTCAAAGGGGCTAAGGGCTCAGAGAATGGACGAGGAACAGTCATGACTCTAGTTGGAGTAAAGCCATAACACCTTTGCACCCCACAATGTATCTTCTCTTTGTAAAGCTCATGTCGATTAATTTATAGGATATTTTCCTCAAAATATGAAGACCTCTATGCCGAAATATGCTGATAGTGAGCGAACTGTCGTTATATTCGGGAACACATTACATATGGTTACACGGAAAAAAGGAAGGTCCCACAAAACAGTAAAATGCTATGGAAGACGTTGACACATGTCGCATGATATACGTGCAAGGCGCAACAATATAACAATGCACACATTTGTAAGCCATCCATGATATGCTTCAGATGGCCCTTCCATTTCTGGTATTTAAATGGTTGAGTCATGTGAAGTGGTAATGTGTGAGAAAAAAAAGACCATCATGTCAACTCAAAGAAAAAAGCTTTATGGGCTTAAACCTCAAGGGCTTTGCTCCAATTACTGTTATTATTCCTTCAAAAGACAGGAGAAAGTCGACAAGAACTTTCCCAGTAACAGCAAAAGCAAATAGCTAGCGCATGTTATATGATGTAACAAAAATAACGAACATGATGGTGATCCGACTTAAAGTTCTGACGAGACATTTGCCAAACAGAATGAGCATTATACTGATCCAACTTAGAAATCGCTAATCATATTAGTGATATATGAACGATCCTGAACATGAACATATCAAAATTGTGAATTCTCATAACAACACATACAAGAACACGTACATTGATCTGCATTGGAGCAAATGGCTTGTCATCCTCCTTTTGCTCAACTGGTATAGGTGGATACTTTATGCTAGATACCAAAACTCGTATCTGCATAGAGATTTGCAATGATCATAAGGTTTATGTGGTCAGTGACGATGGTAAACTGTAATTGCTTTGAATAAAAATACCTCATCATCTATATCAAGATAAAGTTCATCACCTTCTTCATTCTTCACCATCCACCTACCATCTTCCCCCTGGGAATATATGAAGAAGAAATGAGATGTACAGATAATAAATAACAGATTTTCCGAAAGAAAATACTTTTCTCATGAGTCATGAGGCAGGAAAGGGACAAAAGATCATTGCATGATACTCCAGCTAACAACTGCTGGTCCTTCAGAAAACAGATGTGCATATACCCCTGCACACATCATTTTTTATGTGTCTCTGTTATGTTGTTTTTCCTGACTCTGACTGAGTCAAAGAGGGTAGTTTTCATAGCAAATTAACTAGCTGGAGCATATGTTAAACATATGCTAATATGGAATAATTGACATGTTAATCTTCAAATTAAAATCCAAATCTTCAATATAACCTGTGTGATAAATAAAGCACGCCCTAGGGTTGATATATCGCAGCAACAAAATAACACAAAGAGCAGTGTGTTACCTCACTGCGCCAAATTGCATCAAGTGTGCCGGAACACATACATCGCTGAAAAATCCAAGTGAAACTGGAGAAGGAAAACAGTATACCAGTTAAAACCAATCATGTTCTGTGTACAGCTTCTCCAATGACGCAACTTACATAGTGATAACATTATAACTTAATAATTTCCTGAACATGAAGTGATCAATTAAATCTTGACATCCTATAGACATATGAAGTACCAATAGTCCAATATAGTGAAAGCGCGAAGAAACAGGCTGAGCAGGAATCAGACAAATGTGTATGCTAATCAAAAAAAGGAATCTAAGAATCTACAATGACACACTAAGCGTAATTTTTCTTTCATGCAGGAGAACTACCCTCGAGACAGTGTGCTAAACTAGAATTTAACTTTTGTGTGCTCCAAACAATATAGCATGCTTATTGCTCCTAAAGCGTTTGTGAATTTTCATCTCGGCTTTACGTCTCTAGATCAGGCCCAAAATGCGAGAGGCATACCAGCAAACAATTTTTTGCTTTAAAGTATGGTAGAGTATGCCAATGACTTTCTGAACTTGTGGCACAAAAAAATGATAGTGTATTGAAAGCAGCCAAACATGCCCTGAAATATCATTTTGACAAAAATTCATGATCAAATTTAAAAAGCACGTAGAGATCTCCCAGAATTTTGATCTTCTGCTTAGACATTGGAGAGAATATAATGTGGTATTGAAAATATGCACAAATTATCTGCTGTGCAAGACATTAGAAACTTACAGAATACGGAGTAACTCATAAGTACTAAAAACAGTCATAGATCAATTCAAGCAAGGGACTGTAAGTGATTGCAAGCCAAAAGTCAGTGAGAAAATAACAGACTCACCATGTAAACCCTTCTCATCATACTCACTGATCTTCCCAACAATAACCTCCCCGACAAAGGGCCTGAACATCAACAACCTAAAGGAAACCTATCCAAAATGGAGAAAATAAGGGGAATCTGAGAATGGTCTGTAAAACGTATGAAGCCTCAAAATAAAAGAAGAACGTCGTCGAGGTCACACATTTTGTAGTCCGTAGTAACAGCAATATCAGAATAAAGCGCTAGTGATACCGCCATCAGTATCCATGGTAAAGGTGTGGCATACTATTCATAGTGATTTATTTAGCAAATAGCACAACAGAAGCTAGGTACAGACTAGACTATCCACTTGAGTCACAGTAATAATCAGAACTAATAACTTACAACGAGGCAAATCATATCTTGTAATCAAAATAATCATTTACATAAGTAAAAATTGCGGGGAACTACTACTTTTTGAACTGTATTTGTTCAGAAATTCTACTAGAAATTTTAAATGACCAAGACAAAAACCACCTAAATGAAAACTTGGTGTATCAAGCCAAAAGTTGGAATTTTCGATTGAAAATTAATAAAATTTCAATTTTGTGATTTTCCAAGTTGTTGGAAGTACTTGAGAGGGAAAATGATGGTTCAATTTTTATCATCGTGTATGCAGTTTATAATCGTGTGAATAAAAATGAAGCTTAATCATCTTGACCTAATGTATATTCGCCTTTACTTCCAACAATGGCAACCTAGTCACCCCTTTACGAAACCACGTTGTAAAGAGCCTACAAGCATACTAATACACATATATTAGCAAATAGTAGCATCTCACGTTCCTTGACAAACAAAAATGGAAGAAAAAAAATGTAGCACACATTACTTTATACGTCGAGCAGCCCTCTCCTGGAAAGATGAATCCGCCTTCGACGGCGAGGATGTCGTAGACGGACACACAGAGCCCGAGATTTGTGACCACCTACAGTAAACGTCCAAACGCAGATTAACACATACAATTAAGAACCAGCAAGGTGAACAGGTCAAAATTTTGTCGGTGCTAATGATAATGTGATCAGGTTGGTTTTACCTTATCCAGGAAGAGCCTCTCAAGCTCGGCCTTGATGGCTTCAACGAGAGGGCGGCTCAGCAAGTGTGGCGGCATTGGCAGGTTGTGCTCAACCTGGCTCAGAACGAACATCCTGCCTGCTATGCGGAACTGGTCACCAGCTGGGGGGAGGAGCGGCGGCCGGACGAGGTCGGGGTACCTTCGGAGTTCGTCGGCGGAGGAGCAGCTGCGACCGGAGGAGGTCGGGGGAGGAGCTTCTGCGGGGCGGGGCGGCGCGAGGAAGGCTCCGTCGCCGGGTGGCGGCGCGGGTAGCGATGAGAGGGTGACGACCTGAAATCCCTCTTCAGTATTTGTCTCCCCTGTCCCTCCTACACTGGTTCAGATCAGATCAACGGTCCGGATGACTCCGTACCGTTTCAGCTCATACCAATTCCGTTTTTTTTAGAGAATAAACACGGCACCTTATTGATCGATCACACAACAAAAACATTGTCTCTCAAGATTCAAGAACCTAGCCGCCGGTTCCACAGCCAGATTTCCCCGGCGGCATGCGGGGGAGGGGAGCTCCGGTTCTCGTTTGTGTGATGTTTTCGTCCTAAGTTTTTTAGGTTTTGTGTTTCCTCCGTCAGCGTCATGGTGGGGCTGATGCCGATGCTGCTCGTAGGAATAATGGTCTTTCAGCCCTTACTCCTGCTCGTCGGAGGTGTTGCTGGCACCGGCGAGAGGCTTGTGGAGTCCAAACTGTTGGAGTAGTTTCAATCTGACGTTACGTCTAGGCATGACGCTGGGAAGGGGCTGCACTTGGAGTACGGCGGTGTTGATTGTTGTGGATCTGTGGAAGATGGTGGGGGATCTGGCTTCCTGTAGAAGGGTGGGGTGGCGTTGGCCTCGGATCCGACGTTAAATAGGCTCGGAGGGTTCCTCCGGCCGATGTTCTTTATCGGGATAGATCCATCCTTACGGGGCTGGTGGCTTTTGCGGCTCATTAACGCCTTATGGCAAGGGGTTTCTTCAGCGTCAAGATGTGGACCAACTGGTGGTGTTCTTCTTCTTCGGCGACGGTGGAAGACGTGGATGCTTGGTAGTTACGGCGATGGCGGTTTGCAGCAGTTTAATCGCTTATTTTCTCCTAATTTTATGTTGCTTGTATTTGTGTCATCTTTGTATCCGTTCTTTTATCAATACAAATAATGTATGCCTGCAGGCGTACAATGTCAAAAAAAAACATCGATCACACAACACACAACGTCAATACAAAGAGTCTCCTGGGTGCAATCCGGAGCAATATCAGAAATAAAAGCCTAGACTAGAAACATCACAAGTCGTAGCAAAAATATGTGCCGCTTCGTTAAGAAAACTCCCAACATGCCGAAAAGTAGGCATAGAAATTGTTGCTAGATGTATGTCACCACAGAACCCACTTGAGAGTGATCCGGATTCAAATCACTGGATTAGGGACAAGCAAAAGACGCAATATCACCTTGTCATAGCCCTTGTCGCTAGCAATGGCCACTGCACGTCAGTGCCTCGGCTAGCTCCGGAGACGTGAAAGCCAACAAGGGTTCGTTGACCGCAGTGAGATAGTTTCCAGCGTGGTTCCTGAAAATTGCCCCCATGGCCATACGACGCTGATCCCTGGGGCTTTCACTTCAACATGTCTTTGTTCATGATCGCTTAGAGCCCCTTATCGGCAAACATAGTTGTGTCCACATTCAACAGAACCTTCCCGGTGGCGGTGGAGTCCATCTCAGAGGTTTGTTGGACTAGGGATGTAAATGGTCAGCTAAACGGCGCCCGTATAAGTGGCTCGGTAGTTTGTTTTCTTAGGAAACAAAAAACGTTTTTAAGCTTTTGACCAAAATAAATGGGACCATGTGGCGCCATATATGTGACCATTTACATCCCTATGTTGGACTCACGCCTATTACCGGGTTTTGCCTTATAGTAATAGTAATGTCTCACTACCATGTCGATGTACGCAGTAATCCTCGCACTCGTGCATTTTTGTCTGTCTTGATTAATTTTCCTTATATCGTTCCTTGCTTCCAAAATATACCGGCAACCCAACAGCTAAAACTGTAGCCTCAAGTTCAGTCGCTCACCACAGGAACCTCAAACAACTCGTGTTTAAAAGACATAAAATCACGACGAGCAAGCTAAGTACCATGCGCCACACTTCCTTCGCGAACGAGACTAAAGGAAGGCTTGTGCAGCGTGGAGCACTGGAGCACTCCTACGTTGACAAGTGTTGCACGTAGAGTGGACCGCGTGGGGAATGTTTTCTTTGTATTTTATTTGTTTGGACTTTTTTTTGGTGTACTCATGATACATGCATATACGCATGTACTTTATAGTGTGAAGAGGAGTACCAATATAATAAAAGAGAGAGTAAAACCAGAGTATAAATACACTGAAACTTATAGTACAACAACACTGAAAACCAGAGTACAAGCGCTAGTAAAATAAGATCCATTTTTGAATATCTCGACGATGAAACCGCTCAGAATTCGGACAAACGGCTCAAATGATATTTCAGTCCGAACTTTGATTTTATAGCAAATAAAAGGGAAAACTGGCTTCGTGGCTCCACCCATAAACCGTGGAATTCCCATGGTTCTTGTCTCACCTACCTCTCTAATCACGCCACATATCGGGACGAGAGTACCAACACTTCATCTGCATGTAAGAGTACACTGAAAAACGGGACACAAAAACACTTAAACCCGAAATACAAGTACACCGAAAACAGGGTATAAACATACTATTTTTACAAGTACGAAAAAAGTTCATAGAAACCTATTGATTTTTAAAATCTCAAAACGATAACGTAATGGTGGAAACGGTTTCTAATCAGGTGAACGGGTCTAAAGGTATTTCATTTTTTAATTTTGCTTCTCGAAAATAAATGCACATGTAACCTTCCCGCATTCCCGAGTGTAATTTACCAACGCAGATTCTAAAAGGAAAATTACGCTAGACCAATACCGGTACTTTGTGGTACATGTATATAAAAGGTGGAAAAGCGAAAAATTTAGTGGTGAAACTAGAGTATAGCTGGCCATCCAGGCTATGCCCCGTGGGCTGACCAAGTAGCACGGATTTCTGACTCGCCACGACATGCTGATAAACGGGGCGGGTAGGCACGTGGCCCCATGATGACACCAGGCTTATCACCGAAATGAGGTTGGCACGACACTGTCAATTTATATTTCTTTTATGTATTTTCATGTTTTCTATGTTTTTTCAGATTAAAGAAATAGTCTAAATGGCTGGCCCAGAAACGGCCTAGCAGGCCGAAAAGCACGCGGGCCGACTGAGTTGAGATCCTTAATTACAAGGAAAGGTTTGATTCCTTAAGACGGCCATCATAGTTTTCGATGTACAGACAATAATGGATTAGCAAGGATAAGATCACATGATCAAGGGTCAAGCACTCACGTAAATCATAGTTTAGCTTAGCATGGTCCAATGGGATGTCCATGTCCACGCTGAACCTAGCTGGAAAGTTGTCCGGATTGGAACCGGGAGTCCGGGATTAGGATATTTGCTGGCACTGGGCACCCACCTACTGTACTACGGAGTACTTGTGCACAGCATAATGACAAAATAATGGATCCTATCTCTCATCTACGTAACATAATGCACACTTTCTTGGAGTAGTCTAAAACAATTACGGAGTAGTTGGGACAGGGAAAGATTAGGCTAGCGACACTCCGAAGAAGACAGATAATTGGGATATACCACTTGGTAGTGTTAGTACTTTTGTTGAGCTTAACGAGCGGAAGGGGCAAATTGACCGGCATGACTGGCGAGTGGCGAGGACTAGACGACTAGTATGCTCGATCATACCATGGGGCTGGGAGAGTGGGAGTGGATCGTCTGCTTAGCCAGGGTTAAAATTCAGTGTAATTTCGCCATGATCGTTTTGGCACAAACCCGAACTTGGATCTATCAAGAATGAGCGGAGGAAGGATACACGTCTAGGTTCACAGAAGACTTCAGCAGATACACGTACAGTCTTGTCGGCCTGAGTAGTACTTCCTCCGCTTTTTAATATAAGATGTTTTACCTTTTGTCCACATGCACATGCACACAAATGTATGTAGATACATTTTTTTTGTGCATGTTCACTCATTTTAGTGTGTATATAGAGAACATGTGTACCACCTAAAACATCTTATATTAAAAAAACGGAGGGAGTATGATTGATGTCACACACCCGTCACAAAAAGTGGCGCCTCTTCTAAGTCTAAGGACGGGCCAAATACAAGTGTTTTACTTCATCCGTTCCGAAGAGCGGTGTATTTTAGTTTAAACTAAAATCGCACCACTTATTTCGGAACGGAGTGAATACTTGACCCTACTCTGAAACATATTTAGTGTGATGGTTCTAAAATCATCCCACCGGTACATAAATTGGACACTTCCTTGTTATATATTCTACCAGCACATACCATTACCCTTCTTTTTGTCCGGGGTCCATAGAAAGTGTCTTTCATTCCCAAGATCAGTGACCCTTATATTAAAATATTCAAAAACTATATCTACAGGTTTAAAAATCTAAAAAATCTGGTCATAAGAAATGATATATTATACAAGTATGTAAAATCACAATGCAAAATTATTTGTATGATGGGCTACATGAAAATGACGAAATCTGAGAAAATTTAGAGATTTGAAAATATGCATACTGAGATCACACCTTTGTCATTTTTGTGTATCTCAGAATACAAAGTATTTAAAATTTATTTTGCATGTTTGTGGGATACACCATTATCTATATCCGTACTTTTTCATTTTTTGGAAACTCACAAATATAATTTTTTAAATTTTAAAAATAACAGGATCACTAAAACTCGGAAGTCAGAAATCTCCACTCCGGGTCCATACCTTTAACACTGTTATCCTAATATCTTTGCAGCGGCGGCGGAAGAAGAAAGAAAATACACCCACAGCTATAGCCAGCCTTTTCAAATGCAAGAAAAGTCCACTTACTCACAAACAATACATGGGAACCATGCATATCCGTAATCTCTCCTCTAGTCGTACGATGTAGTCTGAAAAAACAAGGGCATCCACTCGTTTTCAACTCGTAAGCTAAACTATGTTATCCTTCCGAAGGAACTGTCCTAGTTTTCGTATTGCGGTGTGAATTATTTATGTCGGCACTCAGTATGCTGTACCGACAGAACGTTATCATCAAGGGATAAAACAAAGTCGGTTTAAGCTAATAGAAAGAAAAAAATGAAGCTGGATGCCTAGAACAGAACATGGGAGAGAACGTGAAGGCACTTTTGCAGGCTGATCCTTTCGGAAATGAAAATTTCGTCATTCAACAGTTTCAGTTGAAACGGACACATTCTATACCCTATTGAGCTTTCTCATGATCGGCTCAGGTTGCTAGCGATAGGCGGCAAGAAAACAGTAAAGCAAGCATGAAGCCAAGAATGGCAACGGGCAGACATCTAAAGTGTGCATGTGTGCCACGTGATGGACAGCATGCAGCATGCTACCGTGGCATCTGGCCGGCACAGATCAGGATTGTACGGTAGAAAAGTCATTTTGGCTCTTGAATTTTTTCGATCTCTTTGTTTTACAATTTTTTAAAAAATATATAAATATCGAAAAAAATCTGAAACAAGTGTTGAATCCCAAACATGCAAAAATCACAACGCGAAATTCATTATATTACGAGTTATACAGAAATGAATTTTTTTATGGATTTGAAAATATACATTGTTTACTATACATATTTATCATTTTGTGTATCTCAAAATACAAAGAATTCCAAATTAAGGTTTTGCACGTGGGATACATTGTTGAGAACATTCAGAATTTTTTTCGGATTTTTCAAAAAATTATAAATATGGTTTTTGAATTTTTGTAATAGAGAAATCGTTGGATCTTAGGAGTTAAAAAATCTCCACACTGGTACGGAAGTAATAAAGGTTTTTAGAATAATAATATTTCTACGGAGTAGGATGTGGTCATCGCATGGCGGCATGGCCCGGGCACAGTGTATGTACGATTGACTGTGATGTGGTCATTGTCGTGTGCACACGGCGGCACGTACGATAGAGCGAGGCTAGGTAGAGTTCGAAACATAGAACTCGATGGTTCCGATGGACACTTGCAAAATATCTCTGTGACGCGTTACAAGTAGGGGTTGCTCTAACGGCGCCGCAACGGCCCGCTTCACTGCTTGGCTAGGCTAAATTAAGCTAACTGATTTTAATTTGATCGAACTAATTTTGTACCAAGCTGCCACGAAGTGGGCCGGGTTCAGACGCCGCTAACCAATCCTACTTACAAGTTGAAACGATCTTGAGTTTGCCTCGTCTCTGGCCTTATTTACATGCCCGCGTTTTAAGACCGATGTCAACCAAATACATGTTATATGCCATAAAATTTATTTATGGGATTGTCAAATTTTCAGTCGACTTAAATTTAATAAAATCTTAGCCGTTGCACATAGTTGTAAATTATGTGCAACTCTCAATACAAATCACGATGCGAAATGCAACGCCTACGAGGTGACTGAGATTTAGTTAATTCTCAATCGACTTAGAATTGGCAAAACTGAAAACTTATAAAGTTTATTTCATAGTTGAAAAGCTTTCATCGACAAATAGGAGTATTGGTTATAGGGGCAAATACCGATGCCACTATTTTGAAGCAAGTTATTCCATCTAGAAATGTAACATCGACTATATCAAATCAATATCCTCTAAATTAGCCAAATTTAACCAACTGACTTAAAACGATGTTAATTGGCTTTGCATACACAAAAGGAGACAAAATTTGGTAAATACAAATTACAATGATAAATATATATTACTTTTGAATACGAGTCTAATGATACCAATTTAGTATCACATATATTATATACATAGCTACTGCGTGTAGTGGTCTTTTATGTTGATAATAAGAACCTAAAAGCAGGATGAGTGTTTTTTTTTTTTTGAAATGTAGGGTGAGTGCTTACTATGATACTGTACAAACTAATGAAATATGTTATGGAGTCCCGTGCATACACATTTGTCATATGAACGTCCAGTAATCAATTGGTAGTTTTGATAATCAATTTGTTGACTTGTAGTACTACCTACTAGTAGTACGTACTATGAATTGTGAAGATCACTATGACTCTGTACACACAAGTTGACACACGATCGAGACCGACTCTTGCGCTCATATGCCACCGAATATGCGCAAAGATGCTACGCGATGTCTGAGAAAAGAAAGATATGCCACGCGTTGTCCTAGATGGCTTGCTGTCGACAGGTTTTCTTATCATAGTAAGCACTCATCCTGCTTTTAGGTTTGGACTTTGTAGGTGGAACAACAAGAACCCAGAAGGGTTTTGGTATGGGTATTCCTTTGGTGGAACAACAAGAACTCCAGAATTGTCGGCCCTGTTGGCTCGGCGACTCGATCACTGAACCCGTTCTATACACGGTCAGCAGAAAGCATATTCTTACGAGCAGTTGTTAGACAGCGAACTGAGCTGTAGGAATCAATATTTCCTATGTGAAAAGTTCTTCGGATATTGCCGGATCTTAGAATGAGATCGCAGGATCGATCTGTCGAGAAACACATTTCATTTTTGTGTGAACAAATCAATTTATTAAGGTTTACAATATTTAAGAGACAACGCAATGCTTGTAAGTGTTCCTGTAATCTAAGTGTTGCTGCATTTGAGACTTACAACATTTAAAAGCATCTCCAACCATGGTTGGCAAACCCTTAATAAACGTCCGGACGGACAGCCGGACAGGGTTTGGGCTGAAATCGTATACCAACCGCGGCCCCCAAACATTCCCCAAACGACCGGACGGTCCGGCAAACCCCAAACCCGACCCATATGTGGGCCGAGTTTGGGGCGGCCCGGACATGTCCGCCACGTCGGATCTGGCAACGCGGGTCCACGAATTTTGAACCAAAAAAAGGGCGCCGGCCACTTTCATTTATCCCCTCTGCCCTCCACTCCCGCCCGCCAATTTCATTCCTCCCGCCGTGTCTACCCCGCAAATCTCCATCCGTAGCCGGCGCCGCCGTAACAAGAGAGAATGGAGGTCCTCGATTCGACGGAGAAGGGCGCATCCTCCGAGTCCGTTGAGCAGAGGAACGACGCGGGCTCGGACCTGAAGCCGGAGACGGTCGCGCGAAGGATGCGGCGCCGTAAGCAGCGGGAGCGCGAGCTCGCGGAGAAGGAGAAGAAGATGAAGGCGGCGGAGGCTGAGAGGATTGCGAATGCGGAGACGCAGGAGGAGCCCCAGGTATGAGCACGCCCGCCCAGGCGCCCTGCTCTGACGCCGCCTCCGCCGGCCGGCGTTGCGGCAAGGAGGTCCACGTCTTCGACCACGAACCGAGAGGAGCCGTACCAAATCGAGGACGATTACCCGTCGCAGGTCGACCCGATGCAGGACGATAAGGTGGTGGTCGGCTCTCCGCCGCTCCAGCGGACGCGGGCAAGTTTCGGCCTCACCGACTGCAACCACGTCCACAACCTGTTCGACGGAAGTCAAGTCGACCTTGGGGTACGGATTTCTATCTCAAATGCATAGTTTGTGGTCAATTTGAGGACGGTAATTTAATTGTTAGCATTCTTAGGACGAGTTGATCATGGATTTGATCCGAAATGGGGGCAATCCATCAACACAGGATCCGTCGGCATCCACACTTCCCCCTTTTTACAGTGTGGGTGAGGAGGAGCCGTCCGACGCTCCGACGAAGAAGAAGGGGAAGGACAAGAGAGTGTACAAGCCTAGAGTCATTTCTTATTCAACTTTTGACGATATTTTGCTTTGCCAGGCTTGGTTGGCCACAAGCATGGATGCTATATGTGGAAACCGAGCAAAAGGGTTCGAAGTTGTGGGAGAAGATACATGCCCACTTTCATCATCAAAAACACTATATCAAACCACATGGTATTGTGTCCGATCGCAACGCCGGCTCTCTCCAACATAGGTGGGCATCGATCCAAGAATGTGTGAACAAGTATTGTGGTTTCCATGCACAAGTGGTCAATAGGAATCAAAGTGGTGTCAACGTTGATTCATGTAAGTAATTCCGGCAACTATTTATCACATGCCATGCTTCTCTCCAAACCATTTGTGTAATTGCTTCTACTTGTTTGCTTGCTAGAGTACTTTGGCCTCCACTTTGTACCATCAAACGGAGGGCAAACCCTTCACCATGGCACATTGTTGGCTTGAATTGACCGGAAGCCGAAGTGGATCTCCCAATATGATGATCATAAGAATCCGGCTAACAAATTTAAGAACAATGATGGATCAAGCTCATCCATTCCAGGTGAGGAAGAAGATGGGCCGTCCGAAGTTGGAAGCGGCCGGAAGAGGATGATGATGGGGAGGAGATGGGAGAAGGATAGGGTGGCTCGTGACGGCGCCGCAACGAAGATGTCCGCCACCTGGACGGACATCTTCTCAAACAAAGATGCAACCATGAAGAAGTTGGAGAAAGAAAGAGAGGACAAGAAGGCCGAGAGGTACGAAGCCTTCTTGGCTTTGCAAAGGGAAAGAATGGACTTTGATCGCCTTCGGCTCAAGGAGAGGATGTACTTGGAGAGGGAGAGGTTGGATGTGGTCAAGGAGGAGGCTCGGATGAAGGTCCAATTGGAGCAAAAGAAGTTGGAAATCAGCATTGCGGTGGAGCAAGAGAAAGTTCTTCTCGCAAGAATCACAGAGGAACAAAGGATCATGTTTCAAGATGCTAGCCTCTTGGATGAGGCAAGTGCAAAGTAGATCCTCATGACGAAGAAGAGGATCTCCGACCGTGACCTCGGCCTAGATGGTCAACCAAATTACGAAGAATCAAAATCGTAATTTCGACCATGTAATACAAATTTCAACTGAATCTATAAAAAAATCCATTAAATACACAGAAATGTCAACCAAATTAGAAAGAACTTCAACTAAAACCAACAAACTTCCAACATAATTGACAAACTACAAACCAATTTTTTGATGTTTTACTAAGGCCAGCTCCAAAGGAGGCTTTGAAAGCTCTCCCCATCTGTCCATTGGGGTCCGAACAAAACGTCATTCTCTAAATGAGTCCCATGCCATATTGGCCAAAAAGCATCCGGGCAGCCCAAAGGCCTCCGCAACTTTTGGGACTGGTTTGGTTGCATCATACACAACCTCCAGGTCAACAACATATCTGGCCTGACACATCTGAGGCGTCCCTTGTGTAAAATCCCCCTCTCTCTCCTGACCTGCATCTCTCTAGTGAACACAACCAACACCAAGGAACCGAGGACCAACACTATGCTTGTGTCGGTGTCACCACCTAGATCTGTTGAACTGCTATTGTTTGGCTACATCGGGGGCCCCCGGATTCTGACACGCCGTGGCCGCACACCCAAAACGGGCGCACTAGCCTTGCCTCGACCGCACGCCCAACCAACAGGGTGCGAGTGAAGTGGCATGAGCATGGTCGCGTTCATGGTCGGCGGCGTCGACGACCTAGTCGCGTTCATGCACAATACTGTCTCCGTTGTCTCGCTTCAGGAAGAGCTCGGCGCGGGGGTCGTTGGGGCCTTGACCTGTTGTTGCTTCCCATGTCATGAACACGCCACGAAATGATGTGGAATCCACACATGTTGCGACATGCGCGTGGAACGTAGGCAAACTGGATATGACATCCCCATCTGGCAAGCTCGTTGTTATACAATAGGAGCACGACAAGGTTGTCGACGTCCAGTTTGCCCCTCGTCTCGAACACGTCGATCAAGGAGGGGGCGCGGTGAGTGAAAGGGCATGGCGCCCCATGTGTGGTTTTGGTAATTAATGATAATCCCTATGGACTAATGGTTGCATTGAGTTATACTTGTAGTGTTTATCCATAAGCAATGCTTGAACTCCATATGATTGGATTCAAGGATGATGCCATGAACATATTGATATAATGAAGTATTTGGCATCAAGATCATCAAGGTGTATGGATATATATTTGATATAATCAAGAAGAAGAGCATGTGATGACCAAGTTGTTACTCGAGGAGTTATCCGATGATTGGTCATATGTGAGTTGAGCATATTGCAAGTATGTCTTGAAGAAAAGGATTATGTGATCATTCATGGTTATCTTCAAGACATCATCTATTGAAAAGAGAAGAAAAGATACAAGGTATCTTTCTATGGGTTTGCATCAAATGAAGATTTCATATAGCCCATGAAGGATGACGTCAAGTGGTGATCGTCATCAAGCTTGAGAAGTGCAAGTGTTCAAGAGAAGTATCTTGAAGATATCATATGCTTGATGCTTGCCACCCTCTTGGAGATAATGGTCAAGTGAATATGTGCATATGAGAGGCTCTCCCATAGTGGAGTATGGGGGAGCAATATGTGAGACTTCACCAAGCGAAGCGCAATCAAGAAAGGTGGTCCACTTGAAGAGATCAAGGTCGACATCATCTAGCTCAAGTGAAATGCGCAAAGGCAAAGGTATGATCTTGATAGAGTTTCTATTTTACCGGTCACATGGTGCTAGGTGGGAGACCGGGTTATAGGATAGATACCGTACTATCAAGAGGGGCTCTCATTGAGCTTTAGTGTATCAGTTGGAGAGAGTTCAAACCTTTGCATACTTGCCTTCATCATCTTTCTTGGTTCTTATTTGGCTTTTCTCTGTGTGGGATTTTGGAGCTTGTTGTGATCTTCATAACAAGCTCAACTTCATCAAAAACGGATTTCGTATGAAAAACTTGTTGAGTTTTTGATGTTGGAGGTTTGACCGGTTGTTCATTTATAGAGAGGTTTTACATTTCTACATTTGGTTTTATCCTCCCATGTTGGATTATTATGTTTCTCTACATGATCTTGTAACGCTCGTTGCGGTGATTCCAACGAGTCCAAGAACATCGAAAACAGAGTTCGTATGTAAAAGATATCACGTTTTTCGTATGTGTGTTTCTGGAAATCCGGGTGACTCGGAATATTCCGAACTCAATCCGAACTGAATCCGAACCATTCCAAACTGATTCCGATTCGCTACTGCATCGGTCCGGAATTAGATTGGTAGACGTCCGGAATATTCTGGACGGTTCGGAATTCCGGGTGAAAAACAGATCCATTCCGGACTGCACGTTTTCTGTCCAAAACGGCTAGTTTTTCAGGGACCTAGAAAATGGGGCCTTCTTCCCCAAAGGTTCCCTAACTCTTGAGCACGGTTTTGCCCTCCATTGTTGACTCTTTGAAGTCTTGCTTTCTCTCTATTCCTCCATTATTCTTGCCTCCAATTAGAGGGAAAAGAGAGAGGAGATCTAGATCTACCATTCCACCAATCAATCTCTCCTCTAAGTGAGGGGAAGCTTTTGGATCTAGATCTTGGAGGGATTTTGTGTTCTTCCTTGTTCTTCCTCTCTTCTTCCCCCATAAGCATTAGTTGCTTTGGTGAGATTTGAGAGAGAAGGACTTGAGCACTTCTTGTGTTCTTGCCCATTGCATCGGTTTGAGTTCTCCACGGTGATACGTGGAAAGTGAAGTTGAGAAGCTTGTTTCTCTTGGGTACTTGGGGTGCCCTAGAGCCTGTCCTCTTGGGTACTTGGAGTGCCCTAGACGGTCCTTGTTGATCTCGGAGTTTTGGTGACTCGCGGGATAGTTGAGAGCTGATTGCGTGGATCACACGTTCGTTGGGAGACCCCAAGAGGAAGGTATGATGCAGTGTAGCAGCAGTTTCCCTCAGTATGAAACCAAGGTTTAATCGAACCAGTAGGAGCAAGAAATCACTTCTGAAGGTTGTTGGTGGCGCCGTTACTCGATCACCAACGTGGAATCTGCACACAACACAATCAAACTACTTTGCCCCAACGAAACAGTGAGGTTGTCAATCTCACCGGCTTGCTGAAAACAAAGGATTAAACGTATGGTGTGGAAAACAGTAGTAAATTGCAGAGAATGAAAAGGAACAATGTTTGCAGTTGGTTGTATTATCAGTGTAAAAGAATGGACCGGGGTCCACAGTTCACTAGTGGTGTCTCTCCATAAAAGATAACTAACATGCTGGGTGAACAAATTACAGCTGGGCAATTGACAAAATATTGAGCGCATGACAATGCATATATATGACATGATGATTACTATGATATTCATGTGGGCATTACGACAAAATACATAGACCGTTATCCAACAGCGTCTATGACTAATAATCCACCGCCAGGTTGTCATCCGAGTTCCCCGTTGGTATTAAGTTGCAAGCAACGGATAATTGCATTAAGTAATGTGCGTAATGTAAACAAATGCATTAGACCTAACGGCGTACCCTTAAGCTAAGCATCGGTTATTTTATCCCTAGTGGCAACAGCACATCCACAATCTTAGAAGTTATTGTCACTCTCCCAGATTACCGGAGGCATGAACCCACTATCTAGCATAAATACTCACTCTTGGAGTTACAAGCATCTACTTGGCCAAAGCATCTACTAGTAACGGAAAGCATGCAAGATCATAAATAACATATAAGATAGATTGATAATCAACTTGACATAGTATTCAATATTCATCGGATCCCAGCAAACACAACATGTAGCATTACAATAAGATGATCTTGATCATGATAGGCAGCTCACAAGATCTAAACATGATAGCATAAAGTGGAGAGACAACCATCTAGCTACTGCCATGGACCCGTAGTCCAAGGATGAACTACTCACGCATCACTCCGGAGGCAGGCATGGTGATGTAGAGCCCTCCGGTGATGATTCCCCTCTCCGGCAGGGTGCCGGGAAGAGCTTCTGAACCCTCCCGAGCTAGGGTTGACGGCGGCGGCGTCTCTGGAACTTTTCGTGGATAATGGCTCGGGTATTTAGGGTTTTCGCGTCGGGAGAATAAATAGGCGAAAGGGCGGCGGCTGGAGAGCCACGGGGCCCCACACCACCCCACGGCGCGGCAGGGGGGCCCGCGCGGCCCCATGGTGTGGGTGCCACGTGGCTCCCTCCGTCTCTCCTCTGGACTCCGTGTTCGTGTTGGAAAAATAGGAGGTTCTGTCCAAGTTTCGTCCAATTCCGAGAATATTTCCAGACTAGCTTTTCTGGAATACAAAAACAGCAGAAAACAGGAACTGGCACTGTGGCATCTTGTTAATAGGTTAGTCCCAGAAAATGCATAAAAATGCTATGAAGTGTATATAAAACATGTAACAATTGGTATAATATCAACATGGAACATCAGAAATTATAGATACGTTTGAGACGTATCAAGCATCCCCAAGCTTAGTTCTACTCGTCCTCGAGTAGGTAAAACGATAAAAACAAAATAATTTCTGAGGTGACATGCTACAATCATAATCTTGATCAAATAGTATTGTAAAGCACATGTTATGAATGAAGTGATCCAGGTCAATGGTCTATAGTTTGCTAGCAAGTAGATAATGAGCAAACAACTGAATCATATAAGCAAAAACTTTTCATGAATAGTACTTTCGAGACAAGCATCAAAGAGTTTTGCATAAGAGTTAACTCATAAAGCAATAGATTCTAAGTAAAAGGTATTTAACCAACACAAAGGAAGATTTAAGCTTCAGCAATTCAACTTTCAACATATATATCTCATGGATATTTGTCAACACAAAGCAATATAATAAGTGCAATATACAAGCATATAAAAATTGTTGCACCAAAGTTGACACTAGTGTTTGCTTCTAAGATAGAAAGAAGTAGGAAAACTGACTCAACATAAAAGTAAAAGAAAGGCCCTTCGCAGAGGGAAGCAGGGATTAAATCATGTGCTAGAGCTTTTTAAGTTTTTGAAATCATATAGAGAGTAAAAATAAGTTTTGAGAGGTGTTTGTTAATTGTCAACGAATCAGAAAATGGAAAGTACAATATGACCCCTGCCAACCAGACTTTTAAGAGCGGCTCCCATGAAGGACGTTATTTCTACCAGCAAGGCAGATCATCCCTCTTTCTCTTTTGTTTACACATGCAGATATTTCACTGTTTGTCATTGCTTGACTGATAAATCAGGGCAAAAATGTGAAGAGAATTAAGCGGTTAAAGTTGTAATTAATTGGGACTGGGCACCCCATTTGCCAGCTCTTTTTGCAAAATTAATGGATAAGCGGATGTATATGCCGCTAGTCCGGTGGTAAAGTCTGTTTGACAGTTGACATAAAGACATCCACCCCGTCCTCATGAGCTTGGTAAACATTGACACAAAATAGGAGTAATAATTTTGAATAGTTTAAAGGTAGCACATGAAAAATTTACTTGGAATGGCAAGGAAATACCACATATAGGTAGTTATGGTGGACACAGATGGCATGGATTTTGGCTCAAGGTTTTGGATGCACGAGAAGCATTCCCTCTCAGTACAGAGTTTAGGCTAGCAAGGTTATTTGAAGCAAACACAGGATATCAACCGACACAGCAAGACTTATATGAAAACATATTGCAAGCATTATAAGACTCTACACTGTCTTCCTTGTTAACCAAACCCTTTTACTAGAAAATATCTAGACCTTAGAGATACCAATCATGCAAACCAAATTTCAACGAGCTTTACGGTAGTTCTTCATTAATAGGTTTTAACTACATGATACAAAAGCTTAAACATGAACTACTTGATAACTCAAAACAATTGACAAGTATCAAATTATCCAATACATGATCTACAAGAATATGTAAGCTTTTTCCATTATACCATCTACCACATGCAACATTTTCTGTTCCAACCAAACACCAATCAATTTATTTCAACATAAACTCTCCAAACAATTATAAGTGAAGCAAGAGAGTACTTTCTTTAAAAGAACTAACAGCTCTGAATAAGAGATGCATGAAAACAGGAGCTAAAAGCATAGCAATAGCTAGATAAGAATACTCAACAAGTATAAGTGAAGAATAGGAGTATTCATATGAAAAAGCGGAGCGTGTCTCTCTCCCAATCAAGAATGCTGGGTCCAATCAAGTTGACCATAAGAAAAATAAAATACTGAAAATAAAAGCACACAGACGCTCCAAGTAAAGCACATATGATGTGAAAGAATTAAAATATAGTTTCACTAGAGATGACCTGATAAGTTGCTGATGAAGAAGGGGATGCCTTGGGCATCCCCAAGCTTAGACGCTTGAGTCTTCTTGAAATATGCTGGGGTGATCCATGGGAGCATCCCCAAGCTTAAGCTCTTCACTCTTCTTGATCACATTATATCATCCTTCTCTCTTGACCCTTGAAAACTTCCGCCACACCAAACTCAAGTAATTCTCATTAGAGGGTTAGTGCACAATCAAAAACTCACATGTTCTATAAGGACACAAACATGACCGTTACTTTTAACATTAGCTACTGCCACTGATGTTATGTGAAGCTCTTCACCCTAAAAAAGAATTCCACTCAACACTAGTAAAAGAGAGAATGCGAAAAATAAAAGACAGAATCTGTCTAAACAGAACAGTCCGCAAAGACGAATTTTTTCGAGGCACTTACGTTGCTCAGATCGAAAAACTTTAAACTAACGAAAGATGCGTACATATCTGAGGATCACGCACAAAAATTTGCAGATTTAAATAATTTTTCTGTGATTTTACAGAATTAAAACGGTGAACAGCAGAAATCTGTTCCTGCGCAGAAATCCAAATCTAGCATCATCTTCCTATTAGAGGCAATACTTGGCACAACAATGCGATAAAATAAAGATACAAAGGAATTGTTACAGAAGTAAACAACTCCTTGACTCAAAAAGAAAAGAAAAATTGCAGAAATAAAATAATGGGTTGTCTCCCATAAGCGCTTTTCTTTAACGCCTTTCAGCTAGGCGCAGAAAGTAAGAATCAAGTGTTTCCAAGTGATGAAGCATCAACAGAATAATTTGCTCTAACAATAGAATCAAAAGGTAACTTCATCTTCTTTCTAGGGAAGTGTTCCATACCTTTCTTGAGTGGGAATTGATATTTAATATTCCCCTCTCTCATATCAATAATAGCACCAACAGTTCTAAGAAAAGGTCTTCCCAAAACAATAGGACAAGAAGCATTGCATTCAATATCCAAAACAACAAAATCAACGGGGACAAGGTTATTGTTAACCATTATAAAAACATCATCAACTCTCCCCAAAGGTTTCTTTATAGTATTATCAGCAAGGTGAACATCCAAATAACAGTGTTCCAAAGGTGCTAAATCAAGCATATCATAGAGTTTCTTAGGCATAACAGAAATACTAGCACCAAGATCACATAAAGCATTGCAATCAAAATCATTCACCTTCATTTTAATGATGGGCTCCCAACCATCTTCTAACTTCCTAGGGATAGAAGCTTCATGTTTTAATTTCTCTTCCCTAACTTGCATGAGAGCATTAGTAATATGTTTAGTAAAAGCCATGTTTATAGCACTAGCATTAGGACTTCTAGCTAGCTTTTGCAAGAACTTAATTACTTCAGAAATATTGCAACCATCAAAATCAAATCATTATTATCAAAGTAATGGGACCATTGTCTCCCACATCTCGAAAAATTTCAGCACTTTTATCAGGAACAGTTTCAGTGTTTTCAGGCAATTTTAAACGTTTTGCAACAGAAGTAGAGACATTGCCAACACCAATTACTTTACCATTGATAGTAGGAGGTTTGTTAACACTTGAGTTTATAGCATTTTCAGTAGTAGTAATAGTATAAACTCTAGCAATACTATTCTTTTTAGCAATTTCATCCTCTCTTGCCCACCTAGCATGTAAATCAGCTAACATCCTCACATTATTATCAATTTTAACTTGTATAGCATTGAGAGTTTTGCTCTCTTTAACATCATGAGGCATAGTTTTAATTTTTAACAAATCAACATCAAGAGCAAGACTATCAACTTTAGAGGCAAGAACATCAATTTTCCCAAACTTTTCCTCAACAGATTTATTGAAAGCAGTTTGTGTACTAATAAAATCCTTAAGCATGACTTCAAGATCAGAGGGTACACTCTTATTATTGTTGTAGGAATTACCATAAGAATTAACATAACCATTGCCACTATTAAAAGGATAGGGCTTATAATTGTTATTACCAAAATTATTCCTATAAGCATTGTTGTTGAAGTTATTATTTTTAATGAAGTTCACATCAACATGCTCTTCTTGAGCAACCAAAGAAGCTAAAGGAACATTATTTGGATCAACATGCATTTTTCCATTTGTAAGCATAGACATAATAGTATCAATCTTATCACTCAAGGAAGAGATTTCTTCAACAGAATTTACCTTCTTACCTTGTGGAGCTCTTTCGGTGTGCCATTCAGAATAATTTATCATCATATCATCAAGAAGCTTTGTTGCAGCACCCAAAGTGATGGACATAAAGGTACCTCCAGAGGCCGAATCCAATAGGTTTCTTGAAGAAAAATTTAGTCCTGCATAAAAGGTTTGGATGATCATCCAAGCAGTCAGTCCATGGGTGGGACAATTCTTTACCAATGATTTCATTCTCTCCCAAGCTTGAGCAACATGCTCATTATCAAATTGTTTGAAATTCATAATGCTACTTCTCAAAGATATAATCTTAGCAGGAGGATAATATTTTCCTATGAAAGCATCTTTGCATTTAGTCCATGAATCAATACTATTTCTAGTCAAAGATAGCAACCATTCTTTAGCACGTCCTCTCAAAGAGAAAGGAAAAAGTTTCAGTTTAATAATATCACCATCTACATCCTTATACTTTTGCATCTCACAAAGTTCAACAAAATTATTAAGGTGAGCAGCATCATCAGTACTAACACCAGAGAATTGCTCTTTCATAACAAGATTTAAAAGTGCAGGTTTAATTTCATAGAATTCTGCGTTAGAAGCAGGTGGAGCAATAGGTGTACTAATGAAATCATTGTTGTTCGTGCTAGTGAAATCACACAACTTAGTGTTCTCAGGGGTACTCATTTTAGCAAAATTAAAACAAAACAGAAAGATAACAACTTGAAAATAAAAGTAACTAATTTTTTTGTGTTTTTGATAAATAAAGCAAACAAGACTAAATAAAAATAAACTAAGCAAGACAATAACAAAGTAAAGAGATTGGAAGCGTGAAACTCCCCTTGCAGAAATCCTCTTGCTCCCCGGCAACGGCGCCAGAAAAATGCTTGATTGCGTGGATCACACGTTCGTTGGGAGACCCCAAGAGGAAGGTATGCAGTGTAGCAGCAGTTTCCCTCAGTATGAAACCAAGGTTTAATCGAACCAGTAGGAGCAAGAAATCACTTCTGAAGGTTGTTGGTGGCGCGTTACTCGATCACCAACGTGGAATCTGCACACAACACAATCAAACTACTTTGCCCCAACGAAACAGTGAGGTTGTCAATCTCACCGGCTTGCTGAAAACAAAGGATTAAACGTATGGTGTGGAAAACAGTAGTAAATTGCAGAGAATGAAAAGGAACAATGTTTGCAGTTGGTTGTATTATCAGTGTAAAAGAATGGACCGGGGTCCACAGTTCACTAGTGGTGTCTCTCCATAAAAGATAACTAACATGCTGGGTGAACAAATTACAGCTGGGCAATTGACAAAATATTGAGCGCATGACAATGCATATATATGACATGATGATTACTATGATATTCATGTGGGCATTACGACAAAATACATAGACCGTTATCCAACAGCGTCTATGACTAATAATCCACCGCCAGGTTGTCATCCGAGTTCCCCGTTGGTATTAAGTTGCAAGCAACGGATAATTGCATTAAGTAATGTGCGTAATGTAAACAAATGCATTAGACCTAACGGCGCACCCTTAAGCTAAGCATCGGTTATTTTATCCCTAGTGGCAACAGCACATCCACAATCTTAGAAGTTATTGTCACTCTCCCAGAT
Source organism: Poa pratensis (assembly GCA_947311845.1). NCBI lineage: Eukaryota > Viridiplantae > Streptophyta > Magnoliopsida > Poales > Poaceae > Poa > Poa pratensis. The sequence goes on along the minus strand of CAMZMU010000107.1, from coordinate 106,605,340 downwards.
TACCGGAGGCATGAACCCACTATCTAGCATAAATACTCACTCTTGGAGTTACAAGCATCTACTTGGCCAAAGCATCTACTAGTAACGGAAAGCATGCAAGATCATAAATAACATATAAGATAGATTGATAATCAACTTGACATAGTATTCAATATTCATCGGATCCCAGCAAACACAACATGTAGCATTACAATAAGATGATCTTGATCATGATAGGCAGCTCACAAGATCTAAACATGATAGCATAAAGTGGAGAGACAACCATCTAGCTACTGCCATGGACCCGTAGTCCAAGGATGAACTACTCACGCATCACTCCGGAGGCAGGCATGGTGATGTAGAGCCCTCCGGTGATGATTCCCCTCTCCGGCAGGGTGCCGGGAAGAGCTTCTGAACCCTCCCGAGCTAGGGTTGACGGCGGCGTCTCTGGAACTTTTCGTGGATAATGGCTCGGGTATTTAGGGTTTTCGCGTCGGGAGGAATAAATAGGCGAAAGGGCGGCGGCTGGAGACGTGGGCCCCACACCACCCCACGGCGCGGCAGGGGGGCCCGCGCGGCCCCATGGTGTGGGTGCCACGTGGCTCTCCTCCGTCTCTCCTCTGGACTCCGTGTTCGTGTTGGAAAAATAGGAGGTTCTGTCCAAGTTTCGTCCAATTCCGAGAATATTTCCAGACTAGCTTTTCTGGAATACAAAAACAGCAGAAAACAGGAACTGGCACTGTGGCATCTTGTTAATAGGTTAGTCCCAGAAAATGCATAAAAATGCTATGAAGTGTATATAAAACATGTAACAATTGGTATAATATCAACATGGAACATCAGAAATTATAGATACGTTTGAGACGTATCAAGAGCCTCCAATTGAGTTGTGGAGTGTGCCTCAACCTTGTGTTTCTTGTGGCTTTGGGAGCCGCGGGAAATCGGTGAGAGCCTCCAATTAAGTTGTGGAGTGTGCCTCATCCTTATACGGGTTCGGTGACCACCCTCGTGTGTCCCATAGTGGTTCGTGGTACTCTACATTGGTAGAGGCACGAAGGAGATTACGGTGTGCCATTTGACGGCTATTCGGGGATCACTTTGTGACTCCACACCGCTCCAACGGAGACGTAGCTTCCATTTGGAAGTGAACTTCGGGATAAATCATCGTCTCCAAGTGCCTCGGTATTTCTATACCCGAGCTTCTTACTTATGCAATTTTCTTTGTGATAGCCATCGAGTTTGAAGTAATATATCTTGCTATCACATAGTTTCTTATCTTGATTAGCATAAGTTGTTGGTGCACATAGGTAAACCTAGCTTTGTTTAGGTTTTGTGCTTGATAAATTAACCACTAGTTTTATTCCGCATTTATTCAAGCCTAAACCGTAAAATAATTTTAATTGCCTATTCACCCCCCCCTCTAGGCGACATCCGTGTCCTTTTAGTGAGGAAGACACCCTGTTGCGCGCTGCTAAGAGCATAAGACGAGGGAGACGACACTCCAACGCGAGGACAACACGTTCCACCGCAAGATATGGACACAAGTTTTGGTGAACATGCCTAAGAGGTGTTGTGACAATGAGTGACTAATAGTGTGGTCTCGGAAAGACCTTATTAATTAGTCGACTTTTCGGCGTGTCCGAATCTCTTTGTCTGGGTCTCCTAGGCTGTGAAGTCGGAGAGGCTATGTTTTTTACTGCTTACCTTTGAGCGGCGACGATGACCTGCACGGGACAGTCTGACCGTGAAGATATTCTTCGGCGCAGGTCTTGCACATCTCCCTTCCGGAGCTCGTCTTCAGAATCAGAGATGTCTGTCGCGTGCGAAGAGCCATCTGTTTCGCATAGACAGACTTGGAATTCTTGACACCATTTCGCAAGGGTCTCCTTGGTGGTCTTTTGGTGTAGTTAGAATTGTTGCAGAGTGACGACGATGACCCAGGTGTGTGTGCAACTTGTGTGGGTAGCCAAGGTGACTATGCATACTCTCGCGACGATCGTGTTCCATGACGGTCGTTGAGGGTGTCAGTTCCGGTTTCGATTGGTTTCCCGCTAATAAACCGACAAACTCTATTTTCTTCTTTATTAATGAAAATGTCAAGTTTTTTGCATAGTTCAAAAATAAATAAGGGTGTTGCGGATGAAAAAAGAAAAAATATAGACAATTGTCCAAATACTTTGGGGACACACTATTCTTAGAGCATCTCCACCGCATCCACCAAAGCACCCTCCAAAGGCCAACTAGGGTCCGAACAAAAACACCCCACCCCCAAAGATGGCCCAGACACGACAAATGTTCGGCACAACCAAGCCACCTCACCAAGCTTGGTGGTTCTCTAGGGGGTGCAGGACACCATCCAGACACGCCCCTGCGACAGACTGACACACATGTCACCCACTCTAACAAGCGGCGAGGCGGGCGAGCGATCCACTGAGATGATTTTCTGTGTGTACACTCGCCTGGTGTGTTATTTTTTTTATGTTTATATGCCCACCCATTTTCAAGCGATGCATTCACGGAATTCTCCGTGGCTAGGCACAACTGGTGTATCTTATTTTTAGTGCTATATATATATATGGCGAGAGAGACTCGAGTGGCCCCACACTCAAGGGATCCACTCACACGATTTTCTATGGCTATGTGCCATGTTTTTCACCAGTTACAAAAATAAATTTTATAGAAAATCCTGTAATCAAGCACTTGTCCGGTCTGTTTGGGATGCCGCCGGGAACACCACCACCCACAAAGGGTTTGGAGGGTGCGGGGCAGATTTTTGGTTGTGCCATGGAAATGCTCTTATTTGCTACTCCCTCCGATCGAAACTGATTGACACAGATTTGTCTAAATACGAATATATGTACACATATTTTTCTAAATAATGATGTATTCAATCATTTCCGATTCGGGCGAGTACAACACAAGAGAACAGAATATTCGAACTGATAACTAGCATAGGTGTACCATGCAAAAAAATAAAAAATAACTAGCATAGGTGTCACAGCAATATGGTAAAAGCAGGGGGCTGATGTGCGAAAAAGTGTCACCTCGAATCCAGGCCCACGCGAACAGCTTCCCGTTTCCCCGTCTCAATGACTCAGCACCACCTCCCCCATCTCTTCCTCCTCTCTCCTCCTATAAAGCGCCGCCCCCCGGCAGCGAGGTCGCGTCCATGAGTAGACTACAAACCGCCACCCATCCACCACCCCGGCTCCCCGCCGCGCGCCAACCCTAGCGCCGCCCTTCCATGGCAGCCGAGTCCTGCGGCAGCCGCGGCGCATCGCCCCCGCCTCTGCACCCGTCCTCGGCCAGCGGCGGCACGGCCGGGAGGCGGCGGAAGGCGGAGGCCTACCGCGAGGTGCTCCGCCGGATCCGCGGAGGCCCCGCGGCCGATGCCCGGCCCGGGTTCGACGACGAGCTCTGGGCCCATTTCCACAGCCTCCCTGCCAGGTTCGCTTACCATCTCCGCCCGCTCGCTCGCCCGTTCTCATATATTCTCTTCGTTTCAAATACCACTCTAGCTGGTACGCCCGTGCGGGCATGCGATCTGCGTTGTTGTTGAGAATTTTTGACTCCCAGGCATTGGAAGCATAAGCTGCACGATATGTGTTACTGTTCGATCGGTATGAACTTATGGATTATGATAGCTAGCTACCTAGCTGGTATTGTTTTTTTGGATAATGAGCTAGCACTGTTTTGTTGCATCATACTACTACATTTCTTTCCTGGACGTGTTTGGTTTTTCCCTTCGTTTTGTTGTTGTCTGGTTCGGGGTCCAGTGGAGTGGATCGCTATCCGTAGCCACCGCTGTAGCTAACTAGTACAGCCTACGCCTCTGTTGCGGCGCTGATCAAACTTTCACCTACGCTTACCCCTAGGTCCACCGAAGACCGTTCTCCTTACCGATCTGTTAGATCGCTTAGTTACCACTTTTTTTACAGAGATGGCTTAATTACCTTGTTAGCTTAATTAATTCTACATCACCCCAACCCGTGTCACCTTTCCGGCTGTCCTGCAAACAGTTGAGTACTACAGAGTACAGAGCAGTACAATACCTCGTAGTACAAGTCCCTCCTTTTAATCAATCACATAAATGCTTCATTAGAAAAGGACTAGAAAATTCTCCCATGGAAATACAAGCTATGCAGGCCTCAGCTGCTGTTTAGTTAGCAAGCGAATTAGATGCTTGTTTCTGTTCATGTTCGTGTGGTACATCTTCATATGGATGATTCTTCATCTTGTAGAGTCGTACGAATGAAAGCATTTGGCATGTTAATGGCTGGCGAGTATACTTTAAGCTTCGTGTGGTGCATACGTCCTGGAAATTGGTAGTTTGTTACTACATTTTTGTGAAACATGGCTTGTTTTCTTTCTTTGTGGGTGTCATCTCATTACCTTTAGTTTTCATGAGCTTGTCTCATTAATAGCACTGTAGAGCCTTGATTGACTGGTAATTAAGCTTGTTCTTAAAGTGCTACTGAGTTGCATATGCATGTCCTTTTTCAGTCCTTGGGAACTGTAGTGAGAAGCTTGGAGCTAGCATTGGCTTCAATAAGTTCCGTCATTACGATCTAATCCCAGACATACTTGGGCGCTTGGCCTTGTGCTTCGGACAGGTATGCATTGGATGTGAATATCGAGCGGGTTGAAGATATTCTGTTGCACAAGAGATTGCTTGAGGAGGCCCGTGAACCAATGAATGGGCTGGTGTTTGATGTTCGCCATTCACAGGTGATTTAACTCGTAAGATGGTCTCTGTACTTCATTTTATCGATCTTGAATGGGATGCTATCTAGGTTAAGGCCTCAACACTTACATAATTAGGTTGTGGCGTTAGCTGCTGCGTGCTTTTGTTTATTATGCTACCTTGTGCTGTTACCATAAGAAATAATACACAGGAGATCTTCCACTTATATTGCGTTGCATGGAAATTACTATTCACCAGGTCACATCGCTTTGGTTTTACACCATATCTGTTAATGGCTAGTTTCTCTTATGTGTAATAGCTTCTACTATGTTCGTCCCTACATTTGAAGAATCAAAATTCACTAATAACCTTTCGGATCCTCGTCAAAATAGGGAGATTAGATGCACAAGCTTTCTCCTACTTCTAATTATATCTATTAGATTGTACATAACATTTATCATACCGCAGTGTCTTTCATGAGAATATTATTTTTGGATCGGCTTTATGAACTGCACTTATTATGTTGAGTTAGTCATGAGAATATTAGACAATTTGTGTACAATAGGCTAATTTTGAAGTAAATAATTTATTATAGCCATGTCTTAGATTGTCTTCTGCTTGAGGAATCAAAATGCTCTTTCAGTTTTGTAGACTGCTTAGGGAGATAAACACGCAAGCTTTCTCCTGCTTGTAATGGTATCTATTAGACCGTGTGAACATACTGTAGAGTCTTTCACGAGAATGCTACTTAAATTAACTTCACAACCTGCACCTTTTGTTATGTTAACAAGTTTAGTTTAGATTGTTACAGTTGATGGTAGCACTGAAGTTGACTCAGCAACTTCAGTTAAGCAAGAGGAACAAGATCCTCAATCCTCAGCACTTGCATCAAGTGATCAAAGGTGGTTTCGGTTTCACCTTCCCTAATGCAGCAGTTAACTTACAAAATTGTTCTGAGTTGCATCATACAATATAAGGATGGGTATTGATGTATTTTATGTTCTATTCAGAATATAATCGAATTATTCATTTATTTTGTCATGATTTTGGGAGTACATAAGCAAAGTTGTCTTGCTGCATTTCCTTCTGTTCTGTGTGGGGTCTTTTTAGGTTTAACTACGTTTTGCTAACTATGTGCTAAGAGGGCCAATATTTTCTTATATTAATGTCAATACAGGCCTTTGTATGAAGTTATATTTGCATGTGACGATAAGCCAAAGCTTCTTAGTCAGGTAAAAGTATCATTTTTTATTGAGATGGAAACTATCATTCGCACAGCAGTAACATATTCATGTGCTATGGTATTCCCCTGCAAATTACAAAAGTTTCTTGAAAATGTCTATACTAATTGAGTATATCCTGAGTTATTGAAACTTTAACAAGCATGGTGCAGCTAATTCATAGCAGTTGACATTACTGTTTTGGAACTGAGGGTGATTAGTGATGAAATTACTGCTTGCATTTGTAGTTTGCAACCAGCATGTGGTCTGTTTGCCTGCTATACCAGGCTCCAGCTTTGTTCTATACACTTATGATTCACGAGCTTTATTTTCCCTTTTGTCAATAGTATGATTTGATGATGTAACTATTCACTGACAGATCTCGTAGTCTAGATCGATGCTCTTTGCATAGGGAGTTAAGTCTAATCTGGAGACTGACATCACTGACATGCATTTGCTAGTGCCTTCTGGTGTTCACAGCGAGGTTATCTAGTGTATGTACTCCCACCAGTTCATGAAAAACTGATGCTTTGGACATGGACATGGCCTTCGAAATGCAACTCTGATCTCAAATTTATATTATAATTTATTTATAAGATAAAATAAATTATGATTTTATGAGAGTATGTTTTAAGAAAAATCTGACACACATGATTCTCAAGTGTCCGGTCCAAATATTTTAGAAAATATAGGTAGTGAAAGTATTGGAAGTTTGACTAGGCTCATGACCAAAATGCCATCATTTTGTGAACTGGAGCGAGTACTACTATATAATGTTTCTGAGGTCAACTGACTGAACTGAGTAACATGTTAGTGTGGTGCGTTGGTGTTATAGGCTGGTCTGTATTATTGTTGTTGAAATACTTCGTAATAGTCTCAGTTTTGATCGCTTTTGACCACATGCTGGCAAAAGTATGCTGAGCACTGGATGGATAGACAAACATGTATATAATGGCGCATGATACGAAGTCCCTGCTCTGTAATGAATAAGGATACAAAGTTACCGAACACCAGCACTCTCTGCATGAGACGCGGTAGGTTCACTAGGAAAGATGGTGGTCATATCAACATGCGCAATAGTGCAGAAAAATAATTTATAGCACTTGGACTGGTTGCTGTCCTCACATTAAATTTTGTTGACCTCTTGGTTATATCAGACTCAAACCCCTTGGTCAGCTATGCGTGGATATGTAACAGACAGTAATATAAATCCAGTTAGATGCGAAACTGCTACCATATCTTTGTCGAGACTATATGTAATGATTGTTGCATCAGTTGCAAAGCCTGTATCTATTCATCTGGTTATAAAAACGTAATAGCAGTTAATCTTGCTGCTAAAAGTAACTATACAAAACTTTTTCTACTAACTAAGAGAAAGAAATCACAGACCTGTTTATATTCTACAGCATATACTTGATCAGCTGGTTGTCCTAGCTCTGCATATTCCTTATACTTGAGGTCCATTATGCTATGCTTTTGGTTAGTTCTTTTGTTTCGTTTTGGAACAATATATGAGATGGGCCCTTGTTTGATGTAGCTAACATCTCTACTTGGGGAGCTTGGTCTTAATATCCAAGAAGCGCATGCATTTTCAACGAGTGATGGCTATTCCTTGGATATCTTTGTTGTCGACGGTTGGATGTATGAGGTAAAACAACCTTGATCAACATTGTTGTTTCCTTTCATAGTAAAGAGAGAATTAGCTCCTTCTTGGTAGCAAGGTTAACTCATCATTTAGTTGTCTCGAACATGAGGGCATCTAACCTGATATGGCAACAGTCAATGGTTGCCAAAGGGCAAACAAAATTTATTCAGATTTAGGATTTTAAGTTGTTTATTTTTGTTCGCTCTTGTTCACAAATATGAGGTCTAGCCATGAAAGATCTGCATGCATACTGCGAACTCCTTGCCTCAGTCAGCCCTAATAGAGTTAGCTATGTACCAGGAGCTATCCCATGATCATAGGCCTGGAGCATCGTCGGACCAAAAATGTTGCACCGACAAAAGTAAGCCTCTGCAAAAAGCACTATGTGCCAGGAGAAAATTACAAAAAACCACCACAATTGCGGCTAGGGTTTCAAAAAACCACCACCTCAGTACTAACACGTAACAAAAAACAACAACCTCAGTGCTAACCGTGTTGTTTTTTGTTACGTGTTAGTACTGAGGTGGTGGTTTTTTGAAACCCTAGCCGCAATTGTGGTGGTTTTTTGTAATTAACTCATGTGCCGGAGACAGAAGTCAGCTCCGTATGCCACCAATGATGCCTGATCGACAACGAGCTCCCACTTTCCCGAGCCCCAACCACCGGCCAGGTCAACCTCTGCTGCCGGTCAAGGTCTCCAAGGAGGATACAACTTTGAGAGCGCAGTTTCACCGGAGAACCATGACTGCGATGATGGAAGGGCACGGAGGTTTCCATTGACACCATTGTACAAAAAGTTGGAGCTAGGTTTTCACCTGCAGCCACCACCATCACCACAGAACAAGTAGACAGATTATTGCCTGAGGCCTGTCAGGCCCGGATCCAGTGTTTGGAGGTACCCATTGCATGCATCAGGTTGCCATAGTGCCCGGTAACCTCACATCCACTGCAGCCTTGGAACAGGCTGAAGCCACACACACCTTCCACAGCACAAACAAATCACCAGTATCTTCACACCCTTCATGGTCGCAGCTCCTCGCTATGCTGACTTGCTGCTTGCATACTGACCCGCGCCAGATCCGGCAGCCAGATCTAGTTCCATTCCTTCCCAGACCGCAGTTCCCTGACCCAGGCTGCCACCAGCTCCCCGCCGCGCCAGGCACACCTTCCGGTGCCGCCGCCAGCACCACGAGACACCCGTCCGTGCAGCCTGTCCAGCGGCCACCTCAAGCGCCGGGGGATGCCACCACCGCGGCGGCAGGGGGAAATGGACGAGGGGCATCCGGCAGGATGCTTGGGTTTCGACGTTTCGCCCCGTGGTCGACCCAGTCGGAGCGATACGGGACTGAGGGGACTTTTAGAACAGATTGTGTGTACTGAATATGTCATATAAATTTGAGTTTAGCTACTACTCCCTCTGTTCGGAAATAGATGTCTTAGCTATCTCAAAATTTAGATGTATCTAGACATGTTTTAGTGTGTACATACATCCAAATTTTGAGATAGCTAAGACATCTATTTCCGAACGGAGGGAGTACATGATTAACGGTATCTGCAAGCTAACCTAAATATTTCCTTGCATTATTCTAATGCTCTTACTATTCTTTGAAACATGCCACAACCAGGTATCTATCCTGTATGTGTGGCAGCATGTGTAAAGGCATAAAGGAAAAAAAACATAGTGTCACCATATTCAGTTACATGCAATGCTTTGTGCTCTTTAATGTACTATAGAAAATCAAATGTCTTCATTTGTCATGGTTGTGGCCAAGGTTTTTGAGTCGACGAGTCGTTCAGGGGTAGCGACCCTTGACTAGTCGTGACTAGTCAAGACTCATGGTAGACTAGTCGACATGAGTCATTTAGCAATAGGTATTATAAAATTGCCATATTATATGTATAATTGTATATAACTATATACTTATTAATAATCTATAATACAAACCTGGGCATTTCCATACAGTGTCCAAGGCCTTCCATATGGGGAAATGTGGTCGATCTAGGTTTTCACGGGGAGCTGGGCAACTTTAAGTCGAGTTCGACTCAAAAACATGGACTAGTCGAGACTAGTCGATTGAGTCGCTCGACTCAACCGATGAGTCGAGTCGAGATGCCGAGTCGGACTTTGTATTGCGACTCGTCGACTAGTCGCGACTAGTCGCTCGACTAAAAAACAGAGGTTGTGGCTAGTGACAACTGACAAAGCTTCATAATCGTAGCAAAGAAAAAATTGTAGCCTCCACTTAATTTCAACTCTCTGCTTATGCTTACCTTCTTAATTGCTCTTTGTTAAACGTTTACTTCAAATCTCCAGGTTGATGTTCTGCGAAATACATTGAGGAGGGGAATTGAAGAAATAAAGGTAACGAGATGAAGCAATGCTCTTGCTGAAATTTGATTGAGTTTATTAACATCCAACATTGGCTTGATTAAGTCTATTATCTTAATTCTTTTGTTTACAAATTTATGAGTTGTAACAAATAATTAGTTTAGACCTTGAGGGTTAAGAGCTTAAAATTAGTAGTTCCAATGAATAGTTGTTTTATAGAATAACAGCACTGAAAAAATATTATTTAAAATGCATAGTATAATAGAAGGATCCAGAAAATTGAAATATCTCCATCATGAACCTACTTTCAAAAAAAAAAATTAAGGCTGGTGCAACCAAAATTAGAGGGAAATTATTTCTTCCCAACCATCATATTAAAGCATCCTCCGTCTTAGAGGAACTGTCTTTTACCCATTCCAAGTCTTTACCGCAATGTCCTCTTCCATCTGTGCTCTGACAGAGCTAAGTAGGTCTTTTAATTGAGGATGAATCTGACTCCTTAATAAATTTCCAAGAGTCCTAACACATACGAGCATTTACCAAAGACATTCTTTATTGCAAATGGTGAAGTTCTGCCAAGGCCAATTCTGATAACGGAAAGAAACATTTGTTGTTGTTAAGTGGTTGCTTGTTCGAATGCCATAATTTTAGCAAGTGCAGAAAACACGTAAGTTAGTTGAACACGTAACATAATTTTAGCTAGTACAATTTTCTTTAAATGATTGAAATACGATCACTACTTGCGCTGGTATGTGCAGTTTAGGATTTGTAGCCTTCTGCTGTCCATATGTTCACATTCTAAGTTTTTTTGTACCTACTAATGCAGTACAGAGCATGGCCGTTGGTTCATTCCATGCCTGTTAGCATGGGCCCTCAGCTATTGGAGGATTCTTCTCCAGCTGACTGTGTCCAGATACCTGCGGATTCAACTGATGTTTGGGAAGTTGACCCAAGGCTTCTCAAATTTGAACGAAAATTAGCCGCTGGATCATTTGGTGATCTGTATGTTCTATAAACTGAAGTACCAATTCCACTTTTGGTAAATTACTTAAGGCTCCAAGGAGTCTAGGCACCCACACCAAGAAACATCTGATGCATGCATGTGATAGATATGGAATTCAAAGTTGGGTTGAAATGTTTATATACTTTATATATTTATGTTGAGTGAGTTTGCTACTTAGTAAGACATTATTTAGTTAACACCAAAATGAATTTAGTGTGTTTATTTTAGTATCATAAATATACCTTGCATGGGTATTAAAAGATACCCAGACCAAATGCCGCAAACCTCAGTGCACATACTGATTTGGGTGCCTAGGCTCCATAGTGTAATAGTCGTTGACCTTATCACCTTGGTCTCTGTTTGTTACTAACTTATTTTTATGTATTTGATCATCAGATACCATGGGTCATATTGTAGCCAAGATGTAGCAATCAAAGTACTCAAGCCTGAGCGGGTTAGTGTCGATATGCTCCGTGAGTTTGCACAAGAAGTGTATATAATGAAGTGAGTGATGAGCTTTACATATTCTAAGTCTCTTTTGTCAACAGCCTATTTCAATCCCTAGGAAAAAAATAGCCTATTTCAGTGACTAATGACCTTCTGCGATGAAATACAGTTTCTTAGGATTATATTCCTTCTAATGTACAGGAACCTCAATGAAAGTTGGACTCCTTGTAGTAATCTGTGGGTCCAAGCTGTAGCATGTTGTTACTCTTAAGCAAGATACAGTTGTGCTGAATTTAGGCTTGCTAGTCACCTCAAAATCACCAGTAGATCTTAGTCTTCTCAAATGTTGTGGATGATTACTGGAATAGGGTATCGGCCTAAGAACAGTGTGTGCCAATAAATGAATTAGAGTATCGGCCTAAAAGTTTTCTTCATTGACTGGACACTTATCCGTCTCAAGATGTAATCAATATGCTTCTTTTAGTTTTTCTACTTAATGATGCATGCCATGTTTCTGCTTGATTTACTTCTTTATTTAATTCTATTTTCGCAGAAAAGTTCGTCACAAGAATGTTGTGCAATTTATTGGTGCATGCACCAGACCACCTGTTATGTGTATAATTACAGGTATGCAGTTTAATTTGTCATTAAACTTGTGCAGGATAGGTTTAGTCTGCGAATGATCCATTTACATTCTCGTGCAACATTACTTTTGAGCACCATTCATGTTATATTTATTTGTGTCTTATTAATATTCAGAGTTCATGCGTGGAGGGAGTATCTTCGACTATATTTACAACCATAGAGGCACTTTTCAGCTCTTAGATGTGCTAAGAATTGCATCTGACGTGTCCAAGGGAATGAACTACTTACATCAAATTAACATTATCCACAGGGACTTGAAGACTGCAAATCTTCTCATGGATGATCAGGTACATTATTGCTTATGAAATTTATTGATGTGTCATGTGAACATCATTGTCAATAAAATATTACTCTACTACAGTTCCCACTTGATATAGTAAGGATCTTCGGTTTGTCAATTTTAACTATTTTGTACTGATATACTGACCATGTGAAGATACGTTAGAAGAAATCATGGACAGTTAGGCTTAGGGCTGTTGTTCTCATATTAGTGGTAGACGGATATATTGTATAATGGGTCTAAGCCCATATGAAATGTTTGCAAGAAGCCATATGCCCAGGTTATTCTATTTTATTCCATCCTGGTTGCTGATGAATTCCACAGCCGACTTATTTTGTTGCTAATACAGATGTAAGCTGACACTCGCAAACTTGGTCAAACTTCGTACTGTGAAAAATGAACCTAATCATGGATCCATGAATCTGTAGTATGTAACATGACACATTTTTTTCACGATTTATTACCAAGTTGAAGTGGTCTTGTTCATTGCCCTTAATAATGTGCACACATATTACAAATAAATAAACGAGTAAATTCTAGAAAATCCAGGTGTTTTTATGGTTGTAGTGGCATAAAACCCTGTGAGATATCGATTGTGCCACTTGATCCCAGGTTTTGATGACATATGGTCTCTCGAAACCCCACCCTAACCAATTCCCGTTCGAGTTGGCATGCTGTTCTCACTTGTGGCACCACTCTGTACTGTTGGAAATGTTGGTGCGTCCACAACAAGCACAAAACTGCTCATTCATTTGCATTGAACTGCATGTCAACATGGGTGGGAATGGGGATTTCTTAAACCATATGGTGCCAAACCGGTTTATGAGCTAGAAGCCTAGATGGCATCTAATATCTGGGTTTTCTGCAAATGCAACCTCAAAACTTATGGTATTCTGATCTTTATTCAAATAAGCGTTAAGTTGATTCGATATATTAGGGCCCTTCATGATTTCTTATGGTTTGTCGGTCCTGCATGTTTTCACATACACCGCTTATGACCTTGCAGGTTGTTAAGGTTGCAGACTTTGGGGTAGCAAGGGTCAAAGACCAGTCAGGAGTTATGACCGCAGAAACAGGAACCTACCGATGGATGGCTCCTGAGGTCTATTTGCCTTTTCTAGAAAGAACCCTACATGAGTTGTGGTTTCATAGCTTAAGTATAGCCTGTTGCAATTAGTTGGTTGTGTATTAGATATCTGGACCATACGATGCAAGTCCCCTCTCTTTACTGCTACCGTACGGCGCAAGTCCTCTCTTAGCTGCTATGATGGCCGAGTATAGTTTGTTTACTTGGTATGCAGTATGTATTATGTTCCCATCTAAGATTGATTAAAGAACTGAATAATCAAATTTCTCGTAATACCAGAAAATACTCCTAAGAGCCTTTTCTGGGCTTGAGCCTCTGGGTCTCAGAAGCTCCTTTGAGAATGTTGAAATTACTAAAGATATCAGATGGTTTCTTGACATATTGCACCCATGCAAAGACCTCAAGCCCCTTTACTTGTTGGAGTATGTGAATTTTGTACGGAGTAGTATTGTTGCATACCTGTGCCATATTCAATGTTTGGTTGATCATTTTGCCTCTTACGAGCAAGACTGCTTCTGTTTTGAGTTGTTTTTCTGACTAGCATTATTGCTTGCAGGTCATTGAGCACTCTCCCTACGACCATAGGGCAGACGTCTTCAGTTTTGGGATAGTTCTTTGGGAGCTGATGACTGGAAAGGTTCTTGTCTGTTTTTGCAGATATACTATACAAGTAGCAGTCGTACTGAACTGTTTTTTCCCCCTGATTTTCAGCTTCCTTATGAAGATATGACACCTCTTCAAGCAGCTGTTGCTGTTGTTCAAAAGGTATATAACGTACAAATGATATGAATTTTTTCATTTTCCCAAGGAAAAGAAAGGAAGAACACAGGGCTGATTGGTAGATCGCATGCAATCAAATAGCAAATTCGGGAACATGACCAGCTTTTCTGCTTGCAGGATTTGAGACCTACCATTCCTGCTAATACTCATCCTATGCTTGTGGGTCTGCTCCAGAAATGCTGGCACAGAGATCCAGCTCTAAGACCAACCTTTGCAGAGGTTTTGGAGATACTACACTCAATAAAGGAGGTAAGTATTCACGCAAAGAAGACGTGCATGTTTTTTATTATCATTTTGCTTGATAAACTCCATTGCCAGGCACTTCGAAGTTCCGGAGATCACAAGAGGCGTCCAGGCCGACCTCGCTCGGGGCAGAGTTGAAGCAGTTGGTAGTTTTGATAGTGTTCTGCATCCTTCATTTTGTAGTCCTTATTTGTAACGTTGCTAGCAGTAGTTATTTCTTAGCCCTTTCTATGAGGAAAACAGAAGAATTTTTGTTGCAGTTGAATGACTATTTCGGATTATAGTCTGATGAGTTTGTTGAACATGTTGAGCGGCTGTGCATCAATTTGGGTAAATCTTCACGATAGCTGTTTGTTTCCTTTTTGAGGTTTGAGGAACAAATATATATATTGATGTATCGAACTGATATTGTACCATAAAGCCTGGCTTGTTGTATTTCTCCTGGGATTGTCAAACCCAAGTTGTGGCACCATACTAGTACTTTTCCTGCCATCAGCTTCGATTAATATTGTACAGATGCCGTCCTAGTTTTTTGGGGGGTTTTATTGTGTGAGCTTAAGGGGAGCTATTTTGGTTCTGCTGTTACGTGTGCTCTTCATTTGCACTTGTACCAATGTGAAGACGTCTCCCCATATGTTATTACTACCTCCTCCAATGGTTTGTCGTATCTCTTTGAGCCCTAATATTTTCTCTAACGGATGATACTACACAATAATGAATCGTTGCGTGCATCAATTGATGCCAGGAAGGGAGGTGGTTTGGTCGTTTTCAGAAAATAAAGCCTCCGATGGTTCTATACTCACTCCGTCCAAGGTGAAAATGTACTGGCTACGTCGATCCAGGCTTCTCCTTCCCTTTCCACCAGTGAGTGATTAAGTTATAATTTCCTGTTAAATAGTGCATTAATTTTAGGCATGCAAACCAACAAGAGAAAGGAAAGAGAGGAGGCTACAGCTAGGAGTAAATTTAGGCACAAATTGTTAGGATAGTTAATTCTTATGGCCCTTTTTTTTTTAGAAAAGGGGGTGCGGATCCCCGGCCTCTGCATCGAGTGATGCACACAGCCATCCGCAATTATTCAACAACACCTTACAAGAGGAATACAAAGATCAACCCGAAGTGAACCACCAAAACTAGCGACAGCTCGCTACACCTACAACACGGATGAAGAGGGTGGCCAAGAACAGGGCCGAATACCCTGACAACACACCAACACACATCATCAAAAAACCGAAGGCCATACCAAGTCGTCCGATAGCGAACAAGGGGCTCAACCAGTCCAGCAGACCCTCTGCGGCACCGATGCACCGGCTACAGAAGTCGCCGCCACCGTCTTCCTCAAACCCATCATCATCTTCAGGACAAGGACCAAAGTATTAACCTTGTCAGGCATGTCGTCGATGTCGCCACGACATCAGACAACATATCCGATCTGCGTGCTACCATCATCACACTTCCAGCGCCTAGACTCCGCTGCGCCGCGCCGCCAAGACTCGTCGTCGTCGACGTGTTAGATGCCTCGCGACGAATAATTCGGGACAAATAATTTTTCGGTATAAGACCTAAACACCGGGACGTAGGGAGTACTTTCTTTTAAGGTTGCCGTTCATTTGAAATTATGTATGCCATTGCATGGTACTCCTACCATATTATTATTATGCACAAAGTAAAAAGGTATTAGAACTATGGGGCTATACCCATTAATAATTCCTGAGTAATTCTCCCATACTAAGGGCTCATTTGATTCATAGGATAGGAAAAGTGTAGAAATAGGAAACCCATAAGATTGGAATGTCATGTCTAGTTGAATCCTATAGGAAGAGTACTTTGTGTTTGATGGCAAAGAAATTGTAAAAAGAGGTTGGAGTGAATGCTAGAATTCCTATGGGATGTAGTACAAAGATTCCTATGGGAAAAATTGCTATAGGAACTAATCCTATGAATCAAACGACTAACATAGGAAAATTTCTCGTAGGATAAAATCCTTCAAGAATCCTATGATTTTCCTTTGAATCAAACGAGCCCTAAAAACACGAGAGGTCCCATATTACATGGCAAATGGTCAACAAGTTCGGTCCCATATTACCAGTGGAGTGAAGAGGGAGTTACGCCAACATAGATGTGTTGGTTTTCTACCTTCCACTAAGAGCTCGAGTAGAGAACTGATACACGTGCGCTTCTCCACCCCTGCCTTGTCGGAGCCCCTTAATGTTCTGACGAAATTGATTCAGATAGAATGTTTGTGCAGTGTCCTCTTTTGCCGCGCATGAAGAAGTTGAAATGTTTGTACAATGGAAGTCTGAGTGATACAAGTGATTGTGCATGGCAATCACAGGGTAATAGCCGTGTGTTCCATCGTAGCTCCATTTTGGATATATAAGATGTCGCCCCTCTCATAGACAATGTCGTGGCTCCATTTTGGGTATATATAAGAGGTCGTTCCTCCCATAGACAATGATGCAACAAAGACATTCTAAATCTATGCGCCGCCTCTAAGTTTTCTCCATCCTACTTATGTGCACCTCAGATCGAAAGAGCAGGCCTGGGGAATCGCGTCTATGTAGATTCTGTACAGAAACGGAAAGTTTTTTTTGCGTTTGGGGGGGGGGGGGGGGGGGCGGCACTCACGTGACTGCTCATACGACTCCATCCAATAGTCTCCACCGACATTGCTATGTAAGACTTCATAGCTCCTCCGACCGACCCCGAAACTGTTGTGAAGGCTGCTGTGTATGTCCAGGGACGGAGCTAGGGGCGTGCTGGGGCCATGGCTCCCCCCATTTTGGAAAAAAATCTGAATACCCCCTTATATTATGTGGATTTGACACCAATTTCATCCAAAATTACCCATATGCCCCCCTTCAAATTCTTTAGCCTTCACTTGGCCCCGGGAAATAGATTCCTGGCTCCTTCCCTGCGTATATCGTCTTATCCCTAGCTTAGGGATTATTGATATATAGTACTAGCAGTTGAGATGAATATGCGTCTCCAAAACCTAATGGGTTTGATGATACAAACTACAAGAGATGGTTTTCCAAGGTTGTGCTCGGGACCAGTGAGTTGACGTTTCGATTGCTCATATCTTTTTGAGAGAATGATCAATTTTTTTCATTTAAAAAAATAATAATAAATCAAAGCAAAGACATAAATGCAAACACGAACAACAAATATCCTCGATAAAACAAATTGTTGCACCATAATACTCAGAATTCATCATCTATGTTTAACTTATTATTCCCTTGCTTTGTCCCATATTTTCGCCAAAAAACAGAAATAGATAAGACATGCACAAGATAACTAACCTGAAAGATTTTAAATAGCCACATAAGTCACCATAAAATATGTGAGAAATCTTACAACCTCTGTTCCACAATATAACCCGTTTTGGCTATCTAATTTAGCTAGCCAAAACGACTTACATGAACGGAGGAGTAGATCGCTGAACGCACTGCGGTCCGGGACATACACCTTTCAAGGAAGAATTTGAATTTGAAAGACTATTTCATCTCTGCATAGTCGGCAGAGAATCGACACCAGTATCACCATCAAAATAGTCGACACCAGTATCACTGTGGATTTTTAGTTGGGTTGCAATGTTGGGCTTTATGGCACATCCGCCACAAACTGACTATTGAGTCTAAATTAGTTTTTTTTTTGCGAATGTGAGTCTAAATTAGTTAAAAGCCTAGCTGACTTAATCTACAAAATTATAATATTTCGATGATCAGCTCCAAACCGCAGGATTGAGCACGCCTCGACTGGATGGCAAGCGAGTTAAAGGTTGAGCACATGCACCAAATACTTTTGTGTCTTGATCTTTTATCCCCTTTGATCTCTAGTTTGTTTGGGGAGGCTGGCATCATATGCTACCGCTTTTTTAAAATGTGTTTTGCATGCATTTAAAAATGTTCAAAATAATTGAAAAGAAAATTCGCACATACATCTCGACGTTCTACGTGCTCACAATGTCGTTTCACGAAAGACCGATATTTTTTGATATGTAAAAAGACAAAAATCGGTGCTAAAAAAATCTTTCCAAGAGATATTTTTATATTTTTACACAAGCCACTAAAAATGTCGGGTTTTCCGTGAAACTTTGCGCGGTTACATAGAATGTCGAGCTGTACACGCCAAAATTTTGTTCGGAAATTTTTGCATTTAAGAATATTTTTACGATAGCAGGAACATATACTTTCACGTGCCAAAATGAATTTGCGAAGCCGCCCCTTACTCACAACCTTATGTTGGTGGTGTGATGTCACCCTTTAGTTCAAGTGAATCTGTATGCTGGAACATGAATGACTATATTGATCCTGTGAGCTTTACTAATTAAAACCGGGCAATGCTTGGTGCTTTTTTGTTGGAATATATTAAATAGATATCCCATGAAATGAAGATAAGCCGATCTGCCAGGGTGGCCCATGGGTGGCAAAGCCTACAACTTTGCTGGACGGCCCACACCAAAACGCAAGGCAAGAAGACAACCGACTTAGGGAAGTCCAACAGGGAGGCCCAACGACCAACTGACTTGGAGCATAAGGTGGCAGCCAAAAGCCGTATTAGTCTAGAACTCTATTTTCCTTGTCGGTTAAGTCTTTTCTTATAAGATTTAGGTCTAACCTCCTATATAATCCGGCCTACGGAGAAGCCATTCCCTCTCATTGTAATTTGTACGCATATTACCCATAGTGAGATTAGGATTTCGTCACCGACGCCGTGGAATCTGAAACTGGGTAAACCTGTGCGTAATCTCGTCCCGTACTATGTCCGGCCCAACCGCACGATCTACCCTTAGCGTATGGCACTTTGGATCATGCCTACGATACCGATACCACGACACTTCTATCTAAATAGATTTGCACCACATTTATTTGTCCACATGGTTTGGTCTCTAAATTAACATATTTGCATTCGCGCATATGCAAGTGGTGTGAAAGCCGATTGCCTCGTCCTCTGAACTGAGACTCGATTTCGTAGTCGTACTTTGCTCAAGAACATGCTGTTTGCTTGCATCTCCGGCAGAACAAATGGCCGTGGGACGTGCACGTATATATATGCGGACGCGTCGACGGCTATCAGGCACATGCAGCGCCTGGCGGCCAGTCATGCGCGGCGCCCGGCCTAACCAAACACGCATGCATGCACTTCGTCACCGTCTCCATCGATCGACGCCCTTTCGTTGTAGGAGTACAAGATTTGAAGATTATGATCAATGACAACGTGCCACCTTTCATGTAACCAGCTCCAGAGTCCTTTATTATATATTGTATTAACTTTTTATTACCACCTTTCTTTTCGCAATTAGAAGAAAATTTGAATTGACAAGCACGCACAAAAACTATCCAAGCCACTAGAGAACTTGCCTGTGGCAAGATGGTTAGGTGGGTGGTTGTACCCCTAGCCCACCAGAGTTCAAACCCCAGGTTTGACGCTGGTGTTTCTCATTTAAGGCGGAATATTCTTCAGTGGGAGGCGACGTTCCCGTCGACAGCGAGGCGCCCGTGGTGACTTCGTCAATCTCAAGACTCGACCCGCCGGCTCAGTCTCTCGGAGGTGCTCATAGGGGTAGGGTGTGCGTGCGTGCGTTCATAGGGGTGAGTGTGTGCGCGTGTATATGAGCGCTTGCGTTGTACTGTGTTTCGCAAAAAAAACTATCCAAGCCACTACCAGAAGCCCGAGCCAATTATTTGTACCGAGCCGAGCCAATTATTTGTTCGGCTCAAGCCAAGGCCGAGAGGCAGCAGCCCGGCGCAGCGAAATATCTGGCCAAGGCCGAGAAGCAGCCCTGCGCGTAGGTAAAAATTATTGCGCGCAGCAGGGATCGAACCCTGGTGTTTTTTTCGTGTGTGCTAGCAGCGATGGACGAGCATTGAATGCTTGGCGAAACTATTTCCCGATATTGATATACAATTCCGTATACATCTTATATTTACTAATTGGAGGCACCAACGTTAATCCTCAACAACTAAGAAAATTAACCATCCGATCTTCCGCATTATGTTTGTAGAGCCGTCGGATGAATAGACAAAGAAGAGTCCTCACGTTCTATCCCACGTGCACGCCTCAAGAGAAATCTTTCACGGGATGGAAAAGAAACGTCGTCCTCGCGGAATCCAGCGATCCCTTCAATCTAGAGATGTACGTACGTGTGTCTGGATATCTCTAACCCTAGACGGTACCCTGATGTTGGGGGAGGCCGGGGCAGGCGAGCTGCCGCGCGGCGGAAGCTGGTAGCTAGCTAGCTGCCGAAGCCAAGACAGGTTTGAGCTGCACGTCGATCTCCGGCAGCGGCGTCGCCTTTCCGGTTAACTCTCACGTGCTGCAAGCTTTCATTCGTCTGATTATAATCGCAGAGTCAATCCTTAACCACATCTGCTTTGTCTCCGCCGCCGTCTCCTCGACACCCACCGCCTTCGTTCCTCATCAGCCGTTTCACCGCGTCTCCTTTCCTTGCAATCAACATCAGCAGCTTCATGAAAAAGGTAGGATCCGATCAAGTATCTTCGTGTCTCCCCAGGTCCTATTTTCTGACCACGTTGCAGTCCAGTTCTGTAATTACTTAAATTCAGTTTTAGTGGTTGCTCATATCCTATTTCTGCATCTAACTGAAGTAGAAGCAGCCATCTCAGAGTGCAGTGTATAGATGGTAACGATGGTATGCTTTCTTCTACAAGTGGCATTAAAATTTCTGCAGAAGTGTGCATTTGTGAAACACACGCTGATTCTGTATTCTTTCTGTTATTTTCCTAGAGCACTAGAGCTCTCCTCTATTCGGAACTGGGGTTTCATTGGTCGTCAATACAGTGTGCAAAAAGGGTAATATATCTGAATCCATGATAAGCGTCAATTTACAGCTTACATTTCTGTCATTATTTCTAATTGCAGCTTTGTCATCCATAAACTATCATATAGGCCAACCACCCTATCTCTTTGTTTGAAAAAATAACTAATACGTATAAGGGCTGTGGAAGAATGGTTAGAGGTTCAGGTCACACAAGAATACTGGACAGTCAAAGGGATGTGCTTAAAGTGTCATTTTTTTATATAAAAAATACTTATATCCATGTTACATTATTATTTTCTAGAGTTTGGAGGCTGTTATTGCAAGCTCTAATGATTCATTTTATCTTTGATTTATTAAACTATTATTTTCGGGTATCCTACTTTGTCACAAGAAAGAACTACAATAATTGACTACAAAAAAGCATATACAAGATACATAGCTTTAACTAATGGTTGTTTTTTTTGCTGTGCAGTCAGTTATCTAATATAGTGTAATTGAAGTTCTAATAATTGAATCTTGATACATCTATTTTAAGTAGCCAGTATAAAACTGATCAATTTTTTTCTGTTTTTGTGAATATTTTGATTTCTAAATGCATAGAGAAAATAATCTGTGCCATTTTATCCTTCACAACACCTGTCACTCTCTTTATTTGTGGTAGGATTATACGATTAGCAAATATGTCGTTTCTTCCTTCAAATATTTTTTTGATGGTTAAGAATCATCTTGGTTGAGAGTTCTGATTGCTGGATAATTATCCATGTAGCCAAAGACTAGACAACTTGCGTCATTCGCAATTACTGTAGACCATTCGGCCATCGCTCTTTAATTCCTCCGATCTTTGTTATTTCTGTGTAGACTCCTTGCCGTGATTGCCACAATCCGAACTTCTTTACTGGACCAATCAAAGTAGAGTTAAAATGTAATGTCTCTTGCCGTGCATTACCTCCTTCTGCACCAACACATGTCTAATATAAGCAAATGTTGATAAATTTACATGTGTACCATATCCATGCACCACGGAGGCAAGGGAATCAATAGAAGTTAGAAAATTTATCAAGTGATGTCCTCCGATCCTTTCAGGTAACGTTTCATGTTATTTGATCTATGGTCTCATTTGAATCTTCATCGATATAACAGTATTCTATTTTTCTCTAATATGAAGCGGCACTTCTTCTAAAAACAACTGTATATTTGACACTACAACTTGACGTACTATTTACATAACATTATTTGACTATTTAATTCAAAATTAATATCATATGGAGTTGTTGTTAATTGTGGAACATATACATTTTGGTGGGAAATAACATTTCTATTTTAAAAGCACTAACATTTGACACTTGCATGGATAAATTTAAAAGCAAACATAATTAAGGCCACTAAAAATGCCAGTTTCTCGAGAAACTTTACTTGCGCACATGTAAGTTGTGCAACTGTTTTTTGAAAAACATTACACTTCTAAATGTGTTTTCCAGTGAAGTGAGCAAATGCACCTGGAGGCAAAGTGAATTTCAGCTATCACTATGTACTTTACTGTTTACATTTTGTTTAGCATTAATCGGGTGTGTTGCCAACATAACTTCTATGTAAGCTTCTAATGAAAATCAACTATCAGTTCAAATTCATGCTCTATAAAAAGTATTATTTAAATGGTTGTTTCCAATAGCCTACTCTATTCATGCTCGAACATAGCATAGAGAACAACAATCACTGAGTAGTCCGTCAATCAATTTAAACTAATTGTGTATGTACAGTTAAAGGATAGCATGGTCTTCAAGGATGTATCTGTCCATAGCCTACTCTATTCCAACAAGATGTTGTTCCCGTACAGTGCTGTGTTATAATTTGCAGATGATAATAGCCATATAAGACATACATGTTACCAATATTAATTTAGTTAGGTACATTTAATATGGCGTCGGGAGAGCTATTTATGCATTAATATAGATGTAGTCTGACGAAAATTCGAATACGTATTGCATTAAGCAGCATTTCAGCAAACCCTATATATGTAAATTGCTTTAACAGTAGCAAATTAAAGAAGTTCTTTTGTTTTCCTCTATGGGTTGATTATGGTATGATAAAGTCATGTCGTGAGCTGAAGCTTGGATTGTGGTTGAGGCTGACGATGCCTCTCACATTAGCGAAAATAGAAACGAGATAAAGCGAGAAGAAAGGAAATAAAATGAGAAATATTTGCCATCCGATCTTACCAGAATACCATGAAAGTAGAAGAGGCAGCATTTCCATGGAAAACTATTATTTTGGTTTTGTAATAGTACTAGAAAATCCTTATGCAATATTTTTTGGTGTTTATAATCCATATGTATAAAATAAGATACTTCTGTTATGTGTGTGTCATTTGAAATTGCTAGCCCGTGCAGATGCACGGTTAACGACTAGTTGTACATAATGGTATGTTGGAGGTGAGAATTTATTGCTGTTACGGTGGGGTAGGGAGATTTGATTTAATGTGATGCAGCAAGCTGTCTCGGACATCATGTGCCCGTACAGGAACATCATGTTCCCCGTCAGCTCGGTCCGGCGCAGACATGAATTAAGTTGGCTAGTTTGCTAGATTTTCTTAATACTAATTTGGAAAGTAATCACGAATTAAATTAATTCGAAAAATAAGCTGAAACAGTACTAGTGCTGATCTGCATGTGTACTATGCATAAAGCAGACGGGATCACAGTTTCCACTTTCGTTTTCACATTTAATACGGGGGTTAAAATGAAAGTGTCTCAACCGTGTTTTGTTTCGAGATACAATATACATGAATATATGTGCGTAGATGAGTATATTTCATTCTTGTGATTGGTTTGGAGTTTCATCGAGTCTATTTTCTTAATTTTGGACCGAAGTTTCCACTTATTTTGATGAATTTAATCAAACTCGTCGCACTCGGTCAACTGTTTTAAATTTACTTTCACGAGTAAGTGGAGCTCGCCGTTCGTCATAACTTTTGTGTTGTAACTTTACTTTTCGACAGACATGTACCTATCTCTTTTATAATCTAGAGGAAAAACATACGTATTAGAAAGAAAATACGTATATGCGGTCAACCTTTTGTAAAATTGTTCCCAGATTCTAAATAATCGTGTCAACTACAAAAAGTGTTCATGAGTTTGTAAAATTGTTCATAGGTTTAAATATCTCGAATTTAAAAATTCATGATTTTTAATGAATTTAAAATTGTTTGTGAATTTAAATGTCTCACATATCAAAAGAGTTCATGCAAAAAGGTTCATGAATTTTAAAATAATTTGTGAATTTAGAATATCATGAATTTCAAAAAGTTCACAAATTTGAAAAACTGAAAATGAAAGTCTCCATGAATTTAGAAAGCAATGGAAAGAAAAACAAAATGATGTTCTGGCCATTATAAAACATTATTTGAGAGTTTATAGGAAAAATGTTCTGGTCACAAAAATTTGCACGAGTTCAAAAAAAATGTTCACGAGGTTGAAAGTAAAATTACTCATCATACAATAAAAACATATGCATATGATTTTTTTAAAATAAGAGAAAAATGTTTAGCATTTCTGTAGTTTTTGTGCAAAGGTAGGCGTGGGGATACGTATTTAACTTATCGTTGGCATCACGCCCCAATGCAATTGGGTAAAAGTACAGTTAGGATTGTCATGCTGACAGGTCATGCAGCAATAATTGTTAGACTATTTAGATGTACAGAAATATATGTTCTAGCAAACGGCATAATGCAAAAAAAACTTTGGCATGCTGCTAGATACCTAAAAAAGATTAGGTAACACTAGAGTTTGGGTGTCGTACAGATAGGTCAAGCGACACTGATTGTTAGATTATTTTGAATGCACAAGAGATATCTTGTCATTTTACGTGACAATTTTGTTGCTGTGCCTCGTCCCCGTGGTACAGGTCCAGTTCAGTAACTCCATCTCCCCAGCCCTGGGCATCCCCGGTCCACGCTCCGACCCCACTCGATAGCATGCATCCCGTCAGTTTCGTACGATGGAGGTGGTTGTAAAAGTATTCGCTCCTCACCGTTCCCAGCTATATACACAGCGTCATATTGCGTCAGCGAGCGAAACGGTTGGCTCGATGGGTGGGTTAAAATAGCTAGGGGTGGTGTATATGCCACAAAGGTGATAGATGTACAACTATATGGTTAACAGTGTTGTATATGGGTCCATATATATCAAAGGTGGTGCATGGTAAACCTAACACCTTACCCCTACCACCTTTTATACATGTGGACCCACATGTAACACCTCTAAACAACTAAGTCTGTCCCTACCACCTTTGGGGCATGTGGACCTAGATTCAATATTCCTGACCATCTAGGTACACATATAAGTATTACAACATGTGGGTCCACATGTGAGAGGTGTTAGGGGTAGACATAGCTTGCAAGGGCCCACATGGAACGAAGGATGGCATGCGTAAACCTAGCTGGCTAGAATAGATGAATGTCGGTTAACATGACCCAAATGCGGCAGATGTACAACTAGATGGGTAGGAGTGTCGCATGTGGTTCCACATGCCCTAAAGGTGATATATGTACAACTCTATGATTATGAGTGTTGTATATGGGTCCACATATATCAAGGGAAAATATCCGCTACACATGGTGGTAGTTACACACCATGCCATTATACGCCGATATAAGCCGTATATACCTGATTTAGCTTGATATTCTGGTAGAGAACGGATTTTTGGTGTACAAAACTGGTTTCGGAATTTCAAAAAAAATATTTTTTAGTCAACGAAAAAAAAGTCAACCAAAAAATATTTTTTTTGAAATTCCGAAACCAGTTTTGTACACCAAAAATCCGTTCTCTACCAGAATATCAAGCTAAATCAGGTATATACGGCCTACATCGCCGTATAATGCTATGGTGTGTAGCTACCACCATGAGTAGCAAATTGCCTCTCATCACCATATATCAAAGGTGGTATAGGGTAGACCTAACAACACCTTACCCCTACCACCTTTCATACATGTGGACTCATATGTAACACCTCTAAACAACTAGCTAGGTCTGCCCCTACCACCTTTGGGGTATGTGGACCTAAAAGCAACCAGGGTGGAATGGTTAAACCTAACTGGCTAGGATAGATGAATGTGGGTCCACAAGCCCCAAATGCGACTAATTAATGTACAACTAGATGTCTAGGAGTGTCGCATGTGGGTCCACATGCCCCAAAGGTGATAGATGCACAATTGTACACTAGTAGGAAAACCCAATTCTATGGAAGCTTATTCTGTGGCGCACCTTATAGCCGTGCGCCACAGAATAAGCTTCTGTGGCGCACCTGTGCAGATGCGCCACAGAATACTCTTATTCTGTGGCGCATTATTTACTTGTGCGCCACAGAATAAGATTATTCTGTGGCGCACTGGAAGAGGTGCGCCACAGAATATGCGCGGGCCCCACACCCACGCGAGGGTCAGTCACTTTGGGCTTTATGCGCATCAGGGCCCATGCGCCACAGAATAAGCTTATTCTGTGGCGCACCAGGGCGCATGCGCCACAGAATACGCGTATTCTGTAGCGCACCAGCTAGGTGCGCCACAGAAGTTTTTGACTTAGACAAATTTCGCACGGCCGCGCCCGGCCGTCTCCTTCCTCTCTATTCCTCTCTCTTTCTCCACGCGCACGAAACCGCCCCCGCCGTCGCCGAACTCGCCCTCGCCGGCCGCCCCCTCCCAACCCTGCGCGTGACCTCGCCGCCGGCAGCCCGCGACCTCCCCTACGCCGCCCAACTCCCCCGCCGTCGCCGAACTCGCCTCTCCGCCCCCACCTCGACGCCGACCGCCCCCACCTCGACGCCGCCGTCTGGACACGGCGCAACGCCCTCGACACCGCCGCCGTCTACACCGCCGCCGTCGCACCAAAGGTGAACCCTCCTCCTCCCCTGGTCTCCTTCTTCCTTCCCTCTCCCTCCCTCCCCTTCACACCTGCAAGGTGTTTGTGAAAATGCCCGAGGTGCTCGGTTTTGTGTTTTGCCCGAGGAAGGCCGGCTTGGTCGGCGGGGATGGTCTGGTCGGTCTTCATGGTGACCATCCGCACGGTGTCGGACATGGCCGGCCTCGAGTCCGGGAACGGCTGCATGCAGAGCGGCGCGATCTGGCACACCTGCATCGCCTCCTTCTCCTCGAACCCCTCGCCGCCCTGCACCTTGCCGTCCACCAGCTCCAGCTCCAATCCATCGTCTAGACCAACGGCGGAGCTTCACGGGGGCGAAAAGGGCGGTCGCCCCCCCAGCAAAAACCAATATTTTTACTACCCTGTAGTATGTTCCACCAGTCCAGCCCATAAGAACCATACGTTCTTTTTTTTCAACCTGGAAGCGTCGTGTACTCATGTGCGAGAGCACAGAGCAGCGAGACGAACAGGTTTCTTGCTGTCTCTCGTCTCTCTGGCTCACAAACTTGGGCGGCGACTGAGCATGGGGATGGGGCTGTGGCCTGTGTGCGTGACCAGCCGCCGGCAGCGGGGGGCGACGGCGGCAGTTAGCCGGAAGCCGGAGTACTTTTTTTTATGCGCCTCCTTTTGGCCGTCAGCAGCAAGAAGTAGATCGCGCCCCTGCTCTCAGTCAGTAAATGAAATATCCACTGTCCATGTTCAGCCCCCTCTCTTGTTGCTTGAATTTGAACAGCAAGCTAATGTAGATCAGGTGCATCAAACTCAAACAAATGAAGTTCTATTCTGTCCACCATTTAGTATCTAGATTCTTTTGTTTTTAGAGTAGATTTAGTTTAGGCTTGCTTGCTTGCTTGCTAGTGCTAGCTAGGTTAATTTATCTTGTTGTATTTTTGAAATGCACTTCATTTGTAAACTAATATATTGTTTTTCCGTATATATGCAGGAAGTTGGGAAGGACCTAGCTCAACGTTGTTCTCTTTCTTTTTGAGGTGAGATGCGAAAAAGAGCTCCGACCATCGTGTCGTGGAGTTGTGTTTTTTTTAAATTTGGAAATGGTTGCAGGTACCCCCGAGAGGCCCTTGAGATTGCCGGAACGTCGATTAACTTCCGTTCCGGCAATTTCGGGTACTCCATATGTCCCTTTTTTAGCAAAGGTCATGCCGAATTTTTTCGTGAAATTTGGCATGACTTTGCTAAAAATAGGACATATGGGGTATTGCGACTAATGCATGGGCCGGGGTATCTTAGTACTTAGTTAGGTGTTTTTTTTTCTCTTATATTTGTCATACTAACTTTTTGCCTCTTTTTAATGCAGTTCAAACATGTCGGGCGACGCAGCTAAGCGCATGAGCATCGAAGAGCAAGCAAGAGTACAGAACATGGACTTTTGGCCCGACGATATGAGGGACGAAGCCGCGGTCACTAGTGGCGACGAGGCTGAGAAGCATCAACGGGAGGTCCGGGATCCCGACCCCGAGTACCACGAAGAAGGTGGTGAGGATGACACCTCAGGAGATGGTGGCGACCACACGACCACTGGCGATGACCGCACCGATGGCGACCACACGGAACCCGGCGACAGCAACCCGGCCGCTAAGAAGAAGAAGCGGAGGGCAAGGACTAAACCGCGTAAAGTGCAGTCGGTGGACAATGTCACGGACGTGATCACGGAGGTCAGTCCAAGTGGCATGCCGTTGGAGCCTAAGCACGTTGCACGAGGGTACAGCATGCAACTAGGGTGCATCATCCGAGAAGGCGTGTCGATCAACACGTCTGACATTAGAAGCGAAGAGAATGCGGCTTTGCTCGAACACCTGCTCAGGAGGGTTCACCAACGATACACCTTCCCGAACCCTAAACCCAAAAATGTGGATAATTACGCCACCACGAAGATGAGCACCGCCTTGAGCAGCTGGAAATGCCGGGTGAAGGCGAAGATTCATAATAAGAAGAGCTGGGAGGAGATTAGTAGGCGAGCCTCACATCACCTTAGAAGAGTTCGAGGTATTTAAGGACTTTTTAAATTCTGAGGTGTGTACAAGATGGACCGAGTGGGGGAAGGAAATGCGGAAGAGGAACTTAGGTAACCACCGTTTGGGAAGCGGCGGTTACAAATCCAAACAACCCACTTGGGACAAGGAGGACGCAGAAATAAGAAAACGTGGGCTGGACAACCCATGGGATAAATTCACAGACGAGCAGACCAGGAACTTTGTCCGGTCCCGCTACTATCTCAACTGGGAAACTGGGGAGTTCGTTACCGATCACGACGATGTGAAGCAATTCCAGCAAAATCTAGTAAGTGAATTTAAATACCACAGATATCTCAAAGTCCATTGCGTTGATCTCAAATTTCTAAGTGTGTTCACCTTTGTGTGCAGGAGGACGAGTTGAAGGCTGAGGCTGAGGCCGGCCAGTCGTCGTCCCAGGGTGAGAGGGAAGTGTGGGACACTACTTTCAACCGGGCGATGAACGTTGCAAAGGGAAGGGACAAGTTGGCGCCGCCGACATCAGCTGGCCGTGTGTCAGGCTATGGTACGAGCGTGAAGTTCACGGAGTACTACAGCTCGGACGGCGCCGGCGAGAAGAAAAAGAGGAAGAGGACGTCCAAGAATGAGGATAGAGCCGAGGTTGAGCGGCTGAAGGCGGAGCTGGAGGAGCTGAAGAAGAACACCGTGGACAAGCAGGAGGTGCAAAAGCTAGTCCGAGAAGGCATCCACCAGATCATGCCCCCGCAGATAGTGGAGGGGTTCGCTGCCTGGATGGCGGGAGGTCAACAGGGGCCGATACACGTGCCCAGCTTCTCCGGCAGCAACTCCACCATGAACCGGTCGCCGAGCGACATCATCGTGACCCCGCCGCCCATGGCCCCTTTGGTCACACCGGCGCTGCCTACCGCACCGGGACGCGAGAAGAAAACTCCGGCCGCCGCTGGCACCGGCGCCCGTGTCTCGACGGAAGCCGAGCTGGACGCCGTCACCAAGGTTACTAATTAGTTAGTCTGCGTCGTCTTCTGTATAACTATGTCTGCTTCGATCGATGACTGTATTAATCACACAAATGCATATGTTGCTTAATTTCATTATAGGAAACGCCTTGCATGCTCCTGCATAGGGTAGGCGACGAGTTGAAGGAAGTTGCTACGGGCCTTATCCTAAAAACAGGCAGCGAACTAATGCACCACGCTCCAGTGGACAAGGGTTTTATGAAGGTCAAGGTAGTCACGGTGCAAGTGTACAAACACATGGACCCCCCCGTTCAACCTCGAGGAGCCGATGAACACGTGGTCCTTGGAAGTGCTGGAATGGGTCTCGCTATGGCCGAAGACCCAGATTCGTCTTGGGGGGGGTATTATTGATGAGGGCCCAAGACGCAACACCGGCGCCACCTCAAAGTTCCGGCGGGACGCTCCTATCCGTCCCCCGAAGAAGCCTGCAGCCGTCGCCACCACCACCAACCGCCAGAAGCAACTGTTGGTAGGCTCTCAACCACAACCGGTGCAATTGGGCTCCGAACCACAACCGGTGCAATTAGCAGGCAACGCCTCTGCACCTCAACGTATTGGTGGCAACGACGACGACGACGATGATGATCTTATCGACGTCGATGGCTTCCTCAACACTGGCGCCGAAGACGCCGACGGATTCATGCGTCCTGTGGATCTCGAACCACCCTTCCGTGCCCACGCCGATCAACCTGCTCGTCTCAATGCAGTCACGCAGCGCCTGGACTTCCAGGGTTTATCTCAAGAGACACCTCCAGCAGCCGGCGTTGCAGCTCAAGACAAACCGGCTACCGGCGTTTTCTCCCCTGGCACGATTGCGAAATCGGTTGCAGAGGGGCTTCGTGGGCAGCCATGGAGCAATAAGCCCAGGAGGCCCCCCAAGAAGATGCCAAAGGGATCAAAGGGCGCCTCTGCGAGCCAGCCACCTAAGATGCCAAAGGGATCAAAGGGCGCCTCTGCGAGCCAGCCAACTCCTATGATTATCCAGGGTCGTGAAGACACCATACCACCCCCTCCGGACAAATCGGCGCACATGGTTCATGAAGCTGGAAAACCGATAGTGCCTCCGGAGATGACCCACCTCGCAACTCCATCAATGATCTCTTTGAGCGCTTCTATCTCTATGCTAGAGGGTTTCTTCTAAAAGACAGGGATCCAAATTACCCGGCGTTCACTGTCCAAGTGCCAAAGGAAGAAGGCGGGTTGGTGGTCGTCGGTGAACACCCCGCGGATCTGTTCTTCGTAGCATACGAGGACGTGTTCAATCTATTTAACCAGCAGCGGCTCAACTATAACTTGGTCCGCCTATACGCGCTCAATGAGGCCATGACTATCCACAGAGATAATCTCTCGCACGTCGCGGTAGCGGATCCCTACTACATGCGTGACAGCCAGCTGGTGCAAGGATCTGTGACACGGACCAGCGCAGTTGAGTACCTCGAGAGGTTCATGTTGCAAAACCAGCAAAAGAATTGCCTTCTTGTGCCTTTCTTTCCCGAGTAAGTACACATCCGCTCGCCGCCGTGTCTTGTGCCTTTGAGTTCAATGCATGCATGTTTCTGATCATCATCATTTAAATTGTGTTGAGCAGGGACAAGTACTGCGTCCTCATCATCCTACACCCGAGCCATTACCATGCCACTTATTTTGACTCAGGTAGTAGTACTACTACGAAAAGGTATGCCAACATAATTGCTGTCCTCAATCAAGCTCTTCACGGCTACCACCAAAAGGGAGGCGTCTTCGAAAGCACCGTGCAACCACAATTAATTGATAATAAGTTGCGCCGGTTCAAGCATATCACCGAGTTCTCTTGCCTCAAGGAGCAGTCGGGCAGCGAGATGGATGCCTTCTACGCCCTCCGTCATATTAACATGATTATCCGAGATGGAGCGCAATGTGGTTTGCCATCTGCTTTACAAACATGGGTCGAATATGACAGACGCAAGTCCGATATGGATCTTAGAAAAGACTTCCAATGCATCAAGACCAAGTTATCGGAAGTCATCGTCGGAAATGTTATCACAGCAGGGGGGACCTTCCATTGCTCCCGACGAGGTAGATAGGATGTATTATAAAAGAAAACCTTACACATGCACACATACATACTCTATTTTATCCACTTAGATGAATAAATCATGCATGCATACTCTATTGATATTATTAACCAATATATATATCTATCTCCATCTACAGGGTTGCATCAGAGAGAAATCGAAGAACGCCTAAAGTTGCAGAAGGACAACAGGGCGTGGATGACGAAGAAAGACGGCAAACCATTCCCGGCGCCGCTCGCACCGCTCGCTACATGAGATCGTCGTGCTCCCGCTTTTGCTCACCGTCAACGCCGAGATGTAATCTATTCGATCCTAGTGTAGGCGGTGAACACTTCATTTGTAACGTGTGCAACGATCGATTAACTTTTGTATATATCTCAACACTTGTGTAAAACTTCGGCACTTTTGTATCAACTTGTGATGAGACATATATTAGTAATGTGTTTGTTTTGATATATGTATCTGTGAAAATATATCCCTGTTTCTGTTATATCTGTGTAAATATGAAATATACATGTATTCTGGTATTATACTGGTATTTGTATTCTGGTAATATACGGGTACAATACGGCACAGTAATTCTGTGGCGCACCCAGAACTATTCTGTGGCGCACCCTATTCTGTGGCGCATGGTGAGTGGGGTGCGCCACAGAATACTATTCTGTGGCGCACCTGGTGGTGCGCCACAGAATAGCTTATTTAGTGGCGACTATTCTGTGGCGCACCACCCATGCGCCACAGAATAGAAAAATGGTGCGCCACAGAATAGCTTTTCTGTACTAGTGGTATGGTGGACTGTTGTATATGGGTCCACATATACCAAAGGTGGTAGGGGTTTACCTAACACCTGACCCCTACCACATTTCATACATGTGGACCCACATGTAACACCTCTAATCAACTAGGTCTTCCCCTACCACCTCTGGGGCATGTGGACCCAAATTCAACAATCCTGACCATCTAGGTACACATCTAAGTACTGCATCATGTGAGTACACATGTCTCAAATGTGGTAGGTAGACATAGCTTGCAAGGGTCCACATGCAACCAAGCGTGACATGGTTAAACCTTGCTGCCTAGGATAGATGAATGTGGGTCCACAAGCCCCAAAACGGCAGATGTACAACTAGATGGCTAGGAGTGTCGCATATGGGTCAACATTCTCCAAAGGTGATAGATGCACAATTGTATGGTTAGAAGTGTCGTATATGAGTCCACATACCAAAGTTGGTACAGGGTAGACCTAACACCTTATCCCTACCACATTTCATACATGTGGATCCACATGTAACACCTCTAAACAACTAGGTCTGGCCAGACCGCCTTTGGGGCATGTGGACCCAAATTCAACACTCCTGACTATCTAGGTACACATCTAAGTATTGTAACATGTGAGTCCACATATCTCAAAGTTGGTATGGTTGACATAGCTTGTAAGGGTTCACATGCAACCAAGGGTGGCATGGTTAAACCTCTTTAGCTAGGATAGATGAATGTGGGTCCACATGCCCCAAATGAGGCAGATATAACACTAGATGGCTAGGAGTGTCGCATGTGGGTGCACATGCCCCAAAGATGATAGATGCACAACTGTATGGTTAGAAGTCACTAGTACAGAAAAGCCTATCTGTGGCGCACAAAAATAGCCTATCTGTGGCATGTACAACTGTATGGTTAGGAGTGTTGTATATGGGTCTATATATATACCAAAGGTAGTACATGGTAGACCTAACAACTATCCCTACCACCTTTCATACATGTGGACCCACATGTAACACCTCTAAACAACTCGGTTTGCCCTTACCACCTTTGGGGCATGTGGACCCAAAATCAACACTCCTGACCATCTAGGTACACATGTAAGTACTGCAGCATGTGTGTCCACATGTCTCAAATGTGGTAGGGCTAGACATAAATTGCAAGGGTCCACATGCAAACAAGGGTGACATGGTTAAACCTAGTTGGCTAAGATAGATGAATGTGGGTCCACATGCCCCAAATGCAGCAGATGTACAACTAGATGGATATGAGTGTAGCATGTGGGTTCACATGCCCCAAAGGTGAAAGATTCACAATTGTATGGTTATGAGTGTTGTATATGGCTCCACATATACCAAAGATGGTAAAGGGTAGACCTAACACCTTACCCTACTACATTTCATACATGTGGACCCACATGTAACACCTCTAAACAACTAGGTCTGCCCCTACCATCTTTGGGGCATGTGGATCCAAATTCAACACTCCTGGTCATCTAGGTACACATCTAAGTACTGCAGCATGTGGATACACATGTCTCAAAGGTGGTAGGGGTAGACATAGCTTGCAAGGGTCCACGTGCAATTAAGGGTACACACACGATTTTTTTCAAATATATCCCGCAACTAAGAGTATACCCACCAACTATTCTGGCCATGCAAATGTTTTGTGATCCGTGCAAATTTTATGAACGAATTTCCAAACATCAACGACTATCAATAATTGATGGATTTATGTAATTTCAATTTTAGATTCATGTACTAATAAGAAATATATGTGTATGCATTGAGAAAAAATTAAAACCACACATTAAGAACTTTTTTATTTTATCAACACATAAAATAGTAAGACTAATATCGTCCGTTGGATGCAAAATCAACGGTCGAGATAAGCGGTGGGTATCCTCCTAGTTGTGGGAAAACTATGTTGCGTTTATTTCCTATTTAATAGGACCCCAACCATCGAAAAAGCCAACTATAGCTCGGGCTACATGTAGGACTATAATTCAAAATTTTGAAAACATTATGTAAAAGTTTCAAAAAGTTCTAAAATTAAAGTTGGATGTACCCAATACCATATACTACAATTGTGCAAAGTTTCAATCCGAAAATCTTTGTACTTTAGGCTACATAAAAAATCTGACAAGATTTGAAGGTGTACTGTTCACACACGAGATCTACAATTTTGTCTTTTTATAGCGTAGAATACAACGTATTTAAGATTAAGATTTTGCACACTTGTAGTATATATCCATGGCCACACCTAGATTTTTTTCAAAATGTATATTCACACATAAAACTAATTTGTTTATGTTAAACTGCGGGTTTTGTTCAAGTTACACAGTTCTTCCCAAATCTGCATCCTTATGATGCATTCTAAAGGACAACTTAGTGTTGAAGCTCACGTCTTGGATGATTTTTAGACCATCTTTGCGCCTATATGTTGCTAGGATAATACCATTTTATCTCTATTGTACCTCTGAATATTGTAGTTCATCTGAATATTTGTCTCTGAATAAGCTATACAGGAAAGTGCCAGTGTTGTTTCATTCAGCAGAAGTGTTGTTTGATTAAGCTACACAAAAAAATCTACTGCACAGAGTGTGGTTTGTTCGATTGAGCAGAAAAATGCTATGCACAGATTTGTTGTTTGTTTGTTTCAAAAGAAAAATGTTGTCTGATTTATCTCAGAGCTGATTCCATTGGGTCATTGTACAAAACATAAGTGTTGTTTCAATTGTAGGTTTGTTTAAGCTTGAATAAACAAGGCCGATGTACAAGTTTCATGTCCTATGGGTGTCAGATTAGACCCTGTCTTGTGCTTCACTTCGACACATAGTTTGAATAGATTGCCACAATTATTCAGAAGATAAGCACGAAGTCAATTTTAGCTTTCAAGAATTACATCAGAATCTGTACATGACAAATGCCGTGGTGAAAGTTTGTACATAAAATTTAGCTTCCACGAATTACATCAGATCTATACATCAAATTTAGCTTCCAAAAAACAGATTTTAATACACAGTATAGTAATAGTAAACTGACACAATCCTTCAGTTAAGCTACACAAAGGAGCGCTGAGAAGCAGCTCTGAAGCAAATGATTTAGAGTAGCAGCGCTGAAAGTTGTGCCGACACCGCCAGTTCACCGTCCATGCGGGACGAACTGCTGCCGCGGGGTATCCTTGCTTCGGGTAAGCGTTGGATTTCCGTCGTGAAGTGGTAGCGCCAGATCGCCGTCGCCGTCGGGTCGTCGTCGCGTGCGGGCGTCGCCGTCGTCGTCGCCGTCGCCGCCGGGTCGTCATCGCACGCAGGCATCGCCGTCGTCGCCATCAGATCTCCGTCGCGCGGGGTAACCACTGACCTCCGAATCGATCCCGCGGGGAGCTAAGCAGCAGGTTCACCGTCGCATGGGAGAAGCGCACCGACCTCGACGTATTCTCCATGGGGCACCAGATTGTTGACTGAATCAATTCCAAGGACACGGTAAGTGCAGGGGATTATCAGCAAAATTACATTTGAGTGGCTGGGGCGCTTCCCAGTTTTCACCTGATATTTTGCCGTGTTTAATAGCCTTTGATTCTATTCCTATCACGTACTGAGATGTAGCCTAGTGGCTATACTCCTTGTGTCTCGCCTAGGAGACCCTGGTTCAAATCTCGGTGGCCACATAATTATGTATTTTTGTCCCAGCATCCTGTTCGGCTAGATATTGTTCAGGTTTGTAGTCTCGGCTCGGCTAGATATTTTACAGGCTTCCAGGCTCGGCTCGAGCCGAACTGAGTTGGCTTAGCTCGTTGTGAGATTAAATCTCAGCCATCCTTGTGTTTCTGCTCAAGATACCCCTTCGTCCTTGGGGGTGTATGGAAGCACAAGCCCTACCAGAATCAGGCTATGAACCAAGCGCCGGAGCCCCCTGGCATACAGGGCAAAACGCTCGGCATACGCCCGCGCTCGACATTTGCCATGTAAGGGCATCTCCACTCGGAGGCCCCAAATCGGGTCCAAATCGTGTCCGGATAGACTCTCTATGGGGTGTGCCGGACATAAAATTTGCCATGTAAGGGCATCTCCACTCGGAGACCCCAAACGAGCATCTCCACGGGGCCCACATCAAGAGAAGAAGCAGGCAGCCATGGCGCCTCTCTCCACCTCCACATCCTCCATTCTCTTCCTCCGCTGGCTCCCTTGCCTCCTCCACCAGCTTTACTCGTGGCTGCTGCTCGCGGCGGCGGTGGCGTTGCTGCTGCTCGCGGTGGCCAGCTCGAGTCCCGCCGGATTGGGAGAAGACTTGGTCGATCCACTCGGTTCCGTCGATCCCACCAAAACGGCGGCGACGATTCCATCGATCCCACCTCAAGGGCCTCCTCCCGTCGATTCCGGTGCGGGATGCAGTAGGGCGGCGGCGACGAGGCGCACCGGCGCGGGACGAGGCGCTCCTGCAGGGCGACGGCTCGAGGCGCACCGGCGCGGGGCGAGGAGCTCCTGCAGGGCAGCTGCGACGCGGCGCACCGGCGAGGGGAGATGCGGGGCGAGCTGCGTGGAGGTCGGCGTTGCTCGACGGCCGTGGAGAGGGAGGACGAGGAGAGGGGGCGGCGGCGGAGAGAGAGGACGAGGAGAGGGCTGCTGCGGTAGGTGGGAGGAGGAGAGAGAGGGTGCTATGTGGCTGACGCGTGTGACTTTGCCCTCTGCCCGGATGGAAAAGTTGTGTCCGGCACCGCCCAAGGAAGCCCTTGGTCTAGGGCGTGGTTGGGGTGTGCCGGACAAAATTTGCGGACCAATTTTGATTTGGGCGGTCCAACTGGGAGCAATTTTTGGTCCAAAAACCCCAAAAGGTCTCAAAAGTGCTTTGGGCGGTCCGACCGGAGATGCTCTCTAAGCGCTCGACATAAGTGTCCGCTCAGTATATAAATGTATGCCGAGCGTATTTTATGGCCATCGGCAAACAGCCAAACAGCCCATCGGCATATGTCCACACTTGGTAGTCATTTGACATTCGGCAAACAACGCGATTCTGGTGGTCTCAGGCATATGAGCACGCACCACTAAATTCCCACTCAACGTGTCAAACTTGTGGGTAAACTTGAGCAGATAGGATGGGGGATCCCCGAATCCGCGCTCCGGCGTGTAGATAGAAGGTGTGCGGGCGGCGCGGCCATGGCGGGAAGGACGGCGCCGTCGCGCTTTTGGTGCCCTGCGGCTTCCCCCCCTTGGCTTCGTCTCCGGCGAAGCTCCTAGGCTGCAGGTGCGTCTCTGCTCTGCCGATGTGCTCTCCGGCGTCGGCGGGAGGCTCGTGAGGGGTGTACAGGAGGTCGGGGCTCCAGGACTTCAAGGTCGTCTGCGGCGTCAGTGGCGCTCGCGTTGGAGTTCAAGACGACGGCAAGGATCCAGTGCTCTTCCAGCTTTTCTCTGCTCCGCCGTGCGATTCGGAAGAATGAAGACGGCGACTTCCCGGACGCGGTGGTGCTGCGGATCGTCAAGGCGTGGCCGGCTCGGATGGAGCTCGGCGGCAGCGGCGGATCGGCGCGTCTCCGTCTCGCGGCGGTGTCGGTGGGAAGCTGGGTCCTCAGGGACCGGAATGTAATTTTTGTGTTTCTTAAGGGTTGTACTGGTGATCAACTGTAATGGATCTGGGGTCCTTTTCGCAAAAAAAAAAACTTGAGCAGATAGATGTGACCCTTGGTGGGTGGGATTCCTCCACTCCTCGTCTCTGCCATCCCACCAAGAGATTGTTTTCTTATGCCTTTTCTTCTTTTAAACAAATGGTTTTTGTGTGGACCAGATTGAATTATCGTTATCCAGCGGTAGATATTTTCTATGTCAACATAAGCTAAACTGAATCTCCACCTAAAATTTGTTGACTTGTAGTCCTCTTTTTATCCCAACAATCCGTCTCCTGAATTTTGAACCGGCCGGCCAGAATAGAAGAGCAACAGTGTTTCCCAATCATATGAAAGCAAAGCCACACCAGCCACGCTCTTAATTCCCCATCGCAGTCTGAAATCTTGATAACTCACTCTCACTACATTCCTGGCAAAGTCCCAAAGTCTCTCTCTCATTCGATCACTCTACCCCATATGCCATATATAATTCGAATAATAATCTTTCGCAAGTCGATAGCGACTTCTGTATTATTAATTGCATATACAGCGACATCCAACAGAAGTGCATTCATATATGTGCATGAGAGATCCGTTCCCCTGCTACAGTGAAAAGGAGGCGGAGGAGAGGCGACCGAGAGCTTCGAGGTTTTCGCCGGCGGATCCGCTGCTCCCCTCCGCCTCCGGTCACCGTCTTGGCGTCGTGAGGTGGGGGGGAGCCCCGGCCCGTCCGTGCGTGTAGATAGGTCTTTGGTTTGTAGGTTTGTGTGCTCAGGCGGCGGCTCCGAAGACGGTGGCGGAGGCGTCGGCGTGTCGAGCTATGTCCTTCCCCTCCTTTCCCCGTTCCGGCGGCGTCGCCGGGGAGGTAGTGAAGGTGTTTCGTCGGGACTCCTCTTCCTGGTTTGCTTCTCCGGCCGTCCGTGGTGGTTTGGGGAGGAGCTGGTGGGTGGTGGTGTTCTGCTTTTGGTGGAGGTGCGTTTGGTGGTCCTCTTCGGCGTGTTTGCTCCGGCCGGCCGTGGTGGCGAGGGGAGCGGGCGTCTGGAGGTTGTCTGCTGGAGCTGGTGGTGGTCCTGGGTGGCGGCGCGTCGGCGGGAAGTGGGGTGGAGCGGTGGAGAGGGCGCTGAGGCCGTTCACGTTCATCGTCTTCGGTTTCCGTCGCGCGGCGGCGGACGCCTCAGCGGTCATCTACAAGGCGTGGAGGTGCCTTGTCCCCGGCGGCAGGCGGTACGGCGGCTCCGGCGTCGCCTAGGAACTTGGGGCTGCGGCGGTGGATCCGATTGAGCTTTCTACAGGTTGCTCGGGGTGCTATGTGCTTATTCCTGGAGTCCGTTGTAATTTCCTTTCTTTCCTTGGACCTCCTTGTAATTTGTGCCGGGCTTCCTGATTTATGTATCGGATCCTTTCCTCAAAAAAAAAAGTGCATGAGAGCAAGCAATATCGACGTGATTCAGCTGGCTTCGCCTCCGTAAGTGATTCAGATTCGGTTTAGTGCTATGTGCTCTGGGTTAGTTGTTGAGTCATATGGCTCCCATGTGCCTTGTTCTATGGTGAAGGCAATGTGCCACCTGAATAGTATATTATCGCGCGTTCATTGAGATCTCCACGAATTTAGGTGAAGTGCTAGCTATAGTTGCGTTTCCACGTACTTTTTTTTGTTATTTTGGAAGCACTTCAAAATTTAGGAAAGACATTTTTAAAATGTTATATGCTAGCTCCTACCATTCGGGTTTGCATGGCCCCGTCATATTTTGAGCATATCTCTGGGCACAAATTTGACTAATAAAAATAAGCTACCTGTTATAAAAAATATACCATTAAATACAAATTTAATGGTACATTTTCTGTAGTAGATAACTCTATTTATTAGTAAAATTCATGCTCAAAGTTAGAATCAAAATTCAGGGGTGATTACAACCTAAACTAATCTCTTTTAAATGATTTGTTTGCATACTAGAAATTAAATCATATGTAGATTTGTCTCAAGAAGTACTGTCATAATACATAAATTAGTGGTAAAATTAAGTAGTACTAGTTTTTTGGGAGAGCAATATTGAGTTCAAAGTGATAGTAATGTTTAGATACCTCGAGGGAGATACATTAATTGCCAAAGATCATTAGTAATTCCTAGATAATGAGTACAAATAATAAACATAAATGATAAAATGGAATAAATTAAGTTTCCAACATTCATTTGCACCCATCTCATAAAATGGGAAGAAAAATGTCTCACATAACACATACTAATCAATGACTATGCATGATAAGTATGCTTATACAACTACACATGGGATGTTACATCGTGACGATTACCGCCGATGATTAATGACGCCGTGCAAGAACTCATTAATCGTCCATACACAATAGACACGACACAAGGAGAAAAAAAAATCAAAGAATAGAAGAAAAATATAAGAAAATAATGACTAGCTAGCTAGATGCTTCCATCATGTCAACTGGCAACCACAGCAACCCTCCTGAAAACATGCGCATTGGCATGTACCATTACCAGGAGGGCTGCAAAAATCAGCATGATGGAATGGAACTACTCTCCCGAGAACGCAGGGATCGATCGATGGAGTTAATTAATCGAATTAGGCCGCTACTACCAAATCTTTGGCCTGCCGCTGCCGGTGCACTTCTTGGAGGCGCCCCGGAAGGCAGCGAGGATCTTATCGAGGCAGGCGGCAGAGCACGGTAGCACAATGGGGCGGTCTCCAGGTTTGCCGAACTCCTCTTCGGCCATGTTGAGGAGCTCCTGGAAGGTGTCGCTGGTGAGGCAGGCGATGGGGACGAAGAACCGGCTGCCGTCCCGGGTGTAGGCCGCGAAATGGCCCCGCGGGCACGCGGCTGCTGCTGCAGCGGCGGTAGGGGAGGTGACCCTGCTGCTAGCAGCGCCGTGCCATTTCTTGGAGATCTCCATTAGCTTCACCATGATCGATCGATATAGCTAGATAGATGTGTTTATGTGTTTGTGTGTGCTGAAGTTAGCTTGTGGCTGGTGATATGTGAGGGTAGGAGAAGCTCAGGCAGGGTATAAATAGATGCTTGGTGTGGCACTGTGGCAATGCAGGCAGCAGTGGGCCTCTTGCATTCGCAGGGAGAGGATTGTGATTGATTGATGAAATTAATGGGCAAATTAACTAAGGAGGGTGCAAAAAAGAACAAAATTCATCATTGCTTGTATTTGTATGGCGTGTGATGCTGGAACTTTTGGGAAGATAGGTACTGGTATACATGTCAATTGTATCCTGGTGATTAAAAATAGTAAAAGGACAACGCATGTTTGATCAAGCAAGAGGGAGTATGTGCCAAATGTTTGTGTAACACTCCATGTGGCCTTCATACATATTCACACGAATTAATCTGGTTAAATAGTAGTATTTCACCAAGATCTTTTTATGATAATGTTTAGTTGTAGTCTTAGCACTCATGGTTACTACTATTATGAAGAAACATGCTGGTGTTGACGGTCGTTCATTCTAGGTTTCCACCTATGTGCGATTTGTTCCTAACAATTGAAGTTGTTGTGATCGTTGAGATGTATTGCTCATCACCACTTAGAATACAGTTTTGCAAAAGCACTAGGATATATCATCAACCATGCATATACAACAAACACATCTAAGTTCAGTGAACTATTTAGTGTTGTAAATATGTAATATGGACCTGTGGTATTATTTTGGTCGG
The DNA here is from genome assembly GCA_947311845.1 of Poa pratensis. Classification (NCBI taxonomy): domain Eukaryota; kingdom Viridiplantae; phylum Streptophyta; class Magnoliopsida; order Poales; family Poaceae; genus Poa; species Poa pratensis. The sequence goes on along the minus strand of CAMZMU010000107.1, from coordinate 106,563,197 downwards.
TAGCAACGCAGTTCAGAAATTAGTTACATGATGATGTGCCGTGACTGGAGAATTAATGGAAACGTACCGTTGAGCCCGGACGGCACAAGTTGCATTCTTTGTGCATGCGACGTGTGGTTCTCTTTACACTATTTAAACTATCCAAATATAAGCCATGTAGTCTTTTACATGATCGAGTATACACCTACGTCTTGTCACAGTGAACTTTTGTAACCAGCTTTTGCGACACTCGCCCCTATGGACACATGCGCGCATGGTGTCTACGTTTGTACGTGTTTCTAAGAAAAATCTTTGTCATATTTTCCGGCAAGTAACATGGTCTCTCAATTATATATATCCATATCCACTAGTAGAAACATGGCCTTCCGTTTGGGCCATTGGTCCTGGCCGAATTACAACCCGGGATCAATGGTGCATTGATCCCGGTTCGAACTGGCGTGGCGCCCGTGGGCATTGCTCCCGGGTCGGGGGAGACCTTTGGTCCCGGTTCGTGACACGAACCGGGATCAAAGGGTTTACACCGCAGCGCACATGCACCGCAGCGCTGGGCCCCCCTGGCAGGGGACCTTTGGGTCCCGGTTCGTGTTACAAACCGGGATCAAAGGGTCTCCCTGTATATCATCTTCCACCCCGAGCTCCATCTCATTTTTTAGCTCGAGTTCATCACTCATTTCTTCTCCATTTCCTCTCTCTCACTCAAGTTAATCCCCATTTTTTTTGCACCATTTGTGAGGATTGAAGGCACCGCATCTATTCAAGGGTTAGCAACATCATTCTTTCCTCCGGCGTTGCAACTTCTGTTCCAAAATAAAGAGCACGCAAAGTTGTTACGATGGCACAAAGAAGACCGAAAGAAAGACGAGATGCTGAGGCACCCCGCTGATGGGTCGCAGTGGCGAAAAATTGACAGGAAGTTCCCGAGGTTTGCAGATGACGCTAGGAACTTAAGATTTGGTTTAAGTACAGATGGCTTTAATCCTTTCGGGGAACAGAGCTCCAGTCATAGCACCTGGCCTGTGACTCTATGTATCTATAACCTTCCTCCTTGGTTGTGCATGAAGAGGAAGTTCATTATGATGCCAGTGCTCATCCAAGGTCCAAAGCAACCGGGCAACGACATTGATGTGTACCTGAGGCCATTGGTTGATGAAATTTTAGAGTTGTGGAGCGACGAAGGGGTGCGTGTGTGGGATGAGCACAAACAAGATTCATTTGACCTACGAGCGTTGTTGTTTGTAACCATCAATGATTGGCCTGCTCTTAGTAACATTTCAGGACAGTCAAACAAGGGATACAAAGCATGCACGCACTGGCCATAGAGCGGAGGAAGAAGCACACGGATCGTGTGTTTCTTTCGAGCGCTTGTGAGCCGTTGGATCAGGGGTGTGTTTCTTTTGAGGGCTTGTGAGCCGTTGGATACATAGTTTCTGCAAAATGCACACAATATTATTTCAAAATGCATAATATTATCATCTATAAAATTCCATCTATAAAATTGCTTGGAAATGCTGATTTGAAGCTTCTTGACAATACACATTGGAAATACACATTCATTATTATTACACATGCTCCTTACATAAAGGTTTAATACATTCCATAGAATGCATTACATAAAAGCTCGGAGGCCGTAGGATTAGGAGGAACGGCGGGAGGAGCTAGCCCCGTTCGCGGCCGCCCGGTTCTCGCGCGCACGTTTGCGGCGGAGGGCAAGATCCATGGAGGATGAGTCTTTCAGCGCCCAATCCAGCTCGGAAGCCTCCTTCGCCTTGAGCTGGCAGACAGTTCTGGCTCGCTGTACACGGTCGTCGTGGACGGACTGGAAGGAGGCTTCAAGGGCCTCCTGCATCTGCGGCCCGCCGCGCTCTTCCCCATGGTCGCTCCAGTCGAAATCGTCGTCGTCGTCATCCTCCTCGTCGGGAGGGGCGGCGGCGACTGGTGGAGGTACGGCCGCGGATCCCCACGCCACCCCTGCGGCGTACGCATCCTCGTCGGGGTCAGGGACGTCGGACCACGCGCGCTCGTATGTCCTCCGCACCTCCTCCGGCACCGGAGCAGGAGGCCGGTAGGAGGGCATTCCTCTCCACGCCGGGCTCGTGGGCATACGGCGGGATAGGCTCCCGCGGTTGCGCCTAAGCGCGCTCTGCCGAGCACGCTCGACCTCGTCCAGAAGGCGCTGCGACGGGCGTGGCGGATCCATCTCGTGGAGACGATGCGTTCGTGGCTAGGAATGGTGGATTAGGGTTTACCCCGTCGGCGACAATATATAAAGACCTCCAGGGCAGCGCTAGGGGAAGACACGTGCCCAGGGCAGCGCTGGGGGAGGACACGTGTCGTGACCGCAAAGCCGCCTTTAGTCCCGGTTGGTGTTACCAACCGGGACTAAAGAAGCACACGGATCGTGTGTTTCTTTCAAGCGCTTGTGAGACGTTGGATCAGGGGTGTGTTTCTTTTGAGGGATTGTGAGCTGTTGGATCGGCAGTATCACGACCACTTCGTGATCCACAAGACCCGGTTGGTGTTACCAACCGGGACTAAAGAAGCACACGTACCCTATATATAGCCCCCTCCTCAGACAGGTTACTCACACACAAAACATTCCAGCGTCACTCGGAGAGGCATCTTTGGGCAACCAGCGGCAAGACGTCTCTGATGACCTGCGACCATTCCAAACGGTTGCAGATCATCAGAGATGTGTTGCCGGACAGTTGTAGATCATCAGAGACGTCTTGCCGCTGCTTGGATCGAAATGGTGCTCAAACACAAAACATTCCAGCGTCACTCGGAGAGGCATCTTTGGGCAACCAGTGGCAAGACGTCTCTGATGACCTACAACCGTTCCAAACGGTTGCAGATCATCAGAGACATCTTGCCGGACGGTTGTAGATCATCAGAGACGTCTTACCGCTGCTTGGATCGAAGTGGCGCTCAAACCTAGGACAAGGGTGCTGCGTCGTCGAAGGGGAAGGGTGTTGCGTCGTCGAAAGGCAGGAGTGATGCGGGAGGCTGCGTCGATGGTAGATGAATTTTATTTTTCTAATTTGCAGAGGTTTCGCCGGAGAAGGTAGGCACTATAAGATTTTATATTTTATGGCTCCACCAGGTGCCGCCGTACCTCCACCTGTCGCGGAAATGTGTTGTAATTAAATTTGTATAGATTTGTTGAAGAAAAGATGTTCATGTGTTTGATTGTTTGATATTATATGTATATATCTTGTATTGCTATCATTTGATATGATTCATTCCTTTTTGTTATGAAACATCTAAAAATAAATATTGAACATTTGAATTAAATCAATAAATATAAAAGAAATAAGAAAATATATGATTTTCATAAATATTGGAACATTTAAATTAAATATAAAAGAAAAAAAGAAACTTGATACAAACAATACAAAAAACATGTAAAAGAAACAGAGATAGAAATAACAATTAAATCAATAGATATAAAAGAAACAGAATAAGAAAACAGAAATAAAAACAAGGAAAAAAAAGGAAAAAGGCCTTTCATCCCGGTTGGTAAAACAACGAAAGCAATTAAATCAATAGATATAAAAGAAAAAGAAAACACAAATAGAAACAAGAAAAAAAAGGCCTTTAATGACAACACTGTTGAAGAACAGCTATACTTGTTGGCCAGAGCACCATCATACAGCCCAACGTTGGGCTCAGGTTTTCTATGTGAAGATGCTCCATGGTTAAACCTTTATGTGATGTGTAGTAATGTATTAAAGCATTAAAGTCGTCGTGAGCAGCAAATCGACCTTCGATCCACAGCGGCAAGACGTCTCTTATGATCTACGACCGTCCCAAAAAGTGTTGGGAATGTCGCAGATCATCAGAGCGCCTTGCCGCTGCTTAGATCGGACCGAGGGGCATGGCTACCACTTCCACCACCACCACCACTCCCACCTCCTCGGCAATTCATCATTGCGTCACCCTAATCCAGTGGCTGGATTCAACCTACCTGGGGCTTGTGTTTCAACAGCGTCGTTGTGTTGTCATTGTTCACCGACCTACAGGAGGTGGCTCCAATGGCTGGCCGGTGAACAAGGACGAACACAATAATGCCAAGGAACATGCCAGCAGGTAGGCTAAATCCAGCCATTGGATTCGGTGGCGAAGGTAGATGCTCGTTGTGTGCCGTTCGCTGCAGGGACGCCGCTATTTATAGGCGATTAGAAAGTGTACCTTTGGATGAGGTGGGAGTGGTGGTGGTGGTGGGGAGTGCTGATCCAACAGCTCACAAGCCCTCAAAAGAAACACACCCCTGATCCAACGGCTCACAAACGCTTGAAAGAAACACACGATCCGTGTGATTCTTTAGTCCCGGCTGGTAACACCAACCGGGACTAAAGGCGGGCTTCGCGGTCACGACTCGTGTCAGTCACACGTGTCCGCCAGCGGTAACCGTCGCTTTATAAAAGGGGATTGCAGAATAATTCAAAGCAGGGAACATTATTGTCCCCACTTTACAAAAACATCATTGATCAAATATTCAAAAGTATCACGCATACATCTTTATTTAATCCATAATACATCACGAATAATATAACTAACTTTTGCCGGGTCCTAAGCCGCGAGGTGCTGAGCGGCCGGCGGCTTGCACCCAAAGATAAGGAACCATCACTGGGGCAATACTCACATGAGGAGGATCCCTATGAAGTGTATACCACATATTGTCATGCACCGCTTGCGTATCCAACCTAACCAGGTAACGACGGACGTGCTCGTCCTCCTCTCTGATACGGTGACGCACCTCCACCTCGGGGGCCGGCGGCCTCTGCACCGAGGCTGGCCCACGCGACGGCCACCAAACAAGATCCGGGTCGACGACGTCACCCGGATTCCTCACCAAACTACGCGTCCCGGAAGACACCTCCCAGTGCCAGCCCGGCGGAGCCCAGTCCCGGACACTGCCCGGTTCCAACAAATGGGTGGTCGTCATCGATTCCCGCCGAGATCTGAAAAAATGAGTGGGGAATTTGATCAAACAACTAAGGTGCGTGCAACCTAGGTAGGGGAGGGAGAGGGCAGCACCTTGGCATGGGGATGGAGGGGAGGTCCACGGTGGTGTGGAGGATATAGCGCGGCGCCGGCGGAGGCCACGGGCGCGGAGGAGGGCGTCGAGCGGCGCAGACAAGGGCGGCGGCGGCGCGGAGTAGGGGAGAGAGCAGGGGCAGGCTCTCAGGTCTCCCGGCCCCTGGCCTTTATATAAGGAGGAAAGATAAACCTTATCCCAGCCCCCACCAACCCCACCTTATCCCGGCCCCTGGCCTTTATATAAGGAGGAAAGATAAACCTTATCTCAGTCAAAAATCAAATTTATCACGAAAGCAATTAAATCAATAGATATAAAAGAAAAAGAAAACACAAATAAACAAGAAAAAAAAGGCCTTTCATATATTGGACCATTTAAGTTAAATTTTAAAAAGAAACTAAAATAACAATTCAAAAACATGTAAAAGAAAAACAAAACTACAAAAGCAATTAAATTAATAGATGTAAAAGAAAAAGAAAACAAAATAGAAATAAGAAAAGGAAACAAGAAAAAAAAGAAAAACACCATTCATCCCGGTTGGTAACACCAACCGGGACCAAAGGCCTGCTGGGCTTCGCGCGCAATTTTTCGCGGCCCAGACAGACCTTTGGTCCCGGTTGGTGTTACCAACCGGGATGAAAAGGTCTTTCATCCCGGTTCGTGGCTGGAACCGGGATGAAAGGTCCGTCCGCGTCGATTTGGTGGCCTTTCGCCCCAAATTTTCCCCAAGTCCTCAAATTTCCCCACGACGCCGAGACGCCGCCAGGCTGCCGCACCCGCCCTCCGACGCCACCGCCGCCACGTCCTCGCCCCGGTGCTGCTCCGGCCGCGCCCCAACGCCGCGTCCCCGCCCTCCGACGCCACCGCCGCCGCGTCCTTCCCCTCCCGCGCGCCAGGCTCGACGCCGCGTCCCCCCACGGTGTCGCCGTCGTCACGCGCGTGTCGCCGTCGTCGCCGCGCCCTCCCGCCAGGCTGCCGCACCGTCGAGTTGGAGGCCGCGTCCGCCGTTGCCGTCCGTGGAGCCACGCCGTCCGCCGCGCGTGGCCTGCCCGTGGAGCTGCGCCTTGGAGCCGCGCTTCCTCTCCCGTGGAGCTGCACCGCCTCGACGTGCGCGACCCGCCGCATCGTCGCCTCCTCCAGTGCCGCCTCGAGGTGCTGCTCCGGCCTCCCTCTCCCCCCCCCCCCCCCCCCCGCGTGCCGTCTCCGGCCAATTCCTCTCCGCCTCCTAGCTCCGGTAGGCCTCCAAATTAGTTAGCAATTTTTAGTTTTGCTATTAATACTAATTTTGATGCATGTTAAGTGTTTGCAAATTTAGGCTAAAGTGTTAGGAAATTTAGGTTAGCAAACTTAGGTTAGTGTTGAAAATTTTAGTAATTTTTTTGCTATGAATTCGGATTATGAATTTTAGTGATGTTTAGATTAAATTTTTAGTGATGTTTAGATTAAAATTGTAGGCTTTGTTGTTTTGCAAATTTAGATGTAAATTTTGCTATTGTGTGCCATTTTTTATCTAAGTTCATGTGGAGATTAAAAGTGCTATGAATTTGAGTGTCATTCAATTTTAAAATATGGAGATTAAATTTGTTCTAAGTTCATGTGGAGATTACTTAAACAACAAAATTCGCAGTCTTCCCCAAATCATCCGCTCGATCTTTGTCATCTTAAATTACATATGGATATTCATATTCTTGTTACAAAATTGATTGCAGGCACATTAATTGAGCCATGGATCCAAATTGTCCGGACGACTTCGGCATAGACGAGGAGCGTGGAGAGCCATTGGATCCACTTTTTCCGGGCCTCGGCGTTAGAGACGAGGATCGTGAAGAGCGAATGTGTATGATTATAGCAGGACGTGCAGCCGCGCCTGTCGGTGAAGAAGACGTTGTGGCAAATTTAGAGGAATTCAGCTCCCAATTTCTCAATGACTCCGGTGAGGGAGCAGAAATTTGTGTAGAGAAGGAAGTGGTAGTAACAAACTCAGGCGAGGTATATATTAATTAAGCCTCTGTTGATCGATGACATAGCTTAATTATTTGATCCTGCGGTTATTAACGAATCTTTTTTTTTCTTTTAGCCCTCTGGAACAAGCAAATCATCTGCATCTAGAGTGTCGAAAGGGTCGAAAGGGTCGAAAGCCATGAAGCCTCGAGGCCCGTCGAAGCCGATGAAGGAGGGTCAAAGGGTAGTGATCGACATAGTTGATGCTACTGGCCAACCAATGCAACCCTTAGAGTGCCGCCGCAAATTTATAAACCAATGCGGAGTTTTAGTTAGGGACATGGTACCGATCACATGTCAAGAATGGCATCCGCGGAAGGACGGGAGCAACACTTGGACTTATGTCGACGACCAAACAAAAGATTTGTTTTGGGAGAAGCTCTTGACAAAGGTCACCCTGCCTCCAGAAGTGACAGAAAACGAGAAGTGGATGGAGAAAGTCAAGGAGTGGACTCTTGGCAAGGCTGCCGAACAGTTCCGAACCCACAAGAAAACTATATGGAAAGATTATTGTGAAGAGAAGGAAAAAGATCCTGAATACACTCCAGTATTCACCGGAGCACAAGTGAAGCTAAACGACCAGTGGCCCTTATTTAAAGAGCAAAGAGAATCGGAGGCCGCTGTGGCCCGATCGGAAAGAAACAAGTTAAATGCTGCGAAGAAGGAATATCACCACACTTTGGGGGCAGGTGGCTACAAGGCTGCCGTGCCTAAGTGGGAAGCATTTGAAGCAAAACTGCTTGATGAGGGGAAGATTCCACAGACAGCGGGCTGGCCCGATAGGTCCAAATTTTGGTTGTTCGCGCATGGCGCTGGGTTGGACCCTGACACAGGGAAGATTGTTGCTCAGGGAAAATGGGAGGCAAAGATTAGGTTTATAACCACAGAACTTGAGAAAGCAATAGAGCAAGTTCGAAATGGAACCTACAAGGTCGACAGAGAGAAAGACGAGCTGTCACTCGCACTCGGGAATCCTGAAAAAGTTGGACGAGTACGAGGTTATGGATACGGAGTTACTTGGGCACAAGGTTTTCCGGCAGACGCTCACACTTATAGAAGCCGTCAGAGAAAGAAAAAGGAGGAGAGCGACCGGTTATCGGCATTGGAACGCAAGGTGCATCAGCTGAGCAAAGTCAGCAAAGGGAATCTCGTGTGCAGCTAGAAAGTCCAGAAGTCGAAGCCGCCCATCTAATCAGCAAAAAAGCAGCGTGGGTTCCACGCAGATGGAACATTCTGAACTTGAAGCGCCGCCGACTCGATACCCCGTGGATGATATCACGGAGAAGACAGAATGCGAGCTACATATGGCAATGGGCAACTTGTCCTTCAAGGTGGCGGTCGGCTATGCTTTACTGAATGAACCTGGACCAAGGTACCATCTCGGCGGGATTCCAGCTGGCTATGCTATTGTCGGGGTGGATGACATTGTGCCGTTATATGCTAATCTAAATCTTGACATTCCTGGAGGTGACGGCGAGAGGACACTAGGAGATGCCAAGAAGTCCATCATTCTGTGGCCAAAGAAATACATCTTGTTTCCAAATTTGCCGCCGCCAAGGCCACCGACTCCTCCAAGTAGCAACCCCCCACCTCAAGATCCACCCTCCCCACGTCATGATCCATCCCCCCCACCTCAAGATCCTCCCTCCCCACGTCATGATCCATCCCCTGCACCACCACCTCAAGATCCATCCCCCCCACCTCAAGATGCATCCTCGCCACCTCGTGACGACTGTCGGGAGCCCAGCCCGAGTCCATCCCCACCACCTCAAGAGAGAGTGCGCTCTGTTTCGCGGAAACTAAAGATCCCGTCGAAATATACAGAGAGGTGCGCTTTAAACTTCCCGCCAGAAACTCGAGAGGAACGTGAGTTGCGAAAGCCTCTTCCAAAGAGATCCTACGACTTGACTCCAGAGGAACTCGAGGAGTCGGTGCGAGCTGATGTGAAAAAACAATTGGCACCGAAACGGCACATGCGAAAGGAGGTAATAGCACCGGGAAAAGTGGCACAATTTCTGAAAAATCTATCGACTGGGCCGGCACGGCCGCCTATTCTGCGAGACGACTATGATCGTACCATTGAAAAGTTAATTAGAGAACGGAATTTGCAGGAGAATGAGGCATGTCGCCAAAAGAGGGAGCAGCAGCAGATGGCAGCTAAAAAGGCCCAGCAGGAGAAGGAGGCTGCATTTCGCCAAAAGAGGGAAGCTAATAAGAAATCCGGGAAACAAGTGGCCCAGCTCGGAGAACAGGCAAACCAGTCGGTCCCCGCGTTCAAAGTGGTGTCCGATAAGGAAATACAGCAAGACACAATTCGCATAGAAAACCCCAAAGAGTATATGTATGCATGGACATATGCCTACGGGAAGCCCTTGGTCAGACCTGAGATGGTCAAATCTCTGCCGACACAATTGCGACGTTTGCATGAGTGGTACGAGGGAGCCGTAAAGGCACCATGAGTATTTCCACGTTTCATATAAGAAAGACCATTATTTAGAGGATAACGCGATGTATGTGCCGTTTGACGAAATATTTCAGTTATTCAATCAAGACTCCCTCGACAAAGCCATCATCAGCTGCTATTGTTTGTAAGTGATTTATTTTATGCAATTTAATTAAGTCTCTATCTCAGCTCGTTCGTTGCCAATTATCTAACTTTATTCTTTTGTACGCTATTATATATGCAGAATGAAGATCGTCGAATGCAGAGACAACGGAATCTATAGTTTAGGGTTCATGGACCCATATTGGATTCATGAAGTAACCGTAAGGAACCATCCCGAGGACACCGAGCATTACATGCTCCAATATCTAGTGAAACACCATACATGTGAAGATATACTTCTTCCTTACAACTTCAGGTGAGTGTTACCGTACCTTCTACACATTCTACTTTGCTTACTCGATGTTTAGTGTAACTCATGGACATATAAATGTGTGAAGAACCATTGGATTCTGGTAGACATTAGACCTGAACAAGCATGCGTTCAAGTCCTGGACTCGTTAAGGAAAGATATGGACGATTATATCAACTTGCAAGCAATGTTTCAGAGGTAACTTCAGTCATTATCGCTCTATATATCGATCTCTTTCGTTCGTTCAAGTCCTTTGATTTTTTCTTTTGCCGGCCAGGGTTTGGGAAAAGTTCATTACCGAGGTTCGTGGGACTTGGAAACCGCACCTGTTTTGGTATGAAACCAAGGTAAGTAGTAGTACTATATATATATGTCCGCGCAACTTTTAAATTCTAGTTTCAGCACCATTATCATGCTTGATTGTTATTTTGATTAAATTCTATTTGTAAAGTGGTGTCTGAGGCAGGCACAAGGGAATAATTTATGTGGATATTATGTTTGCGAGTACATACGATCTTTTGTTCATCAGCGGGATAGAAAGCTCAGAACAACAGAGGTCTGTATACACTCTCGGCAATTACTTCATTACCATATTTGTGTTCATTTCCATTTTCACATTTTCTGATGATTTCACATTTTCTTATTGATCTAGATGGAACGAGAGAAGGACAAGCTCATACCAACGAAGCGCCTTATAGCAATTCAAGAGGAATTGGGGATTTTTGAACAAGGAGGTCCTGAAGAAATCCGGAGAATTTTTTCACCCTAGAAATTATTTTCTGCCTCCAATGTAATTGACGTGATCTCGACGTGAGAAACGTGATGTCGGTGTGTGACTTAATTATATATGTATCAAAACGTATGTGTGTGACTTATATGTATGCATCACGCGTGACATCGATCGATGTGTCAACTTTATATATGTGTGTGACTTTGTATGCGCAACGTGATCTTAATTAATAGGAAATAATTAAATGGAAAACAAAAAATCGAAAACCCTAAAAAATAAGCAAATAAAATACAAAAGATGCAAACCCTTTGGTCCCGGTTCGTGTCACGAACCGGGACCAAAGCTCCCCCCCCCTGCGCGCCCAGCCGCGCCCACGTGGAGGCCCATCTATCCCGGGTCGTGGACACCCGGGATAAAAGCCACCCCCCTCTAGTCCCGACCATTTAATCCCGGTTGTAAACCCGGGATCAAAGGCCCTCTGGACCCGGGATAGATGGGCTTGTTTCTACGAGTGATCTATACATATCATCCAAAACTAAAAACCAACATATGATAGCCAATATTATTAAACATGTGGTCACGCAGGCAGCAGAGGACAATAGGGTCGTGTGCTTCGCTAGCAAAACCTGGATCGTCTTGGACCACACCACAAATGTTTGTAGGAAACTTGTCGACCCAGGGCAGCACATGCAAGCAAAATCCTAGATTCCCAGTACGTACGGTAGCACGGTATATTTTCGGTGGATATATATATATATATATATAGTCTGTACGAGGAGTAGCGGGAATATTTACACTTACACGTCGGAAACCATGCACGCACTGTAGGTAGGTACGTAGGCCAGATCCAGATAGGACCGGCAGCAGCGGCAGAGACAGAGCCCACACTTCCGGCCCTAGCTTGCATCATGCATGGCTGCTATAGTAGCCAGCTAGGGACAAGCGCTAGTGACCTTGAGAGAGATTCGAAACGACGCCGATGCAGCACGACTAGCGACCAGGGCTAACTGCTCTTGCCCAAGCTTAGAGCATCTTCAGTCGGGGCGCCCAAAGCCCTTTAGGGCGTGTCAGACAGGTTTTCGCTCCCACTCGCGTCGGCCAAACGCGTTTTGGGTCCGGCGCGGTCCAGTTTTGTGTCCGGCACGTCCAGCCCACGCCCTCAACTTGGGGAGGCTTCGGGCGGCCCCGGACGGAACGAAACGCGACGCCACGTCTGCTCCGACGCGCGGGCCACGCCTGTAAGTGAGACGCGACTTCAACCGGCGGTGGTCAAAGCCGTCGTCAAAGGCGTGTGCTGCGTGGCGACGCGTCGTTTTCACTGCCGGCGGACGCCAGTGAGCCGTCGCGTCCCACTGCTCGTCGGCGTGAATGCGGCGCGCCTTTTCGAGGCAGCGGCGTTAATGCCACCGCTCTCCGGTGGCCATAAAAGGCGTACGCCGGCCCCGTGCTCGCCACTCTCGCCAGCGCTCTCTTCTCTTCCTTCTCTGCCCACCACCGCGAACCGCACCGCCACCACACCAGGAGATGGCGGGAACTGGAGGCGCACCGGGGGCGCGGCGACGAACGGCTTCGCGCCGCGCACCCTCCTCCGCGAGCAGTCGGAGGCATTGCGGGACAACGGCTACCCGGTGCCGCCCGACATGCGCGTCGGCCACCGCTGGGCGATCTCCGTCCGGGGGATCCCGGTTCCGCGCTAGCTGACGCGGGCGAACCGCGACTTCGCCCCCGCCATGATCTCGCACTACTGGCGCGAACTGACGCCGGAGATGCGTCAGGACCCACGCTGGGACCCGGACAACGAGGCCAACTACGACCGCTACGAGGAGGCGTTCCAGCGCCTCTTCGACGAGGAGATGCGCCGCTGGGACGGCCCTGGGCCGCCGCCGGTGGACAAGAACGTCGCCGGCCACGAGGCGTTCTGGGGCGTGCGCGGGCGCACGCTCCACTTCGGCTTGGAGCACATCCGCAACGGCGGGTCTCTCTCGATTGGCCGGCGGCGGCGCCTCCGCCCCGCCTCCTCCCGCGCCTCGCCTATGGGCGCACGTGCCTCGTCGCGCTCGTCGGCGTCCTCGTCGCGCTCGACGGTCCCCTCCTCGCGCTCGGCGGCCTCCTCCTCCTCCTCCCGCTCCCGCGCCTCGCCTCTGCTCACGCCGAAGCTGGAGCAGATGAAGGTCAAGGCAGAGCCGGATCTGTCGCCGCTCCTGGCCGAGCTCGTGGCGGCACAGGCGGGCACGGACGACGACGCCATCGCGCAGGCCGTCGCCGCCGCCTCCATGAACGACGTGCCACCGCTCGATGGGCCCGCTGTCTGCGCGTGGTCGGCGTTCGAGCACGCCAAGGCCAATGGCTTGCCTTTCTTCGACCTCACCGTCGACGACGGCGCCGGCCCTAGCCGCATCAAGGAGGAGGATGGCGGCGCAGGACCAAGCAACGGCGGCGCCGACGTGAAGAAGGAGGAGGAGGAGGACCCGTACTACGCCTTCAGGCGCCAGTACCACCGCCGCCAGTAGATTATAGGTTTTATAAATTTCATTCAAATATGTAAAATTTCCTAAACTTTGAATGAAATTTGATGAAGTTTAAATTTACAAAAAAAAAAATTAGGCGCCGCGAGTGGGGAGCGAGGGCGCCAGAGGCGCCTGGCCGTCCGGACGGCGTCCAAACAACCCGTCCGAAAGGCCTTTGAACGGCCATTTGGGCGCCCCGAGTGAAGATGCTCTTACCGTCCAGTGTAAGTGCAGATCACGACTGACGACGTTCAAGCTTACGTATATATATGGCTAAATTTTTTTTAATAATACATTTTTTATATTAAATTCAAAAATATTACGCAAAAAAACGATTTTTCAGAAATAATACGGCCTCGGCCTGGGCTGGGCCGATTTGTGCTGTCGGCCGACTCTGCGCGTGTCAGAGAAACCGGTCGGCCAGAGCTGGGCCGACTGGGCCTATCGGCCTGTACTGGGCCGACAAGAGGCTGTCGGCCCAACCTGGGCCGAGAGGCTCTTCCATTTTTTTCCATCTCTCCCTCCACTTTTTTAGCCACAAATGCAGACAAATTACAGATGAAATCAAACTCCAAATTTAAATCACTGATCCACACATATTACAGATAAAAACATTGTCTACAAACACTGATCCACACATATTACAGATTAAAACATAGTCCAATTTTAAAACATTGATCCTCATTATTACAAATAAAGCACAGTCCAAATTTAAAACATTCTAGTTTCTTCCCTTCCTCTTGGTCCTCGGCTGCCTCGCCCACGTGGAGCAGCTGCTCTAGTTGCCGGAGCAGCATTCGTAGGTGGGAATTTTGTACAAGCAGTGTCCCTGTGACCAAAATCATTGCACAAGAAACATTGCACTGTCGGGCCTCCGGCTTCAGATTCATCCATACCATTTCTGATACGCTTGCACGGTCGTCTACCTCTACCAGGACGCAGTAGACTTGGGTCGGGGATGTACTGCCTTTCATTAGGGTCAACCGTGTTAAAATTACCCACAGCTCGAAATCCCACCATTTCACCGGTCCAGGTATTAAGCACAGACTCGTTCAAATAATATGGTGAAACGAACGAGATGGCTGACAGTCCGAGTTGCCCACACGCAGCCAATACATGGGAGCAGGGCAGGTGAAGCAATTTTGGTTTATTGCATGTGCAGTCACATGTTGGTCGGGCTTCATTTCCAATTCTCACCTCATGCGTTCTGAGCTGATTTCCGCAACCAAACTTGTCAGAAGGTAAGCGTACCTCGAACCTCCTTTCTTGATTTCCTATGGCCTGCACAGTATGAGTACGAGCTTTTGCCATCTTCCTATCCATGTACTCCGTAATCTTCTCACAAAAAGGTGTGTTTGGATTGTTAACGATATGCATGTGAGCTTTCTGGCGTCTTTCTCTGAAGTACTTGACTGTGCCCTAAAAAATACCCTCCACAATGGTTGTAAGTGGCAATGCCCTATTTTCTCTAAGAACAAAGTTGTATGTTTCAGCCAGGTTGGTAATCATAACACCGTACATGGCTCCATAAGTGTCGTGCAGCAAAGACCACCTGTCAAGAGGCTCGTGCTCTATCCACTGCTGAAAGTTTTTAATCAACCTCCCAGTCTTTCTCCTAACACCAGGCGGATCAAATCCTGGCAAGTCACAAAGCCCAACAGGTACATCCTCAGCTGGTGGAGGTCCGGTTGCTAGCTGTTGCGCCACAAGTTGCACATGTGCTGCTACTGCAACATTTCGTGCAGCTCTCCTCTGCCTAACATGCTGGTTAGTGAAGTCATCAAGCTTACCACGTACGAATGTGTATTTTCAGAATTGGTTCTGCTTGCACAGTTTTTTGAATAGATTCATCAAAGCCTTATCTCGGAACTGTGAGAAAAAATTGGCCCCCAAATGGCGCATGCACCAACGACTCTGCAGGTCTAGCCATGGCGTTTCTTCCGCGGCCACAGGGTTTGTGAGTGCCTTGACGGCGTTCAGTATACCAGCATGGCGGTCATGAAGGATGCACACGTTCGGCTTATCTTTTACTACTGCTATTTTAAGCTGCCTGAAAAACTAAATCCAACTTTCAGTGTTCTCGCTCTCCACAAAAGCAAATGCAAGTGGCACGATCTGATTGTTGCCATCCTGACCAATGGCAGTCAAGATCTGTCCCCTATACTTGCCAGTAAGAAATGTACCATCAACACAGATAACTAGTCGACAGTGAGTGAAAGCTTCTATGCATACACCGAAAGAGAAGAACACACGATGCAGCACCTTTACGTTTGGAAACTCTGCCATCCAAAAGTGTTTGACGTCAACATATGTGCCTGGATTACGGGCCTGCAATGTGTAGAGGAGCCGAACAACTGAGTCATATGAGTCTAGGAACAATCCGAATCTTTTCTCAAGTGCCATCTGCTTAGCCCTCCAAGCTTTGCCATAAGATATTGTGTACTTGAACCTGGTGAACACCTTATGTATAATAGCCTTCGCTTCCATAGCTTTGCCCTGTACTATTTCTGAGTACAGCAACCGAGCTATAAGCGTCGACGAAATGTTACGATGATCTTGAGGAATACTCTCAATTCTACATGTGTGTTGTACTACGTCGCTCACTTTCCAGTTTATGCCGAAGTGAGGACGATAACCGTGCACCCTTCCAGGACACCCTGCTACCTCACATTCCATTGTCAGATATTTTTTACTCGACACCTTGGTTTTGAATGTCTTGCAAGTCGACATTGCCCACTTAATGATTGCATCTTGCAAATGTTGCTTGTCGGTATATAGAGCACCCGCAGAAACCTGGTTCTGATGGTATTCCCAGGCAGAATCATGACCATCGTTCACTGTCATTGACGACGAGAAATCATGACTCCATGACGCAGGATTTGGCACCACATGTTCGTCATCCGACTCGTCGGAATCATGCCCATAAGCACTACCACCATCTTCGTCTTCCTCTTCCATCATTTCTTGGAATACATCGTCTGCTGCTGCCTCAGCAGCATCTTCATCTCCCTCTTCCATATGATCTGTCTGACTATTTTGGCCAGATTCATAACTACCACCTCCAACATCTTCCTCTTCCATCTATTTTGGCCATAGTCATAACCACCACCTCCAACATCTCCCTGATTATAATCATGTCCAGAAAATTGCATCTCCTGACTACTCTGGCCAGGATCGTGCCCTCCCTCGCCTTCAGGCGGAATCACCTCATTCGCGACAGGTATCAGTAAGGCATGAGGGGTACATCCCCTGCTTGCGCAGCCTTGCAACCATCGCACCATCTGAGAGGTCCGTTCTATCGGCCTCAAATAAAAAAACACCGGGGACCTTGTCTTCGTCCACAGTGCATGCACACCGACGGTGTCTGTTTGAGGAAGCCCTAAACACGCTGCCAACCAATCTTTCGGCTGACTTATAGACCATGTTTGTGGGTCACTCAGTTCCAACTCTGACCATCGAAACTCACCCAAATCAGCTCCATGCTCATTTACTACAACTTCGCCAGGACCGTAGAAAAACAAACATTTTACTAAATTACTCATCTCAACAACCTAAAAATGTGACACCAATTTATTGTTACAACCGGGAACAACTATATACTTAATATTACTAGCCAAATAAACGCATACCCTTGAAGCGTGCCGATTCAATGGACCAGCAACGTCACCACCACCGCCAATGCAACACCGCTGCACCACCACCACGCTGCACCATCCACCACCCTACAGCAACCTCCACCTAAACTCCACCATTGCTCCAACCAAACAACACGAAATCACACAAAAATCCTACCCATCTGTAGATCTGAGCTGCCTTAACTCTCTAACACTTATAGGAGGAAGATTTGGTGGCTGGGTGGATAGATCGCCGCTGAAACGCAGCAGGGAGCTGCTGGTTTTCGAGAGGAAGAAGAAAAGGAGAGAGAGGACGCGAGGAAGAAGATGGGGATTTTTGGGCCTTAAGCAGCATCCTGTCGGCCCAAGCCTGGCCGATAGGCCTGTCGGCTCAGACTGGGCCGATTAGTACCCACGCGCGGCCTGTCGGGCGCAGGCCTGGCCCAGCAGCTACCCTTTCGGCTCAGGCTAAGCCGATCAGCACAAATCGGCCTAGGCCTGGCCGACAGGACCTACTCGGCCCAGACCAGGCCGAGGCCGTATTATTTCTGGAAAATCGTTTTTTTGCGTAATATTTTTCGAATTTAATATAAAAAATGTATTATTAAAAAAAATTAGCTATATATATGCTGGTTGATGCACGCATTGATCAAGATGAAGGACATGATGTGTGGCAGACACAATAAAATGCTTACAGAAGGCCGGCCGGTACGGTAGGGCATGCATGGTGCAGGAAGAAGAGGATCCCAAGCTCTTGGGTTGGGTGCAACCAGAGAAGAGAAGAGATTGGCTCCACTACGCATGGATCCATGATGGCCTGGAGGCGCTGGCCATCTTTCTCCAAGTGCCGGCCGGCAGCGTCATGTGCTCCACATTGCCAGCCACAGGTTGCTGCATCGGCCATGTGGTGCCCGCGTGCGCATGGGACCCCAGATTATCTGGCTGCTCGCTCCGGCCTCCACCTCATTGGGCTACATGGATAAGGGTCGCCGCCTGGTCCCTCGCACATACTCCCACCGTTCCAAATTATTTTGTCCAAATACGGATATATCTAGACACTAAACAAGTATAGATACATTTATATTTATACAAACCCAAGTCAAGTAATTTGGAACGGAGGGAGTACTATACATCGGCTCATACATATCTAGCAACATATACGTTTTCCACTTCCACCCGTGTACGTACGTGTTTGTACAGGCAGTGAGATATCGAGCGAGCCAGCCCCCGTCCAGTGCCGGAGCCAGAAACGGATCAGAAAGGGCTGCTAACTTATGGCACCAAAAAGCACTAAATTGTAAACAAAGTCTATAGAAGTATCTCTCCGTTCATAAATATAAGATGTTTTAGCGTTTGTCCACATTCACATGTATCAACATGTATGTAGACATGTTTTAGTGTGTATGCACACTTATTTGGATGTGCACCTAGTCAACATGTGAGCTAGCTAAAACATCTTATATTAAAAAACGGAGGAAGTACATTGCAACAGACACTAACATAACTAGCTAAGCGATCTGACAAAAATAGATAAATTACTACATCGTCTATAGAAATATCATCATGCCATTGAGATATCTCCCACAGTTGAAACTTCATCGTCACTTCCCGCAAAGAAAAAAAACTTCATCATCACTATTCATGAACCACCCACTTAGAAATCATATGCATATACAATGTAGCACAACCATCATGCATTGATATGAATGAGAAATGACATGGAAGAATAATTTGTTACTAAGAAATAACACACAAGTACTCGATAAGACGTATCAATGGCTTTGGGTAATTGCCATACTCGATGATTATAACAACGAAAGTGCCACAAAATGATGTCATTTTCAATGTACAGAAACATGTTTCGCTCAATGTAGGATACCATGATACCATTCACCCATTCATCACTCTTTAATTCCTAAACCTGGCCTTGGTAATATTCATAGCCGAGAATGCCGGAAATCCAATTTAGTGCCCGAGCACAGATAGTCCCAAAATCCTGCTCCTAGGTTCTCCTCGAGATCTGTACCGACAGTTTTCTGCAGACTGCTTTTACCGTAGTAAAAGCAAACACCTGGCCCACGTTTATGCACTCATTAAATGGCCTCTCTGACCAGGACAGCTCGAGGAGAACGGGATGGTCCGGCATGAGATCCCGGTCCGGCATGTGCATGATTTTGTTCCGTCTTTCGGCACGATCCCCACTCGGTTTCCATATCCTCGCACGAGAGGGTTGAGACTGGGCACTTTTGGATTCATGATGCTTCACTTAACCTTTCTTAAACTGATTGTCTCTCTAATCTATATAATCATATTTCGATTTAAGATATAATGTATACGAAAAATATGTGTTTTGATGAGTAGGTTCCATTCCTGTGCTCGGTTTTGATTTTTATCAAGTGCAACTCCTCAATTTCGAACCAATATTTGAAACTTGTTTAGAAGAATTTTATTAAATTCGTCACACTTGGTTGGCAATTTAAATTATATTTTGACGAGCAAGTTTTTCTCGACGTTTCACACAACGTTCGTATTATAATTTTTCCATTTCTGAAGTCGTATACGAGTAGCGGCTGTACTGAGCTATGTACTTGTTTATACTATCGACATGCCGTCAAATCTGTCGTCGAAGCAGAAGCTACAACTCCAACCCGACATGCATATGATCGATCAACACTGACAATATTCAGACAATAACCATGCAAAGAGAAATATAAAATGGGGTCCGTTGCATGGAGAAAATTAAAAAAAGGCAGGTGCAACTAAATCGGGAATTCCAAAGGCGAAAAGGATGACACAGAATCGTGCTACAACTCCAACCCGACATGCATATGATCGATCAACACGGCGGTCAGCAATAATAAATAAGAATGTTAGCGGCATTGGAAATAGGAGCTGACAGCAGAATTTAGGAATACACTCAATGCACGCACGCACGCTCCTTTCCTTTCCCCTACCCCCGAACCCCAAGACGGGACAAATGGTACAGACCGCATGCCGTCGTCAAAGCTCGGCCAAAGACCTCAATAATCTAGCTGCAGATTCCTTTCCATCGAGAGCAGACAAGGACACATGCATCATGTATGCATGGCTTACAAGCAGTCCTGGCCATGGGAAGCCGAAGCCCGGCCCGAAAATCTCGGGCTTGGACCTCAAATCTAGGCCCGACGGCTGCGCTGGGTCGGGGCTGGGCTTTGCGTTTTGACTGTTTCAAGAAGAAGCCCGGTGTCGTGGGTTTGTCACGTCAGATGTCATGGATGACTTCGTAGGTGTGGGATTGCGCGAGTCAATCATCTCCGAGCTTGGAATCGTGGGAACAATGATCAATACAGATTTACCCAGGTTCGGCCCCTCAATGTAAGGTAAAAAGACTTATTTCCTGTCTACCCTAGATTGGTATTGATATGATATATGAGGTGTTACAATGGAGACGAACCGATCTCGGTACTCGTCGTATGAACTAGGGTTTGAGGGCTTGGCCCTGTCTAAGTCCTGAGAGTTCTCTTTATATACACAGAGACTCGTCAGGTTACAAAGAAAACTTACTCCACAAGGAATATATCAACTGGAACCTACTTGGAGACTAATTAATCTTCACGTCTTTCAGGATATGCCTTCTAGATTCTTCTCCTCGTGGCGGTGCGATATTGGGCTTGCTTTCACGTAGGCCTATGTTCGTGCGAGTAAAACAGGTCGCACTTATCAATACGGGCCGCGGGTTATTCCTCAAAGTATTCCCCCGACATTAGCCACCAAGATTGGTTAGGACTTCACGGTGAGGATCTTCTGGTTACTTGAAATGGTTGTTGAGCCGCACTGTGAGTGTTCTGACCAATCTCTGACTGATGCGATTCAAAGTTGCGATTCATTTGCGCGACTCATCCTTTCCGTCTGGAATATTCTGTTTCCTTCAATTGCGGACCGTTACTCATTCTGCGGGCGCAAATTGTTCCGTTGATTTCGGGCACCCCAGTTATAAGCAGCGGCGGCCTAGGTCAATATTCACTTGCCTCATTCCTAGCCGCGCCGTCTTCTTCCTCAATCGAGCTTAGCCCCCGATCCAATCTCCTCTCGCAATGGCACCTAAGGCAAAGTCGTCTGAGGATAAGCGCAAGATCTCCTGCAACTGGGAAGAATCCTGGGTGACGGAGGAGGTCCTTGCGGATCTTGCCGTCAAGGGTTTCTTGCCGCCGAAGGAGAACAACGTCTGGCGGGCACCAGATGATGAAATCGAGCCGCGCCCCAAGCCCAACGAAGTGGTGATGTTCGTGGAGCACGTGGAGCGTGGATTCACGCCGCCCGGCTCCCTCTTCTTCCGCAATCTGATGCAACGCCTAGGCCTCCGTCTTCACGACATCAGGCCTAACTCAATGCTCCCAGTGAGCAATTACCATGTACTGTGCGAGGACTACCTTGGCGTAGCCCCCAACATTGATCTGTGGTTGGCCTCCTTTTCTTGCAACAGTCAGCTTGTTTCCAAAGGTGACGCCTATGTTCAGGTCGGCGCCATCTCCCTGCAACACCACATAAATTCTTCTCTTCCCAAGCTAGCCCTAGCGAATCGGCCCAGGGCTTGGCAAAAATCTTTTTTCTACTGTCAAGATACTTCGCCGGAGGGCGAAACTCGCCTCCCCTCCTGGTCCAATACCACTTCGTGCCTACTGAGGCGCTGAAATCCAAACCTCGGGATGCCGCCACATCCTTTATCAATGAGTCGCTAATCAAGATCCGTGCCTTGATCGGTCATGGCCTTACTGGCCTTGACCTTCTCTCCTGCTGGACGAAGTGGCGTATCCAACCAGTGAGTCCCCGGCAGCGGTCCTTTCTCGAGTGCTCTGGCACTTCTGCTGACGTTGATCGCGTCCAAGCTGCTGACTGGGAACCTGAAGAGTGGGTGGAGTTCGTCACCCGTGTGACCGAGGAGAAAAATGTCTCCTTTGACAAGGTGGGGCTTGCCCCTTTTAGTGTTAATAACAAGCCTTTCGAGGTAACTTTTCTTCTCTAGTCCTTTGCCTTTGTAGCAGAATTGCGTCCCTTTTTAATACTAAAATCCACCTTTTTCTGGATCAGACTGATGAGAACTATTGGTCGCTTCCGGCGACTGATGTGGGCACTGCTGCTCCCAAGCGTGCCACAAGGAAGAAGTTGCTGCCCGCTTTAGAGGGCAGTGAGATTGCTGATGTTCCATCTGTTGCCACTGCGGCTTCAGACGGTGAAGACACTGAGTTGGAGGAAGACGACAGTCCTGTGCCAGCCGCGAGTCCTCCTGCTGCGGCTGGCCCAACTCCCCGCAGGGCCTCGAAGAGACTATCCCGGAAGGAGCCAGAGCTTAATGCTCTGGAAAATCCTGAGGCCGCCAAGCGTCGCAGGCCTGTTGTGGGCGCGACTCCCTCTGTAGCCAGGCGTGTGCTTAGAGCCACTGCCTCGGCTGAAGAAGATATGGGACCCAATTCAGGTAATTCTCGCTTTCTTGGCATCCTGACTGCATATTCTTTTTCTTCCTTTTATTAACACATAGACCTCTGATCGTAGATTCAGGGTTCCAGGGTCTGTCGTCACCGTCAAGTGACGGCCTCATGGCCTCCGTGAGGATGGCTCCAGAGTTAGTAACTTTCTTCGCGCTTATAGTGTTTCTTTTCTGCCATACGCGCTTCTTTTTTATACAATGTCCTTGTTCTTGCAGAGGTGCGGTTGATGATGCAACCGCGGCTAATCTGGGAGTTATCTCCGAGGCTGCGGTTGAGCCGCCTATGGCGCTTGTGGCTTATGCTGCCATGGTGGAGGGCGTGGCCACCGCTGACGATCTTGCTACGGCCCCTACTCCTGACACGGCTGCCCGAGAGGTGGCTCTGGAAGACGGGACGAATCTCTTCGTCGCCCAGGAACAGAGAAGGTCAATCCCACAACCGAGGTTGTGGTAGCTAAGAATGCCAAAGCACCGCTGGTTGAGACGCCAGCGGCTGATAATCAGCAGTCGTCAGCACTGCATCTTGAGGTTGCTTCCTCCTCCTCCTTGAGCCGCGCTGAACAGCTGTCACAGGCCATCATTGCCTCAAATGATAAACAAGCCGCAGAGCTTCGTGAGGCGCTGTCCAATTTGTCTGCGGCTTACAAGGTAATTATCTAACTGTCTCTAGCCCCCAAGGATCGAGTTTCTTCTGTGATGCAAAGGGGAACTTGATACTTCTTGTAGTTGTTATCTTTTGTAGTAACGGTATCCAAATTATTGCAAACGTCTTCATTGCCATTGATCTGTTGATCTTCTACCTTGTAGGAGGAATTATACGCCGTGACGGCTGAGAAACAGGCCTTGGAGAAGCAATTGCAGGAGGTTCTCCTGCCGAACTTGAGAGTCTGCGCGAGCTCCTTCGCCAACATGATGCTGACTTGAAGAAAAAGGACGCCAGGATTGGCGCTCTTACTGACGAGAACTATAAACTGTCTGAATAGGCCAAGGCCACTGAGTTGCGGCTTAAAAAGGTTGAAGAAAAATCCCAGGAAAGGATCCGGCAGCAGGATCTTCAAATCAATGCTCAAAAGGACGCCATTGCTCAAGCCAACGAGGACACACGGCTAAAGGCTGTTGAGATTAGCCAACTTGAGAAGAAATTGGTGAAAGTATCTGACGCCCATAACCTTGTTCATGCCAAGGTCTGCATCATGACTCAGGAGTTGACTGGTACGTTTTGCAATCCACAGCTGCACTTTTTCTTGGTTACCTAATTTTGTATGTGGTTGTGCTAACTGATAGCTGCCATGTTGCAGGTGAGGATGCTGCATTGCAGCGTGGTAATACACAGGAGCAGCTGGAGTATATCCGTGAGTTTGCGCGGAAGGCTTGCGAGGCCATGAAACAATTATCTGCTTGCCTTCTGCCAACCAAGTCTGTCCCTGCTGATGCTGAAGGACTGTTGAAGAGGCTGCTTAAGGCGCCTCATTACTTCTTGGACTGGAAGGAGTCCTCAGCTCGCTCTGGCTCGGCTCACGTTCTTGCATTGGCCAAGACGTATGATCCGTCTTTTGATGCTGCCAAGGTTGCGCAAGGCAGGCCTCCAAAGAAGACGGATGGCACCGTTTTGACATGCGGCGACGTGGAAGAGCATGCGCGGTCATGCGACTGTGCTTGTGGACGGAGTGGACCTGGCGACCTATTTGGGAAAATATCATCTAGATGGGAAGAGATTTGAGAGGTTACCCGCTGCGTCAACCAGCTTGGTGACTTCGCAAGGAAAGAACTCCGCTCCAGGTGTTTCCAGCTCTGCAGCCCCCAAGCCTGCGACTAATAAACCTTCCAACGAGCCTGCGGCTGCTCCTTCTGTCAAGCTCGGTAAGCCGCCTGTGCCTCCTTCCCATAAGCCAAAAGCTCGGCAAAAGTGAAGAAAAACAATGATATGGTGAACTTAGCCCTTAATGGCTTGTAATAATTTGTTGGAATTATGTGTCAGGGACAATGTTATGATGGCTAAGTACTCTTAGTAGTACAGGTTTCGACCAATAGGCTGGTCCTTATGATTTGTCTCGGTTTTTCCTTACTCAGGCCCTTGCGCGACTCAGTATTTCTGTTGGGGGAAAGATAACCCGGTAGGCCCAAGGATAGGGAAACTACGACCCGCCAGGAGGAAAGACTGGCGAGGCCCACCAGATCATCATGGGTCGGGCTACATTGATGGGCCGAGGAGTTTGTCGGTAACCCGGTGTAAACAAGGGAGGTTCTAGAAGACCCGGAGGTGGTATGCGAGACTTGGAGGCCAAGATAGATGAGCTAGACTTTGGTTAGGACTCCGAGTTCGGGCGTGACCCGGCCTTACCTTGTAATCGACCAGGAGACCCGGGTATTTATATAAACGGCTCCTGGGTCATAGAACGGGGAGAGACTTTAGACGTACAAGCTTGACAGCGAGAGAGAACCCTTGTAACCTAGACTCGGAACCCGCCGGTGTTGTTATCCGCCGGGTGATCGAGATCGATATCAGAGTAAAGAAACACCAGGCTGGAAGTAGCTCTTTATCTCCAATGGAGAGGCTAAACCAAGATACATCCTTTTTCCCTAGTGAGCTAAACAATCTCCTGAACGTACGACAACCTTGCCTCAAAATCTCAAGCTACCATCCGGTAACATCTGCCGTGACAATACCACGACAGTTGGCGCCCACCGTGGGGCAAGCGTCAAAAAGCGTTATCATCACGGGAGAAGCTCTGCGAGACATGCAGAACCTGGCCATCGGCCGGGTAATGATCAATCTACAAGGAGAACACATCGTGAACGATTTCGGGTGGAGCCCGGAGTCAGATTCACTGGAGACCGGCTCAGTCGTCTCGATCGGGCGGATCAACGTCTTCGTGGGGATGATAGGTATATCGAAACCGTCCTGCAATTTTCTGATTCTGTATCTGAAGCAGGAACCACCGTTCACTCGGATGGAGAGGAGTTAGTTGGGACGACGGAGATCGAGTCAGGAAACACCACGCAGGGAGCCGGGTCAGGAAAGCAGGCTTGGGCTCCACGTGGCCAGATCAATGATGATACAGAGTCGATCTTGGAATTGTTTGAGGATCGCTATGGATACGGGATAGAGGAGGAAGAGTACGAATCAGAGCCGGGTCCGGTGCGCCGGCTGCGGTCTACACCGCCCAGCAATCAACACAGAACCAGTCCCAATAACAACTTTGGCGGTAGTAACCCAGCCGGGTCAAGCGGCGCCGGGTTTGGCGATCAGAGAACCAGTTATCCAGGAGCAACAGCGGGTCGGAGTAGATGGAGAACGTGCGTCAGTTAGTACCGAGTCAGAAGCTACGCGGCATACAGAAACACGTTTGGATTTTTGGCGAACAGGGCAACGGGTCAAGGAACATCAGCTTTACCTAACCCGCCCCCGCCGCGATTCTTAGTGACCTGCCAATTGATCCAGCAGCAACAGCAAATCCTGTGACCCCAGCGGCGGCAGCAGCGCAAGTCAGGGCGACAGACCCGGCTCGCATCGCTTACGAGCAGCAGATGGCATCGTTACAACGGCGTTTTGATCAGCAAGCGGCGCTGCAGCGGCAGTTGGACCAGCAGGACGAGTTTTTACGGCAAGCGGCAACAGCATTAGAAAATCGATCCAGAGAACAGCAACAGAGACAACAGAGTTTGATTGGCCGTGGTGGTACATTAACCCGGCTAATCTATTCCAGACGCCGCAGGATCAGTTGATTGGAGGAGTACCTGCAGTTCAAGCTACAGGACAGGTGGTGGCTAACCCGCCGGCCCCAGCGCAAGCCGGGTCACCAGTTGTACCAACCGGAGGAGCCGGCAAGATACTGGAGCTATGCCACCACCACAACCCAGATTTCACACGCCAGCGGGTCATTACAGTAACCCGGCTGACAACGTATATGCGGCTACAGTGGCACTAGATCGTATTCCATTGGGCGATTCACCTGCAGAGATAGAAGCAAGACGTGCCATTGACATGTTACGAACGGCCGTAGCCCAGCAAGCAAATTATCGCATCGGAAAAGCGCGTTACATTCAACATCTTTCCACAGCCATCGTACCAGGAGTCGTCAGCGAGTCACCAAGGCCAGCCGGGTTAGCAGCCGCAGGGCAGCAGGCTCGGCGGGTCAGCAAAATCAAGCACCACAGCAACAACCGAGACAAGTGGCTCCAGGCATCAAGAGCTCAGGCCATAGTTGACAGCTCCAGGGCGAGGCGCGCAGCGAATTTACAACCCGCCGTGGCACCTGCCGGAGGAGCCGGAGAAATCCCCGGGCGGGTTCAGTATCTAATCAGCAAGTAGCAAGGGCAGGCCACATTGAAGTAGCATCATCAATGGCGGGTCCCAAGTGCCTCATCGATTCCATCAGATCAGAGCCATATCCAGATAAGTTCAAAGCCAGTAAAATTTCAAATTATGATCCTAGCATAGATCCTGAGACATGGATAAATAGTTATGAGATGGCTATGAGTATTCGTAATGCATCTGAAAATATTTGTGCGAAGTTTATGTATCTAATGATGAGTGAAGGTGCAGCGAAGTTGTGGTTCAACACTATACCAGAGAAATCCATCAGTTCCTGGAGTCAGCTAAGGGCGGCTTTCATCAAGAACTTCCATGGGACGTGCAAGAGGTTATACAATTGAGGACCTGGACGGTGTGTACACAGAAGGGCGAGTCAGCACGCAATTGGATGCGCCGGATTACAGAGATCCTCCACTCTTCCACCAATATTTTGCCAACCAGCGCGATGTCAACATTGGAGAAAAATTGCAGATATGACCCGGTTGTTCAGAAAATGAGTCGCATGAGGAACAGCCCAGGAGCAAATGATATAACCATGGGAGAGGTGTTGGACGCAGCCAACAAGCATGCTTACACAGATAAAACCAAGGATGAAACTGAGGAAGACAAAGGAAAGGGTAATGTGAACAATGGAGGAAGGAAACAACAACAACAACAACAACAACAACAACTATCACAAGAGGCCACACGCAGAGGACAACTCAGATCTAGTTGCAAACGCAAATACCGGGTCAGCGAGACCCAGAACAGATGGAAATTTCAGAGGAAACAACTACAATGGAGGTAACAACAACCGTGGGCCACCGCGTCCCCGGGTCACTTTGATCCGATGAAGATGCCGTGCCCGCGTCACAGTCGCGATGGCAGACCCGCCAATCACTCCTTGGAGCAGTGCGTGGATCTGCAGAGATGGAAAATATGGAAATCCAGAGGGTAATGCGCGGCGCAGGAAACGGTGGAGGACCCGGCCGCGGAGGTAACCCGGCTAATGGTCCCGCGCCCAATGCTAATCCAGAAGCCGGCAACCCTGACAACAATCAGAACAGAGAAAATCAAGGGGGTTATCAGGAAAACCCGAAGCGACTTGGCGGGTATCACGTTCATACGCTCAATACATCAAAGAGAGAGAAAAAGTTGTTCAGCGTGCAGTTAACACGGTTTCAGCGGCAGTACCGAAATATTTGAAGTACTCAGAAGTTCCATAACATGGAGTAGAGAGGATCACCCGCCCATTGAAACACCGGGTCTCCTTGCCTTGGTGGTTGCACCTCAGGTGGCGGGTTACGTTCTGAACAAAGTTTTGATGGATGGAGGCAGTGCTATCAACATCTTGTACTACGAGACGTTCTTGCGTATGAATCTCAAAAAGTCACAGTTGCAGCCAACCAATACCATATTTCATGGAATAGTACCTGGGAAATCACATAGCCCGGAGGGAAAAATAACACTTGATGTTGCGTTTGGCGAGTCCAAGCACAAGTTTCGTATGGAGAAAATTACATTTGAGTTGTGAAGTTGGAGAGCCCATATCACGCTCTCTTCGGAAGACCCGCCTTTGCCAAATTCATGGCCAGGCCTGTTACGTGTATCTACAATTGAAAATCCCAAGTTCAACGGAGTTATTACTATTCATGGAAGCCGGGAGATGGCGGCTCAGTGTGACAAGCGATGCAGCTTTGGCAGAACGAGCATGTGCAGAGGAGCTGCGGTACTACAAGTCTCAGGTAGACCCGGCTGATAGAACCGTGTTACAGAGAACCACGGCTGAAGAGAAAGAAAAGTTCAAACCCGCCCAAGATACTAAGATGGTTGATTTCACACCCGGCGATTCTTCCAAGCAGTTCGCCGTGGGGTCCAATTTATCTGACAAATAGGAAAGCGCGCTCATCGAGTTCATCCGTGAGAACAGGGACGTTTTTGCATGGACACCTAGTGACATGCCTGGCGTACCTGCCGAACTCGCTGAGCACAAGTTACATGTTAACCCGGGCGCAAAACCCGTCAAGCAAGGTTTGCGCAGATTGAATGAAGAGAGGAGAAAATTGTGGGCAAAGAGGTAGCCCGGCTCTTGGCCGCGGGCTTTATCATGGAGGTTTTCCACCCAAGTGGTTGGCTAACCCGGTACTTGTGTTGAAGAAAAATAATGAGTGGCGGATGTGCATAGACTACACCAGTTTGAATAAGGTTTGTCCCAAAGATCCTTTTGCATTACCTCGTATTGATCAGATTATCGATGCAGTTGCAGGCAGCGAGCTCTTTGTTTTTTGGATGCATATTCGGGTTACAATCAGATCAAGCTCAATGAGGAGATTGGGAAAAGACAGCTTTCATAACCCCTTTGGGGCGTACTGTTACAAAAATATGACCTTTGGGTTGAAGAACGCAGGGGCGACTTACCAGAGGTGCATTCAGAATTGTTTTGCGAAGCAGATTGGCCGCAACGTGCATGCTTATGTTGATGATGTAGTAATCAAGTCAGAGAAAGCCAGGTCACTATTGATGACCTGAAGGAAACTTTTGCTAATATGAGGAAGTACAAGATGAAGCTCAATCCCACCAAGTGTGTGTTTGGAGTTCCAGCGGGGATGTTGCTCGGTTACATTGTGTCACAGCGTGGAATCGAGGCTAACCCGGCAAAAATCAAAGCTATACAGAGTTTGAAGAAGCCAGAGAGCTGGCTGATGTTCAGAAGCTTACGGGATGCATTGCAGCCCTAAGCCGGTTTATTTCGAGGTTAGGAGAGAAAGCAATACCACTTTCGTGTGGGACAAAGAAGCGGATGATGCTTTTGAGTTGTTGAAGCAAACACTGGCAGAGGCGCCAATCTTGGCGGCTCCTGCTCCAAAGGAACCTTTGTTGTTATACATTACAGCAGGACCACGCGCAGTGAGTGCCGTGGTGGTAGTAGAAAGAAAAGAGGAAGGAAAAGAACACCGGTCCAGAGGCCGGTTTACTATGTTAGTGAAGTGCTCTCAGAAACCAAGCAGAGGTATCCACATTGGCAGAAACTTGTTTTCGGCGTTTTTATGGCGACCCGGAAATTGAAGCATTATTTCTTGGAGCACCGTTCAGAGTTGTTAGTTCAATCCCGCTAGCAGAAATTATCAGAAACTCAGATGCAACGGGACGGATCGCCAAGTGGGCAATAGAGATGGGTGATTATCACATCATTATGAGCCACGCAATGCTATCAAGTCTCAGGCCTTGGTAGATTTTGTTAATGATTGGACAGAGTTAAACATGCCACACAAACACCCAGCACCAAAAACTGGGTCATGCATTTTGACGGGTCAAAGCAACTCGAAGGATCAGGAGCCGGCGTGGTGCTTACATCACCAAGAGGTGAAAAGTTGAGCTATGTTTTGCAAATTCACTTTGATTGCTCCAATAATGTGGCAGAGTATGAGGCCCTACTTCACGGGTTACGCATGGCAAAGGAGATGAACATCAAGCGCATTCATTGTTTTGGAGACTCGGACCTCGTTTCCCAGCAGGTGTCTGGAACTTGGGACCGAAAAGATGCAAATATGGCGGCTTACAGAAGAGAAGTAGACAAGGTAGCCGGGTTCTTTTCTGGTTATCAGGTGGATCACATCGATCGCAGGAAAAATGAGGCTGCAGATGCTCTGTCAAGACTCGGCTCACGCAGAGAGCCGGTTCCACCAAACGTTTTCTTGGACGAGCTATGGAACCCATCAGTAAAAATAGATACAGAAGAGATCTGGATGCCCGGATCAAGTTTCAGATTTAGTTGCTCATGTGCATGAAAGACCAGAGTGGACTGAGCCATACATTGCTTATCTCCTGCGAGCGAGTTACCAGCGCAAGAAATCATAGCCCGGCAAATTGTGCGCCGGGCCAAGTCATACGTGGTTGTTGGCACAGAGCTTTTTAAGAGAAGTCCTTCAGGGGTGTTCCAACGTTGTGTTTCCCCTGAGGAGGGACAGAAAATTCTCAGAGAGATACATGAGGGAGACTGTGGTCATCACGCTTCGACCCGGTCTTTGGTAGCAAAAGCTTTCAGACACGGATTTTTCTGGTTAACCGCCCTGGCAGACGCGGAATATTTGGTCCAGAGATGTGATGGATGTCAAAGATATGCCAGGCAAGCTCATGTGCCGGCTCAGGAGTTAAGAACAATACCAATCACATGGCCTTTCGCAGTATGGGGTCTTGATATGGTGGGTCCCTTTCAGATGTCTCCATGTAAGAAAACACACCTCTTAGTTGCCATAGATAAATTCACCAAGTGGGTTGAGGTTAGCCAGTTACAAATTGCGAGGCAATCACAGTGGTGAAATTCTTGGAGCAGATCATATACCGCTTTGGCTATCCACATAGTATCATCACAGATAATGGGACAAACATGTCCCTTGGCGAGACAGAAATATTTTGTGCAGAAAACGGGATACGCTGGATGTTGCATCAGTTTCTCACCACAAGCCAATAGTCAAGTAGAGAGAGCAAACCAAGAATTGCTCCGTGGTTTGAAGCCCAGACTCCGGGTTCCATGTAAGAGAGCAGCGGGAGCATGGGTAGAAGAACTGCCATCAGTTGTGTGGGGTATCAATACCACACCAAACATATCAACCCAGCAGACACCGTTTTTTCTGGTGTATGGAGCAGAACTATTTTACCAAGCGATATCATACATGACTCGCCACGGGTGGTGGCTTACGTTGAAGTCGAGAACGAGCAAACCAGGCAAGACGCAGTTGATCTGTTAAAGAAGAAAGGGAACGAGTCCTGGAGAGGTCAGCAATTTATCAGCAAGATTTGCGGCGCTATCACGCTCGCCGGGTCAGAACGAGAACTTTTCAAGAGGGCGACCTAGTTTTGCGATTGACACAATCACAGGCTGGGATGCACAAGCTATCACCTCCATGGGAAGGACTTTTATCATAAGCCGGAAATTGCACAACGGGTCATATTACTTGGTTGATGCTAGAGAGAAAAGTGACTGGGTGAACGATACTGATCACAGCACCAAACCATTGGAGGAAAGGAAGAGGCCGTGGAACATAGCCCAGCTTCGTCCTTACTACACTTAGTATTAGAATTGAGCTCACAAAGATGTAACACACGATGTAAAAAGACAACAGGTTTCAGACGCGCTCTTTTCCTTACCAGGGTACCTAAGGGGGCTGGAAGGTTTTTAATGAGGCGGCTTGCTGATCTAATATATGAATAAAGATATATGTGCCCAAAGAATCACCTTTTTTATGCACTTACTTTACAGTTTTTACTTATTTCTGTTCAATTTCATCGTATTTATAACAATCAGCCGGAAACTCCTGAAAGAGAAGACCCGCCATTGTATTTCTCATAACAATGAGCCGGAAACTCCTAAAGAGGAGACCCGCCATTGTATTACTCATAACAATGAGCCGGAAACTCCTGAAAGAGGAGACCCGCCATTGCATTATCCTACTGAGAACAATGAGCCGGAAACTCTAAAGAAAAGAGACCCGCCATTGCATATTTTGGTCTTAGGGGCTGCTCGCTTCATGAAAGCACAGCTTCAAACCTAATGACCCGGCCATGATGCCACTTTGGTCATGGGGGCTGATTATCTTTAAGGTACAACTGCAATCCCATAACCCGGCTAATTTTTAAGCCATTATTTTCTTGTTTATCTTACTTAAGCTTGATGTGACTCGCGATTATATGGCCTGTTTGTTCTCCTGTAATTTCAATCAGTTATGATGCCCATGGGGACTTAACTGACACTGTTTTTACAGAGTGAGATACAACAGTGAGAATCCATGCGAAAGCCGGCTTACAGTTAAAGATAAACAAAAGGGTCATCTAAACCATTGAATTTTGCAGAGCTAACACATAAGAATTTTTTGTTACATCTCATGCAAATTCACAAGGTGTACAGGCACACCATCAAAAGAATATTGTATCAGGCATAAGTTATTACATAAATGCCACAAGGGCCAAATAAGACATTGTTTTTTATGCAGAAATTAATCTGCAGGAGAAAAGTTCACTGTTCAGGAACTGGCGTAGAAGCAGGAGCCTTTGCCGGGTCATCAACTGTTGGTTCTGTGGATGGAACAGCGGCCGGCTCCGGCTCAGGAACAGAACTTGCGGTTTTTTTTATCTGGCTCCCCGGGTTTCCTTTGGAAGCTTCTGCCGGGTCAGTCACCACTTCAGTTGATTTCTGAGTCTTGGGGGCTTCCTTTGACTTGGCCTTGCTAGAACCTTCTCCAGTACTTGCTATACTTGGCTTAGACTGCCAGCAGATTGCGCTCAGCTTATACCCAATGATGCGGGGGTGCCCGATCTTCACGAAGGATCTGCTTGATGATAGAATCAACGCCACCTGAAGGGTACGAAGGAAACCCTCGATCCCAGCAACAACGTTGTCGGGTAATGGAGAAGTAGTGCAACCTGACAAAACCGAAGCTAACTATTGCAATGCAACAACCAGCAACAAGTATTCGCCCAACCACACTCTCAGTTTCCAATCCACACAACCACGCACGAAGTTGGAAGCACGAACTGGTCGCCGCCTCAACGGCTGCTGTTGTAAATCACAAAGTGAGTTTACCCTCTCACAAGGCAAGTTTACAAGAGCTAAGGAGGAAGTGAACTCTCAAACAATATTCTGGTTGCACTTAGCTAACCTATGCTGAAAACAAATTGCCAAAGAGTTCTGCTTGAAGTGGGGAAAGGGGTACTTATACTAGGAACAACCCTCCTAGCTTAGGTGTGAAGCCAGCATGAAAATGAGGCTCAAATTCGTGGTAACTTGGGTGGTTGGGGAGCAGAAGTGTGGAGCCTCGCGCAGCAATAAATGTCTTGACAGCTTTGCATTGGAAATCACATATCTTTTGACTTGGGTCTTCAAATGATGCACGGTTTTTTTGCTGGAAAGTAGACTTGATTTCCTGTCCAATGTGACCCTCCAAACATGTTTCACACGAACATGTTCATGTGTCATGGTCCAGCAAGATCAGCGATGAAATCTGGAGCTGCGCTTGCGATGTTTGTTGATTGGAACAACTTGCTGGATTCCTTGGTGTAATCCTCCAACTCCTTCTCGTCCCACTGGACCCATGGGGTATAAGGTGAGGTCCTCAAGCAATGTACGCCGTTGATGAAGTCTTGTTCGTTGCACTTTTCTCCATAGGTAAAAACCTGAGTAAAAGCAACACACAAGACTTAGGCAGTATATAATTCTCATTCATATCAATATTAGAATCAGCTAGGAGCGCATTCACCTCTTGTTGTATATGTTTAGCACGACTCCTTGTCATGGGACCCAAGTGTGTCTTCTTTGTAGAGGTTTCAGCTTGTATTTTTGTAGCTTCATCTTGTGGACATGATGATGGATGAGATGAACCAGGGATGTCCTCATCATCCTCCCCCTCTTCAAAAGGAGTCGTCCTCGACTCTTGATCTTCTTGATTAATGCATGGAGACAAATCTGCTACGTTGAATGTTGGACTAACAGAATAGTCTTCAGGGAGGTCGATCTTGTAAGCATTATCATTTATCTTTGCCAACACTTTGAACGGTCCATCTCCACGAGGCAGGAGCTTGGATTTGCGTCGTTCAGGGAATCGATCTTTGCGCAAATGTATCCAAACCAGATCACGGGCTCAAAAGTCACCTTCTTGCGGTTCTTGTTTGCCTTAGCGGCATAATACTTGGATTTCTTCTCAATCTCTTCTCTTGTCTTCTCATGAATTTTCTTCACATATGCAGCACGCTTGGAAGCATCCATGTTAATTCTCTCTTGTAAGGGAAGTGGCAGCAAGTCAATTGGGGCAAGTGGTTTGAATCCATAGACCACTTCAAATGGACACATGCTTGTGGTCGAGTGAACAGCTCTGTTGTAAGCGAACTCCACATGCGGCAAACACTCTTCCCACTCCTTTAAGTTCTTCTTGATCATTGTCCGTAGCAAAGCTGAAAGTGTACGGTTCACCACCTCTGTTTGGCCATCAGTTTGTGGGTGGCATGTTGTTGAAAACAGCAGCTTGGTTCCGAGCTTTGCCCACAATGTCTTCCAAAAATAGCTCATGAACTTCACATCACGATCTGATACGATGGTCCTCGGCATTCCGTGCAAACGTACAACTTCCCTGAAAAACAAATCAGCAACATGTGAAGCATCGTCGTTCTTGTGGCATGGAATGAAGTGTGCCATCTTTGAGAACCTATCTACAACAACAAAAACAGAATCCCTCCCCCTCTTTGTTCTAGGCAATCCCAAAACAAAATCCATGCTAATATCTTCCCATGGAGCATGCGGAACAGGTAGGGGAGTATATAAACCATAGGGGTTCAGTTTAGACTTAGCTTTGTGACATGTGACGCATCGCTGCACAAATTTCTCAACGTCCTTCCTCATCTTTGGCCAATAGAAGTGATCAGCCAGCAGCTCATATGTCTTCTCACGTCCAAAATGTCCCATTAATCCACCTGCATGTGATTCCTGCAACAACAAAGGCCGAACCGACGAATCTGGAACACACAATTTGTTAGCCCTGAAAAGAAAACCATCATGCACATGGTATTTTTCCCATCCTTTTCCATCTTTGCATTTTTCATATGGCTCCATAAAGACATGATCAGTACTATACAATTCTTTTAAACTCTCAAGTCCTGGTACTTTTACTTCCAATTGATTCAATAGAACATGTCTACGAGACAAAGCATCAGCTACCATATTTTCTTTGCCTTTCTTGTACTTTACAACATATGGGAAAGTTTCAATGAATTCTACCCATTTAGCATGTCTTCTATTCAATTTAGCTTGTCCTTTCAAATGTTTCAAAGCCTCATGATCAGAATGTACAACAAATTCCTTAGGCCATAAATAGTGCTGCCATGTTTCAAGCGCTCTAACCAAAGCATATAATTCTTTATCATACACAGAATAATTCAGTTGTGCACCACTTAGTTTTTCACTAAAATATGCAATTGGTTTACGTTCCTGCATTAAGACACCTCCAATGCCTATTCCACTAGCATCACATTCGATTTCAAAAGTTTTAGTGAAATCAGGCAAAACCAGCAAAGGTGCTTCAGTTAATTGTCTCTTAAGTTCAATGAAAGCTTCTTCTTGTGGTGCACCCCATTTAAAAGCAACTCCTTTTTTTGTCAATTCATGCAAAGCTGCAGCAATGCTACTAAAATCTTTCACAAATCTCCTATAGAAACCAGCAAGGCAAGAAAACTTCTCACCTGGCTTATATTGATAGGAGTTGGCCAATTCTTAATTGCTTCCACCTTAGAGTCATCAACTTCAATTCCCTGTCCTGAAACAACATAGCCAAGAAAAACAACCTTGTTTGTGCAAAACGAGCACTTCTCAATATTAGCATATAGTTTTTCTGCTCTTAGCACATCCAAAACTTGTTTGATATGTTCTATATGTTCATCTATGGATTTGCTGTAGATTAGGATGTCATCAAAGTACACAACAACAAACTTTCCAATGTAAGCTCTCAAAACATGATTCATTAATCTCATGAAGGTACTGGGTGCATTGGTTAATCCAAAAGGCATGACTAACCACTCATACAAACAAATTTTGTTTTGAAAGCTGTTTTCCATTCATCACCTTCTTTCATCCTAATCTGATGGTACCCACTTCTCAAATCAATTTTAGAGAACACAACAGAACCACTCAATTCATCTAGCATATCATCTAACCTAGGAATAGGATGACGATACCTAACAGTTATATTATTGATGGCCCTACAATCAACACACATGCGCCAAGTACCATCCTTCTTAGGCACTAAAATTACAGGTACAGCACAAGGACTTAAACTTTCACGCACATAGCCTTTTCCTAAAAGTTCTCGTACTTGCCTTTGTATCTCCTTTGTTTCTTCAGGATTGGCGCGGTAGGCAGGTCGATTGGGAAGTGATGCTCCTGGAATGAGGTCAATTTGATGTTCTATGCCACGCAATGGAGGTAGACCAGCGGGTATATCCTCCGGAAAGACATCTTTAAAATCCTGCAAGAGATCACGAACAGCTCTAGGAAGACAAGTTAAGTCATTAGCAAAAATCACGTCATCCTTGTACACGAGTACAACGACAACTTGATCTGGGTTTTGTCTCACATCTCTCATTTCTGATTTTGTGGCTAACATGACTAAGTTCTCTCCCTCTCTTTTATTTTTACCACTCATATTTGGCTTGTGGCACTCACTCGCTGTTTTGTGGATGTCTCTCGAATTCTTTTTTTCTCCCTCTTTCTCACTTACTATTTTTACTTCAGAAACTTTCTGTACATGCTCAGCCATGATTTGTTGTGGTGTCATTGGTCGAAGCACCAAATCTTTTCCTTTCCACTTGATGGTGTATTGGTTGGTTCTACCACAATGTTGAGCTGAAAGATCATATTGCCAAGGCCTTCCCAACAGCAAGTGACACACTTTCATAGGCACAACGTCACACTCAACGGTGTCAACATAGTCACCAATCTTGAATTGGACCTTCACCATATGTGTGATTTTCAGTTCACCACAATCACTCAGCCATTGGACATGATATGGGTGGGGATGCTGCAGCAGTTTCAGCCCAAGTTTCTCACACATTTCTATACTAGCAAGATTGTGGCAACTTCCACCATCAATAATAACCTTGCTTACTTTGTCATGAACTCTCGCCCTTGTTTGGAACAAATTGTGTCGCTGTCCAATGTCATCTTCTTTAATCTGCACACTCAAAACTTTTGTGACAACAAGGGAGGTGCCTTCTTCAAAATCACAATATTTCTGCTCATTTCCTTGTGTAGCATCATTGACATGGGTATGCCTATCGGGTACCCTACCATGAGGGTACCTGGTGCACGTATCGACTAGGCCCAACTATCAGAGCCTACATGAAGCCCATGAAGGGAGGCCCACGAAGATGAAGTATCCTCCAAGTTTGGCGAAGCAATAGTCGGTTTAGAGTTTCCTTACTTGTAAATCGAGTCGGTTACGAACACCCGGGACCCAGCCTATTATTTAAGGACTGGGAGGGCCATCGAACCAGACAACGAACCACCAGAGCCACAAACCCTAGCGAGATCGACATCTCGCCGGGATCCTTGTAACCGTCATATTCACAAATCAATAACAGACAGGCAGGACGTAGGGGTGTTACCTCCACACGAGGCCCTGAACCTGGGTAAAATCTTTGCCCTGCTTGTCAGCCGACGATACTTCCAGCTCTACCACGTTCTCTCCCCCATATTCATAACCTAGGGACCTTAACCATGGGTCTTGATGAGTCTACCCCTCGTCAATCATCGTCCTCATCTTCTTCTATATCACTACAGGAATCATATTCTCCATTTTCCATGATCAACATAGCACGCTTGTTGGGGCATTCCTTCCTCATGTGGCCACGGCCACCACATGTAAAGCATTCAATTTGGCTGCTTTTCCCACTTGATCCCATTGAAGATGTGGTTGATGCAGCAGGTTTACTTCTCTCCTTTTGGGCTGATGTTTCACTTCCAATTGGGCCTGCACGCACATTGGACCGGCTACCACTTGCAGAATTTGTCATTATACCTTTTCCAACATTGAATTGTGGCACAAACTTACTCCCACTTGATGTAGCTCTAGCTGAAAATGGGATAGTTCTGCTTGGCTTGAGTCTTCTTGCAATTGCCGTTCAGCCTTGGAAGCTAGATGCACCAACTCCACAACATTGCGATATGGCTGCAAATCAACAACTCGCTTCACATTTGAATTCAGCCCAAACAGAAACCTTGACATGGATTGCTCTTCATCTTCATGTATATTGGCTCTTATCATTGACTTCTCCATCTCCTTATGATACTCTTCAACAGACATTTTTCCTTGCCTCAAATTCTGGAGCTTGTCAAAGATGTCACGCTTATAATGCTTTGGGATGAATCTGGCCCTCATTTCTCTTTTCATTTCAGCCCATGTAGCAACAACAGGTTCTCCCTCTTCTTCTCGCTGGTTTTGAACTTGCTCCCACCAGATTAGAGCATAGTCTTCAAATTCAAGAGATGCCATTGCTAATTTCTTCGCTTCAGAATAGTTGTGCATGCGAAAAATCTTGTCAACTTTTAATT
Organism: Poa pratensis; assembly: GCA_947311845.1. NCBI lineage: Eukaryota > Viridiplantae > Streptophyta > Magnoliopsida > Poales > Poaceae > Poa > Poa pratensis. The sequence continues at coordinate 106,524,603 of CAMZMU010000107.1, read as the reverse complement.
CCCATGTGAGGTATGTTTCTGGATCAGATTCACCATCAAACTTAGGCATGGTAAATTTAAGTTTACCAAACCTCTCCTCCTCGTGCCGCACACGACCATAGTTGCCTTGGCGATGAAATCTGCCATTTCGTTGCTGATCATAATTATCTTCCTCAAATTCTTCTTCGCTATCTTCATCATGTAAATTGGCCCTCCGGTGGCCGCCTCCACGACCAGCAGCACCTTCACCACGACCACGACCAGCGGCACCTTCATCACGACCACGACCAGCAGCACCTTCATCACGACCACGACCAGCAGCACCACCATTTCCACACCTGGGAGCTCCATGTACACTTGCATCTTCAGGACCTTGACGTAGCTCTCGCACAATATCAGCAACAAGATCAGCCCTCATTGCTTCAATATTTTGGGTGAGCTGCTCGTTCACATTGCCCATAAGTTGTTGCAAATCTTGTGACAACTTGTCTTGCTTCTCTTCAATTGGGTCAAGGCTGTTTCTGAACTCTCGACGGAGATGATCACGCAAGGCATTGAAGTGAAACCGTGTGATGGGCTCATTGAGATGCCCATTGCCTTCAACCTCGTACGGGTCTCCGTTACCTGCCATGATTAGTTGTGCAAAGCCCTATACTACAACACGATATATGTGTGTAACACCTCGATCTCACCTTCACTTACCAACCGAAGCTCATGTAACTTCCAAGTGAGAGCAGAACATGTTCAACTGTGGTGCCGGTGGTTGGTACAAAGAGAGATAATTAAGCGAATACAAGTCTAGGGTTGCACATGCAGGGGCTGTTTTGTGGAGCTTTGGGTGGGGTATATATGTGGAAAACAACACACTAATCTGCAGTCTAGTTCTTGTTAAACCAAGTAATCATCCACACAAGATTCGAATGCCTTAGTTGCTGAATAGGATATAAGTGTAGAACAAGAAAACACACCAATGAATCAGATTTGCTGCAGCAAGAATTTTTGGATGATACACACTTGACTAGTGTTTCAGCTCACACCACATAACACAAGGATTTCTCAAGATATAAGTGAAGATCAGTCCCAGATTTTCTCTTCTTTCTTTCTGTCTTTTTTTTTTTTGACAAACTTTTGAACTGGGGACTTTGATCTGAACACACACTTTGTGGAACTTCACGGATTTTATTTTGCAATGGATGAACTCAACAACTAAAACAGGAGCTGAAACTTTGGCAGCAAACAACCACGAACAGATCTGATTTTTTCTAGGTCGAGAACAAGGTTGTAATCAGATCTAACCAGGATGGATGGATAGCACACGAAGAGATCTTTCCAAAAAGCAAAAGAACACTAAAAATGGACTCCGAATGTGAAAGATAAACACGATTTGGTGGATGATACAGATCTGAAATTTCTGGACGAAAATGAACACAAAAGAACAGAATGGATGGGGAAACACTCAGCAACTAAAACAAAAGATCTAATGGACAAGAACCTGATAAAACTCACCAAAACAACAGATCTAAGGCTGCAAAAGGCTCTAGGTAAAGGGAATTTTTTTTGTGGGGCTTTTTCTGGACTATAGGATTGAAAACAACTAAAACTAAACAAGGGATACAAGATCCTACCGTGTCAATCAAGGCTCTGATACCAAGATGATACGGGGGTGCCCGATCTTCACGAAGGATCTGCTTGATGATAGAATCAACGCCACCTGAAGGGTACGAAGGAAACCCTCGATCCCAGCCAACAACGTTGTCGGGTAATGGAGAAGTAGTGCAACCTGACAAAACCGAAGCTAACTATTGCAATGCAACAACCAGCAACAAGTATTCGTCCAACCACACTCTCAGTTTCCAATCCACACAACCACGCACGAAGTTGGAAGCACGAACTGGTCGCCGTCTCAACGGCTGCTGTTGTAAATCACAAAGTGAGTTTACCCTCTCACAAGGCAAGTTTACAAGAGCTAAGGAGGAAGTGAACTCTCAAACAATATTCTGGTTGCACTTAGCTAACCTATGCTGAAAACAAATTGCCAAAGAGTTTCTGCTTGAAGTGGGGAAAGGGGTACTTATACTAGGAACAACCCTCCTAGCTTAGGTGTGAAGCCAGCATGAAAATGAGGCTCAAATTCGTGGTAACTTGGGTGGTTGGGGAGCAGAAGTGTGGAGCCTCGCGCAGCAATAAATGTCTTGACAGCTTTGCATTGGAAATCACATATCTTTTGACTTGGGTCTTCAAATGATGCACGGTTTGTTTTGCTGGAAAGTAGACTTGATTTCCTGTCCAATGTGACCCTCCAAACATGTTTCACACGAACATATTCATGTGTCATGGTCCAGCAAGATCAGCGATGAAATCTGGAGCTGCGCTTGCGATGTTTGTTGATTGGAACAACTTGCTGGATTCCTTGGTGTAATCCTCCAACTCCTTCTCGTCCCACTGGACCCATGGGGTATAAGGTGAGGTCCTCAAGCAATGTACGCCGTTGATGAAGTCTTATTCGTTGCACTTTTCTCCATAGGTAAAAACCTGAGTAAAAGCAACACACAAGACTTAGGCAGTATATAATTCTCATTCATATCAATATTAGAATCAGCTAGGAGCGCATTCACCTCTTGTTGTATATGTTTAGCACGACTCCTTGTCATGGGACCCAAGTGTGTCTTCTTTGTAGAGGTTTCAGCTTGTATTTTTGTAGCTTCATCTTGTGGACATGATGATGGATGAGATGAACCAGGGATGTCCTCATCACCCAACAATATCATTATCATCCACACTTGGACGGCTGGGAGGGGGCATAGCTGGTGTCCCTGACCCGGCAACAGCAGAAGCAGTCACTTGCTCGGGTAGTTTTGGAGGAACCACAATTGCTGGCTCCGGCTCTGGGGATAAGACCCGCCGGGCCTTCTTGTCAAAGCCATATTGAAAAGTGTCTAACCTGAGGCCTTCAGCAATCGTTGTGGCAGGATACCTGATCATCTTGTCAATCTGGGCAAAAGATTTGTCATCAAAGCCCGAGCCATCCAAGTTGAATTCTGCGAATCCATTGGCAAGTTTGGCCAGGTCGATGTCTGGATAATGAGATTTGGCCAATGCAAGAGTGCGCATGGCACCCTTGCGACAGCAAGATATCTTCCAGCGGGCAAACCATTCACGGATGGTAGAGAGATGGCTCAGAAAGTTCTTCAATGATTTGGGCGGCTCATCCGTTCCACGGGCTGCAGCAATTGCTCGCCCGGCTCCATAATATAGCTGCCGCACCAAGGCCATTACACTCTGTATTTGCGTTTCAGAGCTTGCCAAGGTCAGATGATTCCGGGTCCCTGCAAAATATTTAACAAGGTTATTCATGAGTATGATGAAAAAATATAGAGATTTCAGCAAGAGAAAAGATAAAAGAAGCATACCCCAGATTGCTTTGACAAGATCACCAAGTAGGTCAGTGAAAGACTTGAGGGCTTTCTCTGCCTCAACTAATTTTTTCTCGGCAGACTCCAGCCGGGTCTTCCAAGATTCTTCATGCTTCTCCACTTCCTTCTTCAGAGATAAATTTTCTTCTGTTGCGTTGGATAGGGAGGCTTCCAGTTCCTTGAGCTTTTTCTCCATTTCAGATTTTAGCCGGGTCTCACTGGCAAGTTGCTCGGTGAGCCGGCTAATTTCTTCAGCAGCGTGAGAGGCATTTTGCTGTTACAGAGATGAATAACAAAGTTATTAGCACCCCAAGTTACTGATATAGATGCAATCTAGGACTTGGGGGCTGCAAATAGTAAAGAGGTAAAAGTGGAAAAGAATTTTAGTCCCGAGTTGCTGCAGGCATACAACCCGGCACTTAGGGGCTACTCAGTTGATGATTTTTTGACAAGTGAAAATTTAAAGCAAAAGGTGATATTTTAGTCCCAGATTGATGCAGGCATACAACCCGGCACTTAGGGGCTACTCAGTGGAAAGTTTAAAGTCTACACATACAAAGTGGTATTTAGTCCCAGGTTGCTGCGGGCTTGTAACCCGGCACTTGAGGGCTACGGTTTGAAGTTTAAAACAGCTACAATTTGAAGTTATTTACAATGTGTTGTGAAGTATTTTTTGGCTATTTTATTTAAGAACAAGCACCAAGCTCATCAACAAGTGATAAACTTAGAGCTTGGGGGCTACTGCATAAGTATATTCAAAGAAGTAAGGGAAATTACCTCATGGCGCTTTTGGATGGTGGAGACGAAGCTGTCCTCAATGCCCGGTGTTGTGAAACCCGGAAAATATATTCAGAGAGCAGAGCAGGAAGTTCCAGGCTATCCAAAGCCGGCATCCCAGAATAAATAACCGGGTCTTTACCACGGTTTCGAGCTTCAGCTTCACCTCCGGCTCCACAATCTTGGCAATGGTAATGGAGGGCCATCTTGGACAACTTTTCGTGATCCCAACACTTGCACTTCTTCAGTGTCATTGGTGGTAGTGTTGGGGGAGTTGGTAGCAGACTTGGTCGACGATGCCGGGTTATTGGAGTTGATAGCAGGGCTTGGTGGAGTTGGTGCCTGGGGCTCGATTTCCATTGCTGCCGGCTCAGAAATAATTGGACCTTGAGCCGGAGCCTCTTGAACAACAGGCCCGCTCAAGGCCGGGTCAGAAGAGGGAGGCGGCTCCAATAGCGTTGCCCTGGCACTGTACAAAGCAAATTTATGAGAAAAGTGATTCAAGAAAAAGTAGTAAAAAGTATATGTACAAGAAAAGAAAAAAGCATACCCAATGTTGATCTGGATGTCATCAGGCAGGTGCGCCACGCTCTCATCTGAAGAAGCTGACAGAGATTGGGACTTAGAGACCCGGATTTTGCCAGCAAAACTAGACGAGGATTTGGAGGCACCAATCGTGGAGACAGCTTTACGAAGTGAAGTGTTGTAGGGATACCTCCACTAAGGGAATCAAAGGTCGAGGTAGACCGGTCTTCCTCTTCTTGTTGGCCTCTTCCTCTTGTTCCTGTGGTTGCTCGTCAGGTTGAGATTTGTTCATCACATAATTATAGAAGCGAGAGTGTGGCACCTTTGCAATTGCGGCACGAGTTCTTTTGGAACTTTGAGGTTGAGCAGGAGGAGGTTGAGCAGCTTGCTGATCCGGCATTTCAACAGTACCGGGTCATCTTGTCCTGAGAGAGAAATTGGCGAGTTATCAGTAGAAGGGTTCATTTGAACCGGGTCATTGTCAATCAGTTCAATGAAGAGTCGGCCAAGAGAGTCTAGCTCACCATCATCTTCATTATCTTTATCGGTCTCTGTTTCCTCATGTCAGAAGAGGAAATAGAGGTATAATCTGCAGACCACCATGCTTGGTCCTAGTCAAGAAAAAAGTAAGAGAGTTAAGAATTATAGACAAGTGGTTAGTTGCTTTGAAACAAAGGAGTAAAGTTGAAAATTACTGAAGGTGGCAGTTCTTGGCACTAAAAGGGGCAAGCCCGGTAGCGCGATCTTTTCCTTGGTCTCGCCAAGAAGTTGTTTGGCGTTCTTCACCGTTGGTCATCAGTGAGAGTGATCTCAGAATATCGCATTTATCAGTAGGCTCACCGGTATACTCATGAAAAAGCCGGGTCCTGATGGAGAGTGGCTGGATAAACCAACCAATCCAGCACTTGACGAGGTCAGTCCCAGCCAAGCCGTGGGCAAGCAGAGCTTTAGCCCGGCGAACCAGGCCCTCAACTTCGATCCGGGCAGCAGCATCAGTAGCCCGGCTATTCATCTTGGCGTTGTATTTTAATGGAGAGTTCCGGAAGGCCGGGTAACGAGCCTCGTCCTTCAAAGGAGAGGTGTCCTTGCAGTAGAAGTATGTGTTTTGCCATCCTTTGGGATGGCTGGCTAAAAGAAGAGCTGGGAAGAAAGTGCAGGCATCCTTCCGGCGTTGGATAGAACCCCCCCCCCCCCCCCCGTATGGCCCTAGGGCTTGGTTTTTGTGGTTCTGGGGGTTGCAGTAAAAGATTTCTAGGAACAAAGCCAAGCTGGGAGGAACTTGGAGGTAGTCTTCACAAAAAACTACGAAGTTGCTGATATTTAGAAGAGAATTGGGCGCTATGTCTAAGGGAGTGAGACCGTAATATGACATAACCCGGTGAAAAAATAGAGAACCCGGCAGTCGAAGCCCCCGGGTTACGTGATCAAGAAGTACCACTATTTCATCTTCTTTTGGCTTGGGGCGGATCTCCTCACCCGCCGCGCGCCATTGGATCTCTTCTTTGGGCGGAAGCTCACCATAGCCCACGTATTTTTTAAGGGTAACTTCCGTCACGGTGGACTTCGTCCAGTTCACCGGTGCCGGAGTTATAGGCGCGGCGGAGCTAGACGCGCCGCCGGCCGATTTCTTTGTTCCCTCGCCGTCATCTTCTTCCCCATTGTTAAGAGCTCGAAGAAGCTGAAAAGGCCGGATTCAATGAGTACAGATTTAGATCAAGAAAGATATGGAAATGAGCAAAAAAGCGGTGCGGAGTACAGATGAATAAGATCTACACTAAAAGGAAGAGTGGTTGTACCTTGTTTGAAGAGATGCGGATGGATTGAGCTTCGGATGCTCAAGAACTTGCGTTCTAGGGTTCTTGAGCTCTGCGACTAGAGGTTGAAGATGAAGTGGCGGCTGGATGGGGAAAGTGAGGTCATTTACCCTGGGTCCCGCTATTTATAACCGCGGTCGGAGTTGACCTAGGGGTAAAATGGTAAAAAGAAGAGAGATGAGATAAGATAAGATAAGGAATGTTGACTGACAGAGATTCAGTGGAGAATATTCTCTAACAAGTTTGACCAATGTTCTAGAAAGTGTGAAACCGGGTTATGAAAGAAACTATGAGCAAAAGCCAGTCAAAGCAAAAAGAAGCAATGTAACCCGGGATATTATTTTGTTAACCAGTTTTTTATTTCTGGTGGATAATCTAAACTACAAGGATGGCGGCTCTTCTCCAAAAGCTATGGTCATAGATTGAAGAAGCGCGCCAACTTGGAGTTCAAATCATCCTAGGGGCTACTGTTGGGGGAAAGATAACCCGGTAGGCCCAAGGATAGGGAAACTACGACCCGCCAGGAGGAAAGACTGGCGAGGCCCACCAGATCATCATGGGCCGGGCTACATTGATGGACCGAGGAGTTTGTCGGTAACCCGGTGTAAACAAGGGAGGTTCTAGAAGACCCGGAGGTGGTATGCGAGACTTGGAGGCCAAGATAGATGAGCTAGACTTTGGTTAGGACTCCGAGTTCGGGCGTGACCCGGCCTTACCTTGTAATCGACCAGGAGACCGGGCATCTATATAAACCGGCTCCTGGGTCATAGAACGGGGAGAGACTTTAGACGTACAAGCTTGACAGCGAGAGAGAACCCTTGTAACCTAGACTCGGAACCCACCGGTGTTGTTATCCGCCGGGTGATCGAGATCGATATCAGAGTAAAGAAACACCAGGCTGCAAGTAGGTCTTTATCTCCAATGGAGAGGCTGAACCAGGATACATCCTTTTTCCTAGTGAGCTAAACAATCTCCTGAACGCTACGACAGCGTTGCCTCAAATCTCAAGTTACCATCCGGTAACATCTGCCGTGACAATACCACGACAATTTCCTAGGGTAAAATGCGTGTTCAGGGTCGAGAGCGGCCATGATAGGCAATCAAGCTCGATTGACACCGCACCCCAGTACTTTGGCCACATAATGCAAATCGCATCCAAGTGAAGGTTGAGTATAATCACGATAAATGCCACTCGTTTGGCGATTCCAAGGTAACTAGCCGCGCTCATAAAGCTGCTGCACCCCCAAGAAGCCAATGATTAAAAAAATAAAAGACTCACAACTCAATTGGTAATTTGAGGCGAAACGACAACCGCTACATAGTAGGAGTGCCGGCTTTATTTCAGAATCATTATATGATACATAGGGTCAGTCGCGCCTTAGTGGCGACCAGATGTTATACAGATGGGGTTGGATCGCGCCTGAGTGGTGATCCCTTTTGATACATGAGGTACGGCCGCGCCTGGGTGGCGGCTGATTTTTGATGCATAGGTTACGGCCACGCCTAGGTGGCGGCCGGTTTTTGATACATGGGTTGATCGCGCCTAGGTGGCGATCAAATTTGATGCATATGGTACGGTCGCACCTAGGTGGCGACCTGTGTTGAAGTTTGAGCCCTGAGTGGCTAGATTGGTACTGTGAACCTTTGGTGGTTCTGTTGCGGTCACTGATTGCGACTCGCGATGTTTGGGATATACCTTATTCCCGATGGCTGGTAGCTCTTGCTTTCCTCGCCTCTCTTGTGGCTGTGATCTGAAGCCACAGGTCAGGCAGGTGCCTTTTGGCCTCCTTGATGTCGTCAAAATTTTGTTGCGGCTCGCGAACGGGCACGCTTTCTACGATGCAAGCGGCTCTTGCCATGGCCTTGTCGCCTTCTTCGCATTCTTGTGCTATCTCTTTATCACCATTGATTGTGATGACTCCCTTGGGACCTGGCATCTTTAGCTTCAGGTATATGTAGCACGGTCTAACCATGAATTTTGCGAACGCTTCTCTGCCGAACAGCGCGTGGCATGGGCTCTGGAAATCTACAACTTCGAACCAGATGTACTCGCTTCTGAAGTTGCTTTGTGTCCCGAAGGCGACTTCCAGGTTGATTCGCCCTAATGGTTGGGCTGATACGCCTGGCACGACACCGTGGAACGTTGTTCTGGACGGATGCAGCTACTTTTCTTGGAGATTCATTCTCTTGAAAGTCTCATAGTATAATATGTTGATGCTGCTGCCTCCATCCATCAGCACCTTGCTTAATTTGTCTCCTTCGTTTATTTCTCCAGGATGATCTTCGCGGCTCCAAACTACTGGCTGCTCGGACCACTTCAGCCATTGTGGTATGGCTGGTACTATGGCGTTAACAGCTTGATTGCATCGTCGCAGCTTTTGCTCCCTCCTTGAGGTATTAACCACAATTGTGTGATATTGACCAAGCTATTTTGGGAACTGCGGCTGGTCTGGCTGTGGGTTTGGAGCAGCATTGTTGTTGCCTCCGCCGTGGTTGCCTCCCTCATTGTTCTGATGGTTGTTACTCCCATTGAGTGGCTGCCCATCCTTCCACTTTTTTGTAATGATAGCACTGCGTCTTTGTGTGGTTGGGTGGTTTTCCATCTTTTCCTACATGGATGTCACAGGGGCGGTTGAAAACCTCTTCCAGGTTAATCGGTGGAAATTTGTTCCTCTACTGCTGCTTTGCTTGTAACGAGTGTTCGTGTTTGCGACTAATCCTGAGTTTCCTTCCTCGTTCTTGCGCTTGTTGTAACTCGCATTACTATTGTTAGCTTGCTGCTGTTGAGGCTTGCTGCTGCTCTTTTTTCCTTTGCCAGCAGTTTCCTCTTCTTCTCCATCAGATGCATCCTTGGTCTTATCCGAGCTGGCATACTTATTAGCCGCTGCCATTACCTCGCTGAGGCTCTTCACTTTGTCCTTCATGCGACCCAGTTTGTGGACCAGCGGCTCGAACTTGCAGTTTTTCTCCATAATCAGGACAGCTGAGCTTGGAGATATATTATCCGAGGAGTGTATAATTTCTGTCACCCTCCTCATCCAGTGGCGACTTGACTCACCTTCCTTTTGCACGCAGCGCTCAAGATCTTCTATGCTGCAGAGTCGCTTGCATGTTCCTTGGAAATTCTTGACGAAAACTTCTTTCATCTCGTCCCAAGAGTTTATTGAATTTGGTGGCAGGTTCTGTAACCAGATGTGGGCTGCGCCTTCTAACATCATATTTAAGTATCGGGCACAGATCTCTTCGGATGCGTTGAGGATGCTCATGCCCATCTCATAATTGTTGAGCCAAGTGACTGGATCCATGCTTGCGTTGTAATTTGCGACCTTGCGTAGTCCTTTGAAGTCTGCAGGAAACGGTTCAGACCTAATCCGCTCATTGAAGCAGACTGGGCCTTTGAGTCGTGATGATAAGTTGGATGGAGCCGGCCTCCCTGCTGGATTAACCACCGTATGCGGCTGCACAACTTCTGCGGGTTGGACTTGCTGTGGTTGATTTTGTACCGCTGGCTAGTTTTCCCTTTGTCGCCTCGCTGAACTTGAAGTCACGACTTGCGGCGACTCAGCATGGATGCTTCTTTCTGCCGTGACTCTACTGTTGTAGGGGATGGCGTGCAGCCATCCCGCATGTTCAGACATGTTTGTCTGCTATACTACCGCTGTGCTCAGCATCTCAATGGCGCGCCGCGCCTCTCTGTCCATTGGTGTGTTTCCTGCCGGCGTCAGCCTGGCCAGGATGTTGGTAGCCGCGTAGAGATTCTCCACAGGGCTAACATAGTGTCCTTGCGGCGTGTGGAACCTTTGAGGCTGCGGCGGCGGCTGCTGCACAAAGGTTGGTTGTGGCAACGGAGGTGGCATGATGATGGCCCTGTTGTTGGCTTGTACCACGGCTCTTGATCCGGTGCTTCCGCCGCTCTTGGTGCTGCGAAAGATGGAACTGCAGGCGCGACTGATGGTGACGCGAACGGCCGGACTGTAGGCGCGACTAACGGCGCTGCGGGTCGCGTAATCGCGACGGATGGTGCCATGTATGAGGGTACCGCAACGATGGTGCTGCGGCTTCTGACCACGTGACTGGACGCACGACGTTGGTTGCGACTGATGGGATCGCGCTAGGCGGCGCCGTGGCTACTGGCGTATCGACCGCAGGGACCGCGGCCGTAGGTCCAGAGGTGGGTGATCGGAATAACTCCATGGGATTTACTATCCCTGGCTGCAGGCGACTGGCCTGGCGTCTGTGCGGCAAGGTGCCCGGCCCTCCTTGTAAGATGATGGTGTCCTCGGCGAGTCGCCGTTGTTCCTGTTGGAGGCATTGGTCCTCGTGTGCTAGCCTGTTTCTTTCATCTGCAATCCTCTGGACTTCATCATACAACCCGATCGCGTAGCTTCCAGCTCTGTCACTCTAGCGGCGGCATTAACCGCAGATATAGTTGTAAACAACGTGCTGCTTTGTGGCATCACATCCGCTGCGTTGGAGGTTGATCTTGGCCCTGTTTCCGTGGGTACAACTCCGGATGGGGTCTCTCTGTTTGCGACTCCTGAGGCCGCGATTCCTGGGGTGGTTGCTGCGGGTGCCGCGTGATTTGAACCGAGCTCTGCGACTCCTGATCCATCTGGCGCGACTTGTTCCGCTGCTTCCGGCGCCGCGGGGGCTAAGCTGCCCTGTGGCATGCCCAGCCCTTCCCCTGCTTCCACGGTCCTGTAGATTCCTTCCATGTACTGATCTCCTACGGAGGGCGAGCTGCCACCTCTAGGGTTTCCACATAGCCTTTCTTCGAGAACATACTCGATGGATTGGGCTTCTTCTTCTTCGAGGGGCAGTGGCTTGTTGTTGGTAGATTCCTCTTCTTCGTCCACCGTTACAGCGACTCCTTCTTCTGAGTCGCCCCGCTGAGATGGATCCTCTGATTCGCCGCCGATAGAGCCGACGAAGACATGGATATATCTAAACGGGATGATGTGACCGGTCTCTAGGTAATCAGCTTCCGGCCCCCAGCATCGTCAATGAGAGGTATGCCATCGACCGTGACGATGTGGCCGATGGCGAGATCTTCAGCTCCTACCATCGATCCTGCGCGGAACATGACACTCTTGACCGCAGGCCCCACGGTGGGCGCCAACTGTCGTGGGTTTGTCACGTCAGATGTCATGGATGATTTCGTAGGTGTGGGATTGCGCGAGTCAATCGTCTTCGAGCTTGGGATCGTGGGAACAATGATCAACACAGATTTACCCAGGTTCGGCCCCTCAATGTGAGGTAAAGACCTACTTCCTGCCTACCCTAGATTGGTATTGATATGATATATGAGGTGTTACAATGGAGGCGATCCGATCTCGGTACTCGCCGTATGAACTGGGGTTTGAGGGCTTGGCCCTGTCTAAGTCTTGCGAGTCCTCTTTATATACACGGAGACTCGTCAGATTACAAAGGAAACTTACTCCACAAGGAATATATCAACTAGAACCTACTTGGAGACTAATTAATCTTCACGTCTTTCAAGATATGTCTTCTAGATTCTTCTCCTCGTGGCGGTGCGATATTGGGCTTGCTTTCACATATGCCTATGTTCGTGCGAGTAAAACAGGTCGCACTTATCAATACGGGCCGCGGGTTATTTCTCAAAGTATTCCCCCGACACCCGGCCCGATGGCCCGGCGGGCTTTCGGGCTTTTTGGCCGGCCGGGGCCGGGCTCAGGCCTGCGTTTTCCGTGTCGGGCTTTTCTTGGCCCGGCCCGAAGCCCGGCCCTGCCCGAGGTATGGCCAGGTATACTTACAAGTTCTTCAGAATAGATAATAAGTAAGACTAGCAAAATGTCCGTGCGCTGCAACGGGCGACTAAATTTTTTGCAATACAACCTAAGGAAATTAACAACCGAGTTTGTCTCACGTTGGACCATAATCATTTGAACAAATTAAAATTTACAAACAAACCAGATGGAACTAATGAATATGAATATTATACGTGATAGTTAACTCCAACTGTTTCATTAGCAAGTTAGCAACTTGGAATAGTTAAACAGTATACGGAAAGGCTTTGGTACTCCTCGACGTCTTTGATGACACATCGCACACAAGCGCGCAGCAGCGAGCGGCCAACACATCAAGCCCAGACGAAGAGCAGCAAGCAAGCACGCACAACAGTGGCATGACCTTTGTGCCCTTTGTTCCAGATCGGGGCGGAGCAAGCCGACACCCCCGACGCGAGGCACAACGCCGTCAGTTTGAGAAAAACGGTATGGGTAGAGGGAGAAAACGGAATCAGCATGTGCAGGCGGCGTCGGCCTCCTCCCGCGCGCCCCTCTTCCGGCCTAATATTGTGGATTCCAACCAATTTGATTGAGCTCCTCATATAGTACATGCTTATCGTGGTGGTCTACCAAATTAATTGTCTCGTTTATCCAGCACCATCAGCAGCTACTAATTGGGAAGCTCGTTGTTGGCACGAAGTCGCCGTTGGAGGCCGAGAGCGCCATCGCAAGCTGCATCTGAAACCCCTCCTCCTCCGAGTACATGTAGTCCTCCCCGCCTCCAACCGGCGCCGACGTCGGCGTCGTTGTCGCGGCGGCGGAAGGGGACGGGCAGACGCCGTCGTGGGCGCTGAGGTGGAGAGAGACGGCGCGGGCGCCGCCCCCGATGGGGAGCTTGCGAGGGAGCCGCGCGACCACGGACATGAATCTGTCATGAGTAAGATAATTCTTCGCCCACACCAAACCAAAACCCAGCACAAGTTCCAACGACGACTTATTGGTGGGAGGAGCTGGTGCCTTCCAACCCACCCGAGCTCAAGTACTCATGCTCGTAATTTCGGTGATGTTGCAGCCCTCTTCTATTAAAAATACCACGGGCCTCCTCCCCGTAAGAAATCATTTTTGATAATGTGTGTGAATACGCACCTGCATGCATGGAGCACCAAGCACGGACGTTCATGGCAAAGGGAACACTGCAGCGGTTCCTCCATGTCCAAGGCACCATGCTTGGTGGGGCACTCGCAGATTCTTCAGGGTTTACAGCTGCATTCATTTCGTCAATAGAAAGACCAGAACACAGGCTGAGCTAATTAGAGCATCTCTCTAACTAGACCCCCCATCCCTCCATATGTTCAGGCGGACTGCCCGGACACGTTCCGGATAGAAAACGCCACCTAACCGGACACCCAAATCCAGCCCATATGTATGAGCTTTCTTGCAACCTCATATCCAACCCGACAAGGAGTAGTTTAGAGTAGTTTCTTCGACGATCTACGTAGAAAGCTTTTGTGTACGTACTGTTTGTTCTTTGTAATAAATTGTGCTTGAAAATGGGTTGTGGCTGTGGCACATCAAAAATAAGGGTTGTCCGAACGATGTCCGCGGACAAATAAGGGCGTCAGAATTTGCCCACTCTGGTTGGAGATGCTCTTACACCGTACAAGGACAAAAAAAAAAGAAAAAAAAAAGGAAAACTAAGTGGACACACACTCACTGCCGGAAAACTGTGATTGTCGACGGCTTTCTATATACCGACGGCTTTTTATCGGGGACCGTCGGCATATAGGGTTTTTGCCAAGCGCTTTCAAAAAGCCTTCGGCATATAGGATTTTTTCCGACGGTTTTCTCGACCAGCCGGCGGCATAAGGCGACCTATGCCGAGTGTGGCCGTCGGCAAAGAATATGGCCGTCAGCATATTACGTTGCCGTGTGGTTTCCACCGGACGCCGTTTGTATTATACCGACGATTATGACAGGCCGTTGGCATACACCTTTATTTTTATTTTTCAATGCTTCTGCCTAATTAAATAAATTGAAATATAGTAAAAAATAATATCTGAAACTTTTTGTTAAAGAACATGTCCAAAAGGTTTACACATATAACTAGTTCTTTGAGCACTCTTAATGCATTTATCCTATGTTCTCAGGCCCCATTTGATGAAAAACATAGGGGCTATTTTGATTTCCATCGAAGAAGTGGTGTGTTGCCTTTACAAAAGGAGTTCAGGTGGAAAAAAAATCTAAAACTGCTCCATTTCTTACAAGTTGAGTAGTTTTAGATCTTTAAAACCAGTGGTACTCCATTTCTTACAAGTGCAAAAGGAGGTCAGTTTTAGATCCTTAAAACAAAATCTAAAACCAAATTTCTTACAATTTCTATTACAACAGGGCGCGACAGTAGATTACAAAGGCGTCTTGCATCGTGATGGCTCTGTTCTGATGTCAGTTTCACTGGATCAACTGAAGGTAACTTGCACTTTCTTGCCCTTTTATGGGGATTGTATGTCCACAATCCATGTGTTACTCCATTAAAGATAGTTTAGTTTAGTTACTATCTAACCTACACACGAGAATGTCTTTCAGTAGCCTATTCTTTTACTTTCCATAGAGTAGTTGGAACAACAAAATAGCTACAGTGAAGATGTATTCATTTTGACAGCTCGACCTGATTATTATGTTTTATTTGATTTGACAATGAAGCTCAGTGTTATCCATGCAAATGATCAACTGAATTTTCTTGCACTGGACTGAATTTTCATGCAATGCTTGATTGCAGATCACGGGGACTGGGCGTATATCTACATTTTGTGGTGAACTGACTATAATTCCTATGACATGCACTGGTTTAGGTTTAGTGATAGCTGCAGGGGCATGCCGATTGCTTGATTTTGCTGGTTGTATGCATGTTTTGAATTGCAGGAATTTGAAAAAAAAAACTATTTTCTTATTTTGTAAATGCTCAATGCCGATGGCATTGATAGTATCCAGGCTGCATGCGGACCCACCGGATTCAGACACGTGTACGTGCATGCCGACGGCCATACCCTCGACATATCCTGGCACCAGCGAGCAACCAGGTGCTGCCACGTCGCATGATTTGCCGACGGACGGGCGTTGGTAAATATCCGACGCCGTCAAACGAACTTCACTCTGCTACTTTTGTTTGCCGACGGACAAACAAAAACCGTCGGCACGCGCGTGCTGACGGCTTTTCCAGTGTATGACAACCGAGAATACATCGACGGCCATATGCCGACGGCTGCTGTCAGCATTGCAGTTTACCGACGGTTTCTAGCCGTCGGCATTTAGCCCATTTCCTGTAGTAACTGTTCATGGTTGCGCTCATTAATATTCTTCCCTGCAAGACCAAGTAATGCTAGTGGGTAGCAACGACATGGGAGTCGCGCTCACGGCCTCACTGGAAACGACACCGGCGACATTTCTGTTCATTGTTGAAAATTTATCGGATTAATAGAGGAGGTGACCATCACCGAGCGATCCAGCATGAGGCCACGCCGCATAATCGAACTGAAAATAATAATTAATGTTACCTACTGGTAATGTTGAATATATCAATGTGTGTAATGATTCCGTGCAATTCATGTGTGCAAGCTATTCCTCCATTAATCATGTTGTTCTTCCACCGGCAAGAAAACGGTCTCCAATGGGACGCCGATTAGCCAAATTGTGATCGTTTGGACACCCCTTTCCAACCTTGAATCCCACGCGTAAGTACCCCTCACACCACCATCACCAAGGCCCGCAGTGACTCGGAAGCCGTCTCAGAACGACGTCGCCCAAGGCATCATTGATGTGGGTCGTTTCTCGATCTTCACGGATTGACGAACGAGTGCACGGACGCACACGAAGAACACAAGGAAAGTAAGAACACAAACCTGATACAAGTGGCGCATTTCCATAACCGGTCGATCGACCAACCAGCCCCATAGAATCCACAAGGAAGAGATCGGTGAGCGCTCGGTATATAGAATCATCCACTAGAGAGATTTTACAGAAAGAGGGACCTTGATAAAAGTCAATAGATGAATATATGGAGATGCCTTGTATCCCATAGCGATCTTCTACATAAGGGATGTCTCATCTCCAGATGGAGAGGGAAGGACCACTTGCTCAACTCTAACGCATATCTTCTCTATCCCTAGATATGAGAAAGGGGTCCCTGTCTATATACAGTTTAGCCACAAATGGGTAAGTGGAGTGGTACATGGGTTTCAACCCGTTACCGCACATAGGTAGGGCGGTTGTACCACTCGTGTCAGCGTCACTACCGACACAAGTATCGATATAGATGATCTGAGCCTTGATTCCGGCGATAGTTGGGCGGTAGTGTATGCGGTAGTATCGCTCCTAAGGCTTCACCGGTACTACCTCTGGTTGGGCTGGGCGGCGATAGTATCGCTCCTGGAGGTGGAGTGGCGCCGGTAGGGCAGTTCTAGGCAAGCAGAGAGGTAGTACCGCTTGTAGCGAACACGAAAAACGGCCACACCGACACCCACCAAGTGATGTAGCCCAACCTACGGCTCCTACAACAAGTGGACCAATGACAAGAGCTAGAGTCAAAGCTATCCATGGCAAGGTGAATTCACTCCTATCTATGTGTGATATCGACACTCCTTTGAATGGTTTGCTACTTCATTCCGATACCTTGTGTGTGCTCAGCTATGGTGGACCTGAAGACCCCTATGAAGATGGCCAAGAGGCGACGCAAGAAGATGGACAAGAGTCGAGCCAATACGATGAAGAGGAAGAAGAGAAGATGGAGAAGAACCTCCCAGGTGGCGGTACTACCGCCAGGTCAAGCGGTACTACCGCCCCTGGTCCAGGCAGGCCGAACCAGCCCCACGCCAGCGGTATCGGCAGCGGTACCGCCTGGTACCGCGAGCGTGGGAAGGACCAGCGCCCACCTCAGCGGCAGCGATCGCTACCGCCACGTGCTACCGCCAGAACCCCCTATCGGACCCCTTACCCGGTACCGCCAGCGGTACCGGCGGCGGTACTGGACGGTACCGGGGGCGTGGGATGAAGTGAAGCCCTCCCGCACCGGCGGTACCACCGGCTATCCCAGCGGTACTACCGCCAGTGCGGGAGACTGCTCGCCAGATCTGCTGTGAAGCCACCTCGTTGACCTCTTTTCGTACCTAGACTATTTAAGGCACCCTTGGACTAGATCTAGGGTTAGACTATGATTTGGGAACTAAAGTAGAGCCTTGCTCCTTCTCAAAGTGTCTCTTTCCTCCTATGGAGATGAATCAAGACCTCCACATGTGGAGATGAACCAAGGCCTCCTCTTGAGGAGAAGATCCCTGCGTGGATACCAAGGCTCCGCTTGTAGTTGCGATTACTTGCCGATCTTTCATCTTACGGTGATTCTATCGGGTTGGTTGGATTGACCAATTGGACAAACAATCCTAAGAGTAAGGTGTGCTTGGGAGAGGAGGATTGGGGGCTGCCCTCGGGGATTTGTTACCAATCGAGTCTTGCCGGGTTGCTACTTGCTATTTACCCTTGTGTGTTTGATTTCCCTCTTTTGTGTTCTTCGTTCTTCGCGTGTTCTTCGTGTTCATCCTTCCCTCCGCACAAATCCGTGAAAATCGGGACCTACCCGCATCATATGGTATCAGAGCTCTAGGTTGACACGGATTTGTTTTGTGTTTCCACCAAAATCCACCAAATTTTTCTTCGTTTTTGAGAAATTCGAAAATTTCCACCAAAAATAGCCTTGCCTTGATTCGAGCCGATCTGTCGATTCGTTGCGTTTTTGGTAGTTTTTGTCCATGGATCTGTTGCTTTAGGACCCCCTCCACCTTTGTTTGCGTTCCCTAGCCTTAATTTTGCCATTTCCCACGGATTCGAGGAAGTTTTGGAGCCCAAAATCGCACAAAATTCGAGCAGAAAAGTCGACAGCGGTACTACCGCCGGCTTAAGCGGTACTACCGCCAGGGCCAAATTTTTCAGAAATTTTTCTTTTCCTCGGTTCGTTTTGGCATTCTCTTTGTTGTTTGGTCCTTCGCTGGTGTGTCCACACGTCTACGACATCGACAAGCTTCCGCAGCGACTTCATCAACGCCAAGCGACGACGCCACCAAGGACTCGACTTTCCCCCACCATCATTTCCGTTGTGAGCCCTTCTTCCTTTCGCGCAACTTAACCTATTGGACTAGCTCGGTGATATTGCGAGGCATTGCACGTGTTGAGTGTTTGTCTTCAAGTATTGGCGAGTGTGTATCGTTAGAGAGCTTGGCACTAGCAAAAGAGAAGGAATCATCGTCAAAAAGCAAAAATCAAAAAAAAAAAAGAGAAAAGAAAGAATCAAGTGGTGCCAAGTTTCATCTCTTGTAGGTTGCGACAAAGCTAAGACCGCCAAAGTGAGTGTGAGTGTTAACTCTTGTGCAAATCCGTTGCCCACAAAAAGCAATTGAGCTAGCGTCCTTCTTGTGTTGGGTGACATTTGAGCACGTAGTCTTCGTTAGGTTGTCTATCTTCGAGTGCTCGCCCTTTGGTCGCCCAACCCCATCATTCGCTTTTGTGTGTGTTTCTTCATCATTTGTGGTTGGAGTTTCTTTGGTAATTTGATCATTGTGGATTTTCTCTACCT
This sequence comes from Poa pratensis, assembly GCA_947311845.1. Taxonomy (NCBI): domain Eukaryota; kingdom Viridiplantae; phylum Streptophyta; class Magnoliopsida; order Poales; family Poaceae; genus Poa; species Poa pratensis. Next base: position 106,505,732 of record CAMZMU010000107.1, on the reverse strand, counting down.
TTGACAATATACTTGTCGCGGGTTTGCTTGTTTCGTTTGCCACTTCATACCTTCCTATCCTCATAAGTGTGTGTGTTGGGTGTTAGAACCGGATACTCTCCTCTCAAGCCACATTATACTTGGGATATAGTTTGTCTTGGTTTTTCCTTACCACATCTCACTTGTTCTTGAGAAAATGTTTAGGGGAAGTACAAACGGAAGCTCAAGCTCGGAGAGGAAATCCATGGTGGAGTTCGCGGTGATCATGGCTATGTCACACAATCGGAGCTTGTGGCATGCGACACTTCTTCGTGGTAACATAGACGCTTCGAGCGCCGTCTTCAAAATCAAGACACACCTTCAACGACCGCATGAGTGCTAACGAAGCAACTATGGAGAGGTTGACCGAAGCTATCAACAACCTTGCGCGACAACGAGCTTCTTCACACTCAAGCCGTACAAGAAGCACCTCAAGGTCGACACAAGCACGTCATGGACGTCATGAACCTCGACAAGAACGTCAACATGATCCAAGGCGCGACGCCCATGAACGACCTCCTCCTACGTTGAACAACCACATGATCTTCACGCGAACAATGCCAATGCGCATCAAGAACAACCTCACCAAAATGATGATCGTCGCGAACGCATACCATCACCACCACCGCACAACGTGATCGTCATGACCCATTGGCTAATGACAATGGCGTTCCGGGTGCGAATGACTTTGGTGAACAAGGACGTCACCCTCGTCATCCTCCAAGGCCACGTCATCAAAACCATGACAATGCGAACAATGTCGAGCAACCCGTTCCTCAACAAGAGCTACCTCCTCAACATGCGCCTCGTCAAGAGCTTCCTCATGATCGTCACCAACACCAACGTTCCGAGTCAAGTGATAACGAGTCAAGCCAACACAATGGTGATGGACTCAACCGAAGGAGACGTGGACGTGCATTCCCACGTGGTGGCCACCGTGACGACTATGATGACTTGACCAACGTCCGCTTTGACATACCCAAGTTCTACGGCACAAGTGATCCGGAAGCTTACTTCTCATGGGTACTCAAGGTTGACAAGATCTTCCGCGTGCAACGCTACTCCGACATCAAGAAGGTTGCCTTAGCCTCGATGGAGTTTGAAGAGTATGCCTCTTGTGGTGGGAACAACTACAAGATGCTCGCGTCGCTAACCACCAACAACCAATTGACACTTGGGTTGAAATGAAAGAAACATGTACAAGCGCTTCGTGCCAAGCCATTACACTAGAGACTTATACAAGAAGTTGCAAGAGTTGAAGCAAGGTTTGAAGTCGGTTGACGAGTACTACAAGGAAATGGAAATCTCCATGATGAGAGCCAATGTCAACGAGTACGAAGAGCAATCCATGGCTCGTTTCATGAATGGCCTCAACTATCCATCAAGAAGATCGTGGAGTTCCAACCATATGCCTCTTTGGTTGAGCTAGTACATCAAGCTTCCAAGGCCGAGCGCCACGTGCTTGAAGAGCTCAAATACCTCAAGACAAAGGCATTCTACGCCAACAAGCCTTCTTCGTCAACTCCTACACCTTCACAAGCTCTTCCTCAAGCGAACACTCGAGGTCCTCCAAGAGTCTCTACTTCGACACCTCAAGCGCCTCAACCTTTCAAGAAAGTACCTCCCTCCTCCAAGGCGCCTCAAGGATCTTCGTCCGGCACAAGACTTTGCAATGCTACAAGTGCGGCGGACAAGGGCACAAATCTTTTGAGTGCACCAACAAGAAGGTCATGATCATCAATGACATGGGAGAGTATGAATCTATGAGTGAAGATGAGTACAATGCTTTGAACAAGGTCGCCACAATGCAAAGTGCTCAAGAAGAAGAAAGTGAGATCTATTGTGATGGCGACAACAACCCTTCCTTGGTTGTGGCAAGAGCTCTAACCACCAATGTTCAAGTGGAAGAAGACCAAAGATGCAACTTGTTTCAAACAAGAGCGGGAATCAATGGAAAGTCCATCAAGGTCATCATAGATGGTGGAAGTTGCCACAACCTAGCGAGCAAAGAACTTTGTGATAAGCTCAACTTGAAGTTCAAGAAGCACCCACATCCTTACCATGTGCAATGGTTGAGTGATACCGGAGCCGTCAAGATTCAACACATGGTGCAAGTGTCCTTCAAGATTGGAGCCTATGAAGATACGGTTGATTGTGATGTTGTGCCTATGAACGTTTGTCACTTACTCCTTGGGCGTCCATGGCAATTTGACAAGGGTGCTATGCATGATGGAAGGACAAACTACTATAGCTTCAAGAACAACGACAAGACCTTCGTCCTTCGTCCCATGACACCAAGTCAAGTCATCGCCGACAACGCCAAGACTATTGCAAGGGCACAACAAGATCGTTCGTCTAGTGAGATGAGTGGTGAGCGAGAGACCCACCATAAAGTGAGTGAGAGCCACAAGCCAAATGAGTGTGACACTTCAAAGAGAGTTCCCACAAAACTTACACTATTTGCCACAAAAGAGAGATGAGGGAGTTGAGAGAAACCCATCCACCCTCCACTATGTGCTCATATGCAAGGGTGAAGTTTCTATGACTAACACTTTCACAAACCTTCCTCCTTCTTTGTTGTCTCTTTTGAAGGACTTTGAAGATGTCTTCCCTCAAGAGTGCCACCGGGACTACCTCCTCTACGCGGAATCGAGCACCGCATCGACCTTGTTCCCGGCGCACCGCTACCAAACCGCGCTCCTTACCGCACCAACCCCGAAGAGACAAAGGAGATCGAGCGGCAAATACAAGAACTTCTTGCCATGGGACACATCCGCGAGAGCTTGAGTCCGTGTGCCGTGCCCGTCATCTTGGTACCCAAGCACGACAACACTCTTCGCCTTTGCATGGATTGTCGCCCCATCAACGCCATCACCGTTCGGTATCGCCATCCTATCCCTCCTTGATGATATGCTCGATGAGCTTTGTGGTTCCGCTATATTCTCCAAAATTGATCTTAAAAGTGGATATCACCAAATACGCATGTGTGAAGGTGATGAATGGAAGACCGCATTTAAAACTAAGCTTGGTCTTTATGAGTGGCTCGTCATGCCATTTGGTCTTTCCAATGCACCTTCTACTTTTATGCGTCTCATGAATCATGTTTTGCGTCCTTTCATTGGAAATTTGTTGTGGTATACTTTGACGACATCCTTATTATAGCAAGTCTTTGGAAGAGCACACTTCTCATGTTGCTCAAGTTTTGTTGGTTCTTCGCAATGAAAAGCTTTATGCAAATCTTTCTAAGTGCACTTTTGCCACCAACAAACTTGTTTTCTTGGGTTTTGTTGTTTCTTCGGATGGAGTCGAAGTCGATGAAGCAAAGATACAAGCAATTCGGACTTGGCCTTTTCCGATCACTTGAGGAGTTGAGACGTTTTCTTGGTTTTGCCGGATTTTACCGCCGTTTCATCAAGGATTTTTCCACAATTGCTTGCCCCCTCCATGAACTTACAAAGAAGAATGTACCTTTCATTTGGGGCAATGCACATGATTTTGCTTTCAATGAGCTCAAACGGTTATTAACCGAAGCACCACTCCTTGCCCTTCCGGATTTCTCTAAGACATTTGAGATTGAATGCGATGCAAGTGGATTGGGCATTGGTGGAGTGCTTATGCAAAATGGTAGACCCATCGCATACCATAGTGAGAAACTAGATGGAGCTCGCTTGAATTACCCCATTTATGACAAAGAGTTATTTGCTTTGGTTCGTGTTTTGGATGTGTGGCAACATTACCTTCGTCCTAAGGAATTTGTCATTCATTCCGACCATGAATCCTTGAAATATTTGAAAAGTCAAACAAATTTGAACAAAAGACATGCTAAGTGGGTTGAGTTCATTGAGTCTTTCACTTTGTAATCAAATACAAGAAAGGTAAAGACAATGTGGTCGCGGATGCTCTATCCCGCAAGGCCAACCTACTTACACGTCTTGACATTAGTGTCTTGGGTTTGGATGAGATTAAAGAGTTGTATGCTACCGATGCTTTCTTTGGAGACATTTTCGCTCAATGTTCGGAGCACAAAGGAATTGGTGATTTCTATTTGCACAAAGGTTTCTTGTTTAAGGCTAACAAACTATGTATACCCGAGTCTTCGCTTCGTTTGGTCCTTTTGAAGGAATCTCATGGAGGAACACTCATGGGTCACTTTGGACGCGACAAGACCTACGCCATGCTCGCCACCAACTACTATTGGCCAGAATGAAGCGTGATGTGGAACGCCTAGTTCGACGATGTTCTACATGTCTCAAAGCTAAGTCTACTCTAAACTCTCATGGTTATACACACCATTGCCTATTCCACATCACCCATGGTCCGATATAGCTATGGATTTTGTCTTAGGACTCCCACGCACTAAAACAAACAAGGATTCCATCTTTGTCGTCATTGATCGCTTCTCTAAAATGGCACACTTTATACCTTGCAACAAGAGCGACGATGCTTCACACATTGCTACTTTGTTTTTCAGGGAAATCGTCCGTCTTCATGGAGTGCCAAGACCATTGTGTCGGATCGTGACACCAAGTTCGTGAGCTATTTTTGGAAGACTTTGATGGCCAAGATGGGAATCAAGCAACTATTCTCCACCGCATACCACCCTCAAACCGATGGCCAAACCGAAGTGGTGAACCGAAGCCTATCTACACTCCTTCGTGTGTTGATCAAGCCTAACTTGAAGAATTGGGAAGAGTGCATCCCACACGCCGAGTTCGCCTACAATCGAGCACTACACGCGCAACAAAGAGAACACCCTTCGAGTCGTCTATGGTCCAACCCCTACACCGCGCTCGACATGCTACCACTTCCACTCCGTGAGCAAGTTAACATGGACTTCGACAAGCGAGCCGCTTACATGAAGAAGCTCCATGAGGAAACAAGAACTACTCTCGAGAAGCACAACAAAGACCATGCTACGAAGATGAACAAACACAAGCGCGCCATGATATTTGAAGAAGGAGACTTGTGTGGCTACACCTTCGCAAAGATCGCTTTCCGGATGCAAGGAAGTCCAAGCTTCACCCTCGTGGAGATGGACCTTTCAAGGTTATCAAGCGCATCAACGACAATGCCTACAAGATCGACATCTCCAACTCCAAGCATTTGGTCCATGACACCTTCAACGTCGCCGACCTCTCGCCATACTTGGGACATCAAGCGATGAGAGGACCAAGAGTCGAGGACGACTCTTTTCCAAGGGGGGGGGAGATGATGTAGCCCAACCTACGGCTCCTACAACAAGTGGCCCAATGACAAGAGCAGAGTCAAAGCTATCCATGACAAGGTGAATTCACTCCTATCTATGTGTGATATCGACACTCCTTTGAATGGTTTGCTACTTCATTCCGATACCTTGTGTGTGCTCAGCTATGGTGGACCTGAAGACCCCTATGAAGATGGCCAAGAGGCGACACAAGAAGATGGACAAGAGTCGAGCCAATACGATGAAGAGGAAGAAGAGAAGATGGAGAAGAACCTCCCAGGCGGCGGTACTACCGCCAGGTCAAGCGGTACTACCGCCCCTGGTCCAGGCAGGCCGAACCAGCCCCACGCCAGCGGTATCGGCAGCGGTACCGCCTGGTACCGCGAGCGTGGGAAGGACCAGCGCCCACCTCAGCGGCAGCGATCGCTACCGCCACGTGCTACCGCCAGAACCCCCTGTCGGACCCCTTACCCGGTACCGCTAGCGGTACCGGCGGCGGTACTGGACGGTACCGGGGGCGTGGGATGAAGTGAAGCCCTCCGCACGGCGGTACCACCGGCTATCCCAGCGGTACTATCTCCAGTGCGGGAGACTGCTCGCCAGATCTGCTGTGAAGCCCCCTCCGTTGACCTCTTTTTGTACTAGACTATTTAAGGCACCCTTGGACTAGATCTAGGGTTAGACTATGATTTGGGAACTAAAGTAGAGCCTTGCTCCTTCTCAAAGTGTCTCTTTCCTCCTATGGAGATGAATCAAGACCTCCACATGTGGAGATGAACCAAGGCCTCCTTTTCAGGAGAAGATCCCTGCGTGGATACCAAGGCTCCGCTTGTAGTTGCGATTACTTGCCGATCTTTCATCTTACGGTGATTCTATCGGGTTGGTTGGATTGACCAATTGGACAAACAATCCTAAGAGTAAGGTGTGCTTGGGAGAGGAGGATTGGGGGCTGCCCTCGGGGATTTGTTACCAATCGAGTCTTGCCGGGTTGCTACTTGCTATTTACCCTTGTGTGTTTGATTTCCCCTCTTTTGTGTTCTTCGTTCTTCGCGTGTTCTTCGTGTTCATCCTTCCCTCCGCACAAATCTGTGAAAATCGGGACCTACCGCATCACCAAGTGTCTGACCCAACTCGTTTTTTGTCATGCACTCCCGAGCGGGTCTCCAAAGTTGGGGGCGGACTCGGGGATGCCGGACAACGTATTCGATAGGCATGGCCGGCCTGTCATAGACACGAAACAACATAGGCCGGGTGTCATTTGCACCCCACCCCCTCCTCCAGTTTTCCTTACCTGACGATTCGCGACACCGATGCTTGGAAATGGAAGAACTGTCCATTCGCTTGGCAAGGGATGTACAAGGGAGGACATGTTGGAACATGCAGTGTTGTACTTGAAGCGGTGTCGGAATATGACATATGGATTTGACACGCATTTTTCGGCATGGCCGATTTCACAATGACATCAATGTGCTGTAACGGTTTCTGGTGTTTGAGAGAGTTGGCGATGGCCAAACTCTGGAGTGCAAGTATGCGATCAATAGCCATGATTACGACAAGGGGTACTACGTAGCAGATGGCATCTATCCTCGGTGGTCGACATTTGTCAAGATTATCTGCAACCCTGTTGGTGATGCAAACTCACTTTCCAGGCAAGCAAGAGGGTGTCCAAAAAGATGTGGAGCAAGCATTCGATGTGCTCCATCCTGGTTTGTAATTGTTAGTTACCCTTCTCTATCTTGGTCCCTATAGCAGATGTGGGATATCATTAATGCTTGTATTATCATGCACAACATGATCGTTGATGGTAAGCGTGATACTAACTTGGTGTTCTATTAGCCGTATGAGTACCAAGCCTCCCTTGCTGGACCACAGACCGGCCTGCCGGCCGAATTCTCTGGATTTCTCGCCATGCATATTCCGATTCATCATGAAACAACTCATGATCAACAACAGAGTGATCCAGTCGTGCACTTATGGGCGTGTCGACCACACAAGCATGTTGTTCTCTGAAACTTATTAATAACTATATTTTTCCTATGTTTAAATTATTATTGGAATATGCAATCTTTTATCTATGTTTTGACATATTGGAAAATCGATAGGGTTGGCCGTATGGGGGGTGCCGCTGTAGGCAGCACCCCAGAATTGGTCGGAAAAGTGCCCGACACCTCAAAGCGGACAAAATTTGAGGTGTGGCGGATAAATTTTCGGGGTGCAGGTGGAGACGCTCTTAATATATATATATATATGCTCTGTACGTTGTGTCACAGTCGCGCCATATTGAGGGCACGACCAATGCTCCATGGTGGACAGCGACTCCAGCTGCGCACATAGGCTCCGATAGGAAAAAGGCCTCCGATTGAGTCATTGTTCTCGCTAATAAAGATAAGAGTTTTTTTGGATGTTCCTTCTTTTCTATTGGTTTTTCCGAGTACAAATCAGCTATACTTAACGCTTTCAGAGTAAAGCGGACTCCTGCAGGAGATCCCAACTCCTTGCTGCCAAAAGTTGAAGAAATGAGAGACAACAAGAAGAGAGGAAGGGAGGATGAGCCCGTGAGAGCATCTCCATGGCACCGCTAAATGACCTCCCCAAAATCCAATGGGGTCCGGACCAAAAAACGGTGACATAGGCACCCCCATCTGTCCGGGCCCACTCGTCATAGAAACAACTCACAGCACCCGTGTTAATAAGGGCGTGCAGGAGGCCGTTCCGCCCGACTAATGGCGCGCACTCGCCGGGAGACCTCCCAGACGACACGACGGGAGGTGAGGGCGAGACAGCGACACGCCTGCCAGCACGCGTCGCATTAACGCTGGCGCCAGTCCACGCGTCGGCGTCGCGATGTTCCCACGCAATGCATTTATGCCGGCGTAGATGCAGGCGCACCGCTCACCTCCCTCGCCGCACCTCAGAACGCCGCACCCACCTCGCCTGCGTCGCCATATCCCACAGCGCCCGCATCCCCATTTCCAGCCTCGCAGGAACGAGCAAAGGCGAACTTGGGCGGCCGCATCATCACCACCGACGAGGCGCGTGGGACCTCTACCGGTACAGGCTTCTCGTCCCGCCGGATTCCCGCCTACCCAAGGGGTGGTGCATGTCACGAGCGGCGGGCTTCCCATGCCGGTGCTGCCCAAAAACGCTGGAGCAGATCCGGGCGCCATCGCCCGACGCCGGAGCTGGCTGTCACGGGAGTAGCGAGCATCGCCGAAGTACGACGACAACAACTGGGGCCTTGGCTCCAGTGCTTCAAGCGCGAGCGCAACGAGGCCCTCGCCTTCTACGACGGCGCGGTCTCGCCGGGGCGCTACAACGCGGAGGGGCGGCAGCGCTGGTGGGACGACATCCGCCACACGGTGGCCTCCGCCATTGAGGCCGCCCGCCGCCACGTCGCAACAGGGAATCCTACCCCATTGCGGCTGCTACCCCTGGTTCCAGCGGCCCCCGCCACACCGCAATGACCAGGCGCGCGCGCCACGCCCGCGGCGACCAGGAGCGGCGCTCACCACGCATCATTGGGCGGAGGCGTCATCATCACTGTGAACGCCGCGAGCCTTGACGATCCCCATCGCGTCGACCTAGGCGCCTCCACCAGCCGTGTCGCCTCGTCCTCCACCGTGGTGGTCCTCGACGACGACGGCCAGGACAACGACGAGGCGTGGTGCGATGAGGAGGAATAGGCCTAGGTTTAGGGCTACATGCCTCCACCAAATTTCATTCTAACTTTTGTAAATATAATCAAAATATGAATGAAATTGAAAAACTTTTCGTTTGCTTCCATTTGATTTTTTGTTTTTGTTTTTTTGGGGCGACGCTGTGTGCAGCACCTCCATTGTGGCGGACACATGTCCGACACCACTAAAGAGGGCTCAATTGGGAGGTGCCGGTGGAGATGATCTGGAGAAGAAAATGGGTAACGAGAAAGGTAGTTTGAGTCAGGGTCTTGGGTCCTTTTCATTTTACTTTACAGTCTTTTCTTACATGGAAGACATGCATGGACAGCAGGTAGGTGCTGCCCTGTTGCATGCCCTGAGAGCATCTCGCTCGCGGCGCCCAAATGGGCGCCCAAAGGCCGTCCGGACAGGCTCTTTGGGCGCCGTCCGGACTACCTTGCCCATTTGGGCGCCCTCGCTCCCCACTCGCGGCGCCCAAATATTATTTAAATATGAAATTTTGATACGAAAATGCATATATTTCATTGAAATTTCATTCAAACTAACATAATTCATTCAAATTTAAATCTAGACCTAGACTAGATCTAGTAAGTAGGGTGGCAAGCCGGGGCACCGGCAGTTGGGGCAGGCGCCGGCCTTTCGGCGGCGAGCACAGGACCCCGACGGCAGCTCGAGCAGAGGCAAGTAGAGGTAGCCGGTGGTGGAGGTGGTGGTGGCGGAGCTGGAGGTGGTGGCTGCGGAGCTGGAGGTGGTGGCGGCGGCAGAGGCTATGTCGGCCTCGATGGCGAGCTGCATGTGGCCGGGATCCCACTCCGGCGTCGGCGGCCAGTCCTCCAAGCCGTCATCATCACCGTCAACCTCCTCCGCCTCTTGTTGAGGTTGCGGCGGAGGAGGTTGCACACGGCCTCCTTCCGATCTTGCGCGACGAGCCTGCTCCACGCCTCGTAGCGAACCCTCTCCCGTTCCATGCCCGCTGCGAAGTCCTCGTCGGTGGTGTTGGTGAGGCCGTCGTCGGTGTCGACGGCGTCGTCGGAGTCTTCGAGCCAGTCCGCAGGCGGCTTGGGGGCGAAGAAGGAGTGGAGGCGGTAGGCGTGCTTGAGCTCGACCCGCTTGTCCCAGTACGCCGAGTTCGGCTCGAACCTGGGGTCGTCGTGCAGCTCTGGCGCCATCGTCCCCATGCACGAGGCGACGTAGTCGAGCCGCGCCTGGCCGGCCAGCATGGGTTGCAACGGGGACGTGCACTGGGTTCGTGGCCCATCCCTGGGGAGGACGCAGTTCGCCGGCACCGGCGTGTTGGTGCAGACGAGCTCGCGCGCTCGGCTTCCGTGAGTTGGTTCGCTGGTGGCGGAGGAGGCGGTGGAGGAGGTGGTGGAGCGTTGACGGCCGACGAGCCTGCCTCCTGCGATGGCCAGCCGCGGCGAGCCATGGCGCTCTGCCAAACCTGGCTGTCACGGCGGTGACGACGGGCCTCCCTCTGCGCTCGTCTCTCTTCCTCCGCGGCGCGCGGGGAGAGGCCATGGCTAGGTGTGGGATGGAGATGGTGGAGACGGTGGAGACAGCGAGGAACCCACTCTATATAGCGGTCGGGGAGGCGAACGGATGAGGTCGCCTTAACTCCGGCCGTCCAACGGCTCGCCTGCCACACCATTAACGGCTCGCCTGCATTGACGCCGCCGTGGCGCAGACGCTTCCTCGCCGCAGAGGCGAAGCGACGCGTCGCTGCGCCGGCTGGGAAACCGAGACGACGCCGGCATTAATGCAGCCTCTTGTCTCACTGCCAGGCGTGGCCCGCGCGTCGGGAGCCGACGTGGCGTCGCGTTTCCTTCCGTCCGGGGCCGCCCAAGCTCCCCAAGTTGAGGGCGTGGGCTGGGCGTGCCGTACACAAAACTGGGCCGCGCCGGACCGAATTCGCGTTTGGGCGCCGCGAGTGGGGCGATTTTGTGTCCGGCACGCCCCAAAGGCGTTTGGGCGGCCGTTTGGGCGCCGCGGTGGAGATGCTCTGATGTCTAAGAAAAAAAAAAGAGTGAACCAATTCGCAGAGCCGATGGATTGGATGGGTCGTGGGACCGATCGCTCTATTGTTTTTCCTTTGACTGATTCCTTGCAAACACGCGCTGGCTGTCCGGTCCACTGCACACAAAGCGCCGGAGGGAAAAAAAAGTGACAAAACGCGCGAGAGAAAGGAGATTTCGTGCTCCAGATACAGCGATCTGTTTATGGTTTATCTCCGAGATTAGTTTTTGTTTGTTTTTGTTTGGGGGACGACGCTGTGGGCAACACCCCATTGTGGCGGACACATGTCCAACACCCCTAAAGAGGGCTCAATTGGGGTTGGGGGTTCCCGGTGGAGATGATCTGAAGAAGAAAATGGGTAACGAGAAAGGTAGTTTGAGTCAGGGTGTTGGGTTCCTTTTCATTTTACTTTACAGTATTTTTTCTTACGAGGAAGACATGGGACAGCATGTAGGTGCTGCCCCTGCCCCCTGTTGCGCAGAATGCCCTGATGTCAAATCAAAGATAAAAAGCGTGAACTAGGATGGGTGTGGGACGGATCGCTCCATAGTTTTTCCTCTGACCGATTCCTCGCAAGCACGCGCTAGCTGTCGCCTTCGTTTTCCACCACCATCACTCTAGTCCAGTCCACTGCATACAAAGTGCCGGAGGAAAAGAGTGACAAAAAGCACGAGAGAAAGGAGATTTCGTGATCCGAGATACTTTGATTTCTTTATTTAAAAAAATCAATTTAATTGTTAAAAAAATCTGAAAAAAATCTTTGTTGTTCTCAATGTTGCCTCCCACGAACGTGTAAAATTTGAATTTGAAATATTTTGTATATTTTTTTTGGAAAGGGTCTGATCCATATATTCAGAAATGCACAGTACAAATTACAACCAGGTCCAACAAAGAAAAGAAATTACAGCCGAACCCCTGCAACTTGCACGAAACACCCTGAGCATCCTGGAAGAAACTCGATCAGGCCCACCACCGCGCTCCCGAGAAACCTCGACGCCGCCAGCGTCGCCGTACCGCTTGCCGCCGGGGAGGAGGAGCCACCACACACTGTAGACGGCCGCAGGATCCATCCGCCGCCAAGCGACGGAATCTGGCTCGATGAACGGAAACGGCCACAACTCCTGCACCCCTGCACCACCCTGCTTCCCGCCGACGCAGCGCCGCCCAAGCCCACCAACCACACCCGCCTCCAGACGCCGCTCCCCACGCCACCACGGCCGGCCGGAGCAAAGACACCGAAGGAGACCACCTGCAACAACACCAACAAAACGGCAACGCCAAGCTCCGGCAACTCCTCCCTCGCCACCTCGGCCGGCCGGAGAAGCAACCACGAAGAAGCGCAACCGACGCACACCTTCACAACCTCCAGACCGACGCCTGGAAACCTCAGCCTGAGCCACCTTCTGTACAAGCAACGGAGACCACCGACGCCACCCGCCGGCGCACCGCCACCCACCCCCAGAGCCCCCACAGCGAAGCCAGAAGCCACTTCACTGAGACGGAGACGGGGACGAAGGACAAAAACTCCAACAGCCGGCCACCGCCACCGCCACGATGACCAACCTCGGAGCACCAACGCTCCACAGATCGATGAATCTGTGAGCACCAACCGCCAGCAGCCCTTCGGCTCCGCCACAAGAGACGACGCCGAGGTGGAAGAAGAGCTCCGGCACCATTATTCCGCAGCCACGACACCAGCACCACCCATCCAGCGCCGCCGGAGACACTACCCTACTATATACACACCTAGGGCTCAGATCCGGGGCCGTTCCACTCTCCCACCACCGAAACGGCGGCCGGGGAGGGAGGAGGCCGCCGATCTGGCCGGCGGCGGTGAGAGGGACGAGCCCTTTTCTCCTCTCTGGAACACTGTAGCAGGGAGGGGAAGAAGAGCTTCCTTCAAATTTTTTTTGAGGTACATAAATTTTTTTGTTTTGAGGTACATAAAATTTACAAATACACAGATTATAGTATAGTGAGACCATGCACATTTTCAAATGTTCAGATTTTGCATTTTTGTGTAGTCCATAATAAAAAAAACGTTACGATTTTGCATGCTTATAAGATACAACATTGTTTACATCTAGATTTTTTCCCAGAATTTTCTAAAACTTATAATATTTTTAAAATATCAGATCACTACAACTCGGGAGCCAAAGCTGGTTTCTGCGAGAGAAAGGGCAAACACATTCATGCCCCACACCAGGGACGGATCCAGGTTTACACCACACCAGGAAAATACTCCAAGCACGAGCTAATTTTTTTTTAATAATATGTTTTTTAATTAAATTCGAAAAATATTACGCATTTTGCATAAATTACACAAATAATACGGCCTCGGCCCAGGCTAAGCCGACAGGCACTTATCGGCCCAGTCCTGGCCGATTAGTACTAATCGGCCCAGGCCTGGCCGATAAGCTACTAATCAGGGCACGGCTGGGCTTGCCCAGTGGACACTTATCGGCCAGGCCTGGGCCGATTAGGATAGCCTGGGCCGAGGCCGTATTATTTGTGTAATTTATGCAAAATGCGTAATATTTATCAAATTTCTGTAAAAAAATGTATTATTAAAAAAAAATTAGCCAAGCACGATCCATCTTTCACGATGGAAACCATGCCGAGTGGTCGCTGCCACATATACTCCAGTGTACACGAAACTAATATTTCCCCCGAAAAACCTGTACACGATACTCACACGGGTACTGCTTTGCTTGCCAGGGCCCGCGATCCAGCGACCGTTTCTCGGCCATCTCCCGGAGACAATCTGCCTCCTCCTCGTCCTTGGCGCCTTGGCTGGCTATATAATATCGGCGCTTTTTAGTTAACACGCCGGCCTAAGCAGCGCCATGTGCTGAGAGGAAAAGGCTAACCGAGCCCTCTTCTTCCCCCATCCACTCTTCTTCGTTTCTGGCTAGCTGCTCGACATCTTTCGCCATGGCTGTATTGCTCCCCGTACTCTCCTCCTGCCTCATGCTGCTTCTGGCCTCGTGCGCGTCCGCCTGCGACAGGTGCGTGCGTCAGGGCAAGGCCGCCTACTCGCCCTCCACCACCCCTACTGGTAACAACTCTTTTCCTCGCGGATGAACTCAGGGTGTGGATTTTGTTTTCTTGCTGGCAATATTCTGAGCGGGGTGTGGTTCTTGGCTTGGTGAATCAGGTGGTGGGATTTGTGGGTATGGAGCCATGGCCGTGGAGACCAATGGGGGATTCCTCGCCGCCGGGGGTCCCAGGCAGCACCGAGGAGGGCTTGGCTGTGGAAGATGCTTCCAGGTACCAATTAAATTTTGTCCGGATTAGCTCTCCATTTCTACTCTCATTACAGTGAATTTTTTTTCTACTCTCATCTGCTCTTCCTCTCTTGGTGATTCAAGAACTTGAGTCTTTTTTGTTACATATGCTTTTCTTCAGTGGTAATTGTCTCTCTGCTTACATTTGTTGCCACTTGAACAAGTAAAGTACAACCATCATATATCATCTTATACTTTAACGAGGATACCAAGTTAGTCTATGTGCCAATCCTAGCTCTCAAGAAACTTAAGTAGTACTATGTGACTAATGCATATGCTCTATTGCTCTCCTCTGTTTATGTCTATCTATGCTTTGGTTGTTCAATCAAGACTATTGTACAAACGATATTCCACGGATTAACCTCGTGTGTTATTTATTCTTTCTGTTGGAGATTTACTTATGATACTTTTGGTTTTTGGGAAACAGGTGAGATGCAGAGATCCAAAGGTATGCAGCAGCAGGGGCGTCCGGGTCGTCCTCACCGACTTCCACAGGAACAATCGTACAGATTTCCTGCTGGGTGGGCCGGCTTTGGTGGGCCTGGCCAAGTCCGGGAAGGCCCAGCAGCTCAGGAGGCTGGACGCTCTGTCCATAGAGTACAAAAGGTAAACGCATTTCTTCTTTCTTTTTTATTTTTTGCGAAACTAAACGCATTTCTTCTTGATTCTCAGAAAGAATCTATGCCTCATAAGTTTCATAATACTAATTATATGTATTTCTGTTTACTGTGTATTTTTATTTTTCTTTTACATTATGGTAATTGGTATATCTATTTATCCAAAAAGTGGGAAGGAATTAGAATTAGCCCTCTCAGCTGATATCTGGGATACTGCACATTATCATTGGCTTGTCTTACAGTTTTAATGTTGATAAATGATGTTCGTGAATGAATTAGTCGGGATACATAGTTTTCAATAGTGAAAACTCCGATCTACCGCAATGTTAAGAAATCCTTGCAAATATAGTTTTTATTTAAAATCAATGCAGTAGGAGATTCTCCTACTGTTTCTCCCAAAACGCCTTTTTTAAAAACATATCTGGATAATATCTTAGAAATTGGAATCATAAATTTTAGCTATATTCAAAAAGGATTTCACTCTTTCGGCTTCACTTCACTGAATGAATTTTTTTGGCCATGTTAAACTAAAAATAATATTTTCTTTAACAGAAAAGCTCACAAAACAAACAATTGTTTATGTTTAAGTTTCCAGCCATATCCCACTTTATATATACTACCTCCGTTCCTTAAAGTAAGGTATATATTTTTAGTCAAAAGTTTACATAGTATAATTTTGACCGATTTTATTGATAAAAATATGAATGTTTCGAATATCAAATCAACATTAATAGACTCAACATAGTATATATTTTCATTGTACGTTTATCAAATTTTGTAAATGTTCATATTTTTGTCTATAAGATTGGTCAAAATTCGGCTTTGTTGACTTTTGACTAAAAATATACGCCTTACTTTACGAAACGGAGGCAGTATTATTTAGCTGAAATGAAAACACAATTTAGTTTAGGTTCCCTCGCAGACAAAAAAAAAGTCGTGGTTACCAGGTATTAGGACTGAGATGAAGAGATTTTTCAATGCTTTACGAGGGAAAAGACAAAATCTTGATTTCAGAGAGTGTATAGATGCATCCAAAATAATGGTTCTAGTACACTAGTGCAGTACCCTAAATATCTTTTTTATTGTTTGCTTGCAGAATTCCTTGTGACTACAATGACAAGAACCTGTCTATATTAGTGGAAGAGCAGAGCAAGAAGCCAAGCAAATTGGTCATCAAGTTTCTTTACCAAGGTGGTCAAACTGATATCTTAACGGTGGATGTTGCTCAGGTAAAAGCAAGACCCGATCGAAACAAAACAAAAGTAGGGACAAAATTGTGATAATTACCTAACACATACACCTGATTTGTCTAATCAACATGATGAACCTTCTGGTCTGTATTTCTATGCAGGTGGGTTCATCGGAGTGGAGGTTCATGAACCGGGTCCATGGGCCTGTTTGGAGCACCGACCGAGCCCCCACCGGGCCACTGCAGTTCCGGGCGGTGGTGACCAGAGGGTACGATGGCAAGTGGGTGTGGGCCGACAAAGAGGTCCTCCCGGCGGATTGGCAGCCAGGCCAGGTCTATGACACTGGTGCTCGGATCGACGATGTGGCCAGGGAGAGCTGCCTAGGCTGCGCAATGCTGGACTGGGAAATGAAAGTGGCTTAACACAATGCACAAGTTGTTGTTATACCTAACGTATCTGGTACTGCAATGACCTTGAGGTGCAGATACCAACAGTAAACACCCAAGTCATGAGAGGGTGAAAGGACAGCAGTGAGTTGGAAAAGGGCATCCGGCAGCCTCTTCTCGCTGTCAAGAAAGAGATGAGTATGCGTTTGTAGGGGATAGCTGCGATCGACCTTTGCTGCCTTGCTGGCCCTTGATTTGGGTTCTTCCTATATGCATGCATGTAACCATGCCTGCCTGCATATAAGAGATGTATGTAAAACAAATATAGCTACCTCCCTGCTAATTGATAGAATAATTAGTGAACATAGCGCCATGTTTTCCCTTGGCAATAAATCGCTGTGTGTTTCCTGTGAGCGGTCGAACTTCACGTGCCTACCTAACCTAGCTGTTTCGGCAGCGAGTGTGTGAGGGCCTTGGTGTGCTCTGTGCTGATCCTCCTTTTCTTCTCTGATTAATGCGTGGATTTTCTGGTCTCCCCAAGTGAAAACTGGAGTATTTTTTTTTGCGAAACACCATACAACGCAGATACTCACATAGACGTGCACACACTCACCCATATGAACGCACGCACGCACACCCTACCCCTATGAGCACCTCCGAAAGACTGAACCAGCGGGTCGAGTCTTGAGATTGACGAAGTCACCACAGGCGCCTCGCTGTTGACGGGAACGTCGCCTCCCACTGAAGAATATTCCGCCTAAATGAGAAACACCGGTTTCAAACCTGGGGTTTGAACTCTGCTGGGCTGGGGGTACAACCACCTTCTAACCATCTTGCCACAGGCAAGTTCTCAGCAAAACCTGGAGTATTTTTCAACATATTTGTATTCTATAATATAAGGAACTCAAAGGGTTAGGTTGTTGCTAGTGTGCATAAAATTGGAAGAGAATATATTCCTAAGAGCTGGTCAAGTAATTCGATACTACTTGTCCAGATTTCATGAACTTTTGTTACTAGGGTAAGCGCGTTTGTTAGGCTGTAACATTTTGTGCCTCTTGCTCAACCTGGCCCCGAGGGTCTGGCTGATACAGCCTTTGGGTCAAGTTGTGCAATTCGTTTGGTTGTCTGTGTCACATAAGTGGCAACATAGATGCAATCTCTTTGGTTGCCCGCATTTTTCTGTTCTGGCTCTCAATATGCACTCAACTGCCGTTTAGTTGCCACCATGTCGCTATGTGTGATACAGTAAAAGAGATCCCCCACCTCTTTCAAAATAGCGATGTTAACAGTACACACAAGCATACACAAGAACACATTTTTTTAGATAAAGAGTGTATATTAATATCGCGGAGATACAAATTACACCCAGCCTCTGCAACAACGCAATAACCAAACCTACTACGGATGCACACAGCCGAAAGACAATAAGAAGAAGAAATAAAAAGAAAAGTCCCGCTACAGAGTTACAGTCCTTGCAGCAGCCGCACAACCACCAACAAAACAACACCTGAAGTCCAATTTTTCAAAAGCAACGCCTTCAAGAAGAACAATGCCAGGCACAACCAATTAAGGCCAGACCTTGGGCTTTCACCCTGAAGATAGTCCTCGCTCTCAAAACAATGTCTTCAGCAAGACCACTGTCAGGCACAACCAATTAAGGCCAGACCTTGGATTTTCACCCTGAAAGGTAGGGCTTCGGATTTCACGTATGTTGTCGCTCCCACTTACATGCCGCTGCTCCAAGTCATGAAACACCAAGCCAATTCCTCATCGCCACCAGGAATCGAACCACCGTTACTAGTCTTCAAATCTAGGCCTCCATGTCCTTCTCCGCAGTCTGACTTCACCGGGAAACAGAAAGGCATGTCCCCAATGGCAACCGACTGCAGAGCTTCGCGACGCTTCCTCTGAAACCAAACGGTCAGAAAAAATATGGCTGCGCGCGACCGAATCCCACCCGATCCGACAATCTCCAGGCTTGATTGCCCAATGGAGTTCGCCGACGGAGCCTTCCGGAACTCGACAATCCGGCCAGATCGAAGAAACAGGTGTCAGGCAGATCTTCTTCTTGGCGCAAGAGGAACCATAGGACCGCCGCCTTTATTGTGTAGAGCAGCAGGCCCCCACGCCGCCGTCCGCCGGCCGACCTCCTCCGGCGGAAGAGGAGGCCCGACAACGAAGAACCACGCGCGCGCGCCGTCCCGCTGGTAATAGCAAGGCCGAACACGAGCACCGCACCGCCTCCCCACGCACCTCCGGGCGACCGACGGCCGCACCGATGATGGGTCTAGGCGGAAGCCTAGGACCTACAGCCGCCGCTCCACTACACGCACAGGACGTCCATGGCAGACGCCATGCCCGGGAGAAAGCCGCCGCCGCCGCAGACCGGGGTCGCCGCCCCGGATCCCGCTCGCAGAAGATCAACGACGCCGTCCCCGAACGCCACCGGTGCTCCGCCGCAGCGATGCCCCCAGCACCATAGGCGCTGGGCCCGCCGCCACCGCGGCCCTCGCCGGCGGCAGCGGCGGCAAGGGAGGTCTCCGAGCGAAGTTCTTTGGGCGACGAGGGTCTCGCCCCGGTGCCGCCTCGGGGGACAGCACGGGAGCGGAGGGGAGAGGCGGGGGAGGGGACGGGCGGCGGAGGAGAGAGGCCGGCGGCCGGACTGGTGGCGGCTAGGGTTGGGGAGCGGAGGGTTGATGGGAAAGTTCACACTAGAAGTTCATGGCACCACCTCGACTGGTTCGTTTCCCAGGCGGGGAGGACGGCCCGTCTCCTTGTCCCCATCAAATTTCTTCCTCTCATCTCCTTCACAATTAACCACCTCCAGCCGTTTAATAATAGCTCTTTTGATGGCCGTGTTATGGTTGATGCAGTCTTGTAACTCCGGCGGAGGGACATAGGTGTTTTTTTGCATTGCGTCTCCTGGTGCTGAAATTCAAAGATCTCGTCATTGTAGTGCCAAGGTGCAAGTTGGCATTGCTTAGTGCCAATGGTCACCACGACATGGCAGTGGTCACCACGCCATGGCACATTCATGTGTACATAGACATAGAAGTGAATCTACCAAAGATCTACGAGTCAATCACTAAGCCGAAGCACTAAATTACTCGATTAGCCTAAGATGGCATGAATCTACGCGTTTTCAAAAAACCCTAATCACCAATGCCAAATTGGGGTTTGCATTCTTCTATGGCTCGCACGCGAGATGTTCTGGCCGATGCCGGAGTTGAAGTAGAGGTCAATGCAGAAGTTGGAGAAGCCGATGCAGGAGGAGCCACCGTTGAAGGTCCAGTGGCGGCCGGCGGAGCCGCCATGGCGGCCCATAGAATGGCTACAGATCCGGGCATTGGGGCTCCGGAACAGGGCGAAATCGTGGCTCGGGACTTAATCCCGGCGGGGAACCCCACGGCTCGCAACTTCCGTCGCCATCGCTGCCACCGTTTGAATGACATACCCCTCGGGGCATCAAATCGGCCTTGCTTAGAGCATCTCTAGCAGAACCCGCAAAAGGGGGAAACCCGCATAATAACCACCCGATGCGGATTGAAAACCGCAAAAAGGCGGAGAACAGAACCCGCAAAATTACCTGACCCGTAAAAGATTTTGCAGGGCCCCGTGAATCTAGCCCTCGAAACCGAGAAAACAAGGTTTCCACCTCCGACCCACAGCCGGAACCTCATCCCCTTGTATCGTTGGCGCGAGGGAAGCTTCAGCCCTTGAACTGCCACCGCCGCCACCTCTTTCTCTTCCCCCACTCCGGCCACCGCGCGCCCTGCCCTGGACCGGCCATGAGCGCCTCCGACCCGTTCCTGGTGACCGTCCGCGTCGGGGAGGCGCCATCGACAGATCTAGCGGGCCACGGAGAGCTCGGCACCGCTGCTCCATTGGCGGCGCCGAAGCGGAGAAGACTGGGCACCGCAGGCGCGGCCCAAGTTTTGATTGCGGCTACGAACGCCGCCGCGGCTGCCGCGGGCACTCCCGCCGCCGCGAAGCCGAAGAGGCAGGCGGGCAGGAAGATCAGGGCCAGCGCCGCCGCCGCCGCGAAGTCCAATGCACCCTTCCCCGGCGCCGCTGCTGCATCCACTGCGCCCGTCCCCGGCGCCGCTGCTGCATCCACCGCGCCCGTCCCGGCGACGAGACCGAAAGGTATGAATTTATTCTTCAAAATTGAGCTATCCACCGCGCCCGTCCCGGCGCCGCTGTACCCGTCCGCTCGGCAAGCTGAATTTGTTCTTCTTGCAGCACGCAAGCTTTCATGGACATGCTTGGGTCGGTTGATATCGACAACCATCCGCTCGGCAATTACGGCTACAACAAGGTCGACGGTGGTGTCGATGGTGGCACGGGCGAAGAAGACAACGAGGTCGAGGAAGTGGACGGGGCAGGCCTGAGTCGGAGAGGGACGAATTACACCATCTTGGAGGACCAAACCTTGGTCCGTGCTTGGGAGAGTATTTCTCTCGATGCAACTACCGGCGTTGATCAAACCAAAGATCGGTATTGGCAAAGGGTGGAGGACAAGTTTTTCCAACTCATGCCACGCAATTGGCAAAAGGTGATGGTGCTAGCACGGTGTAAGGCCTTTCGATGATGCCGATGGTGTTTTGGAAGCAATTTTTTGGTCACACAGATGGAAAACTATGTTAATTGCTGTCTTTGGATTCAAGGAACTTTATTATTTGCTATATTAATGTCGAATTTGTAAGCAGTTTGGCATACCTCGACATTCATGCCTAATTCATGTTTTGCATATGCAGTTTCTGAACGCGGCGCGGCGGAGCAGAAACCGCAAAACAGAATATTCTGTTTTGCGGTTCTGCTTTGCGGTTTCTGCTCCGCCGCGCCGCGTTTCGAGCCAAAAAACGCGAGTTGTGTGACCTGCAAAACTGTTTTGCGGGTACTGCTAGAGATGCTCTTAGATGCGTTCTGCCGTTGCGGCTAGGCGGTGAAATCGGTGAATTAGGCCGACTCAAAGTCAGCACCACGGCCGGTTCAATCCGCGCCGCCGCGCTCTCGTGGCGCACTGCCTCGAACTTGTCAATGGCGTGCACGCTCGATGCGGCTGGCCGGGGAGCAAGCTTGGGGCGGGATCCCGTGCCGGTGACGGCGACGGAGGAGGTTCCACGGCCATTGCGTTGTTTGATGAGGTCGCTTGATGGGACGTTTTGAGAGACAACAAGAGGGCGTTGAGTGATTACAGTAGTGCGAGAGAGAGTGGGGAGTGAGTTATGACATGTCTTCCACGCTTCTCCACGGTGCGGCGACGGGCGGTTTCGAGCCACGTTGCGCTCTCCAGAGTCAGGCTCCACTAAAACGGTCGATTCGGCCGTGGCTGACAGGCCTGTTTTTTCACTGCTTTGCGAAACACGCTGGGTTCCCAGCGGCCCATTCAATCATCCAATCACTGGGGATTTGCAGCTGGCCGACCTAGCGTGGAGTCATGCGAGTTACCAAACGCGCCGCTCAGTTGGTGACACAGGGTTGAATGCGTTCTATCATGCAGTTGCTTTCACTCAAGAAACTGAGGAAGTGGACAATAATTTGCATGGAAAGATTCCATGCGGCCGCATGCTTGATCACGGGCAAGGTTACGGCGCGCCATCTCCCCTGAACTATGCCTAGTTTGTCCGGCCAACCGACATCATCCATGCATCCATCTTTGGCAGTTGGCACGGGTTACCTGGTCCGTATGCATCATTTTGATGCAGAGCCTGAGGCGAGGCTCCCTTTTCTAAAAAAAAAACTTGGTCGCTAAAACATCAATTTGATCGGTTCACGCGGGATGTGAGCCATGGGCTACATTCACGTTGGGCAGAATAATTAAGCACAGCGGCAGATTTATGTCGATTGCCAATTTGCCATCCAGCCTGTATGCGATAACGAAGGTTTTTAATATAAGTATCTCGCTATTTGTTCACATGTTTGCCAGAATACTCTCGTCACTGGCTGGATATCGCATATACGCAGTGTGCCGTTTCTTCTCCAGTGTACAGAGTAATCTCGCAAACATCTATACATTTTCGCATATCCTCTCCCAGTGTGTCGTTTTTCTCCAGTTTCCATCTGAGGGAAACAGAACTTCACTATGACTAAAGAGATACCACAAATTTATCTTGAATCGGGACCTGTTGGCTCAACTTTATCCTAGTTTTGCCAAAGGAGCAACCCTTTTCCACCTTAAATTGGTCCAAATAAGTTGAATTTCTGACTCTTCGTGGAGGACTAGATCGAGTAACCGGTGGTCTATGGTAGTCCGATATTTCGCGCCATCATTTAGATCTTCCTATGATTTTCCTAATCGCATGTCAGATGAAGCCAACAACCGTCACCAAGTTGGAGACGGCGATGACCAGTGGCGGAACTAAGGGGATGAGCAGGGGCTCTAGCCCCCCTATGACATTGTACAACAAGAAGAATTCTATACATATTTTAGACATGATTTTTAGACGAAATTAGCTTTATCCCCCTTTAATTAAATTTTTCATGTTCAAGCCCCTTCAACCTTCAATCTTGCCTCCGCCTCCCCGTGATGGCATAGTTTTTTTATCCGGTAACTGTCAAGTATATTCCGATTACCGCGGTAACCACCAATCCTAGATCCTTCGATAAAAAACGGGTTATTCAGTTACAAAAACCTTGGTTATATGGACCTATCCCCACACGGAGCCATTCTCAATCTTGCATGTGTTTGCTCGGTCCAACTTAACGGTTTTCAAAGCGTAAAAGAAATTTACATTCACACATACATGAATCATGAGAGACACTATCCATCACTTCGATATCAATCCTTGTTTCTATCAACCATAAGCAACCAAATCATTCGATTGACTTCCCAGCCTGCGGCCACTCGCCAAAGGAAAAGTTACTAGCTCTGCATGCGGACCAAAGTTTGTAGAAACCAAACAACAAATTGGAAAATCCGATCGAGCGTAGGAGAAGGATTTCACGCGTCACTATTTTGAAATGGAAGATATGGTACTGTACAAGAGTTATGACCACGCCACACCACACAGTAGCTCAGTGGTTCAGCCTCAGCTTGACGGAAGGTAAGACTGAACACTCTAACAATTTTAAGGATTTTGGTTGTTACTAGGAAAAATGCCCGTGCGTTGCAACGGAGAAAAAATCCGTGTCGTTCAAACTCATAATCATTCTCTCCAACATTGACGACACCTAGGACTCCGTCGACGAATTCGCATTAATTTTGAGACTTGCGAAATTTCCACTTCATCTAAAAGAGCACACAACCCTGAGAAAAATAACAGAAAAAACTACTAATTCAACAACATAACCAGAAAAACCAAGTAAATTAATTGATGAGCTTAACATATGTAGCTGAAATACTGTGTTGTGAACAATGGAACTACTTAAAAGCTCATTGAATGCTCTTGATCTATTTACTGAATAAACACAACAAAACTCAGTCGACATGATCCTCTTACAATTAGAAGCAGTAAAAAAATAGCTAAAAGTGACTCTACAATACAGGGCTGCAGATAACGCCTGGTTAATAATGCAGCTTGAGAAGTAACCCCAGCCACACACACCCCTAATTAATGTTCTGAACTTAAGGGCAAGCCCCATGTATGGAACTGATGATTGAAATCAGCAAGCCCGCATAGAGACTTTTGTTTTTGAGTTCATCGCTCCGCACGCCTTAGATGGATCTGGCAGAGACACCAGCATGCCCATGCACACGACCCTGTGGACGACAGCAACTACGCCGAAAGCAGACTGCGGTGTGTCGAGGATGTACTCAACCTAAACCAGCAGCCTCGGAGTACCTGTACAATAGACAAAAGTTACAGTTAATGGGCGCTCACAGGTCACAACAATGTGTTACAATTAATGAATACACCCGCCAATTTTAGTACTTTCTATTTAGAATAAACTTGCAATATAGACCAATTGCAACACTAAGAACTCAGAGCTGGTAGTAAACAAAATAAAAGAGAAAAGACAGAGGAAGAGAGACGATGGTAAGTCCCAAATAAGAAATTTTTCTTGCATCAGTTTTACCAGAATATGTTCTGCCTGATGGATGGAGATCTTGATAAGTTTATGTCTGCAATAATTTGTTCCTACTTTCGAATTAGCATGTGGCATTCCTTTTTATCTGAACCCAATGAAAACAACTTTAGACTACACATATCATTGTTGCAATTCATAGTAAAGAAAGTAGATGCGCCAAGATTTTACTTGTTACCTTCTAGAGTGTATCCAAGTAGTGCATCCTACTTCCATTTTACCTCTGAATAGCAGGTGAACCTGCAAGCAGAAGATAACCCAAGGCATTATGCCAGTACACGAAGGACCTCAGAACAAACTTAATCATCAAAAAGAAAGTGAGCTACAAAGGGCAGCTCAGCGATCTTTCTATAGAGCTTCAATTTCTTCTTCCATCAAACACCTGAATCAAACAAAATAGAGATGAATGACAATCCTGCACAAATAGATCGGTAGGCATGAGAACATACCATATCTCACAACAATTTGGGTAAACTAAGAAATATATTCCAGAGCAATAGATACTGAAATACATAGTGCAGTGTACCAATGGTGGAAGAGGCAAAGTGAGCTGGAGATGAAAGACTGAGGAGAGAGCCGATGCCATTCTGCTAGCAGTGCTCTAATGTCGTACCCACAATTTTGTTGGCCGAAACATGGCAGCAGCTCCGAGAAAAGTGCAATGACCAAAAAATTCCAGCATTCGGCGATAACCAAAAGAGTGCATTCTGTCAAAGAAATCCACTCATATGAGAACGAAGGGAGTCAGCGCAAACTATTCAATCGGCTGTATATAAATAAACATGATGCGGGCTGTTGAAGCTGCTGACAGTACGCAAGCCTAGTACAATAACAACCATGGAAGAAGGGCGCAGGGAGAACAGCAGAAGCATTTCGCATACCCGTGGTGCAGAGACGTCTTGGGGTGACATCTTCTCAATCCCAAGGATGACAGGCTACTCGAAAGCCAACGTCCTACTTCACATGCTCCTCGTAGCCGCCATTGGAGCAGGAGACAGGACGGCCATGCCGCCATCGGCACAGCAGTGAGCCGAGCTCTGCCACTGTTGTACGCATTGTTGGTGAAACAGAAATGCATCAGCGAGCAGAAATAAAGAATCAATAGCGGGTTGCATAATGATTATGAAGTCCCATTCAAACCGACCCACTCAAACTGATTGACATGGTGAAAGCAAACCGGATACTATACAGTCAATTAGCTTTGTAAGCTAAGTGCGCTATGGCAAAAAAAAAATACACATCTACTGTCTCCGGTGCTTATGTTCAGTTTTGGAAATTACATCGAACTGCTTCTAGTGCTCGTATGATCAGATTTAAGTTTCCCTAGATAACAACACGTGTCATACTTCTTAGCAAATATCTTTAAAAAATGCCATGGTGAATGTTGTGACGAAATTTGATAGGTATATATGTCCGAATCAGGGAGGGAAACCAAACTCAGTGAACACACAGCTGGCGCAAATTTCTCTGAACACGTAACAATTTTCAATACAGAATAAGCAAGTGGTCGCTTTAAGCAGATGAAATGGTGCAAAAAGATGGTATTTTCTTTGTACATAAAGATCTTTTATCCAATAATACTTTCAAGAAATGATAACTAAGCAGAGTTTACCAGACATTATCAAGAAAAGCTTAAGAAAAGGACCAGTATATAAGCATTAAGAGCTTCATAGGAAACATGAAAAGAAAGGCACCTAGAATTTGGCAACAGTATCAAGAGTTCCGGAAGAGCGTGAGAAGATCCTGCAGCCAACTCTGTTGGTTCCTTGTATCTCATCTACTCGAACAGTTCCTGAAATGTTTGCAGATCATGCAGTTCAAAATATTCAACGCTTAGTCTCCACACATCATAAATGAGACACGGGAAGCACTTAACGGCAAGTCGTCGGAGCCAACCTCGGTACTCTACAACTGCAGCCTGAGCATGCTCCACGTCTTCCACTCTGAACCAATCGAGATGAAACACCTAAATGCGGCAAAGAAAAATTCAGGAAATAAATATTTGTGAGACTATGTACCAGGAATTAACATGTTTAATTAAACAGCAAAAATGGAAATGCATGAGTGAAGGAAGAAATAGATGCAGGTGTTCAACAAAGGAACATACCATATCAGATTGGTTTAAAGCTCGAACTGATCATGCTTCTTCCACACAAAAATCTGCACACACAAAAACCAGAAGGAGCAACTGTCATCGTTGATTGCAAGTAAAATTGCGAATAAAGTTATTGAGTAGACATGATAACATAAACATGAATTAATCTGTACACACAGTCTACTTGGATTTTCCTCAAACACCTTATATGCATTGATACAAAACACCTGCACAAACACATAGGAGAAATTATTGAGAGTGGAAGAGGGAGGGGAGAAGCCAAATGAAGAGGGAACAAAGGCTGTGTACCTTGAATCTGGTATTCGTTCCTTTTGTTGTTCCTGTAGAATGAAAGATCCATAAATCTCGTGCATCCTTAATATGTTCATGAAGCAAAGAGGAGGGTGGCAGGAGAGTGAGAGCGTACCAGAACACGTGAGGAGAGATGCGTGCAGTAGCCACCGGCCGGTGCTCTCGTGACGCCACCGTGCGCGTCGGTGGCCGCTCTGCAAGCTCTCTCTCTTATTCCCCAAATCCATCTCCATCCCTGCGTCCTCCTCTTCCTCCTGCTCCTCATCGAAGCTGATTTCGTGCTTGCTGCTAGCCGCCGTCTTCGGTGAGGATTAAAAGGTCAAATTAGAAATATGACTCAGATCGACCACCGAGAAATGCGAATTAGAACGAACCTTTTTAGCATCCGACAACCATCCTCCACACGCCACCATGTCCCGACCGATTGCGCCGCTCCGGCGCGAAGAAGAACTCGGGAGAGGAGCATCGGGCGGCGGCGACGGAGGCCCGGTTGCTAGATTGCAGAGCGGACGACGCCTCCGGAGGAGGAAGTTGTCGCAGCGCTCGGCGAAGATCTAGCCGTGGACGGCGCACAGGGCAGCCGGCGACCACGCGCTGGAACTCTGCGACCTGGGCGTGGCGTCCAGCCGGGGTCGATGGGACCTTCCGATTTTGAATGGAGGCGACTCGGCGGTTCGAGAAGTTATGCGGCACCACGCAGGGAGGCAGAGAGCAGGGAGCGGGTGGACTACGGCGGGAGGTGGCGCACGACGGCCGGAGTGAGCGGCGGCGGCGAGGTGGAAACCTAGATCGTACGCATGGCCTCCTCGGCGTCCTCGCTCGTGAACTGTTTTGGTTCGTGTCTCCTCGGAACGAACGGGTAAGTGAGGTGCTTAATGAAAAACGTAGCCAAGACATAAGGATGGCGGGTTCATTTTCCGATTTGTGAGGGACTAAAATGAAAAACGGATTTCGTCCGTCCAGCCGAGACAGGACGCTCCATATTTTTGTAGTAGAGATTAGCCCTAATTCTGCGACCACATACTATTTCACGCTTTGTCAATACTTAGAAACAAAATTTCTAAGAAATCTTATTGCACGCTCTGCCCTTGTCCGCACGCTGCCATCAATCACCTTAATTATCTGAGCTTGACAGTTCCCGGAACCCTTAAGCTGAGGGTATATATCGATCGAGAAACTGCACTTAATTTGTGATTACTTTGAGTAGAATTGGTAGTCCAGCGCTGATCATCAGCTTCCGCGGGGAGCAGACCTTGCCAACCATCGTCGATCTGAGCTTGGGAACCTGGACCGATCCGCTGCCCTTTATAACTACCCAGTAGCCTCCTTATCCGTCAACAGCAAATCTCCCATCTTAGCAGAGAGACTCGCAGTGAGCTCCTCTTTTTTTTTTCTTTTATCGAAATGGGGAACGAAATCACAGCCTCTGCATCGAAAAGATACACACCGCCTTTTTATTGCATAATTGAGAAACATACAAAATAACAAACCCGAGGCCACATGCCTCGCGACAAAAACTGCACCAGACTAGCACTAGCCCTATCGTATAAGACAAAATAAAGAGAAAATACACAACTTCTAGGCAAATCCTTTAAGAAGGAAAAGTCGCACGTGCGCCGCTGGTGACGAGTCTAACCTAAGGTCGACCCGGGATTTTCATCACCAAATAAGAGCTTTGAGCCACCACCTTCAGGAAGGGCACGACGTAAGAGCGCGCCAACATTGCCAATAATGTTTCCACCAAAGTGTGCAAACTCAAAGTTGAAGCTACTACCGTTATCACCTGTCCGGCAAATGACGCATCACTGACCATATACCGCTGGAGGAGAAACTAGAAGCCGATGACGTCCCATACTGCCACGCCTCCAGCCACTGTCGCACCACCTTCGATCGAGTAGCAAGAGGCATGAATTGACACCATAGAGGAGACGTCGTGCATGCAAGGATCAGTCATAACATGACGCCTCCGTGTGAGACGCCACATCGCCACCGCCGGCCAGACATGACTTGAAAGCTCCCCAAAGTTGTCGTGCGCCTTCTGCGTCGAATCGAACTCGGTCTCGAAGTGGAGGGGGCGTCCCATACCGCCGTTGGCCTCGAATGAGACCAAGCGTCATCCACATGATAACGGAGGCCGCCGCCGCCGTCAAAAAAACCGTGCCGTCGCCCGGGAGTCCACGCTCCGCCACGCGCGCAGCCGACGTCTGGGCCCCCGTTGTGATCTTGGCTGGAGGTCTCCTGCCATGGGAATCGACGAGGAGACGATATCCCGCCATCCGCTGTCCGCCGGGAGGGCTTTGCCCACCGGCCGGCTTCCTCCCACGGCGGGGGGGGGGGGGGGGGGGGGGGGGGGGGGGGGGAGTTGGAGGAGAGGATGGGGTAGGGGCGGCGGCTAGGGTTTCGCCCGAGCCGCTCCGCAGGGAGCGACGCGAGCTCCTCTGACCCCGCAACTTTTAAGTTTATTTGAGATCTTTGGTTTCAACTTCGTCTATCCGATTGTTTGCTAAGAACGTGTGTTCATCTTTTTGTCCTTTGTACGTAGCGTGATTAATCTTAGACGAGAATTGCGCCATTCGGAACCTCAGCAGGAATACACGATCAACCCGTGAGTCCGTGACCCGCCCAAGGATTAATCAGTTCCTGCAACCCATGGAAATCCTGTCGTGCACCAGGCTACGGTATCTGACTTTCCCCGGACCCGTTGGCCACCTTCTTACTCGCAACTTTGATAATCCTGTCACTACCTGCCACGGAGAATGATAATCTATTGATCTTTGGCATGAAGAAGATAGCAGAGTGCTGCTAGTCCACGCATGCACATCAGACACATGACTCGCGGCTGGCCGACGAGATTGATCGCAAGATTGTCGTTGAACACCAGCGGCAACATAGATTGGAAAACAACGAATGCAAGATCAGATCGAAGATTCTCTCCTCTGCAACTTGATTTTTTGGTCGATAGCGACGCCTGTGATGCCAACGCTTGTAAGTTTCCATCCGTCAAACAACAAATGGCCTGAATCAGGGTTCAGGGAGGAACGCATGCATTCTGCGACTTCCATTTCACCATCCTCAATGGTCACGGACCTCCTCGCCTCGGCGCCAATATTTGGGAGGACACACTGCCGTCATGGCAAATAATTAAATTGGAAACAATACAGAGACTAGTCGGATGGACAGAGGTTATAGTATCATCCATCTCACGTGTGTCTCTCTCAGGTTTACATGTGGACCAAAATTATGCAATATTTTTTTTCAATCTATATTGTGTCCGACACATCTTGAACTCAAAATCTCTTGACTCTCGCAACATGTAGAATTGCATGTACTAGTAAATTCACCCAAAAGTTAACTCAAGTTGATGGAGGAAGATAGACAATACACACTTAGACTTCAACTATTGCACTCTCCCTCCAGCACTGGCAGTTGTCTAGGCCTGTCAGGCGTGACACAGTACCTTAGGTGAAATTTAAAAACAATACACATGGAATGGTATTCTAGATACTCCTATTTCCAGTTTGTCTAGGCACTGGAAAGTTCCTGGCTCTGCCACTACGATCACCTACATACATTGCTATACCTAGCTCTGTACCTAGAAGTTGTTCCAAGTAAATGTGACCCCCCCATCCATCATTGGCGGTATTGCCTCATTGCCCTCACAACCCATCACCGTCATTCGACTTTCCCTCTATGATTGGGATGCACGATATACCTCTCCGGCTAACTGTGACATTCCCCCCCCCCCCCCCCCCCCCCCCCCCGAGCCGTAGTGGGCAGGTGATATCACCGCCTCAGTTCTCCCCTCAAAGCCTCAACCTTCGCCTATGTTTGCCTACAGGTTTTGAAGAAGACATAGATGCGAACCTGAGATTTTGTAGACAGCAAAAAACGTATATGAGGTTGGATCAAAATTGCTTGTTGGCGAGAGGGGGGAGGAATAACATTTGTTGGGTTTTATTTTTCTCTACTATTATTTTTTCCTTGATAGTGGGCTCTATAGGCGACCAGAAATTCACTTTGATTCTCGGATGCATATATGATCTCTTTACCAAAAATGCACATTTTGAAATGTCACAAAATCCGGAAAAATGTCCACATTTACGTGGTCACGCTTTGTTTCGTGAAAAAACATTTTTTTGTGGCCCGTGCAAAATAAAAAATAGTACATCCGTTACTAAATATAAGCCTTTTTAATATTTTCGTGATTTGTACATATGTAGACGTATTTTAGTATTGGTGTGTAGATTCACTCATTTCCCTCCGTATGTAGCCCACCCTGAGATATATCTAAAACATCTATATTATGTAACAGAGGGAGTAGGTCACAAAAAATGGGGGTTTTCCGTGAAACGATTTTTTGCACACATAGAATTTGAACTTGTATGGACGGAATTTTCTTGGATTTTTTTTTTGCCTTTTGAAAATGCGTTAGAAATGAATTTTGAATATTTTTTAGAAGAAAAATATGCTGTACTCCTATTGCCTAATATGTTTTGGGCCGAACATTCAAGGAATACGACATTCGGCTACCCTGGCCGAAGAGTAAATATTTCTTCAGTCTAACAAACATTTGTTTGCACGTCTATGGAGTTCCTTCTGGGAATTAAGCCCGAGTATAAAATCTCGCCGACGTGCGTATGTTCCTAGTACAAGGTTTAGCCCATGGCCCATGCCAGAGGTTCTCGGTGGAATTGTAAGCAACTTCAAATAGAATTTCAAGAATAAGAACAACGTCACCCACCATCTTATTGATTCAAGAACGTATGTGCTTTTCCGGCCGTAGCCAAGTCTCAGCTCTTGAGCAACAAGCACTAGCTCAGGAATTGTAATGCACAACATCCATCCACGATTCATCAGAATGCTGCAGCTCCAGCAAACTTCCTGAGTAGCTTGGCCGCCTCCATGCCACTCGAAATTCTGACATGATCCTCCTCGTTGATCTTCTCTGCACTTTCATCTAGGAAGCAGTGCGCGGGCGCCTGCCATTGGGAGTCGTCCTCCAGCACCACACCGACCTCGAAGCTCATGACGAACTGCTGTATCCCTGTCACTGCAAGATGAAAACCGAATTCGTAACATGTTCGTTGTGAGATGGGATAATCTGGCTACCTGCACAGGTTGTTACAAATTTAGTTGAGGTTTCAGATTAAAGATTTCAGGGTTGAAGTTCGTGGGGTTCAGATAACTGGTTTAACCGGATTTCAGGACTCGCCTAATCTTGTGGGCTCAACTAGCAATAAGCCAATAAGGCGTGGTATGGTACACCATTAACAGTTGCAATGGAGCTCGAGTGGGCGTGCGTACCATCAATGAAGTTCCACCGGACGGGGCGGCGCGTGAGCACGTCCTCGTAGTAGATGATGAACCCCTCCTTGCCCCACACGTAGCAGTCGATCCCGCCGGTGCTCTCGCGGCCTAGGTAGACTGCGCCGCCGTCCGAGATCCAGCCGGGGCGCAGTACACCGACGGGGAACTGCTCCGTGCGGCAGGTGGCAGAGTCAAAGTAGAAGGTGGTGCCGTTGTCCCACTCCACGTCGTACAGCGGGTCGGCGGAGAGCTGGTGCCGGACCAGGTTCAGGTTGCGCCGCCGCGGCCAGTCGTAGTACAGGTCCGTCAGACGCAGCGGCGGGCCCGTCGACGCTATGGACACGTTGGTCAGGTTCGTGAACAGCACCGCGTGGAACTGCTCCGGCCACCGCGCCGGTCCGTCGGGTGTCTCCGTCTCTCCTGAGGCCGACGCCGCCGTGGCAGCGACGAGCAGGAGCAGTGGCAGTAGCCGTGCCATGTCGCCGACCTTATCTTTGCACCTGTCTGCTCGTGGGTGGTGACTAGTGACCACCACAAGCAAAGAAATTCATGTGTAGCTTCGTCGCAATTTGAGCCGCACAAGCTTTGAAGCTACAAGATATGATTGAGACCGGCACCGGCCTGCCCGGTCACTCATCTTAAAGAACCACTCATCTTAACACTCTGTTAAGTCAGAAACTGAAAATATTCAGACAAGCACTCTGAATTTCATTCTTCAAAACAAAATGTTCAGAACTTCGCCAGTAGAGCAAATGATTGAGCAAATTTGTGATATGATTTGACAATTGATCTATCTCTATCCGCAAAGACTTGGTTGCTTAGTTGCACACCACATGAGCGCCAGATGAATTTCTTTTTTGTCCAATGCAGTAGAACCTCTGTGCTATTCATGTTCGTTATTTGCATCTGCATCATAATAGTCACATGCGGAAATATGAAAAATAGAGGCACATTCTGTATCAAAGTACGCACCTATATTATAGTATTGCCCACAAACCAATTCCAGACTCCACACTAGCACTATAGTTTATCAACAACCCAACCATCGAGCGATGAACAAGGAAGAAACCAAGATTCTGTAAAAAATACGCAGCTATATTATAGTATTGCCACAAACCAATTCCAGACTCCACACTAGCACTGTAGTTTATCAACAACCCAACCATCAAGCGATGAACAAGGAAGAAACCAAGATTCTGTAAAAAATACGCAGCTATATTATAGTATTGCCACAAACCAATTCCAGACTCCACACTAGCACTGTAGTTTATCAACAACCCAACCATCGAGCGATGAACAAGGAAGAAACCAAGATTCTGTAACAAAATACGCAGCTATATTATATTATTGCCACAAACAAATTCCAGACTTCGAGCGATGAACAAGGAAGAAACCAAGATTTTGTAACAAAATACGCAGCTCTATTATAGTATTGCCACAAACCAATTCCAGACTCCACACTAACACTGTAGTTTATCAACAACCCAACCATCGAGCGATGAACAACGAAGAAACTAAGAACCCCACCGCGAATTCCAGCAACAGATAGATCACCATCAGATCCTGCGAACTGACGACGACAAACCAATTCCAGACTCCACACTAGCACTGTAGTTTATCAACAACCCAACCATCGAGCGATGAACAACGAAGAAACTAAGAACCCCACCGCGAATTCCAGCAACAGATAGATCACCATCAGATCCTGCGAACTGACGACGACCGCATGCCGAACCTCCTATCCTTGACCACCGAGGGCTTGGTGGCGGTGGCACAGGAGGAGGACGTGGCAGAGGGCTTCTTCATCTCCTTGCTGCTTCTAAGAGAGGATCTCATGGCGCTCATGCCGCTGCTGGCCTTGTAGCTCAGCGAGGACTCTGCTGCCGGCATGGACCTCCTCACCACGGACTCGGAGCCGGGCTTCTTGACGACACGTCGCTTGGACAGCTCGACGGCAACGCAGGGGTCCTCAGCCATAGCTACCGCCTCCTCCTCGCCCGCGGTGTACCACCCGTGCTTGCGCTTGAGCCGCTCGTTGCGCCGGGCGGAGTAGAGATCGTAGAGCCGGCCCCTCTCGAACAGCGGGCTGGTCGGCGCCACCGTGGCTCTCCAGTCGTCCGTGCTAGTGTCGGTGAGGTTGAAAGCCACCTCGTCATCGTCGTGGAAGAGAAGGTTCTCCTTCCCCGTTGCTCTTGCTGCTGCCGGCGGAGGAGCGACGGCGAAATCCAGCTTCCCGCGCGGGCTCGTCTCAAAGTAGGAGTAAGACGACGGCGGGAGAGCGCAGATGGACGAGCGCATCGGAGTCTGGGCTTTCTTCCTCAATCCTGCACAAAAGGGTTAGTGACAGAAATAGCACATCAGGACACTGGCGATGTCAATTGGTATATAGTAATCAAAAGTTCGCAAATTTACGGCTATCGAAAGCAGAACATCAGAAATCAGGGTGTTATCATAAGATCAGAAACAGCGCTGAGAAAGGGGCTTGAACACAAACCCATTTGGCCATATAAAGACGTGCAGAAAATATGCAATTCTTATGTGTGTATTTTACCGCAGAAAGGAACCGGGTAGCAGTCTCGCGCTACCGTAATCTAGATACGAGGGGACACTGCACATTTGCACCTAAACATTTATGGTTAAATTAAGCGTCTAAGCCTAAAACAGAACGAAAAGAACGCACTGAATCAGGGCATAAACTGTGCCCAACGATCTTTTAGCCATCTAGATATCTGGAATATCTGAAGAGATTTGAGAATCCGGTTGTTGACGGAGACGGTTCAGACTTCAGATCCATGAGAAAATCGGCTCAGAAATCCGTTCAGAAAACAGCAAGACTGCACAAACTGTCCGTACGAAATTCATAGACTAAAAACCAGAATTGAACGCGATTAACCAGTTCATCCACCCGATCAAAAGAAAGACAAAGAGAGAAACAGAGCAAAGCAAAGAAACTGGACTCATCCATCAAACAGGAGAAGAAGATCCGTAGCAGAACACGGAAATAGTAATACCTGGCGAGGCGATGTGGACGGAGGACGCCAAGGGTGGGCGGCCGGCGGCGGCGCCACCGGGTCGTGGGCGGAGCCGTCGCGGGGAGACGGCTAACGGCGGCCGGCGGTCCATGGATCGATCGGCCAACGAAGACGAATATGGATCTGTGAGGGGCAAGACGAGTTGTAAGAACCAAAAGCGTCGGATCGAAGATTCGAGAAGGCGCCGCGAAGGAAACAGTCCGGGAAAGGAAGGGATCCAGCGCTTACCGGGTGCTGCGGCGGTGGCGGCGGTGGCGGTGGCGGTGGCGTGGTGGGGTGGATTCTCTCTCCTCGGGTGGATGACGAAGTTATAAGGGGAGGGGAAGGCTCCAACGGTCGGATCGGTCTTTTGAATTGTCCCGGCCCGCACGTTACCGCAGGGCTGGCGAACGGGCCTGTGCACGTGGCAGAGTTTCATTGAAGCAAAGGCTGGTGGGCTCCACGCTGCGGTGGGATTTTCGTTTGATTTAGCTTGTTTTGATGG
This sequence comes from Poa pratensis, assembly GCA_947311845.1. NCBI lineage: Eukaryota > Viridiplantae > Streptophyta > Magnoliopsida > Poales > Poaceae > Poa > Poa pratensis. The sequence goes on along the minus strand of CAMZMU010000107.1, from coordinate 106,470,083 downwards.
GATGGAGTAATGGGTCGCCTTTTTTATTTGGGGTTGACATCTCCAACGATATGATATTGTACAAACCACATATTTGACATGTTTTTGTTTATTAAATCATCAACTTTTCGTATAATCTACTGCACATAGGTCTAAATCACAAATTAATCTGATGAAAAGCAGTTATGACTATACGGTCCATCAGTCGATGATTAGGTGGCAAACTATGTCAAATTTTCATGGATTAATTAGTGTACATTGATGTTAATTATTTTATTTTATGTAATTTTAACAAGTCTGAAAATGTTTGATAGATTAAAACGAGATGGTTACCAAATTTTAAACGGATGGTCCAAATCTTCTCAAAATGCCCATAAAGATTAGTATTCACCTAAAACCTTCTAACAAGATTTTAACGATTGACGTGATTCTGAAGGCATGTGAAATAATCGCGGATTGTGGGACAAAATAATCATGAAATACTGTGGCGGGTCAATTGGGAAGGAGTAAAACCGTGAAATGGTGTGATGAAAAGAGAGTTTTCTGCTCGTGCGCTCGTAGATAAGCTGTTTCATTATTGAATAGTGCAAGCACATTCGGATGGCATGCAAGTCTGAAGCGACCAGTGAATACCGTACCAAAGAACTCCCAACCGATGGAGTCAAAGGCTCGCAAGAACTTCATATTCATTTTTTTCGATAAAGAACTTCATATTCTTGCAAGAACTTCATATTCATGCAAGATGCTTAGTCTCTCTAACAATGCATGCTTGGGATTAGCGGGATTTTAATAAGCAGATTTCCCAGAGTAGTTTCATGTCTTCTCAAGGGACCAGTCCCAAAAATACTCACCCCCCCCCCCCCCCCCACAATCGCTGAAGTGGAATGTATAATATTGCATCGGCTTATGGGGGAATAATCTTCTTCTAAACAAGATCAATCATCCAGCATACGATAGCACGATCAATCAAATCAGAGACTAAATTATTTTGTTCCCTTCCGAGCTGCACAGATGTTTGCATCATTAGGAGCCCCCGAATCCACTTGTCATTCCATACAGACACAGAAGAACCATCACCAACATGCTTCAAAAGACCCAAACTCAAGGACTTCCCTCCCCGCAACAATAGCCCTCAGTCGCGGACGATTTATTTGGTATATATCTTTGCATTCAGAAGGTCTTGTCTAAGGGAAATACCTCCCTTTTAGGACTCGAAAGCAAAGGGAATCCGGGTTAGTCATAAGCCTCCAACCATGTTTGCCTAGCATGGCCAAATTAAAAAGTTCTAGATCCCGAAAACCCATGCCTCCCTTGCTTTTTGGGTAGCAAGTTTCTTCCAGGAGACTCAATGAAGTGATCTTCTATCCAAGGAACTACTCCGCCAATATTTTGTTTTGAATTTTTTGAAACATTAAAATGCAGATTTCAATTTTTAAAAATATCGTGTTATGTGTAGCTTGGGCTCCATTTTGACTTTTCAGTCCTTTTCTTTCCCCACTCAACAAAAGATAGCTATCAGCCACGTCCTTGGAGGCGATCCAAATGTGCCCTCTTATCCGTGTGCTTACCAGGTTAGCTTGTTTTGGCCTTGGCGACACTGCAGTTATTGATGTAAAGAAGAGCAGGATGTGCACTTACCCATTCATTTTCTAGAATACCACTTACCCGTTCATTGTCTGCACAAATCGCCACAAGGTTATGTTCTGCCGCTGTTCTAGCAACTACTACAATATATGGAAGAACAAAAGTCAACACTTCACAGCTCTGAAGAAAAATAGAGTAACTAATAGAGGAAGAAAGCATTATGCATTACTTACACTTCTACTCCATCCGTTCCAAAATACATGATATGGATTTGTCCAAATTCGGATGTATCTATACGTATTTTAATGTGTAGACACATTCGAATTTGGACAAATTCAAGTCAAGTAATTTGGAACGGAGGGAGTACATGCCTGCACTATGTCTCATCCCGGTAGTTCAGAGCATCCGCATACTTCCTAAAGGGTTCCAGGATATACCTTGAGGATATGTTCAAGAAAAGCAAAATGTCATGTGGATAAAAGGAACAAACAACTGCTTAGGAAACATGGAGAATTTGCCAGAGGAAAATTATGCACAAATGAAAGAGCCAATGTCTATACGAATTACCTTGGACTATCTTAGGAAATGATACAACAAAGAAGGCAATGACCGCTCCTAGATAAACATATCATGGAGAGGAAAAAACATCCAGAAAGTTAGCCTATCCCAAGTGAACCTGTAGGAATCAGAGAGCGCCAAAAATCAGTTCAGTCCATGTCTCACGTTAAAGACGAGCATTACCGGTGGTCTGTAGAAGACCCATCAGAATTAGGTTGACATGCAGCTTTGAAGCTAAAATTAAGAATTCACCATTGAGCATTAGGTATAAAACAACCACCATTTTCCTAATAAGATGGCAAAGCCACAAAGGTTCCAAATAACCCCAAACAAAAAAAAATCAGGTATGTAGAGTTGATAGACCTGCCATATATAGGTGGAGGGAATTGATAACAAAATCAGATCTACACTTCTAAAAGTATTCTGGAATAGGTAAATAGTACTCAAACTTTATGGATAACCTGATATGGAACCAACTATTGAAATATTGGCTTGGTAAATCCACAAACATAAGGTCGAAGGCCTTGCACAGCAAACCAAAACATAGCAACATACTGACTGTTAGTACTACTTTAGCACCTTACAGGAGACATAGACAACACTTACAAAAACTGTCTCGTATATTTAATGGCCGATGAGCTTCAACGCCCAGTAATAGTGGAGGATGCTGCCCCTCTACGGAATATACCCAATTCTCATGCCCAACAAGAAGAGACTTCAAGAATACTTGAAACTTGCATTGCCGGCCACAAATAGAGGACCACTAATATATGAGGCCATCCAAATACTCCCCTTCCTTGGTTGCACCATGGAGGAAGAAGAAACAACATACAAAGTCAATTTCCATATGCGGATGGTTTGGTCCATAGACGACCTAACAAGAAAAAGCCTGTGATCTTCACTGCCCATCATCATAGGTAAAGAAAACTGTAAACTTCTAACACAGTCAAACACAGCCCTTCATTATACAATGCTAGTCACGACAAGACAAATCGAGCAGATAAAGCGACCCAAAGTAATAAAAACTACCAATTTTTTTTGCTAACTGATCCCACAATAGATGTAGACAACATTCTTCTTCCCGCGACACCATCAATTGAATTAAACCATTTGTCCGAATGGAGCGATAATGCAAACAAACCAGTCGAGTAGCCTACAAAAGAGAAACAAAATTAATTTACAACGGGTTGACAAAACACATTTTCAGTTTCAATCACGGAAGCTAATCTAATTGGAATAATAAATTTTGCCTTAGAGATGGGCTAAATAAAATTTGAACTCTTCAAGATTCAACCAATAAAATTAGGCTCGGTGTACGAAGTATGAAAATGCTGGTAAATCATCTAAATCATGGTACCATGTGATGAGAGGTCGAAGCAAAAATTCAAAGTGTACCCGACACCATCCTTTCAGCAAGACAGGTTACACCTTTCTTACACATAGCTGGCGGTTATAAAGCATGAGAACACTACAAAGGAGACATAAACATCAAAAGTGAACAACTTAGGTCAACTTGATCAAGATAAACAGAATAACACTAAAGTATACAAATTAGAATTATTCTGGAACCTAAGAAGTAGGCAAACTTGAATTAGCAAGTCAAAAGCAATTTCCACACTTGTAAGTTCAAGTCAAATTTTGGTCGTCGGATGACAAGGATATACATCTCGGGTACCCTGCCGTGAGGGTACCTGGTGCACGAGGCGACTAAGGCCCAGTAGCAAAGAGCCTACACGAAGCCCAAGACGAGAGGCCCAAGAAGATGGAGTACCCTTCAAGATTAGACATAGGCATAGTCGGTTTAGACTTTCCTTACGTGTAAACTAGGTCGGTTATGAACTCCCGAGACCCAGCCTATTTAAAGGCTGGGAGGGGTGCTGATCGGACCAAGCCATACTCGAACCACCAAAAGCCCTAGCGAGATCGACATCTCGCCGGAGCTCCCCGTAATCGCATAATCTAACACAATCAATACCAGACAAGCAGGAAGTAGGTCTTTACCTCCACCCGAGGGGCCTGAACCTGGTAAATCTTTGCCTCTGCTTGTCAGCCGACGAAACTACCAGTACTACCACGTTCTCTCCCCATAATCTCAACCCTAGGTCCTAACCATGGGATTTGATGAGTTAACCCCTCGTCAATTGGCGCCGTCTGTGGGAAAGAATAGTGTTGGACTCACGGTTTCTTCGGTTCCATCGGAAAACGGCGATTCGCCGATCGGATCTACAAACGGCAACTCGCCGGCTGCATCAACAAACCAGAACTCGCCGACTCACTCGACAAACGGCAGCACGCCAGCTTCACCTGCAAAAAGCACATCAGATCCTCTGATGGATTTCGAGCCACACTCGCCAGAATTCCAGGAGGCCTTCTCCGATCTCGAGTCAGGTTTGGGTTTAACCGTTGGTTCGTTCAATTTTTTCGTCAACAAGCTTGGTGTGCAGGACTTGACAGATCCACGCCAACTCGCGACTTCCGCACCCGAGGCTCCATCGGTTGCGGCTCCTTCGACTGCGGATCCATCAACTGCGTCCATACCATCGTCGATCCTCCAAGCTTGCTCGTCTGCAACAACCATGTCGACTCGAGAGATCAACGAGCTCATTGAAGAACTCCAAGGCGAGGAGGCCGAATCAGCATACCGCACAAACGATCCGAGCTCGATCTCCCACTCGAGGATAGTTTCGACTGCGGGATCTCCCTCAGCGACTTCGACGAGCCCGAAACTCATATCGACAACTACGTCGACTCCGAGATCTGCACCAACAACAACCTCGACTTCGAGATTCATAACAACTTCGCCGACGCGAGATGAGCATAGGCGATGAAGGCATCGACAGCGAGATCGTCCAGACGGACCACTCGATGGGCATATCGACTCCGACATGAGCCTTGATGACGACGTCGAGTCCATGACGGGACTCGAAAACACATACACATACCCTCGGGTGATACCCCAGCAGGTCTACGTTGCCTTCGCCGCAGAATCATCTGATGCTGCGGCCAGTCGCAGGCCTACAGAGTTTCCGTGCACGGTTACTATGCCGGATGGAGTCACAAATCTCACAATTACTGCTGAGATGGCAGCAAAAGCAGATAAAGTCATCAAGGAGTGCACAATGATGCCAGCAGACGCAACACGGGAGGAGATGTTGACCTTCCAGTACTTCAACTGGCAGGAATCACTTCGACTGCAGCAGATCAGAGCAACACTCGAAGAACGTAAAAAGCAAGCTAGCTTGTCGAGTGCGCGAAGAAGACAGCTCTCCCTGAGCTCCACCGGGCGAGCAGACACAAGACCCAGATCAAGGCTGTCACACCTCGCCAGATGAGAGGGCAGCACTCACCCGCAACCTAGGCAACTCTTTCATGACATACGACGAGGAGGGAGTGCCAGTACCCAAAACAGCTGCGGGTGCTCTTTTTACCGCTGCAGCATACCTAGAGGCAATCAAGCCTCCAGCTGATGACCCAATGCAAAACTACATCGCCAACAGATCAAATCACTCGCCTTAGCGGCGAAGGCCATACGCCAAATCCCAAAAACTCCAGGAGGGAGTCGAGATCGTGCCATAGTTGACACGCGTCATGAAGAGCATAATCGCAGTGGCCCCACCACTCGAAGGAAAGAAGCGGCTCACGTCGGCGCAGGTCCAGGAGCAGATCACGCAGATCTTACAGTAGCGACTCATACTCTGATCGAGAGCCTGAGCCACACGGAGCTCTGTGCTTCACTCGACGCGTCCGCGAGACACGGATGCCCAAAGGGTTCAAACTACATCTGAACAGCCCAAGTACACGGGTCGACAGGAACCTTCAGGGTGGCTGGAAGACTACAGGCTGGCTGTCGCGTGCCAGCGAGGCACAAACATCACAGCCATGCAATACATACGACTCATGCTCGAAGGCACAGCCCGCGACTGGCTCAAGGCTCTACCTCCATCAACATACGACTCGTGGGATCACTTCCGCACTGACTTCATCAAAAACTTCGAGCCTCTATGTGAGCGCCCAAAAACGTTCGAGGAGCTGCGAGCTTGCGTTCAACGGTCAGACGAAACGTTGAGGTCATACATCAGACGATGGACTGAGATACGCAACTCAGTTGGAGTAATTTCAGAAGATATGGCCATGGATGCTTTCATCATGGGCCTCGCCAGGCGGACTTCAAAGAAGCACTTGGTCGCCAAAAGCCAACCTCTGTGGCTAACCTCTTGAAGATCGCGACTGAGTGGGCAGACGGAGAAGACATGGCGCGCACCACACGCGGGTCCTCACCCCGTGACAATCATGAAAGTGGCAGTCGAAGCCGCAGAGACTCATACAGAGACGACCGAAGGCGCAAGCGTTCAAAACGTCACTACGACGACGACAGACCCGAATTCATGGCGGCTGGGTTCTCCACACCCCGCAACAAACAAGACAGAAGCGACCGGCGGTCAGAAGATCGACGGGACAGTCGAGATGATCGCCGGACAGTCGAGATCACGCCAACGCAGTGATAGCTACAAGAGGAAAGACTGGCGCAAGTCACGATCCGGCGCACAATCCGAGCGATCATTCGAAGAAAAGATGGATGCTGATTGCAGATTCCACCTGTACAAGGGGAAGACGGAAAATTGCGCTCCAATCACTCGATGAGAAACTGCAGAGAATTCGACCAAATGGCGTCTGAATACGTCAACTCAGAAAGGCAACAGCCGCACATGCACCCGCACCTGCACCTGTGCCTCAGCCAAACAATGTGCCTGTTCTGATGGCACCACCTCCACCACCACAGCCTGCCGCAGGCGGAAATATCGCGGGTGCCATACAACCCGTACCTCGGGTGGACGAACCTCAGTACCCTCCGCCCCAAGGGCAGATGTACATGATACAGAAAGGTCGCCCTTCCAACAGGGAGCAAAAACTTCGCACTCGACAAGTAAACATGGCGGTCATGTCACCTCCTGCTGTAACTGAATTCTTGAAAGGATCCGAAACTGCAATAAGCTTCAGCAGAGAGGACCACCCCCATCGGTCGTTCGTCCAGGGCACTCTGCTCTGGTACTCGACGCACAAATTGGAGGCTACGCCATGTCCAAGGTCTTCATGGATGGTGGCAGCGGCATAAACATCATCTTCGCAGATACGCTCCGCAAAATGAACAGGTCAGTCGAAAACCTGCCAAGATCTTCAAATACCTTTCACGGTATCGTCCCAGGCAAAGCAATAAGCCCAGAAGGCACCATACAACTCGACGTAACGTTCGGGGACAAGAACCACTTCAGGACAGAGTCGATTGAGTTCGAAGTTGTCGACTGGAAGTCACAATACCATGCCATACTTGGACGCCCGACGTTCGCTCGATTCATGGCGGTGCCACACTACGCATACCTCCAGCTAAAGATGCCTGGACCAAAAGGAGTAATCACAGTCAAGGGAAACTTCCAAAAGTCTGACTCTTGCGACCGAGAGTTTAGCAAAATCTCTGAGATGTTCGGCATGGAAGCAACACTCGCCGATCTAGCGGTCTCCAACGATCGAACACTTATGCCGGAGCACAAGAAGGTGGCAGTCGACAGAGCATTCAATGCCACCAATGACACAAGATCGCATCAGGTGCACCCGACTGACCCGACCAAGACAGTCAATGTCTCGTCGAGTCTGCCTATCGCATAGGAAAGCGCGCTCTTCGAATTCCTCCGTGTGAAACATACAGATCTCCGCTAAATTGTTCGATTTGAAATACTTTCCTGAATATTACGAGAATGTTAAATTGTTTCTGTTCTTAATATCTGCAGGAATTTGTACCTCTCGTTTACTGATTTTTTTCATGCATTAGTACTCCTTGCAGACTGCAATGTCCATATTACAACAATTGAGTACATGAATTTATAATCAACAAAACACGAGATTGAAGCTAACACGACAGCAAGAAGAGCATGGGAGTGCAGAGGTACAGCCAAGATAATTTACCAGACAGTGGGTGGAGGTTAGAGACGTAGTAGACACTGATTACCTGCAAGCTTGCGAGGTTGCTGGGATGCAGGGTGAAGAGCCATCGCGGACGAGGTGCAGGTTGCGGAGGTGTGTGTGTCGCATCGCCGCATATGCGCTGACACCTAGGGTTCGAGCCTCGACTCCATATACAAAAGAAACGGTGGTGCTGGCGGCGGCACACCTCCGCCCTAGGTAGCTGGAGGAGAAGGGTCGGAGGGAAGGTCACTTCCCGAGGAAACAAGCAGAGAAAGACGAGAGGTCGGGTGGGGCGACCTTCGGTGGGAGCTGCCGTTGGAGGTCGCGTTTTGCAACGGCGGGCCGCGAGAGGCACACGCACGAGGGTTTGCTCGCTAGCACGAGATCAGGGAGGATTTTGATGTTGCACACGTGGCTGAATCTCAGCCGTCTGTCTGGGATCGAACAAGAGGCCTTCGATTTGTTTTCCGGAGTAGCGGCTCTCGGGATATTCATCCCAAGAGCGGCCCATGTGGGGAGAAGAGGCACATCAGACGGCCGGAAACAATCATAACACTTACAACGTGTTTGGTTGGGGGTAATTAGATATGGGGAATGGGAGTTGAGGGGGTATGGGGCTGAAAGTCTGTTGTTGGATTTGAGGGAATGGGAATTTAAATGGGAAGTGGATTGGGAGTTTAGGGTGCGAACTCCTACCGATTTCATCCCAGGGGGGACTGTAACATCCCAAATTTTGAAACCCAGAAAAACTTAGCTTTACCAGACCCCAAAATTCAGAACCAACAAAAACTTTTTGAAATGTTTTGCTGATGATTGTGTTTTCCTTCCCATTGCTATGTTTGAACTAGTGTGACTTGTTGTTTGAGTTGTTGACTAGTAAATCTAAGACCCAACCAATATAAATATATATTAAACTTGGTGATCATGTCATGACCAGAACAAACTATTCCCTACATCTTCTCTACTCTTCTTTGGACCAACTTATTTTCAAAGGATGCTTTGTGTAGCAACAACCAAAATACTTATTCTTTGAAAATAAGAGTATTTCCAAAATTATGCGTTTCCCAAAAATATGGAGATCTATATACTATCTCCAACCTTGCTATTTCCCTTGTACTGGTAGCCCTTATCTTTAACTCATACTTTCATTTCTTTGAAAACAATAAAGGTGGGAAGTATATGGCCCATATATTTTAGCAACCCTTTTTGGAAAAATATCAAATTATGAAGTGAGCTTTTCCCACCTTATTCTTGTCAGGATGATACTGGATCACCACCCCACCACTTGTCTGAGTAATAAAAACTTGGTTGAAAACTTATAATTGGTTGTCTAGTGTTGGTTGTTAATTCCTGCCAAATTGATTTCTTGTGTTGATTGTTTGCTAAATAAGGACCTGAAGAAAGAAAAGAAATCAAAATAAAAAGATCAACACATAAAATCATGAGTAACATCAACACATAAAAACCATGTGTGACAAATGTCACAAAATTCTCCAAAAGAGAATTGATATTATATTTCCAACCAAATTCAGTGAAGTGACGTAAGGATCACCCCACTTTTCTATTACATCTCTTCCCTCTCCAAAAATATTTCTTAAAATCTGAGATTAAAATTCTATATCTTTCTTTATTGTTTTCAAATCACAAAATGTGCTATGTTGCACATATCAAATAAATTCTACCACCATATCAAAAAATACATGTTTATACATGTGAATCAAATCAGGGAAATGAATTTCAAAAATTTGAATTAACTTTTAGTTGACGCATTTCATCGAACACGTTGCAAGCACTGCACGTGTTCTTCCCCAAATTCTTGAAAACGAAATCGAATCGAACGATTGGATGTTTCCTTCGTCGATTCCTCACTGCCACACTCTCCTCTCACCTCACTGAGCCACCAGAGCAAGGGGAGAGCAAGCAATTTGGTCGAGGGACCCGTGGCCATGCCCGTGCGCACGCCACCGCACTGCCCATGCCGGCCGATGATGGCGTGTCGAGGAGAGCAGCCGCACTGGCCCCTCTCTGCGTCTACCGTCACCTCCACTCTGCCCCGCGTTCATCAGAACGGAGTAGACCACGCCCTGACGCCCTGCATCGCCGTACCCGTGCAGCCATGCCACAGCCGCCGTGTCCAGGCCGTGCGTGGACGCCGATGCCGATCTTCACCACCACGGCACCCCAGCTCGGACAACTCGCCACAGACCCTCTCCTGTCACCCCTCAACCTCCCGGACACGCCAACACCACCTCTGGTTCCCTGCAGCGACGCCAGCGACCCGTCGCACTCCGCTGCCATGCCGTGGACGTCGTCAGTCCCCGAGCGGGCACTCGAGCCACCCGTGACCCCCTTCTCCCTCTAAGCCCTAACAGAGCACCGCAACGCCGTCGCCACACCACACCGCCCCCACTGCCGTGCTCTCCCACGCCCCAGCCCCCCCTTCCTGCACCCAGTCCACGGCGAGCCCGATTCCGCCGATAAAAGGCCACCCACACACCCTGTGCCTCCACACACCGTCACAACCCTCTCCCCCACTCCCCACACACCTGTGCACCGTGATGCTTCCCCTTTCTCCCTTCTCTGGCCTGCATGCTCTTCACCATGATCACCGCACTCAACCGCCGCGTTTTCCCCTTGTTCCGTGCACAGACGAGTCGAGGAGGACCCGCCGGAGTTGACGCACGGCCGCGGAGGAGGAGAACTTCACCGACGCCATTGCAGCCTTCGCCAGCACGCACAAGTTCGCCCCCGAGCCTTCCCGTACCCTCCGCCGTCGAACGCCATCCTCTGCCTCGTCCCTAGGACACCCAGGTACACCCCCTGGCCACCCTCGCCGTCGCCGGAGCTCCGGCGCCGCCGCGGGTAACGTGTTGATCATCGCGGGCTCTGTGAGCCGTTGGATCTAGATCCAACGGCCACATACCGTTTCATTTCCAGTTAGGCTGACAGGGTTGGCCCCACCTGTCATAAGTTTAAACATTATCCACACGCGGGAATTATCCACTGAGTCACTGACTAGTAGGCCCTCATGTCAGGATTATCAACATTATCCAGAGGAGAGGAATTTCCTAATTCTTTTTCTCTGGAATTTCAGTACTGGACCTAGTTTATAAATTCAATATCTCGAGTTTTAAGAATCCAAATAAATCAAACTCAAATGTTCTGGAAAGCTTATGAAATTCTCTAACTCACCAAAGTGGTTCCATCTCATTTAGATTAATATTAAAAATGTGTTACTTAAAATGCTCCAGAAGGTTTAAAACACCAAACTATTTGTTTCTAGAGTTATATTAGTCCAAACGACTTGAAACCCATTTTGTTAGCTTGATCCTGTCATCCTTTAGCTCCCCAAATTTTGGTAGAATTAATTGAGAAGTTTAAAATCTTTAGCCCTCGATTAATTGTTAGTAAACCCTACTGCACTAAACCAATTATTGTGATTTAATGTTAAGCCAAATTGAGTTAGGAACAATTTTGTTAGATCACATTTAGCCAAGGTTAGTTACCCCTAAAAGGATTTAATTTATTGATCAATAAAACTTAAGCAGTAGCTAAAACTTGATTTAAGACCTTCTGAACTAAAACATTTGTGTAGGGAGTTTGATAACTCCAAAAGACCTCAATCCAATTGGGTTGTCTTCTACCCATCAGTATCTATCCATAGAAATTTAGTTTGAATTTTTGTGACCAACATAGATTAACTGGTGAATTATTTGGTGTACAACTAGTTTCTGCCATAGTTTGAAAATAATTAAATAAAGGTTAATTCAATTAAATTGAAACCACATTGTGTTGCTTGATTTATGCAGTGGCTACTTATAACATCTAAAGATTGTAATGTTGTGATGTTGATTGAGTTAGTGTAGTGATTGTTTGTATTGCTTGTTTTACGTTTAGACGAGAACGTTGCCGGAGTTATCCAGGAGGGAGAGTTTATTGAACCAGAAGATCAGGATCAGTACCACTTTGTTGAGCAAGGCAAGCTACTTCTCCGAGCTTGCACCTATATACATCTATTTTGGTTCACATGTTTGACTATAAAGTGCTTGAGTGATTTAAGTGGTGTGTACCACTAAAACCCTATTTCCAAAAAAAGATTTCACAAAAATACGAGACACCCTATATAGAGGTGTTAGTAGTTTGAAGTATTTTCTAAATGGGAACATATTTGTTTTTACTCAAAAACCTTTTATGAAAACCTTTGGGTGAGTTTACGATCTACCCAAGTTTTAGTTAAAAGTATTTTGCTATGAAAAATTGGAAATGAATTGGAAAACCTTTTTAAAAGTTTATGAAAAACTATTTTGCCACTCTATGTAGAAGTATAAGTGAGTTTATATGAAACTCTAGGATGGGAAAAAGATTGTTTTCTCAAAACTCCTTTGAAAAAGTATTTGTATGAATTATGGTATGCCGAGATGTCGGTGTTGAAGTGGAGGAATGGAGAATGGTGATGTTTATGAAAATGCACACTGTGTCCTTGTACTTACATCCCCAGCCGAAAATCTGTGCGACCACATTTACCCACATATGGGAAAGGGCGTAGTCATATAACTTGCTCGTGTTAGTACTGGATGCCTCAATAACGAGGATAACCTCGTTCCATGAGGGGATGGTCTGAGGACCTACCCCTGACCCGGGTCCTCTAAAGAGAAGAATGCCGATGGGCTGATGTGTTTAAAATGGAGATAGAGGATTGAAGGGCTCCCTTGGGTCCGCCGGGCAGAACTACGAGTCCTCACACTTAGTTTCCGACGTGCTAGATTTAAGTGTCGATGGAATGTTTCGTAGCGGTAGGGTCCTATACTAGCATGAGCAAAGGACAGGCTATGGTCGGTGACTCAACTTCGCATACACCTTGTATGGCGGGACGTGGCTGACACGATGAGTTGCCGGATGGATGTGGGAAAAGCGTGCTACCTCTGCAGAGGGTAAACAAACTATTCGAATAGCCGAGTCCTCGGATATGGACAGTTGGGAAGAACTACTAAGACCATGTGCAAGCTTTGCAAGTTTTGAAAAGTGTTTAGGTTTAAAATGAAATTGAAGTGGAGACGATGTTTCATACCTGTTCCAATGAGTTGGTATGAGGTTTGCTGGAAAATGAGTGGCCCTGAAGGGGCTATGATCGGGAAAGGAGGAGTTTTGGAGAAATGGACAAGATGGTGATTTTCGAGGAAAAAAGTTTTAAAAGAGATTTCTTACCTTTTCAAACAAAGGTATATTTTCGAGAAAAAGGTTTAAAAAGACTTCTTACCTTTTTCAACAAAGATAGTGAGAAAACTACTTTCCAAAAGTTTTGTTTCCAACCAAGATATTGAGAAACTACTTTCCAAAATGTTTTGTCTTCAACAAGATTAAAGATCCCCTCTTCCCTTTTTCAATAAAGGTATATAGATGTTTTTCTAAAAATAAAGTTTTTATGAAAGATTATCAAAATTTAGTGCATGCTCAAGTTGGGGTAGTTTGCGAGTACAATCAAATGTACTCATATTGGTTTCGTCCCTGGCTATTGTCTTAGCCAGATTCTAAGAGGAGAAGTTCGAAGAAGAGGAGATCACTGGCGTCTTTGCGAACTAGGGCGCTTGCCAGTCAGCTGCCTGTAGGGTTAAGGCGAATGACTTGGGCTCCACGTTGTTTGGTGATTTCCGCTGCAAGTACCTGTTGAAGTTATGACTTCAATCAAGTAAGTAAATTCCTTCGGTATTTATGGGTGTTCTGTGATGCCAATTCGAGTTATGTGCAACAACAGACTGATCATGGGATTGTTGCAGGAAACATAACGAGTATCTCGGGTAGCTAATCCGGGGTGCTCACAGGGACCCTGGTAATTGGCGAGCTGAGGAAAACGTCCCGGTATCATCGCTTCAAAATCTCACGAATAAAGCAGAGCGTGTAGGTTCCTTCTAAGACCCCTACTAATTCCCGATACATACCAAGCAAGGGAATGGGAGTGAATAACTACTTCCCACGACTAATCCCTCGAAAAACTCCCACTATAAACTCCCATTCCCCATCCCTTGGTCTTACCAAACAGGCTGTTAATCCGATGGCTAAACTCGCTAATGACGTGAGAGCCCTCCCTCTTTGTGCCAGTTTTAATATCCCTAATGAAATAAAAGCACACTGAACATGATTTTTTTTCTTGAGTAGGCATCTCATGACTATCACACTACAACTCAGGAAAAAAAAATCACAATGACGGAATCATTCCAGTGAAAGAATCATGCCTCCATTAACAGCACCAAGCACATACATGATGCCATCATGCCAACACTTCAATTAACATCCATGGCAACATTTGCATAATACTCCCTCCGTTTTTTAATATAAGATGTTTTAGGTGTTTAACATGTTGTCTAAATGTGTGAACATGTACACTAAAATGTGTCTACATAACATTTATATACATGTGCATATGGACAAATGGTAAAACATATTATATTATTGGACTGCAGTGTCACAAGTAGCAATGACTGCCTGCAAACTGTGTACATAATGGGTGAATTGTAATGAAAACCGTGAATGTGTACATATATATAATCAGCAGGTCGAAACCCGGAAACTCAAAAGTGCACCCGGGAGCACATGCTCCCGGTTTTTTCGGAAAAATTAAAAAAATTGAAAACTTATCAAAATATTCCGAAAACAATCATGCACGTACCTGAGCATGGCACGCACCATCGTGTAAAATTTCGCGACGAAATGACATCGCGGCCGCCCTGTGCAAAAATGACAAACTTAGCTCTTGATGTCAAAGTTCTTTGATCTTGTAGTCCCATGCTTAGCTCTTGATGCTATAGTTCTTTGATCTGGTAGTTCCATGCTTAGCTCTTGATGCGCTTCATCTATGTTCATTGACCCGAGATAACCTCTGTAGGACCTGGATCTTTCCGCTACCTCTGTGCTGCCTTTGCCCGCGAAGCCGCGGTGTGGTACATACCGGCGCCTGACGGGTTACTCGCACTGCAAATGGTTAAGAACATGCCAATGCAGTGGCCACCTATTTTGTCCACCTTCGTCCTCACTAGGATGGTTGAGCTTGTCAAGGATGGGCTCGATCTTGACAGGGGAATCAAAGACAAGAGTTTGGACAGAATTTGCAAAGATGTTCTCCTTTTCAGCGGCACCACGGTTACCAACACCCAGGTGTACAATCATCTCAGGAAGTGGGGGCACAGGTGGACCATGCTCCGTGATTTGGCACAAGCTGAAGGAGTGGAATGGCGTGAGGAGTCAAGTACTTTCTTCATGAACGATGAGGCATTCCTCAAACATGTCACTGTAAGCTTCCATAATTCAGCTTATTCATTTCTTCCTATTCTCTACTTGTGTCCTGGGATAACTGTTCCATCATTTCAGGTTCGCCCTAAGGGCGAATGCTTCATCAACACGCCAATTGAAAACTATGATTAGATGAAGATCATATTCGGCAAACCGCGTGTGCAGAATCCTCTCGTGGTCAACAACATGCTCCAGCTTGCTCTTAGTTACCTCATGGATCACAAAGAGGAGCATATCATCTATCTTGTCGGGGCTGAGGCAGACAGGAAGAAGTGATTCTACTCCTACTATCGCGCCCTCTTCCGGGCGATGAGGTGATGATGTTGTTGTTGCTGATGTTTGCTGTCATGCCCTCTATTATGTCCCTAGTATGTAGAACTTCCTAAAACTGATGCTAGATGTGTATATTTCGCGAGACGGTATACTAAACCCGTGCATCACCAGCAGTTTTTGTGCTGAATTCGTGGTGCACCAAGTATTTTGCTAACTATTAAGGGCATGTTTAGTTCAAACCATTATGGTTCCATAGTTATGTTGATTTCATTGGTATATTAACCACTCAGGCAACAAGGTAACCACATCATGTCATTTGCACGATGGAAAGTTTGTTTCCATCTAAAACAACTACCGCCATAGCTCGGTATTATTCAGTGATTCACTGATTAACACGTTTCTACAGCATGATTTTTGAGTCGCGAGTCGCAAGTGAGTCGCCAACCCTCCGACTTGCTGTATAGTCGACGAAAATCGATGTATAGTCGCGTTGAGTCGCTGTATAGTCGCGAGTCGCCGTGATTTTTGAGAAACGACTCGCTGTATAGTCGGCGACTATACAGCGACTATACAGCGACTCAAAAACCATGTTCTACAGTCTGATTCGTTTACTTATTACCGAGCTGTTATTTTGTGAACCATGTTACAGATCATAGTATGATTTTGATACGAGACCATGAACGTTCACAGGTAGCCACAGCAGCAGTGCAAGCATTAGTACCACATTCCCTTGACCACGGAATTGTATGCTCAGCATTCACAGGTCTGTGTCCCGTAGACAAATCATACATGGCTAATACTGTAATTATGCAGTAATTCTAATTAGCAACAAAAGAACACACACGTAGGCCACTTAATCCAAAATTTCCAAATTTGCATGATTCAAGAATGCTCGAAGTGTTCAATGTAATTGTACAACAATTTCTACACAAAAAAAAGAGCTGCGGATCCCACTATTCTCCTCACTTTGATCATGAATTGCTTGTAGCGCAAGTACATATATAGTTATGGTTTTCTATACACTGCTTTACAAAAGGGACATGAGAAGCCTGCAAATAAAAGAATATCACCTCCTACTATCAGTAAAACTGCTGGGATATTTGGATCACCCCCTGCGAATGCGAATCTATCTCGGCTACAATCTGAATCTTCATAAGCGATGCCTTGTACCTCTACTAGAATGTGAATCTTCCAAAGAACGAGTTTGGTGTGGATCCACCATCTGATAATGCAGTGGCTGGTGACGAAGCCACATTTGAGAGGACGCCATGTTGGCATTTATTGAGCTGCCAAGTTTCAAGAATGTCAAATGGTCTCATTCAAAAGGGAATAATTGGTAGGTTTTCAAACAAGGATATAACAGTGATTGCTGTTGCAGAGAAAATTTATAACCACTGAATTAAGGATGTCGTTGAATGCTGTGGTTTCAAGCAAGATAAATTATGAACAGTTTGTGTAAGAAATTTGCTCCCAAAACTGAACCCTTGTCAGTTGGATTGAAGCAGTAAGCCATAAATCCAAGTCAGTCTTCAAGGTGAACAACTCTACCCTATATACAATTACACTTAGTGAATCTTATGTTCTGCAAATATGAATTTGAAATGCAGCCTTTTGTGTTCATATCATAGCCATGTCACACGATGCTTATTAGTGTAGTTCCGTATCACTTCCCCACGACCTTCACAATACTTGAGTAAATTCAACATGTGCTAGACTAATAGACAATCTAGAAACCAATCAGCACTAATATAAAAGGTTCTATATACTGGAAGTTACAAGTTTACCTCGTCAGGGCTGAACTGTAGCAACGTCGCAGCCACAGGTAGCAAGGCCCCCACTTCCCCTGTGATACAAGAAATCAAACCGATGTTTCATATCATCTGTCAATTAACAACAAAGTATGCAATAAAATATCCTGATACCTGTTTCAAGAAGCTTTAATATCACATTTTTTAAATATGTCATATCTATTCCTTCCCGCTTTTGTGATCTCTCCATATTCCTAAGCTCAGTCTTCAGCATTGCTTCCTAAAATACAGAATTTCAATAGATCAGGCAAGCAGCTCAAGGCCTCTTAACAAGAACAGGCCACGTTGAATCAAAACAACCAACATCCCAAAATTCATCGGAACAGCAAATGGGTGGAAGATATTTCTTTGTTACATATAAGGTCTTAGGTCTGCATTTTATTTTATGTTTAAACGCAACATTAATTGTCATAGCAACAGGGAAAGGGGGCACAAATTCTAGAAGTAGAATTTTGCATGTGGTGTAGAAATGTAGGACTATGTATCAAAATGAATCAACCATAAATGATTAAACTGTACATAACGCATGTACATAAACTGCTGTTACTTGTCCATTACTTCATTGACTCATATAAAACTACCATCACTAGATTCAAGAACACCCTCGAATTCTACACAACTGGGAATGTTTGCATAACTTAGTAGCTCAAAGACGAACCTTCTATTAGACCACTACCCTAATGCTCACATAATAAAATAAGAACATGGTATCTTTCAGACTTAAGAATGTATCATAACCGAGAATTAATCAAACCAATCAGGAATAATGTGATGACAGTTTACACCAAAAATTCCACTGTTAACACTTTAGCATGGTCACTAAGATAAATAAATTTTGACTGGAACAGATAATAAAGGAACATGACTTTCAGTATCACTAAAATGCAGTACAGGAGTAATAGTTACTGCAGAACTACTTTCCGAGACAAATAGTCTTCAGCCCTAAGCGAATGTAATTCAGGTTTAGGAATAATGGTACAAATAAGATTACATTACACAAAATAATTACACATATAAGGGCAAAAATATCGCAGAGTCCACATTCAAGTTCAATTTCACATATTAGATACTCAAGATCGTATTCTACAAATATGAAACCACTTGGCTGCTTGAGTCATGCCGGACACCCTTTCAGTTTATGTTGGTGGGCACAGGCTCAGCACAAAACAGCATGGTCCCACTAGAAAGCTGCCACACACACATCCAGTGTGGCGCTCCCAAGGCAAACCTGCCTGGAGGCTTGTCCATGCCAAACTCCATTATGCAGCCCATGTTTTTATTCTGCATGCTATTGCGACAATTGAAACTCCAATTATTTGGAAGATGGTGTTTTTATTCTGCTCATGTTACTATTGCGATAATTGAAAATCCAATTATTTGGAAGACAGGCAATATTTGACAACTAAATCAAGCTTCAGACAATTTTTCATATGAACTGAAGAGCTTTTGGTCTGGAAACATTATTTTTACAATAATTGCTCGCACGCAATACAGTAACAGATAAATTGATATAAATTCTCGCCCCGCCTAACTGATGACATTGCACCCAATTAACGTTAAAATCTTGTGTTCAATGTGCAGTTTCGCGAAATGGAAATTTCAATGTGCAGTTTAGCTAGTTCTGGCATCATACATGTAGTTTTGCTGAATTTGCTCCATGAACAAAATCAACACACATACTGAAGTAAAATCAAATGGCCTTTGTATGTTGAAATTGATCAGCACGCTCCAATTAAGGCTATGCAACTAATTTAGGTGTCGAAAAAAGAAAAATTCAAAGTCCCCACCTGTTGATCATGAAGACGGTTTTCACGCTCAAGCTCCTCAATTTCTTGCTGGACAAAGCAAATAAAAAAATCATTTGACATCAACACAAAAAGAACAGAAGAAGAAAAAAATGTCTGCCAAGCTGAGACTGACTTGAAGCGCTAAGATATGCCTCTGTGACTGGCCCAATTCTTCTTCCCTTTGTGCTTGTTGTCGTGCAAGATGCTGAAATGTTCACAATTGTAAGCTGACAATTGTGAAATGCCTCATCCCAGTTGTTAACCATTTCATCAAACTATTGCTGATTAGCGTAGTTTCATAACTTGGATGAGTAATAGAGGAAAAACTGGGTACAGCATTAGAACGCCATCTCAGGGGTGCAAAATGCAGATTAAAGATCCAATTTATAACATGTAAACATTTGAGCCAATATAGGAAATGTGATTATAATTATCCATTAGAGTTCTTGCAACATTTACTAGCAATTTCGCACTAAATGTTTTAGGAGAATAGCTTATTTGAAACATGACATTACTGTGTTAAAAAGAACAAGATATTACCAAAATTTGCTGCTCTGCCAATTCAATGCTTAGTACATCCTGTTTAAGATGTCCTGCAAATACAAATAGTGTTAAAAGTGCCAAATTATAACGATTCAAACTATAGGAAAAACATAGTAGATAATAGAAAATAAAGCACAATATTGAGAAAACCGATTACCTGGGTTTTCATTGTCACCATTGCTGACCTGTAACATCAATGCAATACTCTCATCAGCAAATTCAAAACCGTCCTACATATATTTACATGTAATGCAATGTGCAGTATAGAAGGAAAAAATTAAATGGTACTGAATATAATTATTGAGCAGTTTGGTCATCATAACGGTGATTTAAATGGTCAGTTAGAAGTAACATGATTTCAACTCTCTACAGTTAAGAAGGGACTGCTTGGTTTGATGCCAAATTGTGGTTTCCATTGACTAGGCAAGCCCAAAATATTGGCTACCAAATTGTCTCGCCAACCTTGGCAAGCCCAAAAAAACTGGCTGAGCGGAGGACCGTGGCTGAGGGGCTCCAGGCCCACGCCTGGGCGCGAGACATCCAGGGCACCATCGGCATCCAGGAGCTCGGGCAGTACCTACTGCTATGGCGCATGATCGAGCACACTGAGCTCACCACCACGCCAGACCGCATGCGCTGGATTTGGACGGCGAACGGCACCTACTCCGTGGAGTCTGCCTACCTGGCCACCTTCCAGGGCTCCACTACCTGCGAGGCCTGGAAGCTCACCTGGAAGAGCTGGGCGCCGCTGCGTGTGCGCTTCTTCCACTGGCTCGCCCACCTCGACCGTTGCTGGACCGCAGACCGTCTCGCACGCCGTGGCTTGCAACACCCCGCACGATGCCCACTCTGCGATCAGGCACCCGAAACCATGCACCACCTCCTCCTCGCTTGCCCCTTCTCTCGGCAAGTCTGGTTCGAGATCTTGTCATGGCTGCGGATGCCCTGCCGCCCGCCCGACGGCGAGGCGACGCTCAACATCTGGTGGATCGCAGCCAGACAAGCCACCCCCAAACCCATGCGTAAGGGACTGGCCTCCACGACCTTGCTTGTCCCCTGGATGATCTGGAAGCACAGGAACGATTGTGTCTTCGACAGAGGACGCCCCTCGGTTCATGGCCTGGCGACGAAGATTAAGGAGGAAGCTGCCCTTTGGGCAAGTGCCGGCGCACTAGGCCTCCGTGCTATCATCCCACAGACTTGGGATGTACACTGATTAAGTTGTTTTAGACTTGTAATCACCTCCTAGGAGGCTTGTAACACCCTCTACCTTTTCAATAAAATGAAACGCAAAAGTCTTTTGCATTTTCGCGAAAAAAAAACTGGCTACCAAATTGGCTTCCGAACGTCCCAAAAGGTTAGAATTTTTTGGCATTGGTTTGCCAAAACATTGATGCGAAAAATTTGGCTGCAAACCAAGGAAGTCTAAAAGCTCGTACAGATACTTCACACAACAAATTTCGGTTGTATCGTCATTTGTGAAAAAGAAAGACTAAAACACTTCTCCTAAGCACTTATTGTTTGCTTTACCCTTCACTAGTGGACACCTTGGGGCGAAAATGCGGATGAGGAGAAGGATACAGTGATAGAGCTTAACAGCTGTTGATACATACATTATACGGAGATAATAATGTGATTCCATTTTTACTCCCATTAGTGTTGTTTGGATAACGCCCAGAACTGTTATTTTTGCTCACTTTACTCCCTCGAGTACGTTAATGGATCATGGATTAGAGCCATATGGGGTTCATGGGAGAGTCCTCGAGTAGAGGCAACAACGAAGGTGTGCAAGGCTTAGGTTCTCCTCGGGTTCGAGGTCAGAGAGCAAAATTATGCATGGACCAAAGATGGTGTCTATGGGCTGAGAAACTTGGATGGCTACATTGACAAAAGAAGATAACGTGGATCACGCATGGTCCAAGTCCAACGCAGCGAAAAACAATTTGTAAGACTGGCCAGAGGGTTTAAGGCAACGGTATAAAACTTGGGATGACTACAGTGAGCCTAAAAATAGTTTGGGCTTATCTAAACAACAAAGATACTCTGAAGAGAGTAAAAAGAACTTTTTTCCTTCAGATAAATAAGAATTTTGACTAGTCGGTGCTTGTTAATTGTTTCAGATAAATTTCCACCCCATAGAAAGAAACAAGAGAATATATGAGAACTAACAGAAAATTTTAGAAACTAGTGCTACAAAAAAAAACTTTGCTGTACACACCCATTAGTATTTAGTCAGTGAGTACCTACTATTCACGTGCTTTTTGCTGCTTCAATATAGGAAACAAAGATAAAAATGAGTGGGTTTAATAAATGACTCACTGCTGCTTTAGCCTCTAAAGAATGATGAAGATCCTTGTTTTCCTTGAGGAGTTTAGCTATCTCTCGTTCCTTCTCTTCAATCATTCTATCAGAAATATCACGGAACGATTCGTGCTCTTCCTAAAAAGAATTGGGATATATTAAAGATACTGGATTACAGCACATGTGATAATAAAAGTCATGCCGCAGGGCAGGAAAAAACCTTTAATTTCTCATATTTCAGTGTCCACTCCCCTAGATTCTTCTGAAGGTGGTCTTCAACATGGCCATTTCTCTGATCCTTCATAGACTCACATTTTACTGCATTGTACACGTTCATGTTTTTTTATCAGCAAACCTCATTAAGGGAGAAGGGCAAAGAATTCTGAAACAAATTGCAGTTATCTTACATCTCCAGCTTTCCTCTACACTTGCCAAATCTTTCTCCCATGATTCTTTTTCTGAGAGAAATTGAGAAGTAACAGAATCTAATGTTTTCATGACATTCTTTAGTTTTCTGTCCACTTCAGCAAGAGCCAGATCCCTGAAAGGAAATTAAGTAAAAGATGAAATATTTCTCAAATCAAGAAATGCTTACAGGAAGTTGATAGTATCACCAGATAGCGTCAGTTTACAGGAGTAATGCCAAGGTATCCGAGTCTAAGAGTCAACTTGAATCGCTGGGGTACCATCCCATAGGATAGCCGTGACTAGTACTCGACTGGTCAACTGCCAGTCAGATTATACTTGCTACAAATACCACACTACTGGTCTACTACACTACATGACTGGAGAGAGAGACACACACAAGTACATGGCTAAATGCTGAACCAGAAGAACAACATCTTGCTATCAGATTATCAGAGGCACATGTAAGAAGTGCAGGCTCAGTCAGAACTTAGAACCAAATCATAACTTCATAAGCAGCTAACTGATACGAGTACATGTATGCAATGTACATACTAACTACATACTGCTAGTCTGCTTCACACAAAGGGTTGGTCCGTGGGTTGCTATGAAGTGAATCTCCTTCAGTGTGGGCTCAATCTGACATGAACTCATTCGGCTAGTGCACTGCACAACGAGTCGAGCGACTAGTTATGCTTGACTCGAAAGTACTGACTCAATAGATTAGCCAAGTGACTCTTAGTAGTTCTGCGAGTACTGATTCATAGATTTTATTACAGTGAGTAGTATCGCAAACAAGGCGCACTGCTTCTAACAGGCTATGCAGTTGGTTCATTTTTAAATAACAAATTAGAAGTACCCTACTAAGTAGTATCTTAAAAGAGTTTCAGATAGTGTAACATTTTGGTTACGGAGGTCATGTCAAAAACATCAAGAAATGGTCATATTATTCTGATGCGTAGAAGTTAAGCTGCTATACCTTGCCTCAATCTCTTCACTGTGCCTGGATTGAGCAGCTTGAAGGTCCTGGATGGCTTCATCTCGTTCTTCTAAGGCAGCTGCCACCTCCTTTTCAGCTTCCTGGATTACAGCGAGGCTGATTGATCAAACAAGTTGACATATTTAACTGTTACGTTATACACCTACGAAACAAGGGATATGACATACTCTTATTGCTTCTTCATGTGCTTTAAGCAAATCTGAATTTTGAGCTGCACTCAGCTCAGCATCCTTCTTTTGCAAAAGTGCATGTGCACGGATCTTGTATGCAGAAAACTCACTTTCCAGTCGACTGATCTGCATAGTTCAAAAGGCTAAATTTGGAGTTCTTGTCATAAGTGCTAGTTACATAATAACTGAACGGTGTCTTTCCATTTGAAAATGTCAATGAAGTGCATTAACATTAGGCAGTGTCGTAATAACTGGATCAATAATATATCAAATGCTGCTTTAGGCTTAACAAGAATCATTGTGTACCTAGAAAACACTGAGGAAAATAGACCTGCTGGTTTCTAGATAGTCAGATCTCTCATTATAATGGTATTGTCAAGTTTTGTTGTCTGTTAAGGGAGTTGACATCTTTGGTGCAAATAGAAATAATGCAACTTAGCGTACCACTACTGGTGCAGTTCTATTTGATGAGTTCGGAAGAACTCCCAGTTATTTATGTGTTACTGCCTCCGTACTCAAACCCTAAATCGCGACCCTCGGTAAGTCTCAGATCCATGCATTTGGAACACAACCCACATGCAATGCAATGAGCCAATGATGCATCACATTGTTGTGGACTCATACAGGGAATGGCATCATCAGAGGAAAAGCCAGCAATCAGATGGAAGCACCCTGACTCGGCATTGACACGGAAGAAATAATCAGCCCAGAAACCTACCCAGATAGATAAGAAATCATCGAGAGACATATCAGACAAGGAGAGCTAGCTGCTGAAACCATTACCTATTCAGAGGATTAGGAGTTAGCCAAGAGGGGTCCGGTTGGATATGAACTAAGTCAATTAGTTGCATTGTTATGAGTGATGAGTCCATATCTTAAAAGTTTGAACGTGGGAAGAGTCCGTTTATTAGTTGCATCCTACATAGTTACTGAGACAAGCAGCAACTCGATCACATGGGCGGGAAGTGGTTGTGGACATACAATTCCACCACCCGGATTCAAGTCATTATGGGCTCGTTGTGTTCCTACTTATCATTCTCCCGGAGCCTCCCTACAGTAATCCCCTCTTCTATTTTCTATCCTCAATTCTTCTGGTTCCATTGCCTCCCCTATTTATTATGCATCTGGTCAAACTGGGTATCCGTCTCCTGCACCAAATAACCCATACGACATTTGCAGCAAATCCCAAACCACAACAGATAAAGTATCATGTTGTCAAAGCATTTTGTCTCAAGCAAGTTGGGGTAGGCTAGAGATGCAACCCAACAGAAACCTGTGGCGACCAGAGAGTGAAGAGAGGAAAAGTAAACAACGTACAAGTAAAAGGTAAAGTATCATGTCGTCACCGACTTATAAACTAATGGTGGTGCCAGGGACTAGGGACTAATAAATGAAACTTCAAAAAATAGAAGTTCTTTTTGGGTGGGGGAGCCATGGGGTCGGTGAACTGAACCCAGAGCTTACACGCAGTTCCGCCATAATTAAAGTCATGCTATGTAGGATGTGATTTCAGATCAATACTCTCATAAGACTGTGTAATCCAGGACTAGAATGCAAGAGCTAGATAGATCGTTTAGATATGTAGGCTTGTATTCTAAGCGGCAACAGGGATCCCCGGACAAAACTGTTTGAACTTATAGATACACACTGGTACTGAGGCAATGAATTAAATATGCAATTATGCATATATCTATTATGCAAAGCTTCCAGTGCAGGTGCAATTATTTGGACAAGTTGCTTAATTCGGTAAAATCTATAAAACAAATACCTTCTCCTTTGCAGAAATTAGATCAGAATCTTTGGTTTGAAGCAATTGATTTCGTATTGACAACTCTGACTCCAATTGACCTGCAGAATATTCAAATAAGGATATAAATACATTAATGTTACACCAAGAACAAAATAGAAAGTTTAGGGTGGACTTACGTCTAACTTTGTCAGATTCTAGCTCAGATCTATGACATGCACTTTCTGATGCTTCCAATTTTAACCTAAGGGATTCACAGTCTGCTTCCCAGCGTTGCTTTTCTTTTTCCTGAGTGATTATCAGTTCGGACATATTGGTTAGTGCGTCCAACTCCAAGACTTCATAAATGAAAGTTAATTAGAAGTCTATAATATTCTACTGATGTATGGTGACAAAAAATACTACTAAGAGAGCTAATAAATTCCTTTAATAGGTCACTTCTTGAGTAAACTAATACAAACAAACTTATCATATGATAAGACAATCTACAAGACAAAAACTAAATCAAACCAGGCAAGCAGGCATACTTAGAAACAAGGTTGCATGGACAAAACATGATGTAACACGGTAAAATTATGTGAACTATAGCTGTTTCAAAATTTTAACTTAGGACCAACCAGCATGATCTAGTTTAGTATGACAGGAGATGCCATTTTATTCAGTGATTCTAATGCCCACCCAGTATTTAAACCAGTAGTTACAGGATGATTCATGCCATTTCAACAAGATACTAATTAGCATATGTACTATTCATATTGAAGATGCCTACAAGTTTGGTGTACATATTAATAACTACGAATGGAAAGAGTTGGCACGGGTTGACATACATGTTGGCCTTTTAGATGAGCAAGCTCGCCTTTAATCTCCTCCAAGGTAGCTTTAAGTCGGGCAGCTTCACCGGTTGATGCTGTTTCAATTTCAGTTATTTCTGAATCTTTCTCTGCGAGTACCATCTGGAACAGTTTAATTATAAATTAAATATACCAACAGACTTGAAGTTTCATCTAATCCACCATTTATTCCCAGCATGCTGAGATTTACCTTCGTAAGCTAGTTAATACTTTGGCAACAACAAATCCCATAAGAAAACTCTAATGTTTGAATGCATTCATGTGGCATATCTCAAACATAGGACATAACTTATATGTGATACAATGATGCACAAAGGGAACTTTTCACTGGAATTAGTACCTGCAGTGATTGAATCGTTTCGGATGCCTTTGTCCTCTCTGCGGAAACCTCAGCTAGCTGTGCTTCCAAGTTCTCTAATTGCTTAAGACAACAAAAAAGCCAGATTCAGTACCCTAAGTATCAATACTTTTTGCAAACTGGCATTTACAACATTTCCTTTCTGATGTTCTTTTCCTTACCTTCTGGTGCTTAGCGGTAAGCTCTGAAACTGATGCATGCCTCTTTTCTTCCGCAGATTGCATTGATCCTTGGATTTTCTCTAGCATCTTTATAAATATCACATATTCAATCACATGAGTCCATTTCAGTTGCAAATGTTTATTAAAAAATGTCAAAACATCATTAGGGTTTCAGGTTATTTAGCTCATAAGAATAACCAATTGATTCTGATCATGAGTATCAACTACACTACGCATATATTAGACTGTTGAAATGAACAGGAATATCATGTTTGGTTATTTCAGCTTAATTTGAGAGTGAGAGGTAACTGAAACTAATCTGGGAAACACGATAAAACATGCAATTACTTTCACTCAATCAACATTCAGCATCATGCTAACGCGCCTATCCCCCATTTCCACCCCGTAGGAGGTTTTGCGAGTTGGCCATTTACTCATATGAAGTACGAATACACTTTCAGAATTTAAAGTTATGTACTCATGCAACTCTTTTATCATACACGATCATGTGATATGTGACTACTTATGTTCTCTTGTGTTTTTTAAGATCATGGTCCATACCTGCTCTTTTTCGAGCATCGACTGTTGCAGCTTCTCAAGGGCATTGTTCCTGGCCTCCAAAGCAAGCCGTGTCTCTTCAAAATTAGATCTTAACCTACACATTATTTGCATCCACTAGTAAGACATAATCATTGTATAATTAACATGCCCATTGCAGCAGATAAGCATCAGCGAAGTTGCTTTTACATGAGTAATAGATATGAACAAATGTCTGTTAGCTATATTGGAGGAGCTACAGGCTTGATGTGAGAAAGCTAGTTTTGCTAATTTTACAAAATGGTTTGCACATTGTTGTGTGCAAAATCCACATTGTAAAGGGTTCCTCTTTAGTCCAAAGCATGCTAGGCTGGCACTTCCCAGCCATGTTGATCCTGCTCAGAGTCCATCACCACTCTCTCCCCTCCCCACCTTACCGCCAGGCAACGTGCGTGCAGTTCGCTCCATACCATCATCTCGACCTCCTTCTGCTCTCTCAAAGATGACAGGAAAGCTGTTGACAGGAGACGAGACCTGCTGGGGCCAGGGTCGGCTGGGGAGTGGCGCCAGATCTAGAGTTGGCTATCCACGGGAGGCGATTGGGAGCTGAGAAGAATGATGTGCAGTTTGCCAGGCAACAGGAGCTGGACGAAATGGAATTAGGGAGGAAGGATGAAGCTACATGTAGTGTTTACATGGCGAAGGAGCGCAAGTTAGGCTCGTGACGAGCAACCATTGGGGCACATACAGGTCTGAACAGACGCTCTTTTGGTAGTACAGCACGGTGTGCATAGTTGCGTGCTTCGAGGAGAGAGGCAGATTTGGGAGGTGAGCGTACTGACCATAAGTGCAATTTTCTGTTAAAAGATAGAATCCTATTTCCGTGTGCACAGTGGGCTGGTTGGGTCGACCGGCCCATGCACAAAATGAAGTAATAATTAAGTGGGAATTGTTTCACCGCTTGCATGAATTGGGCCAGTAGGTCAACTGAGTTTCATCCTTAACCCTATATCTAGCAGTTCAATGGCCTCTTTGGTAGTGGGGAAATTTTAATTGGTTCGTAGCAGGGAAGCTCTATATAAGCCGTTACAAAATTCTTAATCTTGTTTACAGATGCAAGGTGGGCGTGTTGGGCCGATCAACTAAAATTATTTGATTCACTAATTTAAGAGTTCATCTCCCACTTGAGGGAATTGGGCCAGTAGGTCAAATCAATTTCATCCCTGACCTTATATCTAGCAGTTAAAAAGGTAATCTCTAGTAGCTGGGAGGTTTTAACTGATTTGTGGCAGGACGGCTCTACATAAGGTCTTGACATTGTGATTGAGGTTAAGCAAAAGATGAATCAGGTAATTCTCCTACTCCATCAAATCCCTGCAGTGTGTCTGCTCTTTAGCTGGCTAATCTACATTGTAAGTCACAATAGGTGCCCCCCCCCCCCCCCCCCCCCCCCCACCACACACACACCACCACCACCACTTTCACGTAGCAGCTAGCACCTTATTAAGTCGTGTGTGTGACAAAATTGTATGGTGAGACCAGTACATGTACTCACTTGGTGTTCACGGTCCGCAATTGCTGTCTTTCAGCATCCATTGCCCGTAAAGCCTCGCTAGCCTGGTGGCGAGCACGTTCTAGTTCCTGTTGTGCAGCTAGTTGCAGAGAAGCAGCTTGCTCAGCCTTCTGATTAATTTCATTAAACCGAGCTTCCAGATCATCTTTTTCCTGTTAAGAATGCAAAACTGTGTCAAGAATGAACAATAAATCAATTATTTGTTTCACAGCATTTGATGTGTGACACTTGAGTTGTCTTAAACACCTTTCTAGTATAGAAAATGATAAGCAGTGATTTGGAGCAATTTAGACGCAACATGCAGCAAGCCAGCAACTGGTAATTTCTACCATACAAAATTTGTATTAAAATTTCAGAACTCATGCGAGCAGATAGTCGGTTATTTCCAGACTGGTGTGTAAAATAAAAATTAGAAAGTAATATATCTACTATTCTTAGGTTAATGTACAGACAAGTCAAAGTGGTTACCTTCTGTATATCTTGTATACGTTGTTTTGCACGCTTGTGAAGCCTCTGGAACTTGGTATCCAACTCAACATATTTGTCATCTCGTTCTTTTAATTCTTTTTCTATCTTCAGTTGAGCTACATACATGGAACTAATGATGACTTAGATTCTAAAAAGGTAATGTACAAACGTAAGGAAACAAAAAAACGCTGGCCACATTACACATAAAAAGGTGCATTCTGATAAAGCTAAAAATGTCCAACGGTAAATTTTGCCATTATTCAGAGAACACAGTAATCTGAAGCTAAAATGTTTACACAAGTTTGGTGCGTGTTACATGTTGGTGCTCCCTATGTTCAATATTGGTTTGTGCAGTCCCAGGCTTAGATTTCTGGCTCCAGCACTGCGACTATCTGGCAAAAGAAACTACAATCACGGAACAAGGAAAGACGCCGCACATAACCAATAGTAGACTAGAAGATGGAGTGCAGCAAGTATTTGTTAGCATGCCATATAGAAATGGAAGCTTTTAGGAGCACAAAATTGTTTAAGATTACTTGTGGATGTTTCGGAGTCAAATAAAAGTGATAGCAGTCAACTTCCATAACAATTATTCATCAAGTGCTAGGTGATATGGGCGTTTTGATCATTACTGTTGTACCCCTTTCACCTGCACATTTTTCTACTGAGGTTTCCTCCATACAGCCAAAAGCTGAATATTTTTCTGAGTCGAATAAAATGGAAGCTTTAAGTGTCAAGTGATCTGGGAGTTTCGGAGTAGAAAAAATAGGTGATAGCATCAACTTCCCTAACAATTATCCATCAGTGTCAAGTGATATGGGAGTTTGATCATTACTACTGTACTTCTTTCACCCGCACACATTTCTACTGAAGTTTTCTCAGCTGCATACAGCTGAAATGGAAGCTTTAAGACAGGAAAAGATTTATTAAGATTACTTGTGGATGTTTCATATTTAAATAAATATACTCCCTCCGTCCCCAAATAGATGGCATATAAATTGAGTTCAAAGACAAGTTTTTTTTAAGTTTGACCGAATATATATACAACAATATGAATATCTATACTACCGAATCAATAACAATAGATTCACCATAAGATATATATTCATAATGTATTTATGAAATGCTGCAGTTCTTAATATTTTCTTCTATGTATTTAGTCAAACTTCAAAAGTGTTGACTTTTTTACTCAATTAATAAGCCACCTATTTTGACGGAGGGAGTAGGTGATAGCAATCAAGTGATCAACTTCCATGACAATATCCATTAGTGTCAAGTGATACGGAGTTTAGATCCATACTATCCCTTTCACCCCCGCACATTTTTACACTTACGTTTTCTCCACTGCATACAGACTCAACCTGAACGTATATCCCACTAGAAAGATGGATTCACTTTCTTGCTAGTTCTAATGGCAAATACAGTTATGACTTATGAGTGTCCCTTGTCAAAGAAACGCCCCAATCCTTGATGGATTCACTAATCATTTCATCATTCAAGAGATGGTACTGAACAGGAAGAAAACAAAGTGAGGGGACATGGAGCACAGAACACAAAGAGTGAGGCGATCAACCGGGAGTGTGTGCTTACTATAGTATCTAGTCATATAGTGTTTTTCAGTTCCGTTGAGTATTCAGCTGGCTTCACGTGTGGCAAATTAGGATGGAATAAAAGTAGCTTAACAACAGTACAAGAGCTATCCCACAGTAGTTTCAGTCCTAAGGCTAGAGCAGCAAGATTTAAACAATGGAACACGCCAGGCATTCCAAATTCCAGCAACGATAGCGGCAAACATCAAAGCGTCAGAGAGTAGCAACTAACCTTCGGTGAGCTTCGTGGTGAGCTCCTGGACCTTGGCATCGGCCTCGGCGTAGGACACATTGACGTTCTCAAGGGCCGCCTCCGCGACCTTCTGCGTCTGCTTCTGCTCCTGAACCTCCCTGCTCAGCCTCTCTACCTGCTCCTTCAAGCTCCCAACAGCTCGGAGTCCTCCTCGGCATTGCCTCCTCCCACCTCGGCGCTGTTCCCCAGCTTCGAGCACCGACGATCTGGGACTCTTGAACCTCCCTGCTCAGCCTCTCTACCTGCTCCTTCAAGCTCCTAACGAGCTCGGAGTCCCTCCTCATCCTCCGTCGCACTGCCTCCTCCCACCTCGGCGACGTTCCCCTGCTGCTGAGCAGCGGCGATCGGGACTTGAGGTGCTCGTTCTGGATACTGAGCTCCGTGACCCTTCCGCTCGAGCTCTTTGCGCGTCCGCTCCGCCTCGCCCCGCTGGCTCCTTCGTCTTCTCCCGCTACAGCTACCACGTCCGCTTCCGTGTCCGCCCTCTCTTGGTCTACCAGCGCCGTAGTCTCTTCGTCCACCGGCGCCGCACTCTCTAAGTTCACCGGCTCCGCACTAACTTTCGTCCGCTTTCCGTGTCCGTGTCCGCCCTCTCTTGGTCTACCGGCGCCACACTCTCTTCGTCCACCGCGCTCCGCACTAACTTCGTCTGCTGGCGCCGCATCTCTTCGTCCGCTGGCGCGCTCTGGTCCACCGGCGCCGCACTCTCTCCGTCTACCGGCACCGCGCTCTCCTCGTCCACCGCTCCGCACTAACTTCGTCCGCTGGCGCCGTAGGCTCTTCATCCACCGGCCCCGCACCCCCTTCGTCCGCCGGGCCGCAATATCTTCCTCCCGCGGCGGCGCGCACCGGCCTCCTGTTCCGGCGGCGGTGGCGCGGCGCCCTCTTGAGGATCCGTCCTCGCCGAACCGGATCTGGCTTTGCCCCGCCCGCGGGATCGGGGTCGGGGCATCGGGAGTGATCGGAGAGATGCCGCCGAAGGAATGGACTGGGCCGGATTAGCTAGGAGTGGGGATAGGATTAGGGTTTACAGAACCCTGGATCCGACTCCGAGGCGGGTAGTGGCGGAGGAGTCGGCCAGGAGATGGCGGGTTCGTCGTCGGTGGTGGAGGAGAGAGTGAGGGCTGACAAGTGGTCCCGGGACCAAACGGTAGACTAGTGGGAGGTGGGAGGTGGGAGGTGGAGCTGACTCCGGTGCATCCCGGGGTCAACGAACGTCACGTTTCCATGTATTTTTTGGTAAATATAGCCTTTTTTACAAACTAATGACGTATTTGGCCTCTTCCGAAAACTATTTTCAATCTGGCCTCTTAGGTCGGCGCCAATTCCGATGGAGCCGACATTGTGCACGTCGGCGCCATGTCACCGCAGGGCCGAGATTTGCTAGTAGGTCCCCAATATCTGATGTGGATAGGTCGGGCGCCAACCTTGGTGGCGCCGAAGTGTGCTTCCTTAGCCAATATGCATGCATGGGCTAATTAGATTTCTAATGCATGCATGCAAGAACCTACATGCAAGCACCTTCACGCATAGACTAATGCATGCAAGCAGCTTCCGTGATTAGTGTAGGTGTAGCTGATTTTGATCAATCTGGGCTCTAGTTTTACGTGCACGCACCTATATGCGTACAACGTTACTGGATTTCTTTTTTCTAATTATGGAAATTGGCCCCCATGATTAACTGCAATTACTGGATATTTACTTGCCGAATGAGCATTTTGCTCACACTGAGAGCTCGGAATTTTTAGACTTCACTTTAATTGGCTGATAATTTTTAAATCGATGATTAATCTTAGGGCCGTTTGCCCAGAACTCACACCAACACACATCATTTAAAACCGAAGATCTCAACCAAGCTGCTCGACAACGGGTCACTAGCACAAATTTGTCCAGCAGATTCTGAGCAGGCACCACATGCGCACGCCCTGGAAGACGCCACTATCGTCTTCCGCCGATCAATCTTTAAAACAATTATGAACGTATTGACCTTGTCAAGTCTGCCGTCGGTGCCGCCACGTCCCTGCGTGCGTCCATCATCATGCACACACATCGCCGAGATAAAATGTTTGAGGCTCTCTTGTATCAATATTGACCTTGTCAAGTCTACCGTCGATGCCGCCACGACGCGAGACAGTGCCACCTCCCTGCGTGCGTCCATCATCATGCACACGTCGCCAAGACTCTGCCACGCCACACCGTCGAGTTCATCGTTGTTGATGCAGAAAAGAAAGTTGAGTTCCTGATAATAAATTATGTACATAAAGGTGCTTTGCAATGATAAACAAACTATTTTCCTAGACAGATGCAACGTTGGTGGCGGTGGTGTTATTTTTTACGGGTGTTCTAGTATACTGAAATGAAATTTTCTCTGTGTGGCTGGTGGGCACTAAATTTTCAAAGTATTCATCCTTGCGTAGGACGTCCAACTCTATACAAAAGAAGTAACTAATATTATTTACTACTAACCACGAAAGATTAATCATCGATTCAGAAAATTATCTGCCAATTAAAGCGAAGTCTAAAATTTTTGAGCTCGTAGTGTGAGCAAAATGCTTATTGGGCAAGTAAATATCGAGTAAATGTAGTTAATCATGAGGCCAAGTCCCCTTAATAAGCGAAAAGATTAAAAAAATATTTGTATGCATATAGGTGCTTGCACCGAAGCTAATCAGCCTATGCGTGTGCGTGTAGGTGCTTGCACGCATTACTCTATGCGTGAAGGTGCTTGCATGTAGGCCCTGTCATGCATGCATTAGTAATCTAATTAGCCCGTGCCATGCATGCATTAGCAAGTTACCGGCCATGCGTGTGTATTGGCTGAGGAAGCATACTTCGGCGCCACCAAGGTTGGAGCCGAAAAAATCAAAAAAAAAAAAAGGTTGGCGCCGACCTATCAACGTCAGATTTTCGCGGGACCTACTAGCAAACCTCGACGCCTCAGCGACATGGCGCCGACCTGCACAATGTCGGCTCCATCGGGATTGGCGCCGACCTGAGAGGCCAGATTTGAAAATAGTTCTCGGGAGAGGCCATATACGCCATTAGTTTGCGAAAAAGGCCAGATTTGACAAAAAATACCGTTTCCATTTGCACACGACTCAAGTAATGTCTAGTCGAGCTTTTTGAATACTACTGTACCTCCGTTCTTCTCGAGGTGCTCATAGGGGTAGGGTGTGCGTACGTGCGTTCATAGGGGTTAGTGTGTGCGCGTGTATATGAGCGCCTGCGTTGTACCGTGTTTTACAAAAAGAAATACTACCTCCGTTCCTAAATATCCTTTTTTTTGACTTTTCTTATTCATGCATCGAGATGTATTTAAACACATTTTAGCGTGTAGGATCACCTCTTTCGATCTGTATCTAGTCCATCTTGAGATATATCTAAAAAATCTTACATTATGGAACAAAGGGAGTAGTTGCAAACCAAATTCAGGTCAATATTCTCTACTACTATTAAACAACCAAACATATTCATCACTAAGTCCACCCAGACTAACATACACAGAGTAAAACGAGCTATTACAGCCTCAGGATCAGGCCTAGCAATTAAGATCTCACCGTCCAGATACATACTAACCCGCACCATGTGTAGCACGAAAACTCTGCCATCTGCGTACGAGTGAACGCGGAATCGCCAACCGTGTAGGAGCACAATCAACGGGAGAAAAAAAAATCTCTACTACAGCCACGTCAAGGAAATCTCCAAAATTGGCGCCCCGTCCCCATCTTCACTCTGCCCCCGACGCCCCAATCCCTTCGCCTCTCACAGCCATCACCGGTCCCCTTCTCCCCCCGGCGCCCGATACCTCCGCCTCTCACAGCCATCGTCGTCCCCCTTCTCCCTCAAGGTATGAGAAGGTTTCACCGCCACAGCAGCGCGCCTGCTTGGACCTGGAGGCAAGTGCCCGCCGCAGGGAGACGATCGGTGTCGGCGAGGTCTTGGCGGCGTCGGTGTCGCGCTGGTCCGTGATTCCAAGGCGCAGCTGTCGAGCTATCCTCCGTCGAGAAGACCCACATCTTCGAGCATGGAGCGCCTCTTGCCAATCTCCGCTTTGGAGGCTCCCTCGGATGAGGAGCTGAGGGATCGGAGCACGATCTGGGTGCTTACACAGAGGAGGAACTCTAAAACAGTGGTGAGTGGTCGGCGCCTGGAGAACTATGGCCACTGGTTCGTGTGGTCAAGGAGACTGAAGCTGCTTGGCCCGTTTGCCTTTAGCGCTACTAGGTGTGCCCCTCTATCTGAACTCTGTTATTTTATCTCAAAATTGAAGACCGCTTTATTCCCTTCAGTAATCAATTGGAAAGCGTTGTCGGCCGGGCATCATCCGATTTTTAATTTTGCATCGAGTAAGAACACAAGAACATATATCTCCATTGCTGCTCGACAATAACATTGACAAATACGCAGTACATACTGAACCTGTTATCTGAAACTGAGCAACGTAAGCTGCATTTTACTTTCAACCCTTGTGGTTGCACAGACCAATTTTCATTTTTTGAATCATTTTGACTTCTCGGTTTTATACCAACTGCAAACATTGTTCGTTTTCATTCTCTGCAATTTACTACTGTTTTCCACACCATACGTTTTATCCTTTGTTTTCAGCAAGCCGGTGAGATTGACAACCTCACTGTTTGTTGGGGCAAAATAGCTTGATTGTGTTGTGTGCAGGTTCCACGTCAGCGCGCCACTGACAACCTTCAGAAGTGATTTCATGCTCCTACTGGTTCGATTAAAACTTGATTTCATACTGAGGGAAACTGCTGCTACACTGCTTCATACCTTCCTCTTGGGGTCTCCCAACGAACGTGTGATCCACGTCATCAAGCACTTTTCTGGCGCCGTTGCCGGGGAGCAAGAGGATTTCTGCAAGGGAGTTTCACGCTTCCAATCTCCTTACTTTGTTATTGTCTTGCTTAGTTTATTTTTATCTAGTCTTGTTTGCTTTATTTATCAAAAACACAAAAAAAAGTTACTTTTATTTTCGAGTTGTTATCTTTC
The DNA here is from genome assembly GCA_947311845.1 of Poa pratensis. Lineage (NCBI taxonomy): Eukaryota > Viridiplantae > Streptophyta > Magnoliopsida > Poales > Poaceae > Poa > Poa pratensis. The sequence goes on along the minus strand of CAMZMU010000107.1, from coordinate 106,433,895 downwards.
TGTTTTGTTTTAATTTTGCTAAAATGAGTACCCCTGAGAACACTAAGTTGTGTGATTTCACTAGCACGAACAACAATGATTTCATTAGCACACCTATTGCTCCACCTGCTTCTAACGCAGAATTCTATGAAATTAAACCTGCACTTTTAAATCTTGTTATGAAAGAGCAATTCTCTGGTGTTAGTACTGATGATGCTGCTGCTCACCTTAATAATTTTGTTGAACTTTGTGAGATGCAAAAGTATAAGAAGTAGATGGTGCAATTATTAAACTGAAACTTTTTTCTTTTCTCTTTGAGAGGACGTGCTAAAGAATGGTTGCTATCTTTGACTAGAAATAGTATTGATTCATGGACTAAATGCAAAGATGCTTTCATAGGAAAATATTATCCTCCTGCTAAGATTATATCTTTGAGAAGTAGCATTATGAATTTCAAACAATTTGATAACGAGCATGTTGCTCAAGCTTGGAAGAGAATGAAATCATTGTAAAGAATTGTCCCACCCATGGACTGACTGCTTGGATGATCATCCAAACCTTTTATGCAGGATTAAATTTTCTTCAAGAAACCTATTGGATTCGGCCTCTGTAGGTACCTTTATGTCCATCACTTTGGGTGTTGCAACAAAGCTTCTTGATGATATGATGATAAATTATTCTGAATGGCACACCAAAAAAGCTCCACAAGGTAAGAAGGTAAATTCTGTTGAAGAAATCTCTTCCTTGAGTGATAAGATGATACTATTATGTCTATGCTTACAAATGGAAAAATGCATGTTGATCCAAATAATGTTCCTTTAGCTTCTTTGGTTGCTCAATAAGAGCATGTTGATGTGAACCTTATTAAAAATAATAACTTCAACAACAATGCTTATAGGAATAATTTTGGTAATAGCAATTATAAGCCCTATCCTTTTAATAGTGGCAATGGTTATGTTAATTCTTATGGTAATTGCTACAACAATAATAAGAGTGTACCTGCTAGCGCTAAGTTGACGAGGTAATATCTCCCCGGCAACAGCGCCAGAAACTATGCTTGATGCGTGTAACGTCACACGTCAGTTGGGAACCCCAAGAGGAAGGTATGATGAGTGCAGCAGCAAGTTTTCCCTCAGTATGAAACCAAGGTTTAATCGAACCAGTAGGAAAACGAGGTTGCTTCGAAGGTGTTGGTGAAGGAGTGTAGTGCGGCGCAACACCAGGGATTCCGGTGCCAACGTGGAACCTGCACAACACAATCAAATTACTTTGCCCCAACTTAACAGTGAGGTTGTCAATCTCACCGGCTTGCTGAAAACAAAGGGTTAAACGTATCGAATGGAAGATGATGTTTGTTTGCATAAAACAGTAGAGAACAATGATTGCAGTAGATTGTATTTCAGATGTAAAAGAATGGACCGGGGTCCACAGTTCACTAGTGGTGTCTCTCCAATAAGATAACTAACATGCTGGGTAAACAAATTACAGCTGGGCAATTGACAATTGATAAGTGCATATAACATGCATGTGTGAGTGTGGTGTCTACTATGAGATTCATTTGGGCATTACGACAAAGTACATAGACCGCTATCCAGCATGCATCTATGCCTAAATAGTCCACTTTCCGGTTAACATCCGTACCCCTTCCAGTATTAAGTTGCAAGCAACAGACAATTGCATTAAGTAATGTGCGTAATGTAAACAATACATTCATCCTTGAATAAAGCATTGCTGTTTTACCCCTAGTGGCAACAACACATCTACAACCTTAGAACTTGCTGTCACTATCCCAGGTTAAATAGAGGTTGAACCCAACTATCATGCATAAATACCCCCTCTTGGAGTTACAAGTATTCACTTGGCCAAGGCTTCAACAAGTAACGGAGAGCATGCAAGATCACAAATGACATAGACATGATAATATAATATTCAGCTCCACATAGGTATCAATATAAGTCAGATCCCAGCAAACACAACATGTAGCATTACAATAAGATGATCTTGATCATGATAGGCAGCTCACAAGATCTAAACATGATGGCACAAGTGGAGAAGACAACCATCTAGCTACTGCTATGGACCCATAGTCCAAGGATGAACTACTCACGCATCACTCCGGAGGCGGGCATGGCGATGTAGAGCCCTCCGGTGATGATTCCCCTCTCCGGCAGGGTGCCGGGAAGAGCTTCAGAACCCCCCGAGTTAGGGTTGACGACGGCGGCGGCAGCGAATATGTTCTGGATGAAAGGCTCGGTGTTTTAGGGTTTTCACGTCTCGGGGAATAAATAGGCGAAGGGGCGATGTCGGCGGACCCCCGAGGGGCCCAAACCACCAGGCGGCGCGGTGGGCCCCTGCCGCGCCAGCCTGTGGTTTGGCCACCTCGTGGCTCTTCGTCTCTCCTTCGGACTCCGTGTACGTGTGGAAAAATAGGGACTGGCCTTTTGTTTCGTGCAATTCCGAGAATATTTCCAGAAGTAACTTTCTGAAACCAAAAACAGCAGAAAACAGGGAACTGGCACTGTGGCATCTTGTTAATAGGTTAGTCCCAGAAAATGCATAAAAGTGATATGAAGTGTATATAAAACATGTAGCAAATGGTATAATATAAGCATGGAACAGCAGAAATTATGGATACGTTGGAGACGTATCAAGCATCCCCAAGCTTAGTTCTACTCGTCCTCGAGTAGGTAAAACGATAACAACAAATAATTTCTGAGGAGACATGCTTTCACACAATCTTGATCAATATATTGCAAGGCTCATGTCATGAATGAAGTGACTCAAAGCAATGATCTATAGTTTGCTAACAAATAGATAAAGAGTAAACAATGAATCATATAAGCAAAAACTTTTCATGAATAGTACTTTCAAGACAAGCATCAAAAAGTTTTGCATAAGAGGTAACTCATAAAGCAATAGATTCAAAGTAAAAGGCATTGAAGCAACACAAAGGATGATTAAGTTTCAGCATTTGCTTTCAACTTGTAACATGTATATCTCATGGATAGTTGTCAACATAAAGCAATATAACAAGTGCAATAAGTAAATATGTAAGAATCAATGCACACAAAGTTGACACAAGTGTTTGCTTCTAAGATAGAAAGGAGTAGGTAAACTGACTCAACATAAAGTAAAAGATAGGCCCTTCGCAGAGGGAAGCAGGGATTAAATCATGTGCTAGAGCTTTTTAAGTTTTCGAAAGCATATAGAGAGCACAAAATAAGTATTTGAGAGGTGTTTGTTGTTGTCAACGAATGGTAGTGGGCACTCTAACCCCCTTGTCAACCAGACTTTCAAGAGCGGCTCCCATGAAGGACGTTATCTCTACCAGCAAGGTAGATCATCCCTCTTCTCTTTTGTTTACACATGTATTTTAGTTTCTTTATAGATGACACTCCTCCCAACCTTTTGCTTACACAAGCCATGGCTAACCGAATCCTCGGGTGCCTTCCAACATTCACATACCATGGAGGAGTGTCTATTTGCAAATTAAGTTGCTTACTGATAAATCAGGGCAAAACATGTGAAGAGAATTATTAATGAAAGTTGTAATTAATTGGGGCTGGGCACCCCGTTGCCAGCTCTTTTTGCAAATTATTGGATAAGCGGATGTATATGCCACTAGTCCATTGGTGAAAGTCTGTCAGAAGTAAATGACAAGATTGAAAGATAAAACACCACATACTTCCTCATGAGCTATAAAACATTGACACAAATAAGGAGTAATAAAGTTTTGAATAGTTTAAAGGTAGCACATGAAATATTTACTTGGAATGGCAGGAAATACCACATAGTAGGTAGGTATGGTGGACACAAATGGCATGGGTTTTGGCTCAAGTTTTGGATGCACGAGAAGCATTCCCTCTCAGTACAGAGTTTAGGCTAGCAAGGTTGTTTGAAGCAAACACAAGTATAAACCGGTACAGCAAGAATCACATAAAAACATATTGCAAGTATTATAAGACTCTACACTGTCTTCCTTGTTGCTCAAACATTTTACCAGAAAATATCTAGACCTTAGAGAGAACAAATATGCATCCCAAGTCTCAACAAGCTCTACGGTAGTTCTCCACTACTAGGCTTTAACTACATGATGCAAGAGCTTAAACATGATCTACTTGAGAGCTCAAAACAATTGCAAAGCATCAAATCGAAACAAGACAATGATCTACAAGAATGCATATGTCTTTTCCAATACCAACTACTACATGTAGCATTTTCTTTCTTCCAAACAAACACCAATCAATTTATTTAAACATAAACTCTCCAAATGATAATATAATGCAGCAAGAGAGTATTTATAAACAAGTGCTAACAGCTCGAAGAGATGCATGAAAAACAGGAGCTAAAAGCACTGCAGTAGCTAGTTAAGAATACTCAACAAATATAAGTGAAGAACATGAGTATTCACATGAAAAAGCGGAGCGTGTCTCTCTCCCACACAAGGATTGCTAGGATCCGAATTTATTCAAACAAAAACAAAAATAAAAACACACAGACGCTCCAAGTAAAGCGCATAAGATGTGAAAGAATTAAAATATAGTTTCACTAGAGATGACCTGATAAGTTTGTTGATGAAGAAGGGGATGCCTTGGGCATCCCCAAGCTTAGACGCTTGAGTCTCTCTGAATATGGTTGGGATGAACCACGGGGGCATCCCCAAGCTTAGGCTTTTCACTCTTCTTGATCACATAATATCACCCTTCTCGCTTGATCCTTGAAAACTTCCTTCACACCAAACTCAAGACAGTTCTCATTAGAGGGTTAGTGCATAATCAAAAATTCTCATATTCTGTAATGATACAATCAATCCCAAAGCTTCTGGACATTAGCTACAGCCACCAATGCTTTGTGGAGCAAAGAAATCCACACAAACACAGTAAAAGAGCGAATGCAAAACAAAAGGCAGAATCTGTCAAAAACAGAACAGTCTGGAATGACGAATTTTTTCGAGGCACTTAAGTTGCTCAGATGGATCTGGCCTAAAATAATGAAAGTTGCGTACATATCTCAGGAATATGCGTGATTTTTTCAGAATTTTTTGAATTTTCTACAGGGAGATAAGCTCAAATCCGTGACAGCTAAAAATCTGTCACTGCGCAGAAATCCAAATCTTGCATCAACTTTCAATATAGAACTTTACTTGGCACAACATTGCGATAAAATAAAGATACAAAGGAGTTGCTACAGAAGTAACAAAACTCCTTGACTCAAAGAAAACAAAAATAACAGCAAATAAAAACGATGGGTTGTCTCCCATAAGCGCTTTTCTTTAACGCCTTTCAGCTAGGCGCAGAAAGTGAAAATCAAGTGTTGTCAAGAGAAGAAGCATCAACATCATAACTTGCTCTAACAATAGAGTCAAAAGGTAACTTCATTCTCTTCCTAGGGAAGTGTTCCATACCTTTCTTGAGAGGAAATTGGTACCTTATATTACCTTCTTTCATATCAATGATGGCACCAACAGTTCGAAGAAAAGGTCTTCCCAAAACAATAGGACAAGATGCATTGCATTCAATATCCATAACAATAAAATCAACGGGGACAAGGTTATTGTTTACTGTAATAAAAACATCATTAACTCGCCCCAAAGGTTTCTTCATAGCATTATCAGCGAGAAAAACATCCAAATAACAATGTTCCAAAGGTGGCAAATCAAGAATATCATAAAGCTTCTTGGGCAAAACCGAAATACTTGCACCAAGATCACACAAGGCATTGCAATCAAAATCATTCACCTTTACCTTAATGATGGGTTCCCAACCATCTTCTAATTTCCTAGGAATAGAAGCTTTAAGTTTCAACTTCTCCTCCCTAGCTTGCAAAAGAGCATTTGTAATATGCTTTGTAAAAGCCAAATTAATAGTGCTAGCATTGGGACTTCTAGCTAATTTTTGCAAGAACATAATAACTTCAGAGATGTTACAATCATCAAAATCAAAATCATTATTGTCAATGGTGGTGGAACCATTGTCTCCAATAGTTTGAAAAATTTCAGCACTTTTATCAGAAAAAGTTTCAGCAGTTTTAGGCAATTTCAAACGCTTAGTAGAGACATTACCAACACCAATAACATTACCATCAATAGTAGGAGGCTTACTAGCATGTAAACATTAGCATTACTAGTGGTGGTGATAGTACAAACTCTAACTATACTATTCTCTTTTTCAAGTTCTTCCTCTTTTTCCCACCTAGCATGCAATTCAGCCAACATCCTAATATTATTATCAATTCGAACTTGGATGGCATTTGCTGTAGCAAATGACTTAGTATCTTTAACTTCATTAGGCATAACTTTCAGTTTTAGAATTTCAACATCATGAGCAAGACTATCAACTTTAGAAGCAAGATCATCAATTTTTTCAAACTTTTCCTCAACAGTTTTATTGAAAGCTTTTTGTGTGCTAATAAATTCTTTAAGCATAGCTTCAAGATCAGAGGACACACTTCTATTGTTGCTGTAGGAATTACCATAAGAATTGCCATAACCATTTGAAGGATAAGGCTTATAGTTGTTGCTACCAAAATTATTCCTATAAGCATTGTTGTTGAAGTTGTTGTTTTTAATGAAGTTTACATCAACATGCTCTTCTTGAGCAACCAATGAAGCTAAAGGAACATTATTAGGATCAACATGAGATCTACCATTCACAAGCATAGACATAATAGCATCAATCTTATCACTCAAAGAGGAGGTTTCTTCAACAGAATTTACCTTCTTACCTTGAGGAGCTCTTTCGGTGTGCCATTCGGAATAGTTGATCATCATATCATCAAGTAGCTTTGTTGCTGCACCTAAAGTGATGGACATAAAGGTTCCTCCAGAGGCTGAATCCAATAAGTTCCTTGAGGAAAAATTTAATCCTGCATAAAAGGTTTGGATGATCATCCAAGTAGTCAGTCCATGAGTGGGACAATTCTTCACCAAAGATTTCATTCTTTCCCAAGCTTGAGCAACATGTTCATTATCAAGTTGTTTAAAATTCATAATGCTACTTCTCAAGGATATAATCTTAGCAGGAGGATAATATTTCCCTATGAAAGCATCTTTGCATTTTGTCCAAGAATCAATACTATTTCTAGGCAAAGAAAGCAACCATTCTTTAGCTCTTCCTCTCAAGGAGAAAGGAAAAAGTTTCAGTTTTATAATATCCCCATCCATATCCTTATACTTTTGCATTTCACAAAGTTCAACAAAGTTATTAAGATGGGCAGCAGCATCATCAGTACTAACACCAGAAAATTGCTCTTTCATAACAAGATTTAATAGAGCAGGTTTAATTTCATAAAATTCTGCTGTAGAAGCAGGTGGAGCAATAGGAGTGCATATGAAATCATTGTTGTTTGTGCTAGTGAAGTCACACAACTTAGTGTTCTCAGGAGTACTCATTTTGAAAAACAAAATCAAACGAATTAAACAAGTAACTAATTTTTTTGTGTTTTTGATAAAGAGAGCAAACAAGACTAAATAAAAATAAACTAAGCAAGACAAATAACAAAGTAAAGAGATTGGGTGTGAGAGACTCCCCTTGCAGAAGCAATTCGGTTTTCCCCGGCAACGGCGCCAGAAAACGTGTTGCTAGCGCTAAGTTGACGAGGGAATATCTCCCCGGCAACAGCCAGAAACAATGCTTGTACGTCACACGTCAGTTGGGAACCCCAAGAGGAAGGTATGATGAGTGCAGCAGCAAGTTTTCCCTCAGTATGAAACCAAGGTTTAATCGAACCAGTAGGAAAACGAGGTTTGCTTCGAAGGTGTTGGTGAAGGAGTGTAGTGCGGCGCAACACCAGGGATTCCGGTGCCAACGTGGAACCTGCACAACACAATCAAATTACTTTGCCCCAACTTAACAGTGAGGTTGTCAATCTCACCGGCTTGCTGAAAACAAAGGGTTAAACGTATCGAATGGAAGATGATGTTTGTTTGCATAAAACAGTAGAGAACAATGATTGCAGTAGATTGTATTTCAGATGTAAAAGAATGGACCGGGGTCCACAGTTCACTAGTGGTGTCTCTCCAATAAGATAACTAACATGCTGGGTAAACAAATTACAGCTGGGCAATTGACAATTGATAAGTGCATATAACATGCATGTGTGAGTTGTGGTGTCTACTATGAGATTCATTTGGGCATTACGACAAAGTACATAGACCGCTATCCAGCATGCATCTATGCCTAAATAGTCCACTTTCCGGTTAACATCCGTACCCCTTCCAGTATTAAGTTGCAAGCAACAGACAATTGCATTAAGTAATGTGCGTAATGTAAACAATACATTCATCCTTGAATAAAGCATTGCTGTTTTACCCCTAGTGGCAACAACACATCTACAACCTTAGAACTTGCTGTCACTATCCCAGGTTAAATAGAGGTTGAACCCAACTATCATGCATAAATACCCCCTCTTGGAGTTACAAGTATTCACTTGGCCAAGGCTTCAACAAGTAACGGAGAGCATGCAAGATCACAAATGACATAGACATGATAATATAATATTCAGCTCCACATAGGTATCAATATAAGTCAGATCCCAGCAAACACAACATGTAGCATTACAATAAGATGATCTTGATCATGATAGGCAGCTCACAAGATCTAAACATGATGGCACAAGTGGAGAAGACAACCATCTAGCTACTGCTATGGACCCATAGTCCAAGGATGAACTACTCACGCATCACTCCGGAGGCGGGCATGGCGATGTAGAGCCCTCCGGTGATGATTCCCCTCTCCGGCAGGGTGCCGGGAAGAGCTTCAGAACCCCCCGAGTTAGGGTTGACGACGGCGGCGGCAGCGAATATGTTCTGGATGAAAGGCTCGGTGTTTTAGGGTTTTCACGTCTCGGGGAATAAATAGGCGAAGGGGCGATGTCGGCGGACCCCCGAGGGGCCCAAACCACCAGGCGGCGCGGTGGGCCCCTGCCGCGCAGCCTGTGGTTTGGCCACCTCGTGGCTCTTCGTCTCTCCTTCGGACTCCGTGTACGTGTTGGAAAAATAGGGACTGGCCTTTTGTTTCGTGCAATTCCGAGAATATTTCCAGAAGTAACTTTCTGAAACCAAAAACAGCAGAAAACAGGGAACTGGCACTGTGGCATCTTGTTAATAGGTTAGTCCCAGAAAATGCATAAAAGTGATATGAAGTGTGTATAAAACATGTAGCAAATGGTATAATATAAGCATGGAACAACAGAAATTATGGATACGTTGGAGACGTATCAGTACCCTCTGATCTTGAAGTCATGCTTAAGGATTTTATTAGTACACAAACTGCTTTCAATAAATCTGTTGAGAAAAAGTTTGGGAAAATTGATGTTCTTGCCTCTAAAGTTGACAGTCTTGCTCTTGATGTTGATTTTTTATAAATTAAACTATGCCTCATGATGTTAAAGAGAGCAAAACTCTCAATGCTATACAAGTTAAAATTGATAATAATGTGAGGATGTTAGCTGATTTACATGCTAGGTGGGCAAGAGAGGATGAAATTGCTAAAAAGAATAGTATTGCTAGAGTTTATACTATTACTGCTACTGAAAATGCTATAAACTCAAGTGTTAACAAACCTCCTACTATCAATGGTAAAGTAATTGGTGTTGGCAATGTCTCTACTTCTGTTGCAAAACGTTTAAAATTGCCTGAAAACACTGAAACTGTTCCTGATAAAAGTACTGAAATTTTTCAAAACATGGGAGACAATGGTCCCATTACCTTTGATAATAATAATGATTTTGATTTTGATGGTTGCAATATTTCTGAAGTAATTAAGTTCTTGTAAAAGCTAGCTAGAAGTCCTAATGCTAGTGCTATAAACATGGCTTTTACTAAACATATTACTAATGCTCTCATGCAAGTTAGGGAAGAGAAATTAAAACATGAAGGTTCTATCCCTAGAAAGAAGATGAAGTTACCTTTTGATTCTATTGTTAGAGCAAATTATTCTGTTGATGCTTCATCACTTGGAAACACTTGATTCTTACTTTCTGCGCCTAGCTAAAAGGCGTTAAAGAAAAGCGCTTATGGGAGACAACCCATTGTTTTATTTCTACAATTTTTCTTTTCTTTTTGAGTCAAGGAGTTGCTTACTTCTGTAACGATTCCTTTATATCTTTATTTTATCGCATTGTTGTGCCAAGTGGAGCCTCTAATAGGAAGATGATGCTAAATTTGGATTTCTGCGCAGGAACAGATTTCTTCTGTTCACCGTATTACTTCTGTAAAATCGCAGAAAAATTATTTAAATCTGCAAATGTTTGTGCGTGATCCTCAGATATGTACGCATCTTTCGTTAGTTTAGCGTTTTTCGATCTGAGCAACGTAAGTGTCTCGAAAAAATTCGTCTTTACAGACTGTTCTGTTTAGACAGATTCTGTCTTTTATTTTTCGCATTCTCTTTTTAATTAGTGTTGAGTGGAATTCTTTTTTAGGGTGAAGAGCTTCACATAACATCAGTGGCAGTAGTTAATGCTAAAAGTAACGGTCATGTTTGTGTCCTTATAGAACATGTGAGTTTTTGATTGTGCACTAACCCTCTAATGAGAATTACTCTGAGTTTGATGTGGCGGAAGTTTTCAAGGGTCAAGAAAATAGGATGATATAATGTGATCAAGAAGAGTGAAGAGCTTAAGCTTGGGGATGCTCCCATGGATCATCCCAGCATATTTCAAGAAGACTCAAGCGTCTAAGCTTGGGGATGCCCAAGGCGTCCCCTTCTTCATCAGCAACTTATCAGGTCATCTCTAGTGAAACTATATTTTAATTTTTTCACATCATATGTGCTTTACTTGGAGCGTATGTGTGCTTTTATTTTCAGTATTTTATTTTTCTTATGGTCAACTTGATTGGACCCTAGCATTCTTGATTGGGAGAGAGACACGCTCCGCTTTTTCATATGAATACTCCTATTCTTCAATTATACTTGTTGAGTATTCTTATCTAGCTATTGTTATGCTTTTAGCTCCTGTTTTGCATGCATCTCTTATTCAGAGCTGTTAGTTCTTTTAAAGAAAGTACTCTCTTGCTTCACTTATAATTGTTTGGAGAGTTTATGTTGAAATAAATTGATTGGTGTTTGGTTGGAACAGAAAATGTTGCATGTGGTAGATGGTATAATGGAAAAAAGCTTACATATTCTTGTAGATCACTGTATTGGATAATTTGATACTTGTCAATTGTTTTGAGTTATCAAGTAGTTCATGTTTAAGCTTTTGTATCATGTAGTTAAAACCTATTAATGAAGAACTACCGTAAAGCTCGTTGAAATTTGGTTTGCATGATTGGTATCTCTAAGGTCTAGATATTTTCTAGTAAAAGGGATTGGTTAACAAGGAAGACAGTGTAGAGTCTTATAATGCTTGCAATATGTTTTCATATAAGTCTTGCTGTGTCGGTTGATATCCTGTGTTTGCTTCAAATGACCTTGCTAGCCTAAACTCTGTACTGAGAGGGAATGCTTCTCGTGCATCCAAACCTTGAGCCAAAATCCATGCCATCTGTGTCCACAATAACTACCTATATGTGGTATTTCCTTGCCATTCCAAGTAAATTTTTCATGTGCTACCTTTAAACTATTCAAAAAATTATTACTCCTATTTTGTGTCAATGTTTACCAAGCTCATGAGGACGGGGTGGATGTCTTTATGTCAACTGTCAAACAGACTTTACCACCGGACTAGCGGCATATACATCCGCTTATCCATTAATTTTGCAAAAAGAGCTGGCAAATGGGGTGCCCAGTCCCAATTAATTACAACTTTAACCGCTTAAGTTCACATTTTTGCCCTGATTTATCAGTCAAGCAATGACAAACAGTGAAATATCTGCATGTGTAAACAAAAGAGAAGAGGGATGATCTGCCTTGCTAGTAGAAATAACGTCCTTCATGGGAGTCGCTCTTAAAAGTCTGGTTGGTAGGGGTCATATTGTACTTTCCATTTTCTGAATCGTTGACAATTAACAAACACCTCCCAAAACTTATTTTTACTCTCTTTATGATTTCAAAAAATTAAAAATCTCTAGCACATGATTTAATCCCTGCTTCCCTCTGCGAAGGGCCTTTCTTTTACTTTTATGTTGAGTCAGTTTTCCTACTTCTTTCTATCTTTGAAGCAAACACTAGTGTCAACTTTGGTGCAACAATTTTTATATGCTTGTATATTGCACTTATTATATTGCTTTGTGTTGACAAATATCCATGAGATATATATGTTGAAAGTTGAAAGCAATTGCTGAAGCTTAAATCTTCCTTTGTGTTGGTTAAATACCTTTTACTTAGAATCTATTGCTTTATGAGTTAACTCTTATGCAAAACTCTTTGATGCTTGTCTCGAAAGTACTATTCATGAAACGTTTTTGCTTATATGATTCAGTTGTTTGCTCATTATCTACTTGCTAGCAAACTATAGACCATTGACCTAGATCACTTCATTCATAACATGTGCTTTACAATACTATTTGATCAAGATTATGATTGTAGCATGTCACCTCAGAAATTATTTTGTTTTTATCGTTTTACCTACTCGAGGACGAGTAGAACTAAGCCTGGGGATGCTTGATACGTCTCAAACGTATCTATAATTTCTGATGTTCCATGTTGATATTATACCAATTGTTACATGTTTTATATACACTTCATAGCATTTTTATGCATTTTCTGGGACTAACCTATTAACAAGATGCCACAGTGCAGTTCCTGTTTTCTGCTGTTTTTGTATTCCAGAAAAGCTAGTCTGGAAATATTCTCGGAATTGGACGAAACTTGGATAGGACCTCCTATTTTTCCAACACGTACACGGAGTCCAAAGGAGAGACGGAGGGGAGCCACGAGCCAGCCACACCATGGGGCGGCGCGGGCCCCCCTCTGCCGCGTCGTGGGGTGGTGTGGGCCCCACGGGCGTCTCCAGCCGCCGCCCTTTCGCCTATATAATCTTCCCGACGCGAAAACCCTAAATACCCGAGCCATTATCCACGAAAAGTTCCAGAGACGCCGCCGCCGTCAACCCTAGCTCGGGAGGGTTCAGAAGCTCTTCCCGGCACCCTGCCGGAGAGGGGAATCATCACCGGAGGGCTCTACATCACCATGCCTGCCTTCGGAGTGATGCGTGAGTAGTTCATCCTTGGACTACGGGTCCATAGCAGTAGATAGATGGTTGTCTCTCCACTTTATGCTATCATGTTTAGATCTTGTGAGCTGCCTATCACGATCAATATGCTACATGTTGTGTTTGCTGGGACCCTAGTTCTTCAACAACACCAAATCCAGCTCGAATTCGAGGAAATTTGTTCAAATTACTCTGCCCACTCTCTCTCCCTCACACCCCTGCACTGCAGCCACCCGAGTGCCAGCATTTTGACGCTTCTTGTTGGAATTTGGTGCCACCCCTCTCATCACTCTCTCCCCTCTCTTCCCGTACACACGTGAACCAAGGGAAGGAGGCCGTGCAGCAGCTCGACGCTGCGCCACTGCTCCTCTCTGCTTCCCCTCTCCCGTCAGGTCGAAGCCACGCAAGGAGATGCATCCTCTCTGTCCCATATTGATAACCCACAAGTATAGGGGATCGCGTGTAGCCTTTTCGATAAGTAAGAGTGTCGAACCCAACGAGGAGCTAAAGGTAGGATAAGTATTCTCTCAAGTTTTATCAACCACTGATACAACTCTACGCACACTAAACGTTTGCATTATCTAGAAAATAAAACTACGGTAGCAATACGGGTATGAGAGGTAGTTTTGCAAGATAATAAATACAAGAAAGTAAATGTTAGTGCTGCAGCAATAAAATACACTAAGTAACCATATACTAACAGTACCATGAGTGTGGAAAAGTGGTGGTAATTGTGGTGGCTTTGTCCAAGATTAATTAGTGAAGGTACTTGGTTCATTGTCTTCGATGCAGTTTTCTATGTGGGAGAGGCTAAATATACATGCACTCCACTACTTGGGATTACAAGTACTATATGATTGGATTGTTAGCAAGCATCCGCAAATACTAACAATGCATTAAGGTTTCCCCAACCATAGCCTTAAGTTCAAGGTCCTCTTACTCCCATACGTGCAACTAATCGGTTCGCGTTCTCAGGTTTCTGTCACTCCGGCAGAACTTCCCCCGCTTCGTTACAAATACTACCAACCCTAGGGTGTTTGATCCATGCGCGCACAAATATAATGGACACCAAAGGACAGCACCATATAGACATACAACTCTAATGAACCTCATGCATTCAATTAAGCAATCAAAAGACAAATAAACTACGGAAACATGATGTAAATCATAGGATAAATATTATAGCATCAAACACCATGTTTACATAGGACGGTACAGAGGTTTATGGGAGGATGAACCACTGAATACAAGGAGGAGATGGTGATGGAGATGGCGGTGAAGACGGCGGAGAGGGCAGCGGGGCGCAGGGCGGCGGCGCGGGGAACTCCTTTCCCCGCCGCCGGCAAGCTTGGGGAGCGCCGCCCCTTAGCCTCCCTCCTTCATGGCTTCTTGGGAGCCCTCCCCCATGGAGATGGGATCCATGGGGGAGGCAAAAACGTGGCTTTTGGTGGCTGAAATTCGTGGGTGGAGGAGTCCTCCACGAATTAGGTTTCCTCCCTTTATATATCTTCTCGGATTTCCGTCACCCCTTTTAGGGTTCCACCAAAACGGGCCTACAGGCCGCGTCCGAACTCCGATTGGGCTGATCTCGGGCTTAAAATCTTCGTATGGAAAATTGTGACAACTTTCGTAACAGCCAGGTCTCCATATAACGTCATCTTCGAGGGTCAAACTGGCAATCTTCGTAAAAAGTTCTCAGACAGATTTCAGGAAAGTCCCAATTCGACTCCAACAAGGTTTCCTCTTGTATTCTTGATAATTTCTACACATCAAAGAGTAAAACAAGAACATTGTGCACTTTTGCAACTATTAGTAGGTTAGTCCAAATAAATAATAAACTTAATATAAAACAAGTGCTAAAAGCATAAAAATGGCATGAAACAATCAAAAATTATAGATACGTTTTGGACGTATCAACATCCCCAAGCTTAATTCCTGCTCGTCCTCGAGTAGGTAAATGATAACAAAATAATTTTTGATTGTAAATGCTATGATCAGGTCTTTAACAATTGCATGATGTATGGATAATAAAACTTAGCAATCATGTTTCCTAATGAAAAGTATCAACGAACTAAGAGCTTATAACATGAAATTTATAAACATCAACAAGATTGTAATGACCATAATAAAGCATGATAGAGTGGTATCTCGCTTGCCCTTAATTGTGGAGCAAAACATAAATGCCAAGGCACCTCTGAAGTTCAAGTGAAGACTAGATATAGAGATATCAAAGATAAAGTATCATAGTTATACCTCAATTAATCGTATTCTGGGACAAGCACATTACACTAAGAACGACAGCTATGCTCTCGAAGAAGTGCTCAAAGAAAGGATGGTGACTCAACATAAAAATAAAAGATTGGCCCTTCGCAGAGGGAAGCAGGGATTAACACGTGCTAGAGCTTTTTTTTTAAAAACAGAGGTAAAAAGTTTTGAGAGGTGTTTGTTAATTGTCAACGAATGGTAGCGGGTGAGAACAGTATTCTACCTGTCAAACGGACTTTTAAGAGCGGCTCCCATGAAGGACGTTATTTCTACCAGCAAGGCAGATCATCCCTCTTTCTCTTTGGTTTACACACATTCAGGTATTTCACTGTTTGTCATTGCTTACTGATGAATCAGGGCAAAAGTGTGAAGAGAATTAATTGGTTAAAGTTGTAATTAATTGGGACTGGGCACCCCGTTGCCAGCTCTTTTTGCAAGTTATTGGATAAGCGGATGTATATGCCACTAGTCCAGGTGTAAAAGTCCATTTGACAAATAGAATAAAGAATAACCACACTAATTCCTCATGAGCTAGTAAACATTGACACAAAAAGAGAAATATTTTGAAGGTTTTAAAGGTAGCACATGCAAATTTACTTGGAATGGCTTGAAATACCATGCATAGGAATTTTTTGGTGGACTCTTTGGGATAACTTGGTTTTAAGGATTTGGATGCACGAGCAGCATTCCCGCTCAGTACAAGTGAAGGCTAGCAATAGACTGGGAAGCGACAACCACGAGAGCGATAACGGTCATAATCATGCTTGCGACAAAATAAAATTAACGGAGGCATAAAAACGATACTAAAACTCTGAGGCAAAATAGATCATCAAGGCTTAATTGACTTTTATTTTTCAGTCATAACATGTGTGAGCATGTGCCAAGTCGATTCAAGTGAATTATTCAGAGGA
Organism: Poa pratensis; assembly: GCA_947311845.1. NCBI lineage: Eukaryota > Viridiplantae > Streptophyta > Magnoliopsida > Poales > Poaceae > Poa > Poa pratensis. The sequence goes on along the minus strand of CAMZMU010000107.1, from coordinate 106,417,645 downwards.
GGATACCACAATACCATACCATCTTATGAACAGGACAATGCATGTTGATATCAAAATAACATAATATGCACTATTAGCTAGTTGAGACTAACCATAAGAAAACATAAACTACTAAACAGTATTATTCACACATCATTTTTAAGTTTCAACAAGTAATCCATTAACCAAGTAAACATTGAAAACAGAGGATAAATAAAATATGTGACGATCCACTTATTAATGTAACTGGTGTTTGATGCTAAGATAAATAGATAATAAAATACAGCCGCTTCAAGTTTAGTTAAGTTCCTATGTTGCTCAAAAAACAAAGTTTAAAGGTTTGCAAACCGTGGGGTTATTGATGAAGAGGGATGCGGGGACATCCCCAAGCTTATGACTTTGGTAATTCTTCAATATTCCATAGTTTGGTGTTCCTTCATTCTCTGTGAAAAAACTTCAACACAAAAACTTTCCCATTCTTTTCTGCGGTTAGACATTAGTACAATAGATAATATTTCCCAAGTGCTACTATTAAACCAAATAAAATTTTGTTTTTAAGTTACAGAAAGGTTGCTTAAATGGCCAACTTATAAATGAAAGGTAAGAACCATTAAAAATCAAATGAAAACGAAAAGAGGCCACTCTTGCAACAAAAGTCAGAATCTGTCCAGAAAAACAGCAGCTGGAAAACGCAATTTTTAGGTGCACTTAAACATGCCCGAAATTTTAGCCAATTTTTTTACATGCAGAGGATTAGGTGCTACAACATCAGTAATTTTTTCGTGATTTTTAGAGCTTCCAGTAAAATATGAAAAATCGCGCAATAAGCAGTAGATACCGAAAACAGAAAATCACTTTTTACATATGTATCAACTAAGCTAAATGGATAAAACTTGGTACTTTATTTTTGATAAACTAAGAAACCAGAGGCTAAGCAAGACCTAAACATGCTAGCTACAGCAAGGAAAACTCTAAAAAAAATCAAAAGTAAAACCCAAATAAAATTAAAATAAAGAACCAAACAAAGAAGCAAAACAAAAGAAAATATTTTTGTTATTTTGAATTTATAAGTGAAAGTAAAGAAGCAATCGAAACCAAATAAGGAGCCTAATAAAACTAAAGAAGGTAAAACCAAGACATATAAAAGCAATTATAATACAAGTTAAGACAATACATATCATGTGGACGGGTAATATAGAGTATGAACGAGACAACCTCATGTTAGTTGATGAATAGGGGGATGACTCGGGCATCCCCAAGCTTAGATGATTGTATCTTCTTGAATATGTTCTTGGGATGCACCTACACATCCCCAAGCTTGAGCTCTTGCGTCTTCTTATTCATCTCATATCACCATATTGATTAGATCTTATAAGCTACATCCACATAAAACTTCACAAAACTCATTAGTAGGGTTAGTACTCATTAAATAAAATCCACTCATGTTCAAGCATTGACAAGTTTTATAATTTTACTCAACATTAGCCACTGTATATACTAAGGTGTTCATGATTTCCGTTGTCCGTCGAAAAACTAATGAAACTAACAACACCAAGTACAATATTGAATAAACAAAGAAATCTGTCAAAACTGAACAGTCCGTAAAGATGGCATTCAACGAGATAGTTAAGTAGCTCAAATCGAAAAACTTTAGTCTAATGAAAGAAAGATAATAATCTCAGGTTTATGCACAAAAATTTTCAAGTCAAAATACTATTCTGAGATTTATCACGATTTTATTTACAGAGAAGCACAAAATCTGTCTAAACAGAACAGTCAGTAAAGATCGAATTTTTCGACCTATCTACGTACCTTAAATCAGAAAAAGTTAGTCTAATGAAAGAAAGCTAATAAGCATCACTTTGCACTCAAGAAATTTCAGATCAAGATCACGTTCTGGTGATTTTAAACATTTAATACGGTGGAGCACAGAAAATCTGTTTCTGGACAGCAAAGTAAAACTATCAACTTTCAATTAACTAAGATATATTAGCATTTTATTTTTATGTACAGAGGTATATACACAATATTTACAATATTTACATGTTTTTAATGAAAAGCTTCCATGGAAAGATTTGTTTTGGTTTCATAGGCATGAACACAAGTGTTCAAGGTCGACCCCCATTTAACCATTACTCATCTTTCCAATCACTTTTCTTTTTGAAAACGTTTTTAGATAACAACTACACCTAATTTTTTTTGTAATTCGCATTCCCTATCCATAGTAAGATAAAGAACAACTTAATACTGAAAATAAAAACTACTTAGAGATAAAGCAAACAAGTGCACACAAGAACATTAACCTACGCTATGGCTCCCCGGCAACGGCGCCAGAAAAGGTCTTGATAACCCACAAGTATAGGGGATCGCGTGTAGCCTTTTCGATAAGTAAGAGTGTCGAACCCAACGAGGAGCTAAAGGTAGGATAAGTATTCTCTCAAGTTCTATCAACCACTGATACAACTCTACGCACACTAAACGTTTGCATTATCTAGAAAATAAAACTACGGTAGCAATACGGGTATGAGAGGTAGTTTTGCAAGATAATAAATACAAGAAAGTAAATGTTAGTGCTGCAGCAATAAAATACACTAAGTAACCATATACTAACAGTACCATGAGTGTGGAAAAGTGGTGGTAATTGTGGTGGCTTTGTCCAAGATTAATTAGTGAAGGTACTTGGTTCATTGTCTTCGATGCAGTTTTCTATGTGGGAGAGGCTAAATATACATGCACTCCACTACTTGGGATTACAAGTACTATATGATTGGATTGTTAGAAAGCATCCGCAAATACTAACAATGCATTAAGGTTTCCCCAACCATAGCCTTAAGTTCAAGGTCCTCTTACTCCCATACGTGCAACTAATCGGTTCGCGTTCTCAGGTTTCTGTCACTCCGGCAGAACTTCCCCCGCTTCGTTACAAATACTACCAACCCTAGGGTGTTTGATCCATGCGCGCACAAATATAATGGACACCAAAGGACAGCACCATATAGACATACAACTCTAATGAACCTCATGCATTCAATTAAGCAATCAAAAGACAAATAAACTACGGAAACATGATGTAAATCATAGGATAAATATTATAGCATCAAACACCATGTTTACATAGGACGGTACAGAGGTTTGTGGGAGGATGAACCACTGAATACAAGGAGGAGATGGTGATGGAGATGGCGGTGAAGACGGCGGAGAGGGCAGCGGGGCGCAGGGCGGCGGCGGCGGCGCCGGCGGTGCGGGGAACTCCTTTCCCCGCCGCCGGCTTGGGGAGCGCCGCCCCTTAGCCTCCCTCCTTCATGGCTTCTTGGGAGCCCTCCCCCATGGAGATGGGATCCATGGGGAGGCAAAAACGTGGCTTTTGGTGGCTGAAATTCGTGGGTGGAGGAGTCCTCCACGAATTAGGTTTCCTCCCTTTATATATCTTCTCGGATTTCCGTCACCCCCTTTTAGGGTTCCACCAAAACGGGCCTACAGGCCGCGTCCGAACTCCGATTGGGCTGATCTCGGGCTTAAAATCTTCGTATGGAAAATTGTGACAACTTTCGTAACAGCCAGGTCTCCATATAACGTCATCTTCGAGGGTCAAACTGGCAATCTTCGTAAAAAGTTCTCAGACAGATTTCAGGAAAGTCCCAATTCGACTCCAACAAGGTTTCCTCTTGTATTCTTGATAATTTCTACACATCAAAGAGTAAAACAAGAACATTGTGCACTTTTGCAACTATTAGTAGGTTAGTCCAAATAAATAATAAACTTAATATAAAACAAGTGCTAAAAGCATAAAAATGGCATGAAACAATCAAAAATTATAGATACGTTTTGGACGTATCACATATCTCGCTCGTCCAACCGAAGGTCGCCACGTCCATGGACGCCGACGGAGCTCTTCGCCACCTCAGCACTCCAGCAAGCACCACTCGCCCTGGCCACTCCCGCACCTCGCCGAGACCTCACGGACACGCTCGTGTCACCTGCCCCGACCCACCTCGGCGTCAGCAGCTGTCGAACACCTGCGGGAGTCGGCGAGACCGGAGCTCGACACCGACCTCTCACGCGCACGTTTCTTTTCCAAATCCCTCGTGCTCTCTCCTGTAGCACTGCCGCGTCGCCCTGCATCGCCAATGGCATGCTCTCCCACCCCCTGGCCACCTCCTGCACCGAGACCACCGTGCACCGTCCTCCACCTCTACTTAAACTGCGCCCGAGCTGCTTTTCTCGCCACACCCCTCTCCGCTCACTCCCTTCTCCTCTCCCTCACTCCCCACCTCTCTCTGCACCTGCCAGGAGGGCAGGAGTGCTGCCTCCGTGCTTTTGTCATGAAGCCGAGCTTCGCCGTCTCCGTCATCCCGAGGTTGACGACGACCATGGCGCGGCCGTGCTGTTTCTCCTAGCTGCTCTCTCTGCCCTGCATCCCCTCTGCTTCACCACCAGGAGCTCACCGCCCCTCTTCTTTTTCTCTTCTATGCACAGGACCACACGCAGGAGCTCGCCGGAGAAGAACCTCGTCCGTGCACGTCGGGGGACTCGCCGCCGACGCTCCGAGCATCCCCGAGTCACGCCGACCACGCTATCCTCTTCCCCACACTCACCGCACCCGCCTCTATTCACTCCGCCGTCCCCAGGACCTCTAGGTGAGCATCGCGCCACCTCCCCTGTCTCCGGCCACGACGGGGCCGCCAAATTATGGTCATCGCCGATGGTTTGATTACGCGCCGTTGGATCTGGATCCAATGGTTGAGTACCGCTTCAGTTAGGCCGAGCCGCTGACGGGCAGGCCCCACCCATCAGCGATTTAATCATTTCCTTGCGCGGAAAAAAATAATGGGCCAAGCCCAGTGGGCTGAGGCGCCACGGCCCATTTACTTTTTTTTCCTTCCTCGATTTAGGAATTAGCAGAAATATTCCAGATCTGTGCACTTGTTAGAAATTAAATTTCTTGAGATCTATAAGTCCAAAAATGATGAAACCAAATTCTCTGTAGAGCTAATCAAAATGTTTAGATGATGGCACAAGCCCCATATCAATTAGATTAATAACTTTTGCATGGTAATTCAAATAGTACAGAAGGTCTACTTTACAAACTTGTTTGTTTCTGGTGCTCTAGAACTCTAAATGACTTGAGGTCAATTTTGTTAGTTTAGTAATGTAAAATTTTAGCTATCCCTATTTTTGTAGAATTATTGGAACAACAGAGGAAAAATAGAAAATCAAATTGTGATGTATCCTTTTTTGTAGTATAATAATTATAGTGGAATAAATATTAATCCAAATGGACCTAGGCCAATTTAGTTGGATCAGAAATAATCAATGTTAGTTGTCCCTAAATTGGCATAGTTTGTGACCAACGGAGCTTGAGTTGTGCATTAAAACTTGTGTGACAAGTTTCGGCCATAATAATCATATATAAATAATGGTTAATTAAATTAAATTAAATCCAATTGTTTTGCCTTGTGTATTACGGTAGCCTTCTGTCGGATTTAGGATTGTAGTGTTGTGATGCTTGGTTGAATAGTATAGTGATTGTTTGTATTTGCTTGTTTGGACGTTTAGAAGAGAACGTTGACGGAGTGTACGAGGAAGTGGAATTTGTTGAACCAGAAGAACAGGAACAGGGTCACTTTGCTAAGCAAGGCAAGCTACTTCTCTGAGCTTGCATCTATATACATCTATTTTGGTTCACATGTTTTACTTATAAAGAGCATAAGTGATTTATGTGGTGTTTGCCACTAAAGCTATGATTTTGAAAACCTTTTTTTTCCAAAATACAAGTATATTATTTGGACACCCTATATGGAGATATTAGATGAAAATTCTTTTTTCAAACTATAGGATGGGAAAATATTGTTTACTCAAAACTCCTTTGAAAATACTTGTATGGGTATGGAATGCCGAGATGTCGGTGTTGAAGTGAAGAATGGAGAATGGTAGTGTTTATGAAAAATGCACATTGTGTCTTTGTACTATGACGACCAACCTTACCCTGTGCGACCACATTTACCTCCATATGGGACGGGGCTTAGTCATGTAATTTCCTCATATTAGTATGGGATACCTCATCAACGGAGATGACTCCATTATGCATGAGGGGATGGTTCGGTGACCTACCCCTGACCTGGGTCCTCGCTCAAAATAAAGGAGAAAAATAAGGAGGAGGATAGGAGACGCCACCTTTGGCTCGCCGGGCAAAACTATGAGTCCTCACACTTAGGTTCCGAAGGGCTGGACTGAGTGTCGATGGAAAGTGTCATATGGGCAGGGTCCTGTACTAGCATGAGCAAATGAGAGGCTATGGTCGGTGACTCAACTTTGCATACACCTTGTATGGCGGGACGTGGCTGACACGATGAGTTGCCGGATGGATGTGGGGAAAGCGTGTTACCTCTGCAGAGTGTAAAACTATTCGAATAGCCGAGTCCTCGGTAATGGACAGTTGGAAGGCTGTCCTAAGACCTATGTGCAAGTTTTGCAAAGTTTTGAGATTTGAAAATAAAATGGAGATGTTTTATTTATGCAACTATGTCAAAGGGTCGGCATGAGGTTGCTGCAAAAGAAGAAGACCATGAAGGGCTATGGTCGAGAAGGCAAAGTTTTGTGTTTTAAAAGTGGGGTGGAAAATGTTTTATGCAACTATACCGAAGGGCTGGTATGATGTTGTAGGGAAATGATTGACCATGAAGGGCTATGATCGAAAAAGGAGGAGTTTTGGAAAAATAAAACAAGATGGTGATATTCTGGGAAAAGTTTCCAAAATTCTTATTACCTTTGTCAACAAAGGTAGATTTTCGGGAAAAAGTTTCAAAAGTACTTTGTACCTTTTTCAACAAAGATACAGAGACGTTCTTCTAAAAATAAAAGTCTTACAAAATTAAATCTAGTGCATGTTCATGTTAGGGTAGTTTACGAGTACAATTCAAATTGTACTCATACTGGTTTCGTCCCTGGCTATTGTTTTAGCCAGGTTCCGAAGAAGAGCAGTTCGAAGAAGAAGACTTCACTGACGTCGAGGCAAACTAGGGCGCTTCCCAGTCAGCTGCCTGTAGAGTTATGGCAAATGACTTGGGCTCCACGTTGTTTGATGATTTCCGCTGCAAGTAACTGTTGAAGTTTATGACTTCAATCAAGTAAGTAAATTCATTCGGTATTTATGGATGTTCTTTTGATACCAGTTTGATTGTGCTCAGCGACACACTGATCATGGGATCGCTGATGTTGTAGGCACAAGGGTATTTCAGACAGCTAGTCCGGGGTCCCCACAATCTTCTTGTGTCCAATTGTTCTTTCGGATCTTTTGATTGCTTGCCTCTTTTGTTGAGGTATCTCTCCCTTTGCTATTTTGTTGCAATCTTTGGATTCTCAATATAGTTTGATTTCCTCCTATTATTGATCAATGGAATTGTCCATTTGATTCTACTCATTTATGAGAAAAGTTAAACTCATGGAGGAACTCTCACTATGTTGGTCTTCTAAAGCTTTTTCCCATTTCGGCAATTGTTGCCAATGGGGGAGAAGTTTTGGAGGGTTTATGACATTTGACTTTGTACTTTGATTTGATCTTAAGTATTTGCCTTTCTTGCCTTTGCAATTCGTTGCTTGGTTTTGTATATAGTGGAAACTCCAGCACTGGTAATGCTTGACAATATATGCAATGAATTCATGTTCATACACACGTGCATAGATTGTGGTGGAGTTTGCTCTATATATGTTGTTGGACTAACATCACATACTTTTGTAGTATTTGATGTTAGTACAATTGGTCCTAGTTCGTTAATTTCCATATTATAAACCCTCTCAAAAGAGATTGTCATCAATTACCAAAATGGGGGAGATTGAAAGTGCATGTGCCCCCATGTGTGGTTTTGGTAATTAATGACAATCTCTGTGGACTAATATTTGCATTGAGATATCTTTATAGATCTTGACCATGGGAAAATATTGGGGTTCATGTGTTGGACTCTAGAAGATTATATGATGACCAAGGTTCTATCCAAGGGGTTATATGAAGAATGGTCATCTAGAGTTGAGCTTATTGCAAGCATGGCTTGGAAAAGAAGATTGGGTGAACATTCATATTTATCTCCAAGCCATCATATATATCAAGAGAATAAGATGAAGTGCAAGTGGATACATGAAGACGGAGCTTAGTAAGGCTCTCCCAAAATGGAGTATGGGGAGTATTTGGAGAAGTCTTCATCAAGCATGTGCTAGCAAGCACAATCAAGAAAGGTGTTCCAACTTGAGGGAGTCAAGATCATCATCATCTAGCTCAAGTGGAATTCTCAAGGCAAAGGTATGATCTTGATAGGGTTTCTATTTTACCGGTCTCATGGTGTTAGTGGGAGACCGGGTTTTAGGATAGACGGCGTTCTATCAAGAGGGGCTCTCAAGTGAGTAACCTGATCGCATCTTTGTGGAGAGCTCAAACCTTTGCATACTTGGCATTATCATCTTTCTTGATTCTTATTTGGCTTTATCCATGTAAGGATTTAGAGCCTGTGTTCATCTCCATACCAAGCTCTAGTTCATCAAAAACAGATTTCTTATGAATATCTTGTTGCGTTTTTTATGTTGGAGGTTTAGCGGTGTGTCTTTTTTAAGAGAGGTCAAACTCTCTCCTTATGTTCACCTCCTCACATGATGGACTATGATGTTTCTCTGCATGATCTTGTAAAGCTCTTCGTTGCGATTCCAACGAGCCCAAGATCATCGAAATCGGAGTCCGGATGAAAAAGTTATTGTCGTTTTCGTATCGGTGCTTCTGCAGTTTTCAGAGGGGCGGAAGTTCCGGACCTTAGGCCGGAAATTCCGGCCCACCGGAAGTTCCGGCCAAAGTTCCGGCCCAAGTCCAGTACCTCTCCTCGGACGCGTCTGGGGTCACCCGGGGGCGGAAGTTCCGGCCCCTGGGGCGGAAATTCCGGGTCAAGTTGCTGTAATGGCTATTTTTCAGGGAAGGGGTATAAATACCCCTCCCCTTCTTGAACCTACAGCAAGCACGAATTTTCCTCTTCTCTCTCCTCCATTGTTGACCTTGGAAAGCTTGCCCTTCTCCCAATTCCTTCTATGATTTTTGCATATCTTTGAGGGATTTGAGAGAGGAGATCTAGATCTACTTTTCCACCAATCCATCTCTCCTGTAAGTGAGGGAACCCTTTGGATCTAGATCTTGGAGTTCTATTTGTTGAGTTCTTCTTTGTTCTTTTTCTCTTCTCCCCCATAAGCATTAGTTGCTTTTGGTGGGATTTGAGAGTGAAGGACTTGAACACTTCTTGTGTTCTTGCCTTTACTTTTGTGCATCGGTTTGGGCTTTCCACAAAGATTCGTGGACGTGAAAGTTTGTGAGCTTGTAACTCTTGGGTCGTTGGACCCTAGACGCTTTTTGTGGTGGTTGAGACCTTTTGTGGTCACTTGGGAGCTCCCAATCCTTTTGTGGGTTGTGTCTCAAGATTGTTGTAAGGGACTCGATTTTCGTCCAAAAGAAAATCAATAGTGGAAGGTGAACCGAGCTTTTGGCAAGATTCATCGGAGAATAGGGTGAGTCCATTTATGGCGTTTGAGTTTGAAACTCACACCCCTCCAACGAGACGTACTCCCCTAAAAAGGAGGAACTCGGTAATACATCATCGTCTCCGCGTGCCTCGGTTATTTCTATACCCGAGCTCTTTACTTATGCACTTTACATTGTGATAGTCTTCGTGCTTGAAGTCCTATATATTGCTATCACTTTGTTGCTTGTCTTGCTTAGCATAAGTTGTTGGTGCACATAGGTGAGCCTAGTATATTTAGGTTGTTGGTTTGTTAATTTAAATACCTAGTTGTATTCCGCAATTATCAAGTCTAAACCAGAAAAGTTTTTTAATCGTCTATTCACCCCCCCCTCTAGGCGACATCCTTGTCCTTTTAGTTGTGTGCGTTGCGAGGCAGTTTTGGTTGGATTGATCGATACAATCCAGCCGATCGCGTAGTTTTTTTAGAAGACCACACACCGACTCATTATTCATCGGTTACAAAAACGTTTACATTAAGATTCATGCCCTCAAGCCTAAACCCTAGCCAAACATGGCGCCCAGCAGGAAGTGAAGTTGTTAGGCGTGCTAGGTTACGAGCTTCAATATTCGATCGCTGACCTTCATGTCAAATTTCCACACCTCCACGAAGCCGGGATGTGTGTGTAATTTCCCGCAGGACATGGCCGAAAGGACCCATGTTCCTGGCTTGCAACCCTTGCACTACCTCTGCACAATAAGAGGCTATCATCACTGCGCCAACATGAAGATAAGCCACCAGGGCGAGAGCTTCTCTACAGGCCATCGCCTCCAGACATCCCGAATGAGTTATTCCCTAATACGCAACTGCTGATGCGCCCAGATACACTACATCGTGCGATCGGCAGACTACTCCTACAACTCCTCTATTAGCTGTCTTGGCAACAACTCCATCCACGTTCACCTTACATGAGCCCGTCGACGGGGGAACCCACTTGGGAACCGGCACGCACTGCCCATCATCCCTACCTATTGGTGTCCTCTCTTGGCACAAATAGCGTGGTACCAACGAATACAAAAAGCCACCACCTTGTCCAGTGTGGCGTTTTGGCCCCGGGTGTTAGGAATCCCAGAATTTTGTAAAATTCAAAATGATACTTTACTTATATGTTTCAAAATTCGCCTTGGAGCGGGACGGATCCGGGCGCCGCCCATCATCCCTACCTATTGGTGTCCTCTCTTGGCACAAATAGCGTGGTACCAACGAATACAAAAAGGCACCACCTTGTCCAGTGTGGTGTTTTGGCCCTGGGTGTTAGGAAGCCCGGAATTTTGTAAAATTCAAAATGATACTTATATGTTTCAAAAATTCTGAAAATTGTTCCACGTATATATATACATATGTGTTCTACATATCTGGCCCCTTCGCCACCGAGAGCAATCCAAGGCGATTAGGTTTCCTTCGCCTCCCATCGGCACCGCGGCCGATCTGCCCCGCCTCTGTGGCCTGCGGGAGGGCTCTGTTTTCGGGTGTTAGGGTCAACCTTTGTTGGGGTGGCACTCAAATGGCGACGACGGCGCCTGGTTTCAATAAGGACTCCCCGACTTCTGTCCCATCTCGGCGGCAACGTCGAGAAGACTGTGGGAGTGGTGTGGTCTTGAGGATTTCTTTTGGCGGTGGCATTTTCCGGATCGTCAAGGAGCTTCATCGACCGTTCTTCCTTCTTCTTCGTCTCCGGGGCGGATGTGATCTTCTATACCCGTTCGGCGACTTCACGTCCGCAACCAACCCAGGGAGGAGCGGCAGCAGCTTCGACACGGTCTAGAGGTTGAAAATGAAGGGCATCTCAAGAATTTCATTGTAATTTTCATTTTGGTTGAGATGTTATGTACTGTTCGGTGTTTTTTTAATGCCAGTATCCTTTTCGCAAAAAAAAAAGTTTTGTTAGACGAAGGGCATCTCAGAGTACGTTACATTTTGGTCTATAAAAGAAAAAGGCGGCTCTAATTAGTTTTGAAAATGTTTTTTTTAAACGAGCTCCCTAGCACGTTTACGAGTCAGCCCTTGTTGTTGACAAACTCCATTCCCTGACATGGTCATAGCACTCTCTTGCTTCTACGGCGCTTAGGATTAAATCAACACAAATAAAATCTACACAGAATCTTCTTCACTGCTAAAGGAGCATACAAGAATAAGTTCAAAAAACAGAGCATGAAAGAATAATTTTATTAAACAACTAACCACAATTTTTACATCAACATTTCATAGCAAGCCAGGTCCTCCGCAGACAAATCTCCTGCTCAGCTAGAGGACGATCATCCTTACAAGCAGGTTAAAATCTTATCCATGTGGCAGATTATCAGCACAAACTAATGTTGTGTGACTGGTTAGATTATACAGATGTTTCTCACTTCCTGTGTATCCAACAGAAGTACCAACATGAATCCTTGCTCTGTATAGCACATATCTAAATACATTCATGGGGATTAAGTATGTTACCCACCAAAAGTTCGAAAGAATGTTATGTACCTCGAATGCCCAAACAATCTGTGAGTATTAATACAATTTTCCAGGGATCTATATAAAGAATATGAACCTCTCCATGTATATTCTGTGGGCAAATGGAAAACTTTTTACAGTTAGCAGAAATGTAGATATATGAAGTGCCAGTTGGGGTGCTTGCCAGGTCCTCGGTCTTGATGAAGGTTGGCTCCACATAAGTAGTAATTAACCTCCGTAACAAATCAATGATACAAATCTAATGAAAAAGAATATGCCTCTCCACAACAAACAGATCCAAGCTTTGATGAAAATAATCACCTGGCCACCGCCAGCATGGGGTTCTCACCGATATCTGCCAATTTGAACCTTACTCATGCTGCTCTCCAACCTCTGTATCCTTGCGGCAACACGTCCAACATTTGGCTTTGAATCAGTGTCGTCCTCTTCAACACTTCCACCGTTAGTCTGTAACTTGGCCCCGCTGCTGACAACAACACCTTCGTCTGCCGTCACACTAGTACTCGCGGCATCACTGTTATCAACACTTCCAGTGTTGGGTTTTACACTAGTACTGTTGGCATCGACGCTGGTAATACTTCCACTGCTGGGCTTCACATCCAATTCCTTGACTTCGCTATTCACTATGCTTCCATAGTTGCGCTTTGCATCAAAGTTCCCACTGCTGGGCTTCACATCCAATTCCTTGACTTCGCTATTCGCTATGCTTCCATAGTTGCGCTTTGCATCAAAGTTCTTCATATAAGTGTTTACAACACTTCGGATGTTTCTCTTCCCTTCAATGTTCTTAGCATCTCTGTTGGCAACGCTTCCAATGCTGATCTTTGGGTCACAACTCTTGTCATCCCAGCTGCTGATGCTCCCCGGACTGGGCTTTGTATCAACGGTTTTCTCATCTTTGTTGGAGATGCTTCCAGTGAAAGGCTTTACATCGGAGCTTTTGGCATTTTTGTTTGTGATGCTCCCAGTGATGGGCTTTACATCAGAGTTTTTTCCATCCCTACTCATGATTGTTCCACTGGTGGGATTTGCATCAGTGCTTTTGGCATTCCTGTTAGCAATGCTTTCAGTGAGTCGTACTACATCAGCTTTCTCAGTGTTACTGTTGATACTGCTTCCAGTGTTGCAATTTCCATTGGTTCTCTTGGCACAACTGTCAGGCATGCTTTCGACGTTGCGTGTTACATCAATGCTCTTAGTAGTAATGTTGCCAACGGTCTTACCATCATCACACTGAAGCCATTTATTCTGTAAGCACTGTGCAGCTGTTGGGCGCTTCTCTGGGGCAAAATCAAGTAAAGGGCACAGAAATTCAGTAAATTCTTGGGCATCTGATTGAGGAACTTTATATTTGTCAACTAGGACGCGTTCAATAGATGAGATTTTCAGCCTTCTTATCCGCTTCAGATCTCCATGTCGATCAAAATACTCTTTCGATTTAGTTCCCATCGTGGCAATCTGTACTCGTGGCAAAATTATACTAGTGAGTTTGATGATTGTAACAAAAAGGTTTAGTCAGAATAAAAGTACATGTACCTTTTTTGGCATCTTTCCCAGAACCTCCATCATTAAAGCCAAGTGATCCTGCAATAACGGATCCTTAGTCCTTAATTAAATGCATAAGAGATATAAATCAGATAATGAACCGAAGTGATCTAAGAAACGTGCCTGAAGTCTACAAATATTAATCCGGACAGAAAAATCATTTCCAGTTTCCCATGATTAGTTCAGGGTATTAAGATTTTCATACATATAAGATTTTTTTTGACTGAGTTACTGGAATTGTATATTACAGCATTATCACCTAACAGAAAATAAGAAGAATGGCCCGTAAGAGAATGTTTCATGGGGAATGTATTTCTTATCCTTTACCATATGATTTAAGGCAATTCAAAGGGCAACATCAAGCATCATGGGTTAGGTTACTGAGGAATATAACACATACCTCATCTTCGCTGTACCCATGCCCTTCCTTGGGTGTAAATAGCATTTCACCTGTTGCGAGCTCAAAAGCAATACACGCAAACGACCACATATCAACAGGAAATGAGTATCCTGCACCAAGAATGACCTCTGGTGCTCGGTATTGCCTTGTCTGAATAAAATCTGTAAATTGCTTGTCAGCCCAACAAGCATTTCCAAAATCCACAATCTTGCATGTCATATCAATTCCATCCAAGCTTCTTTCTGCGCGTGCAAATTCTGCAGCCGATTTTCTTTTCTCAGCCAGCTTTGCAAGCACCCTCCTTGCTCTCATCTTCAGCTTCTTCTCAATCGGGTTAATAACAGCTTCTCCGTTAGGATTCCCCTCAGGTCTCTCAAGATTAGGTTTAAGTCCAGAGCGAATGGGGTCCTTGGAGGGATCAATTGTTGAAACAAGTAGGACGTTCTCAAGTTTCAAATCCGAATGGATGATTCCAAGCTCTCCATGCAAGTAATCAAGACCTACCAAAATTGACCTGCATATTTCCTTCACCCTACCCATTCCAATGCCTTTGTAGCGGTTGTACTGTACTAGCTTAAGTAAGCTGTCCCCAAGAAATTCAAAAACAAGGCAGATATGCTGCCCATTTGGCCCTGCATGCTTGAAGTGTTCTATCAACTGGATGGTGTGTTTACAGTTTGACGGGTCTCTCTTAGTGATCTCCGAGAGGAACTCGATTTCATGAAGAGCGGCTTGAGCAAACTCTAGTGCACTCTTCTGGATCTTAAGAGCCACGAATTTCTGCAAAGAAGAGAGCATAATCACATGATCATCGCATCCTATGCACAATTGCGCAATAAAACGAAATGAATTCGAATTTACATGGTATAATCCCACAAAATCACGTCAGGAAGATGCAGCTAAGCACAAAAAACTCAGTCTGAACTTATTTCATGTTAACCAACATAGTCTTTGATTAGATGCCATTATGGCATTATCCATAGCATTAAAACTGTCCAAGATGTTTTATTTTCATCAAAAGACTAACTAGTATAATTTTTCTACGCCATAATTGCCTATTTAACTTCTGAACATATAAAACCAGAGCTCGGTCATCAGAAAGTGGATAAGTTCCCCCAATAGCAGCAGAAATGTATTAGCAAATTACCCCTAAAGAAGAAAAAAAAGGACAAACTAAATCCGGACTCTAGTGAATCGAAAACCTATATACATACAGCTAGCCTCGGTCCCTTTCCGGGGGACCACGCGCAGGGGCGAGCGCCCGCAACCACGAGCTGACCCGTGAGACGGCAGCATCCGCCTTACGATGATCCAATCGATTCCCGCCTCAATCTCCCCTAATCGACAAAGGCCGAGATCTGGTCCGCGCGTGCATTACACGGAGGATACGATAGGATCGCGCCACGAAGCGATGTCCGGTCCGGGGCGGGGGGAGGAAGGGATGATGGAGGGAGGATCGGGCACGATCCTGGTGGGAGCAGGGAGGAATCAAGGTTGAGGGAGCGTGCGACGGACCTCGGTCTCGACGTCGAAGGCGAGCCAGACGGTGGAGAAGTTGCCCCAGCCTAGCTTGCGCTGGGCGACGTAGCGTCCAGCGGCGAACTGGTCCCCGGGGCGCACGGCGTGGTACCCGCCCTTGCGGTACCCGTCGACGCCCTCGTCCTCCTCCTCCTCGTCCCCCGACGACGACGGCGACAGCGACATGCTACTCCTATTGCTCCTCGTCCGCCCGAGATCCGGCCTGCGGGGCCCACCTCAATCACCGGCGGCGGTGGCGACGGGGAGCCGTCGGTGGTCGCTCGCGCGTTCGCTGGCAGGTTGGTTGATTGGTCGGGGTGGTTCCGTTTGCTCTTTGGTTGGGTTGGGAATCGCGGAGGGAAAGGAGGCGATCGAGGCGACGGTGGTGGTGGTGGTGGGGTGGGTGTTGCGTTCTTTACTTGGCGAGGTTTCCCACATCGGTCCTCCTATTTTTGATGTATTGCATGTTCTTCAGCCGGGAATGTTTCGCGCTCAGGTTACCTGATGTTCCTGAAATGTGATGTTTACCCCTTTTCTTCCGCTTTTGTTTTTTTAGAAAGCTTGCGTGTATGGAAGAGAAAGCACCTCCAACCATTGTTGACGACTGCAAAGCACACCCGCCGCAAGCAGCGGGATGACGCACGTTGAACGGGCACAGCCAGGCCACCTTCTTCTCCAACTCCAGCTCCAGACACCGCCAGCAGCCCAGCTGCGCCGGAACCAGCAACCACCTTCCAACCAGACCCTGCAGCAGACCCCAGCGAGCACCGCCGACCCGACCTCCAACTCCTCCCTTACCTCCACACCAGTACTTCACAAGCCCTGCAGCGCCGCAGGAGGGGGCGACGCCGCGACGACGACAGGGCCGGAAGACGGGATCTCCAAGACGAGCAGCCGGCGACATCGCCTCGACAGCCACACGAAGAGAACAGAAGCATCCCCGATCCGCAGATCGAGGAGCACAAAAACGCCCACCGAATCGGCCGATCCGGAGGCCGCCGACGCCGGAATCTCCACGCCGCAGCCACGCATGGCTCCGCCGTGATGGGGAAGAAGATCCAGCACCTTTATTCCACGCCGCCGCCGCCACCACCACCCTAGCAGCGCCGTCAGGAAGCCTAACCCTACTATAAACAAGCCTCAGGCACAGATCGAAGGTCCCTCCACTCTCCCACCGCCACACGGACGGCCGGAGAGGGAGGAGACCGGCGATCCGGCCGTCGGCGGAGCAGGGAACCTCGGCGCCTTCCTTTTCGCCTCTCACGCGCACTGTTCACGGGGAGGGGAACGGGGAGGGTCCTTTTCTTCCGCTTTTGAGACATGATCATATGATGATTATGTGCAATGCAAAACATATGCCTTAGTTTTGGTAATCATGGTATGGTAAGTCTTTGCTAAAAAACCATCTTATCTAGAAACCCGCATGAACGAATGAACATCGAGCACAATGGTACTCCTTCCGTTCCATATTATAACATGTTTAGATTTTTTTTGGAATCGGACGTATATAAACGTATTTTAGAGTGTAGATTCACCCATTCTGTTTCGTATGTAGTTCATATTGGAATGTCTAAAAATGTTTATATTTAGAAACACATGGAGTAGTTTTTTTGTTTTGTTTGAGAGATCACAATGCTAGTTGTGTATTCTTTGTAGTCATGGGATATTCTATGTTAAATGATTATGTGCAATGCAAAACATATGCCTTAGTTTTGGTAATCATGGTATGGTAAGTCTTTGCTAAAAAACCATCTTATCTAGAAACCCGCATGAACGAATGAACATCGAGCACAATGGTACTCCTTCCGTTCCATATTATAGCATGTTTTGATTTTTTTTGGAATCGGACGTATATAAACGTATTTTAGAGTGTAGATTCACCCATTCTGTTTCGTATGTAGTTCATATTGGAATGTCTAAAAATGTTTATATTTAGAAACACATGGAGTAGTTTTTTTTGTTTTGTTTGAGAGATCACAATGCTAGTTGTGTATTCTTTGTAGTCATGGGATATTCTATGTTAATAAACTTTGGCATTGACCTGTTGCAAGTTTTTTTTAACGGGTGAGGGAACTGTGTTACAGAGAGGATTACAAAGGAATGCACTTGAGCAATATATAGCATCAAGAACCAGACATTATCAGTGTTTTGAGCTGAATTCCTGCATGAACTAGAAGGCTCAGATCGCAAGGATCATTTTGCCTGATGTGCACAGTTGTGAGGCACCCCATTGCCATCTCTTCGTATATGATAAACCTTGCATTGCAGAGGGTGGACAAGCTCATCATGAAGACTTGTTTGCGAATTTCCCAAAGAATAGAAGCATGAGAGGGAGTCGGTGCAGCAGCTGAGTGAGTGGGTTGAGATTGTCGATGAAGAAGATAGGTTCAACAAGTTGGAGTTGCGCCGCAACGGCGCCTGCAAATAAGAGTGCATCCGCTTCCGCTTGGATGGGCGACTCCACTCGTTGCGCCACCACCTAGATGAAGATGTCTGTGTGCCTCCCATGTTCCCGCCAATGCCGGTAAACACCAATTCCAGCAGGATGAGCAACATTTGTCCGTGTTTGTTTCCAGGCCGCATCCATGTAGAGCTTCGGACCCGCAACAAAGAAATCTGACCGGATAGTGGATCCTTGAGGAGGGGCTTCAGAGGTTCTAAGTTGCGGTGGACACTGGAAGGAAGTTGTTTCAGCATGCATTGGCGATGACCACCAAATGACCGCTCCATTTCCAAGTCCATCAACAGAGCCTTGGCCGCCAAAGCCACCTGATATGGCTGCCCTCGTTTCCTGCAAAATAGATGACCATTCCTCGCACTGTTGCAAGTGTTTGATTGCCATATACGAACACTGTGAGTCATCAGTGAATCCACTTATTACCAAATGCAGACTAGTAACAACTCAGAGCAGCAACAAAACTCTTGTTTCTACATCGAAGAGGATGAAGGTTGACCAATCACATACTCCCTCCGTCCCAGAATATATATTTTATTACAACCAATACACCTCACTGATTACCAGATGCGGACTAGAACAACTCAGAGCAGCAACAAAACTCTTTTTTTTACATCGAAGAGGATGAAGGTTGACCAATCACATACTCCGATCCCTCCGTCCCATAATATATATTTTAGAGATATATGCAAGGTTGGTCACTGAACTTGGCCGAGATAGTACTTTGATCACTGAACTTGCAAGATGTTGCCTGCGGGTCACTCAATTTGCAGAGATGAGTAAATTGGTCACAATCGTGAAGTGACACACTGATTAGGCCATTGACCGCATACTTTGACCATTTTTTTTGCTAAAACAACCCTATGGAATCACAAAATCGAATTGACCTATTTCTTTTTATGTTTGTCTCGCTTATGAATTAATTATATAGGGTTGTTTAGCAAAAAAAAAATTGGTCAAAGTATGCGGTCAACGGCCCCGTCAATGTGCCACTTCATGATTGTGACCAGTTTACTCATCTCTGCCAAGTTGAGTGATCCGCGGGCAACATCTTGCAACTTCAGTGACCAAAGTACTCATCTCGCCCAAGTTCAGTGACCAACCATGCATATATCTCTATATTTTATAACAACCAATACAAGCGTAACAAACGGATTTCAAACACGGGCAACTTGGAATATATTTGGATAACAACCAGTACAAGCGTAACAAACGGATTTCAAACGCCATCACATATTTTACCAGATCCGTTTGTTAGAGTATTCCGGATCCATGTTGTTTAATGAGGTGGGACAACTTGGAATCATCCTTTGTTTTTCAACAAAAGGTTAAGCTTTTTACTAATGGCGGGACATGGTTCTTGAAATTTAAAGGGCTACTTCACACAATATTCATGTTGGTCTTGCCCAGCTGGACCTTCTGTTGTGAAAGTCCCGGATGAGGGACAATTCATTTCTAAAAGTACACTCAGTTGATAACTAGGCATTTATAATCTTTGTATTTTATTCCACAATGACTATTTTTTAAAATTAGATATACAATATAACAATGAAATATGGGTGTATTATTTTCTGACAAAGTGTGTACTTACGCAACATTTATTTTGATCAAATCTCTACAGGTGGTTTTCATTAGATAGGTATATGACAAGGTTCCATTCTGGTTGGTTTTGGCCAGATGTTCAAACCAACAATTTCTTGTCCCAAGTTGTTGCTTAACCCGTTTAGTTCATCTCCTAAATTTTGTTTCTAAATTTATTACTATATTATTTCCATAAAAAATATTTCATAGTGGTTTAAATTCTAGCCTTGTGACAAAAACTTCATCACACCATACAAAAAAAAATGCAAAATCATAATTATCAAGGTGGTAACAAACGATTTCAAGCTTCACCTATCATCTATTAATCCATTTTACCGCTCAAATCTGTTTCTAAATTTATTATCTTATTCAAATACAAATCTTGTATGCCTGAATAGGGAAACTCATAAATACCATTTTAGTAAAAGTGGGAAGAGTTTCAGGCACCTATCATTCATTCAACCATGGCTTCGGCCTAAAATCCATTTCTGGTTCATTGTCTTCTTCACATAATAAGAACCTTCTTATACTCTTGAATGAAGTGCAACATAGGTCCACAAAACTATGTAAAACACTCGGTCGACTGATCAGAAAGAAAAGGCCGGTCGCCTTAGCTCGTGCTGACGCAAACAACTCTCCTCTAGCACGGTCAACCCCTAGCCATTTCACCACCCACCAGCCCAGTCCACAGAGACTTCACCACTCTTAATTGCTCCAAACACATGATATTGTAATCGTTTGTGATTTTTTGAATTCGTTGGTGATTTTTGTTGCAAATCAATCTGCGGCAAAACATTGTTGTTTAAACATGTTTTTTTTGTAGCATTGCCCTTTTTTTGGAAATATTGCAACAATTTGTTGCAATAGTTTATACTTTTGGTACACGGGGTGAGAGATTTTGTATCAATACTCTGAATTTTGTTGCAATTGTAGGGGTATTTTTCTTGTAAATGTCAGTAAGGTCAGTGGCAACGCGATATACACATTCGTTTAAGTGGACATGCTTGTACCGCGGATTTATTTTACAAAATTGAGGAACTAAATGCAAAATCACACTATATCTCATTATGGGCATTGGATAGCGACCCAACAGTGGGAAGGGCGACCGACTTATAGATCCTCGTAGGGTGACCTACGCCTATCGTTGGCCATAAATTATTTGGTTTGTCTCAGATAGGACGTGAAAGTTTGAAAATCGTCATCCAAGACCCAAAAGTACAATCAGTAAGTCGACTACTCCAAATCTGCCCCGACTAATTTGGACCCCAAAACATAATAAGAACCTTATTATATACCTAAAGATAAAATACGCCACAAAACACATCAAGAATACAAAATCATAAATATCATGAGAAGTAGATCAACATGAAGGATGAGGCACCAAGAATTGACATCAGGCTATGTATCATGTATGTGATTTGTACGATACATGAGTTGGCAAGTGTGAGCGGGTTCAGTTTTGTGACAGGTGCCCGCAAATCTAGTGTTCGCTTGGGAATTCAGGTCGGGTAGGTGCCGTGCACCTTCGCCACATCATTCTCCGAGAAAGCGTCGTGGATTTGGTAGAGATCCTTTGCACCGGAGCTGTCAGCCTGTCACACAGTGCATGCGACCCATCATCTGCTGCGCTGCACTTTCTCATCCATCACTACATTAGTTTTCAATTTTCCTCTACAAATGGAAACTCTCCTGTGTAGCCTGTATTTCGGTGTTTTAGGATGACTCTAACGGGGCGACGCATCGAGTCCACGCGCCTCCGTTTCTGTCCGCGGGGGCCAAAAACACGGTCCAACGGGGCGACGCAAACGGACCGCGGTCCGTTTTTTGGTCCGCCGCGACGTATTCCTGGCCTAAATTTGGGTCACCGATGCGTCGACCCTGGACGCTTGCGGAGCGTTCCTGCGTCCTCCCCGTGTCCGCCCTAGCCCCGCGTGTCATCGACCCCAACGGCCAGAGCGGCCACCTACCCGCAATAACTGTGAGCGGTGGAGCTCTTTAAAAGGAGCCGGCCGGGCGAACCCTAGAGCACAAACCCTAGAACTCTCCTCCCCCCATCACGGCGGCCACCACCTCCAACCACAGATCCACGCGCCGGAATGGCTGGAGAGCCGGCGCCGCAGCATCTGCTGGACCAGGCGGAGCGCGCGCGGCAGAGGGCGCGCGGACGCCGGATGCCGACCAGCCCGGCATGGCCCGGCACGATCCAGCACCCCGACGAGAGAAGGGCGGCGGAGGCCACGTACTTCGACTGCATCGACAACGACAAAGAAGAGTACGTGTACGCCGCCGGAGTCGCGGCGGTCGCGGCGGGCACCGCGCCGCCCGAGCCTGAGCCTCCCATCGTCATGGGCGGCTGTGTCCCCAGCACCGAGGACGAGGCGGTGCAGGCAGCCCACATGCAGCTGAACGCGCAGAGGGCGGCCGCGTTCATTTCCGCAGCGCGCGCCTGCGCCGACGCGGCGGTGGAGGCCGAGTTTGCGAACTCGCGCAGAGCAATCGAGACCGCTGCGCGGGCGGCGCGCCGCAAACGGCACCGCGAGGCCAAGGCGGCCGCGGCTACCGACTGATCCAAGTGGTGCGGTACCCCTGCCGGCGTGGCCGCCTATGTGCGGCTCATTTTCCACTAATACCGGCGCCCGCTACGTGTTTCGTAGCTACGAAATGATCAAAGAAGATGAGTCAGCCAGTCCTGGGCTGGCCATGGCCGCGATGAAGGAAGAGCCAGCAAGTCCGTTGCAGAACGGGCATGCTGCGTGACGTTCCTCAAGGCCGCAGCCCCTCTTTGATCTTCTCCCTTGCCGGCCGGTGGTAGGTTATTAATTTTATTCAAGTTTAGGGTTAGATTTTAGGGTTTAATGTTAAGAGAAAGTCCTATATTTACTATGTAATTTCAGTTTCTAAAAATGTAACTATTAAAAAAAAGTTTGAAGAAAAAAAAGATGCAACCGGACTCAATGCGTCGGCCCCGTTGGGCGCAGTGGCCGGAAAGGGGCGGACCTGAGCCGGACGCGCGTCCTTTTAGCGATGCAAACGGACCAAACGCGGACCAAACACGCGTCCGTTTGCGTCGCCCCGTTGAAGTCATCCTTACGTACCTCCGTTAAGATGTTCACGAAATAACCTGTTTTTATCTGTTTCAAACATATCTGTAAAAACATCTCTGGAATGTGGGGTTTCCTTCTCTTCATTTTGCTGTGTCTACAGTTTACATCTTTCCTCGAACGAAATCGGCATCAACAATTTCTAATTGCGAACTTCTGTCTATAAATTTGTGCTTCTAATAAAGGTAGCTATCTTAACACCTGCTTAACGAATTCGACATACTCGCGCCTAATCCTGCAATCATCGCTGCAGAAGACGTCGTAGTCCGCCCAACCCTCTCGCAAGCCGCAGCAGGCGCTCATGCACCGGTGTCCGTCCTCGTCCTCGGGCAGCACCGGCACCAGGCTTGCAGGCTGCCCGCCCGTCACCCCCTTCCACGCCACCTCTCGGACGGCGTTCGCGACGAGCTGCCGATACCTCTTGCACTCCCGGTTTGTCTTCTCGGCGGTGACCTTGTTGCTGCACCCCCAAGGTTTTGGATTTCGGTTCGCAAAATTTTTCGCCCCATAGCGAAATGGGCGAAATTCGGTTTTTCGGAAAAATTTCGGGAAATTTCGGACGAAAAGCACAATCCAAAATTTGAATTTTGGGACGAAAAATGACCGAAATTTGAACGAAATTGACCGAAATTTGCCCAGAAATTTGAAATGGCCACAAGAAAATATGTACAAGCAAAATATAGAATCACAAAGCAGCAAATTACATGTTATACCAGAATAGAACTCCATCTCAATGGTAAACATCGATTCAGAGCATGATATAAACATCCAGTAGTCCAGCTCTACTCAATAGGCTAGTTAACAGTCCATATTAGCCCAAGGTACACACATAACAGTGCATATTAGAAGTTCAAATTACAGTCCAAAATACCCACACACCAATCCCTACTACGAGTCCAAAATACACACACAATAGTCCAGATTCACAATCCACAAGTCATAGAGCAGAAGTAATCGAAGTTCAAACAAGGCGCCTCCAAAACACATCAGGTAGACTTCAATTGATACGGGCACGACGGAGGAGGTGAAGCCCAATTTCAGGACTCCACCAAGCTAGATGTATTAGTCGTGTGTTGCTATTTTAAATAATTAGAGTTTTTAATAATTATGAGTTTGGGCTTGGTTTGGGCCTGTCCAACCAAGTCAAGGTAGGGTCCACTAGTAGCGCGGTACTGTAGCGCGGTACTGTAGCACCCTCCATATAAGGCTAGGGGCTGCGAGTTAGAAGGGGTTCAGAAAGTTAGGTTAAAAACTATCTCGTGTGTGAGGTGTATCTTCCCTCCGGGGACGGCACTGCCGTGCTATCCAATAAAGATTGCTGCGAGGGTTCTTGTGTTCATCAAGGATTATCGAGCTTAGGTTTGAGGCGTGTAGTTTATCTCCACGTTGCTTGCTGGATTTATTCCCCACCTTCAGGTGACGCCATTGGTGTTGTTGGAAGGATTTATCGTTCGGGTTACTCGCTGTGAAAGATCGGGCAAAACTCTAGGATCATCGGTTTGATCCTTATCATCAATTTTCTTCCACTCTTCAGTCTTGCATGAAACAAAAATGTAAATATGGTCAGAGGCTTCATAAATATTGCAATACAAAACATGAGTTATGTGTACATGAAACAAAAATGTCTACCATTACAAATTATATAAACGTCATGGATGCTAGCATTGCAAAGTATGTCCAGGCAGTAAGCTTCTACCATGTTATTTATTACTAACGCAAAAACATGAGCGCAGTATGAAGAAAATATACAACCAGAAGCTAGCTCATATAAGAAAAAGAAACTTGTAGATGACAACAAATGAAATAACTTACATGTCCCTAATAGTAAAGGGAGTTGACGTCCTTGACCCTCTTGGCTTGCCGTCCAGATCTACGATTCACCAAATTTCCATCCCTTGTTACCTCAATATCATGCACTTGGCTTCGTGCATCTTTTTCAGCTTGTCTTGGCAAACCTTCTCCATCAGATTCATCATCTTGGTCATCATCCTCTTCTTGGCCATCATCACCATCATCAATGTCCATGGATCCATTCGCTTCATCATCATCCTCACTGCTAATGAACTCATCCTCCTCATCTTCACGTACCCTCTTTCCTTTCCTGCTAATTTCCTTCCTTCCAAGATGAGAGGCTTTCCTCCTTGAGTTAAGGCGACGTATTTCCTCCAACACAGCAGTAGCAGCATCAGATCCATCAAGGACTATATGCTCTTCATCCTCGTTCAGCCACTCCATCATTGGGTTTGATTCGTCATGCATAACTGTATCCATCATCATTGCACATGGATCAATTTCCTTCTCCCTATAACTCAGCTTCACAATATCTTCATCTTCTTCAGCATGTAACTACAATGTATAAAAACAGAACCCAGGATTCAGCAAAGTAAATACTTGTAGAATAGCTAAGTTGAGACTTTATGCATAGACCATGGCAAAAATACCTTCAGGTTGTAGCGTACAGAAACACTTTTGTGAAGCTTGCAGTATAGAAGGCGATTTCTTTGCCTCGTGTGGACCAAGGCAAAAGCAGTCCAATTCCTCTCACAGCCACTTGAAGAGACACACTGTGAAACAATTCTCAATGCCCACTTCTGCAAATCAGGAACTTCCCCTCCAAACTGGAACCACCACTCAGCTGCATGGTTAAAACAAAGTTAGAAATGCTGAAATGAAGTTGCAACGTGAGGCAATAGAGCTAATCAAGGGAGATAAGTATCGTGGTTTACTTGGTGTCATTCTTTCTGCGGAAGAGCGTGCCAAACTGTGGCTAAACCTCCCACGACATTCCCTATAAGTGCTGATTTCATTGATAGCCAAAAGAGCGCTCTCAGGGTCTGCTATCTTCTCGATGACATCCATTAGTGCAAAAGCATATTCTGGAAGGTTGCTCAAATTCACCCGATAATGGGTGAACGGATCAAGGACAACAGCTGTATAAGAAAAGGAGAACCAAGAGAAGTTAATAACCATAAGAAAAAAAGCAACAAAATTTCAGTTTCATTAACTTAGTATCTACCTGCAACCATTAGTGTCTCATTTTCCATAGCATCCATCCTCGGGGACACCTTGCTCATGACTCTATCTAACATCTGTGACCCACCACCAAGATGAGAACTCATCTTTTGTATGGCTGTCATCATAGTCTTCTTGAAACCAGATAGAGTACATTTCTTTTGTGTATCAGCATATCTGAGGGCTACATAGAGTGGCTCAAGCAAATCAAGAACCATTTCTAAGGCTGCCCACCACATGTTACTGGATAGCAACTCTTCAGCAAACACATAGTCCGCATCATTCTTCCAAATATTGTTCTTCCAGTCGTCGGACACCATCCATTTCCTAAATTGATCTTTCTTCTCCAAATAACTCTCAAGGAACATAAACACGGTTCCAAACCGGGTGGCATTTGGTTTAATCAGCTCACCACCAACGTTCTTCCTCATGCTATCATGTAAAACACTGCCACTGCCACTACCACGCCTCCTCTCGACAGCACGAGATACATTCCTGTAAAACATATGTAAAAACTTTTTCAACCCCATATGTATCATGATATCAAGTAAAGCCAGAACTAACTATGACAAAAAGGAAATACACTTTCTCAACTCTAAATGTGTCACGATATCAAGTAAACCAGAATAACGCATAATATACATCATTAACCATGAATAAACAGAGTTACACTTTCTCAACTCTAAATGCATCATGATATAAAGTAAAACCAGAATAAGACATAATAAAGTAAAAACAGAACATTCCTGTCTCTTAGTGACTCCCGTAGTGCCATATGAATTTCTTCATCGTTATCATCATCAATATTTATCACGCCATTTCTCTGGTACATCTCATCAATCAACTCACGTTCAAATCTAAGCTTATGACTTTCCTTCTCTTTCTTTCTTTTCCTCATCTCAAGCACAGCCTTCCTCATTATGTCATGCACATTTCTTGGAACATTTGGGCACTCCTTCACTTGACCTACTACCTTGCCAAGATGCTCTTTGAAGCGGGTTGCACCTCCTCCAGAATTCTTCATGTTGCAATACCGACAATGAAATCCTCCTTCGTGCTTAGGGCCATGGTTCCACACATGATTTATGTCGTTGGTCTTAAGTCCTGCATTTCAAAATGCAAGCACCATGTTAACAATGAAACGAATAAGCCACTCTTGTACATAGGCAAAAACAATGCATACATACTGCATAGGCAAAAACAGAATTAAACAACTAAACAAAAATAGACAGAACAGAATTAAGCACAAGTAAAAAATGCATTGGCAAAAACAGAACTAAGCAAGCAAATGGAATTAGATTTCCACAAAATATGCGTAGGTAAAATCAGCATTAAACAACTAAACAAAACTAGAATAAGTACAAGTAGTGCTAGTAAGAAACTATAGAACAGGTAGAATTAAAATCATTTAGGTGCTTCACAAATTACAGGGGTAAAACATAGGGAACAAAGAGAACTACAAAAAGCAAGAGTAACACGGTATCAACCTTTAAAAGGTGCCTCTCTTGTTGCTGAACCGTTCCTGATCAGACCATCATCTTCATCATCTAAGTTGACAGTATCACTCCTTCTAGCATCGATGCCTACCCTCTTACGAGAGGAGCCTATAAAATACCGGTGTTAGTTTTCATCAAGAAGAACTTTTACAAGCTATAGCTTACATAAGCTAGAATTAAACATCTACGTAGCATAAGCTAGCATAAACTACACAAGAAGATCTACTGATTCGAATTAGGATGGCCGGCCGGAAAGTAAAACTGCTACAAAAGCTAGCAACCACATGTATTACGTAATCTATCTACAAACTATATGCTAAGCCCAGCCCCATATTCGGCCGGACGTGGCCACGCCCCATGGCTCCCTCATTGTCGACCCAGTCGCCCCCTGACCTCGATCTTCTGTGGCTGCCACCGCCAACCGGGTCGCCGGCCGGACGGTTGCTGTCGAGAAAGCCTTCCTCATCCATGGTCGTGGATGGAAGAAGGGGAGAACGGACTATGGGGAGGGACAGGGGGTGGTGATCTCTCGAGGCGATGGGGAGGAGGGAGATGGGCAGAGGCGGCGCCGCGCCCCCGCCTCACTCGGCTTCGTTGTCTGCAGCCGCCGCACACTCGCACAGAGGAGTGGAGAGTGGAGAAAATGAAATTAGGGCTACGCTAGGGTTTGGTTTGAGCTTTTATAGCACAAGGGTCTATCTATGGGCTGTACTGTACCATGGGCCGGGCTGGAAATTCAAACGAGGCCGATTTTTTTTTTGACCGGATTGAACATTTACCGGGCCCAACCGAAATGGGCGGATTTCGGCCACTTTTCGGTTTTTCGGGCCGAAATCCAAAACCTTGTGCACCCCACGTCGGCCTCGACCTGGCTGATGTACCGCTTCGCTCGGTCTCGCCCCTCCTTGAGCGTGTAGAGGAGCAGGCCTAGCACGTAGGCCGCCGCCTTGTGTCCGCCGGCCGCCGCCTCGCCGAGGCACACGAGGCCCTGTTGCTTGTCGTGTCGCGCGAAGACGAGCGTGAGGCCAAAGATGAAGCGGGCCTCCGGGTTGCCGGCTTCGGCCAGGTGCTCCAGCATGGCGAGATAGGCCACGTTGTCCTGCCACTTCATCCCCTTCTCCTTCTCCAACGCCAAGCATCTGCCGACATGGCGTTCCTTTGACGCAACGTACATGTCCTTGCACCTGCACAAACATCAGCAGAGAATTCTTAGTGTATGGAGGTTGTTGTCTAAATCAGCCTTATGTATCACTCTATTTGGTATGGATGGGAACATACGTGGATCGTAGGTTGCAAAGATCAGCCATGGGCTGCGGGGAGCTCGCCGCTAGGATCCCGACGATGTCGACAACGATCTCACGAGGAAGCCTGACGGCGAGCGCCGACCTGCTCTTCATCTTCTGCACCGCACTCCTAGTCATCATGGTTGCTAGACTTACCTCACACTGTACAACAGTGGCGGATCTAGTATCGGATCAGTGGGGGTGCCAAGCTTACTATTAGGCTTGTGGACTTCACAATTAGCCAAAAATATACATGGGATTAGCCCAAATATTAGTATGTAATTGAAAGATTGTATTTTGGAGGGGGTGCCATGGCATCCATGGCACCCCCACTGGATCCGCCACTGCTGTACAAGCGTCGAGAAGTCAATGCGTTTTTTAATAACGGGAACGCCAACCAGCCTAGCCCTAGAACTGATTACCGATAAGGTATCCTTGCTAGCTCTTTATAACTAGAGTGACTAGTAACCATGTACGTGCCACGCACGTGTAATCCATAAATTTATTTGTCACCTCGGTCTTCTTAAATTTTTTACTCCCGCGATCACAGCATGTAATGCATATACCGCAGAAAAATATTCCAGGCATCAGAAAATTTTATAATATACACATACGATTTTATTATTCATTCAATAATAAAAAAGTCTTATTTCATTTATCGAAGTGAATCAAAAATATATAGAGGTTTGTATAAATAGAAAAACTTGTAAATTTCAAGACCAGAATATAGATTTGCATAAGAATCCATAATCAAACTGACATAAAAATATCACAAAGTTTCACAAGCAAAGACATAAATACAATGAGGCGAAATATTTAAGTTTCAAAGCACTTGGCTTCTTATATATTATATATTAGGTCCTACGGCATAGTCTAGTACATGTAATTTTGAAACAAATCCATTGAAATAATATTGTACATACTGCATTTTGCAAGAAATATAAAAGTTACGTGTTACTTTTTTTTGTATGTGTCACCATTTGCTTAGCTCACGTTTCAGATCCAGAGCCAGCACATATGGGATACACAGTTGCAAAGTTCAGGCTGTAAAGTACTTGAATTTTCCATCTGCCACGGAGAGCAGGTGACGGCAGGGCACACATGGGATGCACGATATGCATGGACGGTGGCGAGATCAGCAATGCATCATTGCATCCAGGCTGCTGGTCTGTGATGGCAGGCACACATCAAATTAGTCCAGGCAGTGCTAGTCAAATTAAGGTGCTAATGATTATGTTGTATTTTCCTTGGGTACTAATGATTCTACTGCTAATCAACCTGAATGAATGCAAGAATCAATGGCCACAACACCTATTGCAGGATCATAGGTTTTAAATTGTCTGCTTGCTAAAAAAGATCATACTGCCTGCATAACACAACATATCTTCAGCAAATTGCAAATATGTGGAGAAATAGATAGAGATCCATATGAGACTATTTACCTCATGAGAATCTAAATTGAGTATAGTGTTCCATAGCTTTTTACCTTCTAAAGCTTGTACTAATAGTATCATCGACAGGAAAACCATACACAATTCTCTTTCCAAAATAATCACAAGCAGTGGCGATTTTACCATCCCTCCGCCTCGGGCACGTGCCCAGGCTCCATCAACGATGCCCCAAGGAATCTAGCCATGGCGTATAGGATTTGGTAGATGAAACCCCGATCTAAAGGAAGAAGACGACGTTCTGTTAATGATTTGGGCTAATTTCGCTTCCTGGGTCTTGCCTCCTATCTTCTCTTGGGTTATTTTTCTACTGGGCCACACCCCTCCCTGGCCCATGTGCCCAGGCTTCAAAGTTGGGCTAGCTTCGCCACCGATCACAAGAACAGACATAATGCAGCGCCAGCCAAAACGTAATGACTGACCGGAAATTCTTCTTCGACGCCTGCAAGTGCATACAACCATCCAACCTGGTGGGAGTAATCTTATTATTTAAAACCATTGTATCAAAACAGCATGTTAAATGAAATATTAGACTGCAGGATGGTACTCACCTACAAGATTATTGCAGTTCATAATCCACCATTGAACCAGACATCCAGTATGGCCTGCCAAGGTTTGTGCTCTGTGACGATACAGTATAGATTAGATATTCTTCACACCTGCAAGAGAAATGAATCCAAAATCAGAAGACTGCCCCATATGAGGCTATTTACCTTATGAAGCTTGGTACTAATACTACCATCTACAACAACACGGTACAGAATTTCTCTTACCAAAAGAAGCACAAAAATTAATGATTGACCCAACAAAAATGTTTTTGATACCTTATATTTTAACAGCTGCAAGTACATATGCTCATCCAACCTGGTTGGACTAATCCTATTCTTCAACAGCAATATGCACACATCAGCATGCATGTTGAATCTAACACAGAAACGTTGAAATTTCTGGAATCCTTGGAGGAGCAGCACATCGTCGAGCTGGGGAAAGGGAGGGGCGTGTGTAGATGGACGGGACACGGGAGGTGCAGACGGAAAGGCGGGTGGGAGTTGGGGCGGAGCTGGGCGGCGTCGCTGGAGTCGCGAAGGAGCTGGGCGGCATGGCGGGGCCGCGCTGGGCAGCGGGGCGCGGTGGCGCTGGGCGGCGGGGCGAGACGGGGCGTCCCTGCACGCAAGGCGGCGGAGCTGGGCTCGGCCCTGGACGCAGGCGGTGGCGGCGCACCCTGGATGACGCTGGGCTGCGCGGGGCTGGAGTCTGGCGGCGATGGGCCGCGGGGCGGCGCAGGGTGGCGTGAAGGGCGACGGGAGCGAGGGGTGGAAGGAGAGAGAGATGGAGTCGGGGGAAAATGACCGGGGCGTTTCGAGTGGGGCGAGCGGCGCGACGCTCCGGTGGGTCCCACGCGTGGGATGTTCGTGGGGACTGGGGAGGCGCGGATTTCTCCTCCGTTGGGCTGCGTGTTGAGCGTTAAACATTGTAGTGTTGTGGATCGTAGGATCAACGTGTTATACGGTCGAGATGCTTTTAATCTCCGCCCTCTGTGTCTTTTTATATTAGTCTAGATACATAAGAGTAGGAGTAGTACTAGGAGTTCGATCAGTAGTCCACTAGGAGCTCCTAGGGATGGCACCCGCAGGGTATGGGTAAGGGTGGAGCCACCCCATACCCTTACCCGTCCCCTCAATCTTGCCCGTTACCCGTACCCATACCCTTGTGCGGGTACAACTTTTTCCCATACTCTTCACCCGACAGGGTAAAAGGGTACCCACGGGTAAAAATACCCGCATTTGCAACACAATATATTGAGTAGAAAATAGTTGTAAACAACATCATATAACTTTAACCAGCAGCACATTTAAAACCGCAACACATACTTATGAATAGCATCAAATTGTCAACAACAACACATTGTAAACAAAACACATTTACTTGTAAACAGCAACACTTGCACATAATCAACACATGTAAACAACAGCACTTGTGAATAAACAACAACACATTTTAATGATAAAAAACAGCAGATAGTCATAAAAATGAGTAGGTACATTAGGTTATTATTGGGAGACCCACTTGTCAGATTTAGAAGGGTACATGGGTACGCGGGCATGGGTTATACGAACCCATACTCGTACCCTCTCTGCCCGATGGGTACGAGATTTCCCCATTTATATACCCATGGGTATTTTTTCTCCCCAAACCCTTACCCTAATAGGGTTTTTTACCCGCAGGGTACGCGGGTAATGGGTACCCATTGCCATCCCTAGGAGCTCCACCGTCTACATAGCGTAATTAAGATTAACCCGTGTCTTTATTTTCCCTTTTTTTACGGAAACCGTCCAGTACACTTACTCTGAGCTATATTTTATTTTCCATTTTTAGCGGACTCTGAGCTCATCGCAGCCCAGGCCGAAAAGCCTGGAGCAGAGGAAAGAGGTCGGCCCAAGCAAGACCAAAGGCATCCGACAATCACTACAAAAAGTACAAAAATGTTCCCTTTGCAAAAGAACCTCACCATCGTTATAATTGTGACAAATGTCGGTTTTTTCTTAAATGATTCAATTTTGATTGTCTGCATGTCTGTCAAGTGTCACAATTAGATTGAAAGGGTTGAAGTATGAGAGAGAAGGGAGGGCATGCACGTACGTAGTCATGCAGTTTTCTCTTTTTGCCTTTTATTTTTCAAATCCGAATTTTGGAAACGAAATATCTTGAGAACCGTTTATCTAAATTACGAATCGTTTTCACTTTTGAGATTCTCGCGTCGAGATTTTCAAAACTAAATCTCATGTTGATAGGTTTTGACGAACTTTTTTTTGTACTCTCGGTTATATATAATTATACAACCTGTGTCTGTACAAACTGTGTCTGCGTAGTTGTACAAACTGTGCCTATATAGTTGTACAGCCTGTGTTTGTCTAGTTGTACAATATGTGTCTGTTTAGTTGTACAATACAACCTGTGTCTGTGTAGTTGTACAACATGTGTCTCTTTAGTCAACATGTGTCTCTTTAGTTGTACAACCTGTTAGTTGTACAACCAGGTAGCAGCGCGTAGATGTACATCCATTAACATCGTGTACATCCAGTAGCAACGTAGGTGTACATTCAGTAACAGCGTGAGTGTACAATCAGTAGCATCATGTATATCCAGTAGCAACGTGAGTGTACGTCCAATAGCAGCATGAGTGTACATCCAGTAGCAGCAGCTTGTGTACATCCAACAACAACGTGAGTGTACATACAGCAGCAGTGTGTACATTATTACTTGTTTTTTATATGTACTTTTATACACATTTATTTTGTACTCCTACTCTTGTGTGTACTAATACTTTTGTACTTCGATCAAAAATTGAAAGTAACGATCGCTACGTACCACTCCAGGGGGCTTCGGGAGGATGTACATGGTTCGTACCAGCTACCAGGATGTACGCGAGGCTTCATTCCGTACGAATGAGCCTCGCTTTGTAGCGCCGAGAGCTTCAGCGTGCGCGGCCGATGTACGCGTGAACCGCAGGACGTACGCGACCGCCGGGTGTACGCTATTCGTTCGCACGCTTGCTGGCGAGCTGGACGACGTACCAAAGTTCGATTTTGCCATCAGCCGATGGGAGCTGGCGACACGTGTTCGAATACGAGAGATCGCTTTACCTTCGCGAAGGGCTTCCTTCGCGTAGCGATACCCATGGCATCCGGATTTTGCGGGAGCAATCCTTATTGGTTTGTTCGACACCGACGTGGTGCTGCCTCTGGGTAGCACCTTTCCTTTCTGAAGGGCGTCGTGTCTACCCTTCATCCACTTCCCTCTGTGCCTGGGGAAGCCCTAAAACCGGTGCGCTGGTCTGGACAACAACGTGACTTTCCTTCTTGAAGGTGCTGCTTGGTACTCGTCGATTCGGTGCTAGGAGCTGGTGGTACTTGTCGGAGATGGCGCAGCGCGGGTCACCGTCGCTTAGTCAATCCGCCTATGTCTCCATTTTGTTTTTTCTTTTCTTTTCTTTGGGTGTATTTTTGCTGCCACCCCAACATTTTGATACCGTTGGTTGCATCGGGTGGTTGCTATATTAATATAGTGGGCCTACGGCCTGTTTCGAGACCAATTGCCTCATCTCAAGACACTGAAATAAGGGAGCTCGTATGCAACGCGCTTTAAGCGTCCGCTATGTGGTGACGTCGGAAGGCTGTCACCTAGTGGGCCGGCCGATGTAGGCTGATGCTTTTCCATTTCATTTTACCTTTTTTCTATTTTTGTTTGCTCTTCTCTTGTTTTCTTTTTCGTTTTTAGTTTCATTATATTTTTCTCTTTCTGTTTTCTTTTTCTTTTTCGTTTTTATGTTTAAAAATTGGGAAAAATGGTGATATAAAAAATAGTTCAGGGTTTTTTATAAAAATATTCATAAGCAAAAAGTTCCTGCCGTCTAAATAGTTGTTTGTGGCGTTTAAAAAATGTTCATATATGAGAAAAAAATGTTTACGGCGTATAAATTAATTGTTCACAAGGTTTAAAGAAATACTCATATATTTTGAAAGATGCTACTCCCGCCATTCACTAATATAAGACATTGGACCCATCATTTCAATTTTCCTAATTCAAATGTATCTAGCCTCATTTTGTACATGGATTCACTCTTTTAGTATGTATTTAGTCAAAATTAAAAGGGGTCTAGTGCCTTATATTAGTGAATGGAGGGAGTAATACAATTCAAAAAATGTTCACACCGTTAAAAATTATTCGCAAGGTCAAACAAATGTTAGCACATGTTAAAATAATTGTTTGCAAGTTCAAACAAAATTTAAAAAATACTCATATATTATAAAAACATGTTCGTACAATTCAAAAAATGTTCACATTGTTAAAAATTTGTTCGCAAGTTAAAAAAATAATTCACACGGGTTAAAATAATGGTTCAAGTTCAAAAATAAAATGTTCGCACAATTATGCAAAATTGTTCACGGGATTAAAAAATGTTGACATGATTCAAATAACTCACTTATCATACAATGAAAATAATACTCATGTAATTTTTTAAAACAAGATAAACATTAAAATGATAATAAGAAAATAAACATGAAAAGAAAAACAAAACAATAAAACACAAAAGAGTTTAAAAATAAATGTAAAATAAGAAGGAAAGAAAAAGGAAAATAGGAAACCGAGAAAAAGAAAAGAAAAAGTAAAAAGAAGAACGTAAATAAAAAGAAAACTAAAAATTAAAACAGAAAATTATCGAAAAAGAAATAAGAAAACAAGAGGAAAATAGAAGAACAAAATAGCATACAAAAAAAAGATGGTTGAAGGACTCACCCTACTGTGCGACGCTCCCTATTTGACGCAACGGGCGTCAAACAGGGTTCACCCTGAAATGACCCTCTAAAAAAGTTGCCGTGATTTATTGCTCCCAACCTTATTTTAAATAATTTGACAATTGTATTGATAAGATTTCAGAAATCTAAAAAATACCCGTTGTTCTTAACGATTTATCTCACAAACATGCAAAATCTCAATTTAAAATACTTTGTATTTTAAACTACACAAAAAAGACAAATGTATAGATCTGAGTATAGTGACAATGCACATTCTTTAATCTCCTAAATTAATAAGATTTTGTTTGTGACTCCCATAATACAAAGAATTTGGCGTTGTGATTTTACATACTTATATGATACATCATTGACCACATGTAAATTTATTTTTTAGATTTTTCTAAATTTACTAAATATATATTTTATTTTTTAAAACAAAGGATCACTGAAAATCGAGTACCAAAGTGACTTTTCACAGTAAGACACGCTGTAAAAGATACTAAAATAAAGATCCCTCAACTTACAAGTTTCGATAACGCTGTGGAGATGTCAGGGAGCACCGGCGAGCCGGGCGACGAGCTCGACGAGCACATCAGGAAGCGCCCCTAGCCCCCTGAGGGCTTATTTGGCTGTCCGGGTTAAATATTCTCGGGAAAATAATCCCGGTCGGAATCTGAAAAATCTGGTGTAAAACCCCGCGATTCTATTTCCGACCTCCGGATTAGGGAAAATTCTCCCCGGGAAAAGACCGAGATCCCCGGGATTGCAGTTACCAAACAAGCCCTAATAAGGCAGATCACATTCCGCCGCCGCCGAACATTTGCAGTCGACCCTAGCCCTTCATGTGTGGCCGGCCGCTAGTAGGTTGTCAGTGACAGTGAGCCATGAATGAAACCATCAGATTACTATTCCGTGTAGAAGAAAATCTGGGGTGTTGTGTTGAGTACAAACCAAAACAGTGCAGAGTTTGACACGTACACGGGACACACACACTCATTTCTGCACTGAGCCAGACAGCTTCGCATGCTCGATGTCATTTCTCCCAGGATGGATCGCCTCTTGCGTTCCAGAGTTGTACCTTTGAGCCCACCTGATATTTTTCTCACCTTAACCACCGGTGGTGATCGACTTGTCTGGTGCACTTGTTATTTTGTTAAAAGAAAACTCTAAACATACATGTGCATCCTTTACATGCAGAGGCTGGGTACACCCTCCATAAAAAAAAACTCTAAACATCTCTAGCAAATATCTTAAATTAGTCTGACCCTTTAAAATAGCAGCAAAATTTAGTTTTTGGCAAAAGACCCTGGCAGATCCCTTATATCCGGCAAACCGTAAAACATTTAGTGCTCCCCGATATGAGATCCAATCTTCGGCTTTCGTGGCCTCTTTCCAGTTCCTCCTAACGCTCGGAAATTTTAACTAACAGTACAAGTTTCCGGTATGTGTTCTGTCCGAGCGCGCGCGATAGCACATAACAGTGTTGGATCGGTTCCTTTGATTCCTCAGATGATACATGTGACACGGGCGAGGCTTTGAGCGGAAACTCCACGCTTTGGCAGGGAACTGCAAAGAGGCTACGAAAGCCGAAGATTGGTCTCATATCGGGGCATCGTCGGAGATTTCAACATCCGGGTGTAGCACGTCGGGCTTGCTGTAATCCTGGCGTAAAGCGTCTTCATCTCTAGCATGGTGTGGATTCGTCGGTATCCTATCTTACATGTGTCCTAACTCGTATTCACGGTACTCAATATTGCTACGCTGGCAGGACCGGCGCTCCCGGCTAGGAGCGAGGCAGTCGCCGATAGTTTGGTTTGTTCGGTGCATCGGGTTCGGTGGTTTTCCAAGACAGCACGACTCCGTTCTTGGTTTCAAGTTGGTGTTGGTCTCGCCTTCCTCTCGGATGTCTTTTCTGTTTGGACTTGTCTATATGGGATTTTTTCTTCACTTTGTATAGGCAATATAATTGACGTTGATAAAAGAGATAATTTATTATTCACCAGTGAGCCTCCCTATTGTGCCCGCGCTTTCCCCGACATGCCGTCGCGCCCGCATATGTGCGTTTTTCGTGGGCTAGGTTTTTTTTGCTGGGTTTCTCATTAGGAGTGAGAAGAGGATGGAAAAATGCCGATAAATTATGGCATGATTCATTAAGGGTAGGAAAAGATTGTGTAAAAAAAGGGGTAGGAAAAGAAATGTAAATTATGATTTTTCTTTCCACTTTGTATTGGTCCAGTCGTTTGACATTTACTAGTCAATTGCTCGTGCATTGTTATTGCTATGAGTGATAATTTATTCATTACCGGTGAGTCTCCCAATCGTGTCTGCGCCTTTGATTACCCACTTGTTGCGCCCGCACGTGTGTATTTTACGCGGGCTTGGTTTTTCGCTGGTTTTCTTATTATGGAGCGAGAATAGGACGAAAACAAGTAGATAAATTCATGGTAGGGTGCACAAAAAATGTAAATTATGGTGATTAAATGATAATATGGAAAAAGAATGAAATTTAAGTAAATTGGTGGAATGTAACGCTGGACGAAAATTCGGTATAGGGGAGGCTGACAGTAAACGTAATCTTCGTGTTTTTCAAGTATAGAGATTAATAAAGCTGGATAAAATCCTGTTTCGATATATAGACCAAAGATTCTTTCGGCCCGAGTTTATGGACGAGTGACGTCTTTTTTAGTCACTCGCGATCTTGCACTTATGTGAGGTCGGTAGACGACCCTCCCTCCTATTTCTCCGTCATCTTTCTGCTCGCACGCGGAGAGAGGGAGAGGAGGCAGCAGGGGGACACCATCCGAGGAGAGGAAAGAGGAAAGAAATTGCATCCCCGGATCCCCATTTCAGGTAACCGGTTCATCTTCTCTTTGGAATTTCCTCATTTGTTATCTTGCAACGAGGGTTAGGTTATCTTGTGGTGAGACAAATGGCTAAATCTGAACGCAAATGATGCGATCTTAATTTCGTGCCGATGCCTTATCGATCATTCTCTTGTTGGGTCAATGGAGATTTTTATGATATATAATATCATCCTAGAATTCAGGCGAATTATGGCAAATACAGATCTTGATAAATGGCCTATTTCATAGCCAGGGGAATTTAATTAGAGAAAGTTCCACCTCAAGTTTTCTCGGAGTGTTGTTACCTTGGAAATATCATTATGTACCAATAGCCTAAACTGTTTCAGATTAATATCAGGAAAGTACCCACTGAAAGTAAAGCCTACATCTATTGAAAGTTTGAGACAAAACTTGAACGCAGCACAACTTGGATTTCGCAAAAACAAAGGCTGCTTATTTGCAGGCTCGCACAATCTGGGTTTAACTATGACATGAAGATTTTCCTTAGATATGTTTCATAATCTTATCAGAGTCGTGCTGCAGAGCTTGGGAAATCTTATACAATGAAATGGCGAACGGTTTTAAAAGAGACATACACCTTGCAGACCGCAGGCCGGTTCTTTCGGCGTCATCCTTCGGTCCTTTGCTTATTGCTTTGTCTGGTTATATTGTACAAGTACTACTTCAGCTGGTTCTCCCTCCTTGTGGCCACATCACCAATCCTCCTATGCACTGGCTTCTTCCTTGGGATCATACTAACTTATGGTGAACCGAACAATCCCAAAAATGATAATATCTACAAAAAAATACAGAAGGCTCCTCACAGTCGGAATATCCACGATAATGCTAAATCAGTTGGGGATATATCTCTTTCAAGAATTCCATCTAGCGAGGAGAGAATAGTTGACCACAACAACAGTGAAAAGAAAATCCATAAGGGATATCATGGACGATGTTCTTCTTCTGAATCAGTATCAGGTGCATCAGATGGTTCAGAAACGGATACCCATCCAATGCTTCACTCATATCATCACCTTAGGTCGGCTGCCAGTTCATCACTGTCCTCTCAAGATGTAGAATCCAGTAATAGCAGCACTGAGGATGAAACTGAGACTCAAGAGGCCAATGATGAAAGTGAAATCGAGGAGAAAGGTGGTGTTAAAGTTGTGGCATGGACTGCTGACGATCAGAAGAACATCCTGAAAATTGGATGTTTGGAGGTTGAGAGAAACCAAAGGTTGGAGACCTTGATTGCTAGGCATAGGGCTAGGAAATGTGTAGATAAGAGCTTGATAGACTTTGGCAGCAGTGAGTCCCTCCCAACAGTGGGAGAGCTCTCAAAATTTAATGTTAAACTTCCAACTGTTTTTGCACCTAGAAGAAATCCTTTTGATCTTCCCTACAATGAAGACAACTTCCCCGAGTCTGCTCCATCTGCACCATTAAAAATGAGAAATGCATTTGATCTTCCATGCGAGCAAGAAGATGAGAGTAGCTCCACTGGAGGAGATAACTCAAGTAATGTAGAGCCTATTCCTGTTGCATCTCAACCACAAAAGAGTAGAATGCTTAGGAGGCATGAGAGCTTCACAGAAGGAGCTCCCTTTCTCAGTGACTTCTGGCAAGATTTACAGCCTTCTCGGTTCAGACCATACTTTGTTACGGAAACAACGGCTAATGACGGAATTACGGTTCCAAGTCTTGAAGGAGAAACTAGTAAGAGCTCTGTTCAAGACTCAAACAGTACTTCTTCAGTTACTGATCAAGAAATCCAGAAAGAGCTATTGGAGGATAGCTCAAACCAAGTACAGGTACCTTCATTTAATCAAACCGATGAACAATCTCCTTCACCGCAAAATATGAGAGTGGACCCTTTGGCGCTCGACATTGAGTCTGTACTAATTAGTGATTCATCGGATGGTGACATGTCGCTAACTGGCGGGCATATAAATGATTGGGAGGAAGCCCAAGCCAGTGAAAATTTGAATTTGTCTCACA
This sequence comes from Poa pratensis, assembly GCA_947311845.1. Taxonomy (NCBI): domain Eukaryota; kingdom Viridiplantae; phylum Streptophyta; class Magnoliopsida; order Poales; family Poaceae; genus Poa; species Poa pratensis. The sequence goes on along the minus strand of CAMZMU010000107.1, from coordinate 106,377,683 downwards.
CAGCTGCGTTGGAAGATCTTAGCGTTATGCAATACCCACAAGAACTGGAGATGACAAGCAACGATTTCCATCAAATGTCTCCACATTCAGATGATCTTGACTTGATGTCATCATCAACAGAAGCTACTGGACCTTTTGAAGTTAATAACATTGAACTACCAGGTATTCTCTCAAAATATGATCTCCTTGTCTCTAGGAATTTATGTCACAGACCCCATTCTGTAACTGATTGTTTCCTTTTTTTAGGCAGGGAAATCGATGACACCCGGATAGGTGATCCAGTTTATGATATAAGTCCATCAGGGAGCGATAAGCCTACGTCTATGGGTTCACCAGTTGACGCAGTTTTTCTGCAAGAAGGTAATCAAAGACTGAAAATATTTTATTTAGTTGTGAACATAGCATTTCGTTATTTTTGCTAAAGCATATTATGATGCAGGTAATTCTCATTCTTCTGATGCTGAAGCTAGCAAGGAAGACGAGGGCTCACTATCAACGATTGAGTTTCCTTCCAGTGAGACAGCTTCGCCTAGTTTGGCTTCTTTGGAGGCAAGGAGACAAAACAGAACTTCGGAGATAAGGGATCATGCCATTTCACCATGGAGTGTACGCAGATTCTTTTAGTTATGCAGACCCAGCACTATCAGACAATAGTTCTCGTCCAGTTACCAGCAGTTAATTTGGCGGTAAATCTCATGATTATGTTCTATGCCTCTGTGATTTTAGTTATAACGTGTTGATCTATCCGTTTATTTGTTAGTAACAATGTTGATTCGTGAGCTCTTTGAAACTTGCAAATATCCAAGACACATATATAGACGTAGATAACTGGCTAACTGATTTTTCAGTTTTGGTCAGTTTTACTTTAAGCAGATAAATTTTGGTTTGGTTAACTTGTGTTTTTCTTTCTTTATACGTGTCTATGACTTGTGTTGCATAGTTGTATAGTTCAGGTATCATAAAATTATACAATTTGAATTTTCATGCCTCATCTCCTTGATTTTGTGTCTGAATATTGCCATTTTAGAGAAGTATTGGACTTGTGTTGCGAACAGTTGCTTCAAAGGATCATATTAGAAAGTGAAAATGTTTGTACTCGTTCTTAGATAAGTACATGACATTTGGACATGGGCACAATCTCCAATATGAAACTTTGACCGTTACTCTTCATAGAAATATGCTAAGAAAAGAGTATGCATATTTTGTATGATTAATCTAGTGATATTATTTTCACTTGCCCGGTTAAAAAATATATTATATATTTTTGGAAACGAATCTTTCATGTATTAATAGTCAATGCACAAAAGAAAAACGTTGCTCCCTGAATTCGATTATGTCCTGATTTGATGGGCGAACTTAAAATGTACTATTTCTTCTCAGTTCCCTTGTAAGCAGGTAAATCCGGCAGCAAGTCATACCATGTCACCCTTGAAACAAAACAGTTCATGGATTCTAACGAAAATGATAGGGACCCTAACTCTCTAAACTTCTTCGGCAAGGCCATCAAGGGTGAAGTGTTGTCATGCAACTAAGTTTGAATTAATTAGAGACAAAGTGAAGTTCTCAGTACTTCGGGGACATGATCATAGTTTTTTTTTCTAGATAAAAGGCATTTGAATGCCCTGCTTCAACTTAATAAGGCACATAGGTTCCAACAAGGTTATACAAACTATTGTGTCATACAGCTTAGCCAAAAGAACAGGGTACGAGATAACTAACAATTTTTTAGGCATATATAGGGGGAGACAGCCCGGCACACCATTTTCCGCTAAAGGGCTGTTCCGGCTCGTGATGAACTAGTCCGGCACACTTCGTCCAAATCACTAACCCTGAAGGGCATGGGAGGCTCGATAGATTCCCCGCGGCTAAGTCAATTCTACGCTCGGCTCAAGGTAGACTATCTCCCTCCCTGGGACAGACCGGTGCCTACTACTCAGGCGATTGTAGCGAAGATGTTCCTAGTCTTACTCGATCCTGCTCCTTGGAGTTCAACACCGCTACCTGGAAAAAGATGATCGTTTTGTACACGAGATTGGCAGGGTGTTTGACCACTTTAGATCTGATCGTTAATTTGTTACGGACAAGACAAAGAGCCCAGCAAAGCACGGCAAGAAAAAGCCAAAGAAGTCTACACAGCTCTCCCAAAAAGCTCTTAAGGATGGCATGCAACTGAACAAAGTTTGCTGGATATCACTACATCCTAGACGAAGTTTGCCGGATACCAACTGGAGTACATCCTAGATGACACTCAAACAAACTTAGCCAAAGAACAATTGAAGAAGATATGGGATGTGTCCTCGCCTGCCCCACATAGCGAGCACACATAGTTCTGGGCCATGACGTAGGGCCACCTGCTGTCTCGAAGAAAGACGGTCCAAACTTACAAGCTCCCAAGTGAAGATTCTGAGGGAGCTTGGCCGATCAAATATCCTTGTAGTGAGCCACGGTCGCCCCTTGCAACAACCTTTTGTATATGGATTTCAGCGAGAACTGGCCCAAAGGTTCAAAGGACCAACTGGCATTGTCCAAGCCCCTGAATAGGAAGAATCCATCTGTGGTGTGGCCTAACTTCGCCCATTGTGCCGCTATAACATGGTCAATAGAGCGACGAAACTTGATGCCCCTCACACCCGAGGGTAGATCCTGCTCCACGGTCCACGGATGTCATCGAGTCCTCGCAAAGAACAGAGGAAAAAATATTTAGGGGACCGGAGCCGGCCACCGATCCAACCAGAAAAGTATAGCGGACCGTCATGGATTTCATGTTTCGCCCAGTTTTAAAAAGGTGTTTGATCTTATGAATGTTGCGCTAGAGGACCACCCTTGGGCTGAACCAACAAAAATGGCCGAGGCCAATGGGTATGTAGCTCTAATTGTCGAAGCCTAGATCGAATTGTCTCCCTAATACAACTTCCAAACACATTTCAGCATCAATGCTATGTCTATTCCTCGCTTGGTATTGATAATCCCCAACCCCGCTCCCAAACTCTTTGGGGCGGCACACCGCAGGCCAATTAACCGTGTGCTATTTTTGTTTCGGGCCGGATCTTTCCCATGAAGCGAAACAGAGAGATCAAAATTTTGCATGATATCCGTCCTGTAGAAGGAATAAGCACATCAATAAACAATGGGAGCCAAATTTGACTTTATCGGTTTCTACTTTCTGTGATCAACACTTTGATCACTATACCTAGTTGTACTTATTCCCCGGTGTGTACTTCTTTACTCGTATTTCGTATTCCGATGTTTCTGGGACTAACACATAGTCACATAACTGCGGAGAGGGTCCACTATGTATCTCTTCATCGCCGGAGGAGTACATCCTAGTCTTGACATATCTAGTACCACAACATACGTTTTGGTACACCTAAAAAACACCTTTATAATCACCTAGTTGCAGAATGCGTTCGGCATCCCCATAATTATACTTTCGACACCAGCAGGGACTACGATACTCTCACTCATGGTTTAAGGATGTCTAGTAAACATGAATAAATTGGATGATGCATGAGTACGTATCTCGCAGTATATCAATAGGTCTATCCAGCACCATGTTACACTTAACAACGCGCCCTCATGAATTATGACATCACCATAATAGTTTACTTTATGTCCATAATCAGATAAACTAGATCATCCATAATTCATGAACTAGTCTAAAGGCCTGACCAATGATCTGGTTTGGTGTTTACGGTTCCCCACATGTAATTAGGTTCTTCTCTAAATCTTCCTATTTAGAGCATATTACAATTACACTTATAGCATAGAAAATAAAATTTAATCATTAACATAAAGGAAATAGAATAATAACAACTTTATTATTACCTAGTCTCCCACTTGCAATATACTTAATAATCTAGTCAACATTTAAACATTTTACACATATGGCTGTCCAGTGTAGTTCATACTTTGCTCATGGGAGAGGCGTCGTCATACTTTGCTCATGGGAGAGGCATCGTCAACGGAACCGAACGTTCAAGTTTGTGTGAATCTCGCTCATCTTTATACCCGCATGTTCACAAACTGTCTTATGAGGTGAAACTTGCGTTGCATGTGTATGTGTTTGGTGTGGTGGGACCTTGCCTCCTTTTTCTGAGCAATGGCTCCATTGTTATCTTAATAGATCTTAATATGTCCTAGCGCACTTGGAAACACCTAGCTCGGTGAAAACCTGAAATAGATCTCAATTAGGCGGGATGCCAAACTTTCCTATTGGGCTTAACATTTAGACTGAATTAGATATGGCGCTTCACTAGTTCTTTTAGGGAAAGCCACCACGGCGGGTTATATTAATTTGGCATAATACTTACATCGTCTGTCTGAAATTACAAAACACACACAATACGGAGGATCGCCATGCCACATCTCATAAGCGACCTCAGATAACGCACACAATAAGAAGGATCGCCATGCCACTGCTCATGAGCAACCTCAGAAATTTTGGATAAAACATGTGCGGCCTTGTTAGTGCCCCTCGCACAATAAGGAAAACTAACACGTTAAAGTTTAGGGAACATTCTCATAAATAGATGCAGCTGAAGGACCCCACGGTGCGTGGCAATGCCGATGATGGCCGCTAGGACATTCATGGATGGTAATGGTGTTGTCACAACAAGATTTGGTGCTTTACCTCTGTTTATGGTACGACTTTATAACATATAAAGGAAAGATCTAATACTGCCTAAATTCACCATCTTTTTTTTTCCTTTCTTTGCTCGGTGTCTCCGACCATTTTTTTTTTCCGATAATGGGTATTTTATTACTCAAGCATCAAAGTGATACACAAGTCTTACACCCAGTCTCCGCATAACAAGATGCACACAACCAACAAGGTTCGAATGAAAATAAATGATAAAAATGCGCAATACAAGAATCCAAAAGAGAGCTCATAATACGCTTAAGAAGCCGGTGGACCAATCCGAAGTCTATGCTGCCATCCATGTGGGATAAAAAATATCCCTCACCGTCTCCTGCAACCAAGCAGACACATCAGTAAATAGGTCGTGAAACTCCACGTGCTGAAGAGACGACCATGAACGAAGCAGATGTGTACACGGGTAGATGACCTGCATAGGAGAGAAATTTTTATTATTAAAAACTTTGTCATTTGTACATAGCCAAAGCGACCATATTATGTCAAGCGCTCCCACCCTAAGAAGGACTCTATACTTGTTATCTATCCCATGCAACCAGTTCCAAAAATATTTGCAGCACTACATGGCGGGTACAAGTTAGAAGCCACTTGGATGACTGAGCATATAAAACGCGCAAATGTGCATTGGAAGAATAAATGTTTTATTGTCTCATCGTGATGAGAACACACATATTTTTTTACTTTCTTGCCAATTGCGCTTTACAAGGTTGTCTTTAGTAAGGATACCAACCAAATATTTTTATTTTTAATGGAATCATCATTTTTCATATTATCTTATTACCATCGACTGACATAAAATCAACTGAGAATTTTCCATTCTCATGTAAATTCTAACGAAATAAATCAGGCCCTTGCGATAGCTGGACCATAACCAGCCGCTCCAACAAAGTGTTCCATGTCGCAAGTCTGGGCCAATTAAATCCCGTCTGAAGGTCACATTAGGTGAAGATGTCTCCCATACATTGGGTGGAGGTGTCTACGACCATGGATGTAACAATGGAAATAATACCTGGTCACTCATCGATGAAAAATAACCGGCGCCGTGATTGCTGCGGCCTACATAGCCCGTTGGGAACCCCAAGAGAAATGTATGATGCAGCGTAGGAGAAGTTTTCCTTTGATTGCAAAACCAAGGTTATCGAACCAGTAGGATTTGAGAGACTTCAACTTGGTGTCAACCTGGCACCTGCAAGTTAATGTGGACCTGCACACAACACGAACAAACTATTTTGCCCTAACTAAACAGGAAGGTTGTCAATCTCTCTGGCTCGCTGAATCAAACGATTAAACGTATGGTGTGAAAATATTATAAGAGCAAAAATGAGCAGCGAACAAATGATGATGAAAAGATATGGAAACGGTTGTAAACAGTATGGGAAAATTGGACCGGGGTACACAGTTCACTAGTGGTGTCTCTCCAAAAGATAACATGCTGGGTGAACAAATTACAGCTAGGCATTGACAAATTGTGGGCGCATAACAATGCTATCATGACATAGTATAGTTCACTGTAGTATTTAATTGGGCATTACGTCATAATAAATAGACCGTTATCCAACGGTATCTATGACTAATAACCAACCCGGGATCGCTATCCAACATGTCACCCGAAAGTATTAAATTGCAAGCAACAGATAATTGTAATAAGCATGGTACGTAATGTAAGCAATGTTTACAACACAAAGTAATAAATATCATTGTTTTACCCCTAGTAGCAACAACACATTCTTGACCTTAATCCTTTCTGTCAACTCGAGCTCAGACCAAGGAGACATGAACCTACTTTCTAGCATAAATACCCCTCTGAAGATACGAGCAACTACTTGGCCAAAGTAACTACTAGCATCAGAGAGCATGCAAGATCATAAATAAAACATATCATAGATAAATGAACAAAGATGATCATAATTCCACAATTCATCAGATCCCAGCAAACACAACATGTAGTATTACATAAAGATGATCTTGATCATGTTAGGCAGCTCACAAGATCTAAACATGGTAGCACAAAGAGAAGAGACAACCATCTACCTACTGCTATGGACCCGTAGTCCAAGGGTGAACTACTCACGCATCACTCCGGAGGCGGGCATGGTGGTGTAGAGCACTTCGATGATGATCTCCCCCTCCGACAGGTCGCCGGGAACAGCTCCAAAACCCTCCCGAACTAGGGTTCGCGACGACGACGGCCTTAGATATATTTTGTGGAAATTTATCAGGTACTTAGGGTTTTGGGGGTAGAGGCAATTTATAGGCGAAGAGGCAGCGAGGAAGGCCTCCAGAAGACCCCCAGGCACGGCCCCACCCTTGGCGGCGCCTGGGTATATCCTGGGCCCTATGGGGCCTACCTGCAAGTGTCCTTCGGGCACATTTTTTGTTCCAGCGAAAATAAATCTCTGTAAATTTTCAGGTAATTCTGAGAATATTCTTTTACTAGGATTTCTGAAACAAAAAGACAACAGAAAACAGGAACTGGCACTAGGCATCTTGTGAATAGGCTAGTCCCAGAAAATGCACTAAAATGATATATATTGTGAATAAAACATGTAGCATTGATATAAAACAAGCATGGAACAATAAAAAATTATAGATACGTTTGAGACGTATTGGCATCCCCAAGCTTAATTCCTGCCCGTACTCGAGTAGGTAAATGATAACAAAATAATTTTTGAAATGACATGCTACCAACATAATCTTGATCAAGCAGGCGCGCAATGGCGACGCGCAGATGCAAGAGGCCATGGAGGCCTCCTACAAGTCCCTCCGCGCCGACCGTGCCCGGCGAGCCAGGAATGCCCGCGAGCTCAAGGCGAAGGAGGCCACTCAGTTGGTGCAGGCGCTGGGCGCCTCAGCCTCCACGGCTCGTGCCCTCTGCCGCAAGCATGCGCGCGAGAACGAGGCTGCCGTGAACAGGACCGGTTGTTCCCGCCGCTCCCCATGAAGGCATGTAGCCGACGGTAGCGCCGCCAACTACGCGCGGGCAATTTTGTTAAAAAAGCAGACGCCACTACCTAAACCCTAGCGCTAAACGTGGGTGCTGGAGGAAGCAGCTAGTCCGCCCCCGCAGACGGTCCTCCGGCCGGAAGAGCCAGCAAGTCCGTTCCCGCACCATGGGAGCGAGTCAACCGCCGCCCACACGCGGCAAATTTTGTTAAAATTACCGACATCTCCATCGCTCGTAACCGGAAGGACCTACTGTTTAATCTAGAATTAGTTAAAATCTATGCTTAGGATAGAATCTTTCCTATGAATTATGTAATCGCAATATGTAATATTAGTTGTGATGAAATGCAATGGATATTTGGAGAAGAAAACGGACATGCCGGACGAAATGGGTCTAGTGCGTTGGGTTCATTGGCCAGAAAATGCCGGTCAAGGGCCAGGCGCTGTCCGTTCGCCGACCCAAACAACCAAAAATCGGACAGAAAATGTGTCCGTTTAGACGACACGTTGGAGTTGCCCGCTATAAAAAGATTTTAGCGCACCGACTATTGCGCCTATTGGAGATGCTCTCACAGTTCACTGCTCAAGTGTCAAGTCAAACTTGAACCAAAAGCACGGGCTTCTTCCACTGACCCGTGGGCCCCACAAGACTTAAACCCATCTTCACTCGTCTTCTCTCCCTCTCCTCCATCGCCTCAAGCCGCCATGGCTCCCGCTGCCCCGTGCCCTCCGGCCGCCGGCACCGTCGTCACCAGAGCCGGCAAGCTACCGACCACCGGATCGCACGCCAACCTCCTCCCTAATTCTTCCCCCGCCGCGTCCCGCCTCCAGCTTCCCCGCCTGCCCCCCCACCTCCCCTTTCGTGCGACAACCACGCCCCCGTCCCCGCTACCACCTCCACCGTCTCTAGGAACACCACCACCGCCACTCTCTACCCATCCGATGATTCCCTCGCCTCCATGTCCCCGCGCGAGCAGACGGCGCTCCTCTCGCGGCAGCGCCACTGGCGCCGTGCCCACGACCTGTTCGACCGCTTGCGCGCGCTCCCGGGCTACGCCCCCAATCCTGTCCACTACAGCGTCCTCCTCCGCCACCTTGCCCGCGGGCGCCGCTGGTCCGAGCTCCGCCGCATCTGGCTCAGGATGTCCCGGGACGACGCCCTGCCACCCTCCAATCCAGCCTACGCCGCCCTCGCCGACGCTCTTGCTAAGGCCGGTTTGGCACAGGAATCCCTCCTGCTTCTCCTCCACATGCGCGCACGAGGTGTTGCCCCTGACGAGGTATCCATGAACACCTTCGTCCGCATCCTCAAGAACAACGGCCGCTACTCGGACGCACTCATCCTTTTCAATAAGTGGTGCGATGGCAGGTTTGATGTTGAATTTCTCCATCTTGAATACAGAGTGGTCGATTTCGATGGACCCATGAAATTCTTGCTAGACGACATGTTTCATGACAAACTTGATTCTGCTGCTGCACTGGGCATTGACGAAGTTCCTAGGAAGCCAAAGCTTGTGGCGACGTATAATACCATGATTGATCTTTATGGAAAGGCTGGGAGGCTCAAGGATGCAATGGACATGTTTGTGGATATGCTGGCTTATCAAGTTATGCCAGACATATATACGTTCAATTCAATGATCAACATATTTGGTTCACATGGCAGCATAGAGGAGGCAGAGGTGTTGCTAGCTAACATGGTCGTCCGGGGTGTCACTCCGGACATTAGGAGCTATAATGTGATGATGACGGTGTTTGCGTCAGTGGGGGATGTCGAGGGCGTTTTGAAGTACTACCATCAAATTGGGAGGACTGGTTTATGTGCCGATGCCGTGAGCTATAGGATTATGCTGCAGGTGTTATGTGAGAGGAGGATGGTGCATGAAGCAGAAGATGTGATCGAAGGGATTATGAAGTCTGGCATTAGTGTTCATGAACAGTCCATTCCAGTTGTCATGAAGATGTACATTGATCAAGGATTGCTTGACAAGGCAAATGTATTCTTGGAAAGGCATTGCAGAGGTGAGGAAGTTTCATCCAGGAATTTTGCTGCCATTATGGATGCTTTTGCAGAGAGGGGTCTTTGGGAAGAAGCTGAGCATATTTTCTACTATGATAAAGGAGCTGGGGGCAAGAGGGACATAGTAGAATACAATGTGATGGTCAAGGCTTATGGTTTGGCAAAACGGTATGATAGAATCACTTCTCTACTTGAGAACATGAAAGGCTCTGGTGTCTCACCAGATGAGTGCACTTACAATTCCTTAATTCAGATGTTTTCTGCTGGTGGTTTTCCACAGAGAGCTAAGAAGCTCTTGCATAAAATGAAAGACATAGGATTTAAACCAGCGTGTGAGACATACTCCGCTGTTATTAGATCTTACTCCCACAATTCCTTGGTATCTGAAGCCATAGATCTGTACAATGAAATGAAGGCCTCAGGTGTTGAGCCAAATGTGGTTGTTTACGGTTTACTGATTGATATGTTTGCGGAGACAGGACAAGTGGATAAGGCACTGCACTACAGCAATTTGATGGAAGAATCTGGAATCGTTCCAAACCATATTATTTTGACTTCAGTTATCAAGGCCTATAGCAAGGTTAACTGCTGGAAGGAAGCGCAGGATTTGTATGCAAGAATATGGAACATGGATGGTGGCCCTGATATCATCGCCTCTAATTCCATGCTAAACCTCTATGCAAAACTTGGGATGGTCATTGAGGCTAAGGCTATCTTTGATAGTTTGACGAGAAATAATCAGGCTGATTATGTTTCATACATTACCATGATGCTCCTCTACAAAAACATGGGCTTGCTGAGTGAGTCCATTAGGATCGCTCGCGAATTACAGAATTCAGGTTTACTATCCGACTGTGCTGCATATAATTCTGTTATGGCATGTTATGTGGCAAATGGCAACTTGACAGAATGTGCGGAGTTGGTGCAGAAAATGGTGGAAGATAACATCTTTCCAGACTCCTCAATGTTTCAGATGATAATTTCTGTAATGAATAAAGTTAATATTCCATCCGAGGAAGTTATGCAGTTAGAATCAGCATATAATGACGGCAGGAGTTCGGCCAAGCATGCTATACTTGCATTCTTGTTTTCCGTGGCTGGCATGCATGCGACTGCATTAAACATCTGTGAGCAACTTTTAAAGCCTGAGTTGACAATTGATCCATGTGCATACAATGTTGCCTTCAAGGTGTATGCTTCCTGTGGGGAGGTGGACAAAGCTTTCAGTTTGTTCAGGCAGATGCATGCTTTAGGGCTAAAACCGGACACGGTTACTTATATCCATTTGTCAACTTGTTATGGGATATCTGGAATGTCAGAAGGCATGAGAAGGATAAATGGTCTTCTCGCATATAGAAACAGCGAGTTTAGTAAGTCTTTACATAATGCACTGGTTTCCTATAGAGAAACTGGAAACAATAATCTTGCTGCTCAGTTAGTCAAGAAATGTTAAGATAATTCACCTAAGGAGCTGCAAGCACACAAGGTGATGATGACTTTATTGTGGACTTTGAAACTGGAGGTAATGTAATTGATTATTGGAGGTGACTCATACTTTCTTCAACATATGGAAAAAAGGGGATCAGAATCATTAATATCATAATATGATCGATGATTGGAGGTGAGCCTAGTCAATCTCTTAATTCAAACGTGATTAATTATTTTGTCTACTTGTTGCGGTTAGCTTACTCTTTACCAATGCTAACAGGGATACATTATGCTGTGTCTGTCATCATCAAATGAACGCCATCTGCTAGCTTAGTTCCAGTGAAAAAGGCCATGTATGCTGACTTGGAAGTCGAGATCACAGTACAGTTGTCGCTTCTTTGCGTGGTTGGTAATGTGAGGTCGCTGCTGGATGGCGGACCGTCTACAATGGCGTGGCCTCCCACATCACGGCCTGCCCGTTGTGTGACAGGAGCTTGAAGCGCTCCAACACCTGCTTCCTGGATGTGTCTTCGCTCACCAAGTGTGGGAGTTGATCTTGTCCCACTGACACAGGCCGGATTGGCATTCTGACAGTAATACAGAGCTGCTGCTGTGGTGGACATCTCTGACTGAACCGGTGCGAGACTGGAGAAACTTGTAGACGGCCCGTCACACTAGTGTTCTGGTGTTTGTGGCGACAGTGAAACAGCATGTCCAATCACGCTATGCCAAATGTCGCGAGAGTCACGACGAGGATAAAAGAAGAACATGGGAGGGTGAGGATGGCCGGAATCTTCCGTGGCGACGCATTTGGCTTCCTGCCGCCTATCACAGAGTGGTTGCTAGATGGAGATTAGGCAATAAATAGGACGAGGAGCTGTCACCTCTTGTTGACAGTACGAACTTGCCGTTCTTTGGCGTTGTAATGCCTCTTGCATCTCTCCTATAAGCTTAATACACCTTCCAAGGTGTATTCTTGAAAAAAAATCATCAGATGACGCTATCTGTCAGATAAGGGGCTGGGCATGCCCATGGCTCCATGTGAAGTGTGGACAGCCTGTGCATGGAAACTGGCAAACTACAGTTATGCGGATAAAGGTGATGTTTTCGGTGTATATTTGTTGGCAATTTGTCTCTGGAGACAGTAAGGGGTTGGTAAATTTATAGCAACTAAAGCTTTTTTTCCTTGACACGATTATTATGTTAATCATATGCTCCATTATGACAGCACATCAAGATATGATTCAGCTGTCTCACACTCCAGCTAAAGCTCATTGAAAGATGAGATGACCTGCCCACTTATTAGTCAACAGTCAGAGTGACACTGAGGTATACTGATCTTCCTCGGCTAATTTCAGTGGGTCTATCCGTCTGCAAATTGGGCTCTTGGCACCCTCTGTAGCCTTTTTTTTTTTTTTGCGGGAAACCACTGATTATATTGAAGACCAGAAATTACAGAAAGACACCTCATAAAGAAAGAAATTACACACAGGTCCTTCTGCAACACAGAGACGCCGACGAGGAACCGGACGTGCCGACGACGCGCCGCCCGCTGCATCTTCCAAACCTTGGAACGAAGATGATCCCCTGCGGGCAGGAAGTTGACGAACCTCGAGCTCCAGAGAGCCTCCATCCATCGCCAAGCCAGCACCTCCACTGGTCTTCAACATCAGAAGCTTCATTGAAATCAAGATCTGGTTCCGCCGCACCGGAAACCAGCCGGGGAACGAGCGTGCACGGCGGTCACCCCGGACCGCGAGCACCGCGCGAAGTCGCCTGCTTGATGACGAGGCTCCGAAGAACGTCGACACCGGAGAGGAAGAAGACGACCCCAAAACGCCAACCACCGCCGCCTCCGCCTCCAAGACGCCGCCGGTGAGCAACCTACTCAAACCTACACTATATACACAGCGAGATCCGGGGTTCCCCCACCCTCCCGCCGCCGAAGCGGCCGGCGGAGGGAAGGGGAACCAGCAGATCGCCGCCGGCGAGGTGGTTTGACCGGGTGGATTCAAGAAATCGCCCTCTTGTACTGTAGCGGAGAGGGGACGAGTCCAAGGTCGCGTTTGGCTGATTAAAATATAACTCTGTAGCCTTATTACAGTCGAATATCTTGAGTAACTGTTCTTACATGCGTGTGATCATTGACTCGACCACCTTAGCCCTGGTTTCTTAGCCCTTTATTTTGTCTCCCTTACCACTTGCATCAGAATCTTTTGATCCTTGAGTAACTGTTCTTACATGCGTGTGATCATTGACTCGACCACCTTAGCCCTGGTTTCTTAGCCCTTTATTTTGTCTCCCTTACCACTTGCATCAGAATCTTTTGATCCATCATGCAGCCAGCTAGCTGGTGAAATCAACTTTTCATCACTGAGTAGTTTGAATCGAAACACCTGATGAACATCGAGCTCTCACTCATGTTTGAGCATGCAGGTCGCATGCCTGCCCTCTCTGAAAGTTGTTCGGATACACCAATACAACTTCAAGTGCTTCTGAAGAGCATAAAGGCAGATGTGAATTGTGATAGGTGGGGAGCTTTCCTTAACCTCAGTATCGGATAAAACATAGTGGCTACTCAGATATTCTGTTTTGTGTCTTTTTCTTCAGGAAGAAACATAGTTCCCTGAGGAGGTTGTTTATGTGCAGTTGGCTGAGAGAGTTGGGTTGACTACAAAGTTTGGGAGATAGCTGAGATTACACTGCTATGTTGGTTGTTTCGCATCTATGTAATTATTTTACCTGAGAGGTACTGAATTGATCTCTTGGAATAATTTCCGTTGTGTATTAATTATCTTCATCATATTACAATTGATTATGATTGCTCAGCCAGGGTTCAGTGGTACTAGGAATCCGATCAATGGGATGTGCTTTGACGTGCCAACTCTCTCCTCACTAAATTCAAGGTAATGAAAAATTTATCCTGTTCACTTTGTGGAATTAGGATATTTTCTTGAACAGATGCAATGGAACATCTGTAATTGGTGCCAGCATATCATGATAAATTATATTTACGTGCAGAATCTATCTGCCTTCTATATATATTTTATCTACAGAATGATATATCTCGATTAAATTAAATTGATCACATTAGCTCTGGAGCAGAAAGAATCAATGCAGTGCTGATGCGTAGCATCGACACGAACCAGGGATCTAATGAACTCACCAGATACATTTGATGTTTAATTAACTTGTGGCCGTCGATACACAGATACAACTATAAATTAGCTTCATGATTTGGTTTCTCTAACCATATCTTAACCACAAATTATTCACGTTGCAGTAAACAATAATAATAATAATCAAATAATAATACGTAATAAAGTTAATCATCGGTATAGGCAGCTCCTGTAGGGTGGGGTCCAATAATCCGGGCCGTTGCTCTCCCTGTACACCTGAGGCGTGCAGGAGACTGGCACCAAGCACAACCCTCTACTCCTTAGGTCAGCCTCCACCTCTGCCTTCTCCTTCCTATCCAACCCTCCCCATGGGCTGTAATCCTGAAAAAAAAGGAACATCACATAATGTTATATGGATGAATTTTTGTATGTGCCACCTGTAAGGCTTATCAACCGTAACAAGTCGTGCTAAAAACCGCGAAGAAGTTTGATAGCTACCGATCTGAGGTGTCTGATCACTGTGAGAATAAAGAACAAAAGACTGGCATGAAAAACTGAATTCACTAACTTTTAAGGTGTTATTTCATAGATGTGTAGGTTTTTGCTTCATTGATAGAATCTGTCATGCTTGTGGTTTCGAGTGATACTTTATTAGACTTATCCTTTTTGCAAAGAATATGAAGAAGTTCTTTATATGTCATAGTTTTAAATAGCCAGCTATAGCCCCATTTAGCCCGGCTATAGCCCCATTTTGAGGGTCGGGGCTATTTTCTACAGCCGGCTATTTAAAACATTGATATATGTAAATTAGAAATAGAAAATCTATATATGTAGGTTTTTTGGTTTTACCTTGCTACTACTTGACTTCATGTAAGGATCACTCAGCAACTGCATGCAACAGACAAGAAAATAGCAAGTCAAATACAAAAAAAGTGGGTTTCCCAGATAGATAAGCAGAAAGTTTTCCATGTCGTATATCATGAACTGATAGGCCAAACTGCAAAAGCGGGTAGCAACGGGGCCATGACCATGCATTCCATTACACAAAAGCAGCAGCACTAGCGACACATGCTGTTCAAAATACGAACAAAGGGAGGCTACCGTGGGGCCCTCCAAGAGGGGGGCCATGAATGAATTGATCAGCTATAGGACTGAGACGCGACACGTGTCCGGCGATAATTGGTTGCTTTTCATGATCATTCCCCTCTAACTAATCTTAATGAGTGGCTTTCCCCCAGAAATATTAGGGCCTTTTGCAGAACATCCCTTTTGACAAAATCAATAATTGCAACGATTATGTTGCACGAGCTAGAAAAAGATCGTAGAAAGCCCTCAATTATCAAAATGTGTTAAGGACAGAAAGCTTGCACATCCTTTTACTGATTTATGTGGATTGAATAATAATCCTTTAACATCATGTGCATTATATGAAGGCAAACATGGATTGATACTAGTTTTCTGAAGGCTTATCCAAATTATATTTTCAAATAGCTAAGCAATAAGCTGACTTTCTGAACTTAATATGGAAAAATAGTCTTTCTGTCATTAGGAAGGCTTACAAGATAAGAAGGCACTGTATGTAGAACTCTAATCCCTCTGTTCCTAATTATATGATGTTTTAGTTTTTTTCTTCTGATTCACATGTATCTAGACACATTTTGTGCATATGTTTGCTAATTTTAGTCCGTATGTAGTCCATATCAAAATATCTAAAACATCTTATAATTAGGAACGGAGGGAGTACTTAAGAAGCTTACATAAATCAATCCATGTATGGCATTTGACGATAAATAATTATGCTCCAGAGGAAAAAAACATGATCAATAAGCTAGTTACCTGCACTTGTTCATGCAACCACTTGATGTAATTTATCGCCTCATATAGAACTGATGCTGTATCGGTCTGTACATCATGCAGAAGAGGAATAATGTCAGTATTTCTCTTGTTCTTTCTTACCTTTCCAATCATTCGCTGTTAGTATACACATGTAAACAGTAAATAGCAATATGTATGTTTGAACTTGCCTTCCCAAATGGTGAAACGATCTGTTGTAGTGCAGTTATCTTGTCTCCTAACTTTACTTTTGGCACTTGTGCCTGCTGATGAGAAGCCAAATTAATTAATTACCGTCATGCATATATGAAGGTTCACAAGAGAACTATAACCGACAGCATAAATTGGTTTGAGGAAATTGGTATCGTTAAGTTGGATGCAGCCTTTCGATGGTGTGGTGGAGGTGCTCTCTTTAGGCACAGCCTTTCCATGGTGTTGCAAATTAACATGCATATGGTATGGCCGGTTGTATAACCCACATATGAGCTATCACTTTCAATATAACGAATGTAACCGTGGCAAAAAAAAAAAAGTTAAGCTAACTGACAATCCGAATACTGGTTTTCGGAAATGTATGTTGCAGTTCAATGCTCAAGGATTTAATTAATTTGCACATATTAAACAAACATATGACAGGTTGAGACTTGAGAGGCTAAGATGTTGAATCACCCATTATATTGATGTTAGAAGAAGGCTTAGCTAGCATGCTCCATCGATCGAGAGACGAGGCATGTGCGAATGCATGCAAGTGCAAGGTGTAGCTCAAGCGCTGCCTGATCACCGCTGGGTGGCCGACATCACTGGCGCCCCGTCGATTCCCGCCATTGTTGAATTCATGGAGGTTTGGGAGCTTTTGAGGGATAGAGCGCTGACAGCCGCGGACGATAATTTTGTGTGGAAGCTGACGACGGATGGCCAGTACTCGCCCAAATCAGCGTACGAGGCTTTCTTCATCGGCAGAGTGCAGGCTCCCTGTGCACGGTTGCTGTGGAAGGCGGGTGCACCACTACTGCACAAGTTGCACATGTGGTTCGTTACAAAGGGGCGCCTATGGACGCAGACAGACTTGCACGTAGAGGTCTGGAGCACCCTGCCGCATGTCCGTTGTGCTGTCAGGAACAGGAAACAGTCGAGCACCTAACACTGCAGTGTTCTTATGCACGCGAGGTTTGGTATGCGATGCTCCTGCCTTACCGTCTGCACAGGTTCACACCCACGGCTGTGTCGCGACTGGAGGAATGGTGGCCGGCGGTGGCTGCCGCAGTTCCGCGTCGGCTGGCGAAGGAGGTGAACGGGCTCATCATCTTAACGGCTCGCTGCCTCTGGCTCGAAAGGAATAGCAGGGTGTTCGACAAAATTGCGACGATGCCGTGGGTGGTTACTCGGCAAATCAAGGAGGAGTTTGAGCTTTGGAAGAAGGCCAAGCTGTGTGGAAGTGGAGGTGGAGTAGTGTTGCGAGAGACTGAGTAGTTGGCATGGTGGGTGTGTAGGGAAGTTCGCATGTGTTCTTCCCTGCCATTCTTGTAAATGTGATAACTCTCTTTCTTAATAATAAAGACACGCAAGTCTCATGCGTGTTCTTGAAAAAGTGCAAGGTGTGCTAGTATACTTTGAGAGACGACGAGGTGGGCGATGAGGCTTCGTGCTTGGACTTCTTCACATTCCCCTCCGACCCCTTCTCCTCCTCCGACCTCTTCTTCTTCCCCTCGCTCGACGCCGCTTTGCCGCCACTGCTGCTCGTCTTCACCTACGCACACAAAAGTACATACGACATCATCGATCCATCAGCATGAGCAGGCACAGGCTTATTTCTTACACGTACCGGCGACGAGATCTCCTGCCCTTGCTTCTTATTACTGTACTCCGCCGAAGATGCCTTCCCTGGCGATGCTGATGGCGTGGGCTTTCCCATCGCCCCGCCGCTGAACGATATCAGGTCCGACAGGCTCCTAGCGTCGCCACCATTGTTGCTTCCCCACTGCACGTCCATGATGGCGTCACCGCCACCGTACATCCTGTTGCTGAGCCCTAGCATGGAGCTATACCCTAACCCGATGGGCCTTGTGAAGTCTTGGCTGCTGGTGCTGCTGCTCCCGGCCGCTTCCTGCAGCATCGCGCCATGGCCACTCATCTCGTGCTTCACGTTGCCGCTGGAGTCCAGGAAGAGGGGCTTGGTGCCGCCGTGCTCAATGGAGGCGGCGTCATCGCATTGGTCCACGCGCCCGTGGAGGTGGCCACCGTCGGCGTGGCACGGGTTGGGCGGCGCGATGGACCAGTTGCTCACCAGGTCCGACAGGTTCGCCGTGAGCCGCTCCGGCGCGCCGTGGTGGTGAGCGAGCGCATTGACGTACCCAGCTCCAGCGGCGGCAGCAGCAGCGGAGGCCGCCAAGTGCTTCTCCATATTGGTCGTGTTAAACTGGTGGACGTCTGGCCATGCTGCGCCGCCTCCATGGCTGCCCCCGTACTCCATCTTCTTGAGGTAGTCGCAGGCCGGCGGCTCGGCAAAGAGCTCCGGGGCAAGCGTCCTCGAGTTAAGTAGGTCGAGGAAGTTCTCGCTGTCGTCGTGGGCGTTTTGCACCGCCTGCATGCTCCCCCCGACCTCGCCGCCGGCGCCCCTGAGTTATGCTCCAAGAGAAGGAATTAAAGGGTGAACAAAAAGAGGACTTGTACTAATCCTGCTTCACGACAATTAAATAAATTAGTTTATGCAACTCGGCTACTCCTGCTTATTTGTCATCTATCATTAGGTAATCAATTAAAGCGTGGAAAGCCTATTTGAGACGAAGAGGAATGTAAAGAGAAATCATCTTTGGGAATTGCGCTAAAGTACGGTAGTAGCAAGGGGACACTGATGCTTTGATATGGTTCCGTTTTTTGGCTATCCGTACCAAACAAACAAATCTTAGTTGCATCTCCACTTAAATATTTAAGTACTAACTGATAGTAGCTTATGTATAGTTTGGCATTGTTATCTAGGTAGATTCTACAAAAGCCTAAGCAAGTCTATATATACACAAGCATGCATGAAGCTTTATCATTATTCTTCAAAGAAGAAACAAAATTTTGTTCGAAGCAAGCAATCTCACTTATGCTGATTCCAATCTGTAGCCTTACCTGCAAGTCTACTTCAAATTATATTTAATTTCAGTCGCATACAGACCTACTAGTCACTCAGGCAGAAGAACCTTATGAGCGAAGAATCACTCTATACATGCATACACATGTAACCCTGGTAAACTGAAAGGCGCATCAAGATTTGCATTGTCAGAGTTACCCTTTCCTATATCATTTGTAAAGCTAGCTGGCTCCTTTGCTTTACTTTGGTTTGCTTTTGTTCCTCTCTCTTGGAGCTAGCTTTCCCCTGCATACTGCCACTTGCTCTAGAGTCTAGATTACAACCTATCATCTTCATTTCTAATATATTCCTATATATATAGAGAGAGATATATGCTTGCACACATATTCTTGTTCCATTGTAAATTCTTCTTTAATTAGCGTAGCTTAGCTAGGGAATAGATTAGATGAGAATTAAGCACAGCAGGATCGATTAGATGGATCGAAACCGATATCATCACACTAGCTAGGTAGACAATATTTATTCGCGAGATTAGAATCTAGGCAAAGCGAGGCCGCTTTGTTTTTCTCTCTCGGACAAGGGGTAGTGGACGCATGCCGTCTTTTCACTCCCCCGGCCGGCCTCTCGAATATGCAAATATGCATGTATGCACTGATGGTCCTGTACTGTACTCACATGAGGACTTGGTTCCAGAGGTGGCTCTCGGCGGCTGCTGCGGCAGCGGCCGACGAGTCGTCCATGCTGATGCCGGAGTGGTTGGTGGAGGTGTTGGTGTAGGAGGTCCGCATGGTGGTGTTGGAGGCCGACATGTCGTCTTCCGCGCCGGAAGAGGACGTCCGGTGCTGCTGGTGGTGAGGGAGCGGGGGCCACCGTGGGGCGGCGGCGGCCGGAGGCGGCGGCCAGGCCTGGGTAGTGGAGTAAGGATGCATGTCGCGCCACCAGGAGGCCGACGACGGTGGGTGCGGGGGCGCTGGCGGTGAGCTCGCGACGGAGGCCTCCGAGCTCTCCTGGGCCATGCACCGCATGCACTACGTACGTGCCTTGGTGCTGCAAGCTAGGCAATTAAGCAAGCAATAGCTTGTTGGGCGTGTGGAGAGCTAGGAATGAAGGAGAGGAGGAATTTGGCTTTGTCTAGAGGTGATACGAGTTCGTGGGTGTCTGCTCTCTGCTGGGAGCTTTTTAAAGGAGGGGATGGGATGGCTACGCTGTGGTGATGTCACACGCTCTGCAGGAATAGTCTCTGTCGCTGGACATCTCAATCCTTTTCGGGATCTGGTTAAGCAATGGGCGGGCGTCACCGTTGGTTTAGTGACCGAAGGAATGTCTGGTTGGCTGCTACGTGTGTGTGCTAGCAATAGCATAGCCTCGGCTCAAAGCTGCGAAAAATAGCTCGGGTCATTAAGTTACTTTGAGCTCGAACTATGTACTCCGTACTTATTTGAGAGGAGTACAATCCACCGACAGTCTATCATGGTTTCATTTTTGTCGAGACTGCATATTTTTTTCAGAGAAGACAACAAAATGAACAAAACACAAGTACTGTGCTCTCTTAGCGGGAAAGAGAGCGAATGCATCCGGAGAAACAACAAAAAACCTAACTACTAAACAAAATTTCAATCGATCCCTCCAGCTGCTGCCGGCTGACGTGACTACACCATTACATGTTGTCTCGTAATTCTCTGAAAAACACTAACCCTTGTTGTTTTCTGCTGATCCAAATTCGTATGTACTGATAAAGGTCAGCTTGCGACGTAGGAAAGCGTAGCACCCCGGATCGTTTCCGAATTGGACTGCAGCTGACTTAGGGTTTGTCCACTATAAATACATCTTGTAAGCCGCCGGTTGGGATAAGCCATACATTGTAAACCCACGGCGTTTGTAACCTCACCCCGATATAGTGAACTATTGCTGGCTGGCGCCTATGGTTTTTTCCTCTCCTTTGTTTGGAGGGGTTTTCCACGCTAAATCTCGTGTCCCCGTTGGTTTGATCTTTCCACTACTTTGTCGTTTCTTTGCTATCTTTTGTAACAACCCTCTCACTTTCTCTTTCCACTCGCTCCAATCTCGAGGAGGTGTAGAGGCTGCGCTCGTAGTGCCCTTGGCCCTTTGGAACTCACATCGACCTAAGATTTTGGCACGTCAGTATTTTTGAAGGACGGAGATTTTTAACACGGAGACAGAGGCTAGACAAGGTGGCCACCCCTGCTCAACACATAAAGGGAGGATATTTGCCTCGGTTATCCGATCACTTACGTTTCGGGGCCCACACCTTCATTTTGATATAAACTCTGAAGTCGTGGTTTAGTGAGTTTTCGGAGGGGGCATCGCCATGAGACAAACACCCTAACAAAGATAGGAATTTCATCACCAAAGGAGAAGTGGAGGGGGAACATTGCTGGAATGTGGCCTCCAGCCACCTCTCATCCATGACCTTTCTACCCTCGTCGCTCTCCGCCATGAAGATGGAGTAGTTCACCCCCTAGAATATGGGTTTGTGGTAGTAGCTTGATTATCTCTATGTGCTACTATTTTTTCAAAACGCAAGAGTTACCCGACATGATTGCGTCATTATAGATATAATTCCCATGCTGGATCTTAATTTGTTTATGAGTTGATGAACTTGTTGTTATGTTATGAGATATTTTGAAGAAGCATATGTTGCGCTCTCTTTCTATTTGCATGTATGATATGATTGCACTATATCTTGTTGAAGTGGATGCGAGGTCACCGGACATGACATAAACCGTGACCCAATTCTTTGGGTGCATGAATTAGGGGAAATATGGAGGACCTCAAACTTATGTAGTGGTTGGATATTTTGTTCTAATTCTATGTTGGCTGCTATTGTGCGTAGCCTTGGGAGTCAATCACTAGAGGTGTGTTGGTCATGTACATGGTGCACCTATTTATGCCTTCACCCTAAAATTTATTCTGCACAATTATTTTCTACTAAATTATTGCAGTGAACAATGTGACACTTTAGCGAGTGTTAGATGGAGTGGCCAAAGTGTTACTAGTTAAGTAAAATATATAGAAAACACATCGTTGGTAAATTTTGATATGATCGCTTACCTAGTTAGACGAGTGGTAACACCGGTAAAGGTATTTCAAATGTTCACATTTTGATCCATTTGTGATGACATAAGATGTTAGTCAGACATTAATAATATTTGTATTTTTTGTTGTTATCCTCCTTTTCGAACTTTTTTCCAGAAAAAGAATACAATCCCGGGCTTGTGCATCAATTGATACACACCCATTTATTACGAATCAACCATCTGAACAAAACCGTAAAACCAAGACATCTTGAACTCTACTAGTATGCCACCAATGCGGCTGTAGCTATCCTGAGCGACCATCAGCGACCGCTTGCATCAAGAACCATTAGTTGCAGCTGATATGGCACAAGGAGATAGGCATGGGCCCACAACATATTCTAGCGGTTAGCCATATGAATACATGCAAAAAGTTAAAACTCCAGTCTTGTATTTTTTTTATATCTGCAATTCCATTGTGACAAACATATATAAAGCACACGCCCTATCATTATGATATACCCTTGGCAATTTGCTGCCAGAGGAAGCCATATATGCCGGAAATAGGGGTTCACGTAATTAGTGGGTCCTGATTTGTAAACTCCACGAGAGACGTGGGCGTGCTGATCCAACGTGCGAGAGGTCCCGTTCCATTTCCACCCTACCACGCCGCCGCCGCCGCCCACCATCCAGCCGAGCATGCTGCATGGCGCGGCCGTCGCCACTTCTCCCGTGCTCAGCTCCGGTGAATTGTCCTCCTAATCCTCCGCATCTCCCTATCCCCGTCTTCTCTTAGCTCGCCTACGTTGGTGCTCCGTGAACCGAGGAAACAAACCCTCGTAGAATCCCCACTACGGAAATGGAGGCGGGCGGCAGGAGGAGGAGAGGTGAGGATGACGGTGGAGGCGCCGACCTCATCAGCGATCTCCCCGACGCAATTCTCGGCGACATCATCTCCCTCCTTCCCACCAAGGATGGCGCTCGCACACCGATCCTCTCTTCCAGGTGGCTCCCCCTCTAGCGCTCCGCCCCTCTCAACCTCGACTGCGATGTTCTACGTTGGCATGATCTACCTGGTGTCGTTTCACGCATCCTTGCGTCCCACAAAGGTCCCGGCCGCTGCTTCCGAATCCCCGGCGGATATAATCACTACGGAGCGGCTACCGTCAACTCCTGGCTCCAGGCGCCCGCCGTCGACAACCTCCAGGAGCTCTGTTTATGTTACCCAACAGACGGCAGTCATTCGCCGCCACCGGTTTTATCAGAATCCTTTCTCCGCTTCTCGACCACACTCCGTGTTGCCACCATCGGATATTGCCGCCTCCTCCACAGCACTGTCCAAATGCTTCAGCTCCCCAAACTTAAGAAGCTCAAACTTGTAGGGGTTAACATCTCAGAGTCTTCGTTGGAGCACATGATTGCAGGGTTCCCTGCTCTGGTATGCTTGTTCATAGCCTGCAGCTCCGGCTTCCGTAGCGTCAGGCTCAACTCCGCTAGCATTAGAAGCATCGGCGTGCGTGCTGAATGTTCTTGGCGGGATGAGATCAAGTTTGAGGAACTCATCATCGAGAATGCCCCTTGCCTTGAAAAGGTGCTCCATCTTGACCTGGTTAGTGATCTGCATATATCGGTAATCTATGCACCTAAACTGGAGACCTTGCGCTGCTACAACCACTCTAAAATCTCGTTTGGCTCCACGGTTATTAAGGTAACTAAGGTCTTTCTACTTCTGGCCTTTACGAGGCTTCTAACTTGCGCTGCCACACCCACTCTAATTTCTGGATTATTGTAGAAAGCCTAATTTTTTCTTGCTTGCTTGATAAAGGGGTTGCCCATTGATATCCTTGCAACGGTGGTGGGCAGTATCAAGATTTTAGCTGTTGATATGTGTAATACTCTGGATATGATGATTTACTTGATGAGATGCTTTCCGTGCCTAGAGAAGTTATACATTAAGGTGTTGATTCTTCATTGTTGGTTTCTTTTAATCCATTTCTGTTCTGTGCACATTATGTTGATTGTGGAACATCAAGGCTAATTTATTTCTTTATTTATGTTCTTTTTCAGTCATATGGCTCAGGGCCAAATAATTGTTGGCTTCGTAAACACAAGAAACTGATCAGATGCCATGACATCCGTCTCAAGAAAATAGTGTTTAAACAGTATTGTGGCTCCTGGTCGCAGGTTAGATTTATGACATTCTTTGTGTTGAATGCGAAAGTGCTAGAGTCGATGACACTTCAGATTGAAGACAAGAACGACAACGAGGAGTTCTTAGCAGAACATCATAGGAAGCTGGAGCTGGATAACAGGGCTTCGAGAGGTGCTCGGTTTCATTTTACAACGGCCGAATGTGCGCGCGATAGCTGGGATATCAAGGATGTCCGTGATTTGGATGCAACTGATCCATTCGCATGTTGATGTTCAGTCAGGATTTGGTCATCTCGGAGCTATTCTTGACCATCAGCGCGCGGATCTCATTTTGTGCCTTTCCCAAGCTATATTTGTTCTCATATATGTAGTCTTCTTAAGTTTGTATATCTGAACCTCATGACATCAACAGACGGTATTTGTGCCAGTAGTTTGCGATGTGCCATGAAACCGTCTCTAGCTGCAGTCGTTGAAGATAGATTTTCTTGATGTGCACCTTCTGCAGTATCACCCGTTAGAGTTCAGAGCTTTGAGTTTTTCTTTTCCCTTCTACGCACTACTAGAGAAAAGCTTATAGGTAGGTGACTTTCTGTGACGCACCAATTTCCGTGCGCCACAGAAATATGTTTCTGTGGCGCACCAAGCCTGGTGCGCCACAGAATGTCTAATTTCGTGTGGCGCACGAAATTAGACATTCTGTGGCGCACCCGGCTTGGTGCGCCACAGAAATGTGACTTTCTGTGGCGCACATGGCCAGGTGCGCCACAGAAAGTCGCCTAGGGGGCGGGTGAAATTTGAAGAAAAAAAAATCTGTGGCGCACAGGGTTTACCCGGTCAGCAATTCACAGATTTCTCAAATTCCAAAAGAAAAAAAATTATTTCAAACAGACGATTTTTCGCAGAAAAATAAAAAAAGAAAAAAATTAAAAAAATTAAAAAAAAAAAAATCAAAAAGTCCAAAAAAAGACACAGAAATGTATAACAAAGAAGATTGTTGATTTTTTTTTGAAGTGTTTTGAATTTTTTGATTTTTTTTGGATTTTTTGAATTTTTTTAAGTTTTTTGAATTTTTTTGGATCTTTTGAAACTTTTGAATCTCCTTTTGAAACTTTAGAAGTTTTTGAAAAATCTAAAATTTAAAAATACACATTTATAACACATACATAACATATACACATACAAGACTTAAGAAGGTTAATATAATATATATATAAATAAGAACTTGAGTAGCACAAGGGTGGTGAAGTGGGTGGAACTAAGAAGTTAATCGTGCTAGGGTTTCAAAAAATTCAAAAAATCTGAAAATAATTCATACTAGGTAAATTTGCACGGCGATGCCGCGCGTGTGGGTGAAATTCAAATCTTTAAAGGCGGGCATTTTTTTTTTCAAATGTTTGAAAATTAATGGAATTGAAAGGAAATTTACGTCTAAAAGATTGTATAGATTTTGGAAATTGTTTAAATTGGGAAGTTATGTACATTTGATTTGTAAGGTAATTAAAATTTTAAAATATGCAAATTTGTACGTCGCGGATTTGTGGTATAATTCAAATTTGAGAATATACATATTAAAAAATCGTATTGGTTTGAAAATTATTGAAAGTAAAGAAAAAAGGATACGGCCTAAAATTGGTTAGTTTTTTTTTACTTTAGAAGACGGTGAGATTTGAATGTCCTTTAAATTGTGAAAATATGTAAATTTGAAATTCTAGCACATGACATAAGTGGTGAGATTTTTTTTTGTTGGTCATATTGTTGGTATGTATTTTTTTTTTATGGTTGATAGATAGTTAAATGCTCAGATTTGAAATGTATTTGAAATATCGAAATTTGGAATTTGATTATATGGTATAAGTAGGCAGCGTTTAATTTTTGTGTTCATGTTGATATGTTTGTCATATTTTTCGCAACTGTGTGGTAAAATTTAATTTTGGAAATGTCCACATTTAAAATTTGCGTAGATTTCCAAATTATTGAAATCCGAAAAGTTAATGTTTCAAAAATATCCGGGGTTTCAACGATGTTCAAATTCGACAGTAATTTGGAGGCAAATTATTTTAACATTTGTGAAATGATCAGGTTTGGAAGACATTCCAAATTTTAAAATTTTAAAATGTGAAATTTGTTCAAATGACAGAAATAGTCAGCATATTTGACATTTAATTGGTACGACGCAGCAAAAACATTAAAGCAACGAAAGAAAACATTTAGGTGAATGATCTGTTGAGTGTTTGAATAATTTAAGTCTTGCAATAAATATTAGAACTTTTTTTTTTCCGAAGACAAACCAAGCATCTTACTGACTAAACACAAAATATAATGTACCTACATTTGTTACGAAGAAGTGAAATTGAAAAGGGGAAATTACAATTGTTTCCTAAACTAAAATGTATCGTATTTATTTTTCTTCTTTGCGATTAAACAGAAAGTGAAGTTGATTAATTATGTATGGAAGTATGTTATGAAGAAGTGAAATTGAAAAAGGAAAATTACAGTTGTTTCTTAAACGAAAATGTATTGTATTTCATTTTTTCCTTTTTTATTAAACAGAAATTGTAGTTGATTAATTATGTATGGAAATGCAATAGTTGCAAAGGGCATATTTTATTGCAAATTTTGGTATATTGCTTGTGTTATTCTGAATTACAGATTGGAAGAAATGATTTTTACAGAAAAAAAATTGTTGTAATTATTAGTTGACTGACAGGCGGGTTCCACAGTCCAGTATTTTAGCAATTACGGAAATTATTATTGGAAATGTGGAATTTCCGACAGGTGGGGACGGGGTGACGTCATCTGTTGACGTCACACGGCGGCGGTCGCCGGCGCGCTGGCGAGTTCGCGGCCGAGCAGAGGCGCAGGCGTACGGGGCTGGGACTGCGTGGATCTGCGAGAGCGGGTCGGGGCGAGTCGAAGGGGCGGCACGGCGGACCATTTGGTCGTCGTCGTCGCCGGCGGCGAGCAAAATGGCGGCGGCAGAGAGCGAAAACGGCGACGGCGACCGGCGACGATTTGGCGGCGGTTGTGGAAGTTTCGGCAGGTGTTTGTCGAAGAGGATGGAGAGGAGACGACGGCGAACCTCCCCGCGCTCGTCGATTCGCCGGAGGAGGAGCGGAGGTGCGTGTCGGCGGCGCCGGCGACGGCGTGGTCACGCGCGAGCGAGAAGGGGGCTGTGCGGGTAATCTTGCATTGGGGTCCCTGTGTTTTCCTATAATTTTGTTTAGGCCGGCGCCGCCGCGCGGAAGCGAGAAGGGGGATGTGCGGGTAATCTTGCATTGGGGTCCCTGTGTTTTCCTATAATTTTGTTTAGGTCCTTCGCAGTGGTGATTTCTGGACAGCGGGGCAATTTCTCACCTTGCGTGTCTCTTTCTGAAAAAAGTCAGTGCGCAGAGCTGTTGGATCGTTGGATGGATGGTTGACGGCCAGGATGCGCTGTGCACTGTAGCGGGGAACAGTAACTCACGTTACTGTTCCAGCTACAGGGCCAGGACGCGCTGGCTCGCTGTGAGGGCGTGAATCTGCTCCATCTTAATATTTTTGGTATATTGCTTGTGTTATTCTGAATTACAGATTGGAAGAAATGATTTTTACAGAAAAAAATTGTTGTAATTATTAGTTGACTGACAGGCGGGTTCCACAGTCCAGTATTTTAGCAATTACGGAAATTATTATTGGAAATGTGGAATTTCCGACAGGTGGGGACGGGGTGACGTCATCTGTTGACGTCACACGGCGGCGGTCGCCGGCGCGCTGGCGAGTTCGCGGCCGAGCAGAGGCGCAGGCGTACGGGGCTTGGACTGCATGGATCTGCGAGAGCGGGTCGGGGCGAGTCGAAGGGGCGGCGCGGCGGACCATTTGGTCGTCGTCGCCGGCGGCGAGCAAAATGGCGGCGGCAGAGAGCGAAAACGGCGACGGCGACCGGCGATGATTTGGCGGCGGTTGTGGAAGTTTCGGCAGGTGTTTGTCGAAGAGGATGGAGAGGAGACGACGGCGAACCTCCCCGCGCTCGTCGATTCGCCGGAGGAGGAGCGGAGGTGCGGCGGTGCGTGTCGGCGGCGCCGGCGACGGCGTGGTCGCGCGCGAGCGAGAAGGGGGCTGTGCGGGTAATCTTGCATTGGGGTCCCTGTGTTTTCCTATAATTTTGTTTAGGCCGGCGCCGCCGCGCGGAAGCGAGAAGGGGGCTGTGCGGGTAATCTTGCATTGGGGTCCCTGTGTTTTCCTATAATTTTGTTTAGGTCCTTCGCAGTGGTGATTTCTGGACTGCGGGGCAATTTCTCACCTTGCGTGTCTCTTTCTGAAAAAAGTCAGTGCGCAGAGCTGTTGGATCGTTGGATGGATTGTTGACGGCCAGGATGCGCTGTGCACTGTAGCGGGGAACAGTAACTCGCGTTACTGTTCCAGCTACAGGGCCAGGACGCGCTGGCTCGCTGTGAGGGCGTGAATCTGCTCCATCTTAATATATAGTAGTAATAATTAGGATTTTTCATATTATTTCATATTTTGATTTTTCTGATTTTTTTGAAACTTTTTTTTTTGCATTTTTTGATTTTTTTGAGAATTCCGTGGCGCACCAGGCCAGGTGCGCCACAGAAATGTGAGAATTCCGTGGCGCACCAAGCCCCGTGCGCCACAGAAAAAATTAGTGGCGAGAATTCTGTGGCGCACGCAGCAATTTGGCGGGTGCGCCACAGCATTCCAAAAAGGTGCGCCATAGAAAGGCATTTCTGTAGTAGTGACGACTGTGTCATCCCGTAGAGTAGGTAAACGAAAGGGTAGGGCTGTTTCTTCTTCTTGAATGGCTGTAAAATATCGTCGATGGCATAAATTGCAGGAGCACAAGGGCGCCATTGAGTGGTGTGTGCAAGATGAGGATGGAAGTACTGCTCCGGATCAACATATATTCCACGATCTGAATATACGATCTGAGTAGTAGGTTGAGTGGACTTGAGGCGAAATCACAGGGCTTGTGGTATGGTCAGACGCACACGGTTAACTCTAGGGGTTGCTTTGAGATAATTAACTTTAGTTATTAAAGCGATTGATCTGGAGAGTTGACTTGACAGATTACTCACTGGGGTGGAGAATCTCTACTCTCTAGTGTGGTACTACTCTGTTTTTATTTATAAGTTTCAATCAAATGAAATCAGGGGCCTTTGGCTCCTTTTTTCGGGAAAAAAATTCTACAAAATGTTGCTTGCAAAATCTGGGTACAAAACTTTGCGTCCTTGGAAAGAAAACAAAATATAAGTATCTTTAACACTGCAAATATGTTTTAAAATATTGAATTTATTATTTTGGTGAAAAAGGTACAAACGCGTACGTTCACATACACGAGCATGAAAATATTGAATTCATGGTTGCCATTTTTTTAGGAGTCGTAACTAGCTAGAGCACCCACGTAACATAACAGAAAACGTTGAAACATACCAAGTTGAGAACCATGAATCCTATACTTTCGGCGAAAACAATGTTTCCTACAATACTGCACTAGAGGCACAAGTTGGCAACTGCCCTGATCATGGCCATCCCGAGTAAAGTTTTGTGCACCCTCGTAAATATCTCCTGACGAAGGTAGCTAGCAGTCAGCATATCTTTCTAGTTTCCCTTTACCATGTCAAAACATGTAGTGGTGGTCCGCATCACAACTCACAAGTCACAAGGAGCATTTGGATTTGGATCTACTCTGATTATTCAATTTTTTAACGTGCACCTGCATTTTGACTTGTTTCTCTGGGGATCAACTCGTAGTGGAGTGCGATAGGCCCAGTGGGAAAAGAAAAGGCTAAACTGAGTTGAAGCCTTGCTGTGGTGGTGGCTCTAGTGGATGACTTCAACCTTAACATGGGTTTTCAACATTGACATCGATCTATTGCTTGTCATGATGTTCTCCAATAATCCCCGACGCGTTTTCGAGTAAGAAGTCTTGTAAAGCCCCCAGCCTCTCCTTCACTCCCCCATTTGTTTGTGCCACCCGTTGTATTATGACACAACTCAAATAAGTATCTTAGAAAACTATATATATTATAATAGCATGTTCCTAGACATTTATAAGAACTGTATTAAATTGCTAAGCAACATTCTTAATTGGGAAAATGCTCGTTCTCTGAAAATATTAAGTCACACAGGTGCAGGGTTTCGGTTACCGACCAAAATACCGCGGTAACCCGCCACCCCTGGTAAATGCGAATACCGAAAGAAAAACTCCGGAATGTTCAAATTTGGACCAAATTATGCTCTCAAAATTTAAATTTGTTTTATGTTTGAATACTAAATTCTTGCCGTAAATTTAGGCCAGTAACCAGTGGGTATTTCCCGGTAACCACGGTGTCGCAACAGTGGAACATGGGATTCCTGTAGTGCTGCCAAAGTGGGTCCACCGTACGAGGGCCCAGGATGAAGATGGACAAGGCCAAGACCCATGGCAGGTTGGCAGGTCCGCCCTCCAACCTGGTGAAGACCATGCAAGAGCTGCATCGACTAAGGGCCCCGGTCCTAGGGTCCTGCCGGGTCCCCCATCCTCCCGGGAAGATGGTTAAGTCCCCGAGGGCTCGAGTCCCCGGCAGGAGGCCAGGGCTCCCTCTCGGGTACCTCTCCGTACGACTATGGATAAGCACTCCAGCAAGACTCCAGAAGACTTGGGAAGCAAGGCGAAGGAGGCGCGGGCCGGGTACATGGCTCGTGGTGTTGTCAGTCCTTATCCATCCCGCTTTCCCTAAAGGTGGACGATCCCACCTAACTCACATAAGATACTTGGAGCAGGAGAGGCCACGTCTCCCAAACCAGTAGAGGGGGTTCTTCCCGCCAAAACCCCTCACGCTCTTCGCATGACCCTGTGGTATGCCCTTGGCCTATAAAAGAAAGACCAAGGCACGGATGAGGGAGGACAAGTTAGAACACAAGCTCAAGAGCTGAGGAAAATCTAGAGCAAGGAAAGACTAGACTAGGGCTGCGAGAGTAGACAAGGAAGGTGATCTCCTCCGGGCCAGGATCTGTCCTTCGTCTACCTTCGGCCAAAACCCTTTCGGGTACCCATCCAGAAGCCTCCATTGTAACCACACCATGAAGATAACATCTATACAGACATGCAGAAGTATGGCTTTTAGCCTCCGGACGGCCTGAACCTAGGTAGATACTTCTATCCCTTTGGTTGCTTGCTTTGATCGTGTAGAGTAGAGCTTGGCCTAGATCATGTTGGAATTTTGACTAGCTTTGCTAGTGGGCCTTCGGTCAAAAGCCCAACTAAAATTCTGAAATTCTCATTAGCCCATGTGCAATTGACTGTGTGTGTACGTGACTAAAGTTTAGTCCCATACTGTTAGTTGGGAGTGAGTTGTTTCACTACTAGTATGAGGTGTTGGTTGTGAAGAGAAATGAGGTGCTCCACACGCGCGCTCCTCCTCCTCCCTCGCCTCGTCACGACGCACCGCGGGTTGCGGGAATCTCGCCGAGCCGAGTTATATTTTTATTGTTCGGGAAAATCTAATGAGTCATTAATCAATAACTAACGGACCCGTTAATTACTGAGCCGTTTCTGATTCCTTTGAATCGTGGGGTTATTACCAACTCGATCGAGTCAGTGATTTGAAAATTTAATTAACTTCATTTCCTTAATCTCACTTCGATCGTGCGGCTGCGCCCACGTCCTACCCGATCCGCGCTATATATAAACTGGCTGGACGAACCCTAGCCGCCACTACGTGCGACACATGGTCGCTCGCCGCCATAGTTCCAGAACCTTGCGCCGCCGTCTTCCAAGTCTTCTCCATCCCGTCTACCGGCGTGCACCGGTTGAAGGGACAGTAGGCTTCCGGAACCCCGCCTCTTGTGATCTTGTACGGCAGAGGGGCGATCAGGTTTTTGGGGAGCGTACTCGCGCGACTACTGGCTTCGAGTTCTTCCCCAACGACGACTTCTTCCCCGACATGGGCAGCCTCTTCATCGACGACATGGGCGACAACAGCAACGCCAACGCTTTCGCTGCCGCTGCGACGTATGATCTCTTAATCTTCCTGTTAAGATATTGCTATAGTTTCTGCTTGTAGTAGCTGCTCTAAATTTGATCTGTTTGTCTACTGTTTTAGTAGATCGCATGATTAGTTTAATTCCTATTATTCTAGTTGATCTGTTTACTATTTTCATGGACTAAATCATATGCTAAATTGCTTATATATTCAACAGATCATCTCCGAGAGACGATTCTCAGCCTCCTTCGCGCCCCATACCGAAACTAAAAGCGGTATCCTTTATCCCCGGTGTTCGTCCGTCGAGGCACGACACACGGTTACCCCTCTGGATTTTATTTTTAAACGTTAACCAAAACTGTGCACCGGTAAATGTATGTGTACGCCTGGTATATCTTGGCACTTGGTAGAGTAAAAGTCGTGGGTGATATAGATGCGATGTGGACTAAAAGGACGACCATAATCGAAGAATGTCAAAGGACATGTGCAATGTGCTGTGAAAGCGACGACATCACAGCCACCGATATCGCCCATGCACGCATGCTGCAGAGTGCCATTCAGTATGTGTGCGCTCGCGTGTAGTCGTCAAATATTCTTGTCGACGGAGAATATCAGTCAGTCGTGACCTTATACGCTACCAGCTAAGAGCATCTCCACCGGGGGCCTCTAAAGGACCCCCAAAGGCCCTTTGGGGGGCCGGACACCAAAAACGCTCACCAGCGGCACCCCCAAAGCCTCGCCCCGAGCGATTTTGTGTCCGGCACCCCCAGGAGGGCCTCCAAGTTAGGAGGCCCTCCTGGGGTGCCGTATATCGCCTCGGGCCTGGCCCTGACAGCGCTGGCCCGCCCGCCATACACACGACGCGCCCGTCCCGTGTTAATAAGGCTGTGCAGGAGGCCGTTCCGCCGCGTTTAATGTCGAGGCGACGAGACGGCGCCACGCCTGTCATCACGCGTCGCAATAACGCCGCGCCCGTTCCCCCGGCGGACGCAGAGCGAAGCGACGCGTCGCAATAACGCCGCGCCGCTTCCAATGGCGCAGACGGAAGCGACGCGTGCTGGTGTCGCAGCGGCTGGCCGCGGCGGCGCCCTGCAGACGCTTCGTCAGCGTCAATGCGCGGCCAGGGGAAGCGGTGGCTGCGTTAATGCAGGCCACCCAACCCCGCTCCTCCGGTCGCCTTTAAAACCCGACGCAGCCCAGCCCCTTCTCATCACACCATCTCTTCTCCCTCTCCCTCCCTCTCCCTCAAGAACATAGGCCGCCATGGCGGGCAGCAATGCCATGAGCAGCTGGAGGAACTCCGGCGTCGCAACGAGGAGGCGGAGATGGCCAAGGCGTTCCAGCGAGGCATGTGGCGCGAGGAGTACGAGAACGCGCCTCCCTACGTGCTCTCGCTGGAGACCGCGCGGCTGAGCAGCCGCCACCAGCTGCCGGTGGACGACGACGCCACCCTTCCAGACGGGTGGGTGAGGAGCGCCGCCAACATTCCGGTGGCGCCGCGGCTCAGCGGGCAGGACCGCGTCGAGTTCCTCCGGCGCAAGTGGACGGAGATGCCGTACGAGCAAAAGCTCGACTCCATGTACTCCATCTCGGCGCCCTACTGGCACGCCGTGGTGAACAATGAGTACGAGGCGCGTCGTAGCGGTCGACGAGAGCCAACGCCGGAGTTGTCCTCAACGGACGACGAGCATGACGGCGAGGACGGCGACGACGACGACCCCGAGCTGCCCGATCTGCCTCTACAACCGGTTGCATCTTGGGCAGCAGCGTCGCTGTCACCGAAGAAAGGGGCGGCGCAAGCCGAAGGGGCTTCCCATCAAACGCCCCGCCGCATGTCACGGCGGTAAATCGAAAACGACGCGCCGGCGAAACCAGAAGCCTCAGCTGCCTCAGCCGAGGCTACGGGACGTTCCTCAAGGCCGGAGCCCATGATCTGGGGCGGAACGTTTCTAAAGGCCGTAGCCGATGGGAACGGAAGATGCGATCCCGGCGCCGGATCATCAAGGCATGCAAGTCTCTTGATGATTCTTTGGCTTGGTTCGCATCTTCCTCTCCTTCGGCCGGCCATGGAGCGACATCTCTTCTCCTCGCCGGCGCGTGTATTGGTTGGCGAGAAGCTGCATAGGCTCCCTTCTCTCCGCCTAGTCTAGGTTTAGTTTTTTAAATCTCGTTTAAATTCGAAATTATAAGTTTGTTAAATCTCGTTTGAACGAAGTTTGAATAAATGAAAATTACAAGGGAACACATGCGGCGTACTTATCTCCGCCTAGTCTAGGGTCTACGCATCCTTCTTCTTCTTCTTG
The DNA here is from genome assembly GCA_947311845.1 of Poa pratensis. Taxonomy (NCBI): domain Eukaryota; kingdom Viridiplantae; phylum Streptophyta; class Magnoliopsida; order Poales; family Poaceae; genus Poa; species Poa pratensis. The sequence continues at coordinate 106,343,160 of CAMZMU010000107.1, read as the reverse complement.
GAGGCCGAAGCTTCCGCGTGATCGCCGTCTTGGCGAGGACGCTTGGGGGCCTTCGGATTCTCGACGTCGCCGTCATAGCCGTCCTCGTCCTTGTCATCGACGGCCGCATCCTTGGCGGCGGGCGCGACCTCGCTCTCCTCCCCGCCGGCTGCCTCCTCCTCGGAGGGGGTTCCAAGCGGGTTCAACACCTCGTAGGGAGATGCGGGGGCTGCCTCGTTCCCGTCGGGCGTGTCGTCCTTGTGAGGACCCCGGATTTGCTATCCGAGATACTCGTTATGTTTCCTGCAACAATCCCATGATCAGTCTGTTGTTGCACATAACTCGAATTGGCATCACAGGACATCCATAAATACCGAATAAATATACTTACGTGATTGAAGTCATAGGCTTCAACAGGTACTTGCAGCGGAAATCACCAAACAACGTGGAGCCCAAGTCATTCGCCTTAACCCTACAGGCAGCTGACTGGGAAGCGCCCTAGTTCGCAAAGACGCCAGTGAACTCCTCTTCTTCGAACTGCTCCTCTTTAAAATCTGGCTAAGACAATAGCCAGGGACGAAACCAATATGAGTACATTTGATTGTACTCGCAAACTACCCCAACTTGAACATGCACTAGTTTTGATAATCTTTAAAACCTTTAGTTTTAGAAAAACCTCTCTATATCTTTATTGAAAAAGAGAAGAGTAGATCTTATATCCTTGTTGAAGGCAAAATATTTTGAAAAGTAGTTTCTCAATATCTTGGTTGGAAACAAACCCTTTGGGAAAATAGTTTTCTCTCCATGTTTGTTGAAAAAGGGTAAGGAGTCTTTTTAAACCTTTTTCTCGAAAATATACCTTTGGTTAAAGAGGTAAGAAATCTCTTTTAAAACCTTTTCCTAGAAAATCACCATCTTGTCCATTTCTCCAAATTTCCTCCTTTTTCGATCATAGCCCCTTCAGGGTCACTCATTTTCCAGCAACCTCATACCAACTTATTGGAACAGGTATGAAACATCATCTCCACTTCAATTTCATTTTAAACCTAAACACTTTTCAAAACTTGCAAAGCTTGCACATGGTCTTAGTAGTTCTTCCCAACTGTCCATATCAGAGCACTCGGCTATTCGAATAGTTTTACCCTCTGCAGAGGTAGCACGCTTTTCCCACACCCATCCGGTCACTCATCGTGTCAGCCACGTCCCGCCATACCAGGGGTATGCGAAGTTGAGTTCCCGGCCATAGCCTGTCCTTTGCTCATGCTAGTATAGGACCCTGCCGCTACGACATTCCATCGACACTTAAATCCAGTACGTCGGAAACTAAGTGTGAGGACTCGTAGTTCTGCCCGGCGAATTTTAATGGCCCTACAAATCCTCTATCTCCAATTCAATCATAACATCCCTTAGGCGTGCCCTTAGGCGTTCTTCTCTTTAGAGGACCCGGGTCAGGGGGTAGGTCCTCAGACCATCCCCTCATGGAACGAGGTTATCCTCGTTATTGAGGCATCCAGTACTAACACGAGCAAATTATATGACTACGCCCTTTCCCATATGTGGGTAAATGTGGTCGCACAGATTTTCGGCTGGGGATGTAAGTACCAGGACACAATGTGCATTTTCAAAAAAAACACACCATACTCTCCATCTTAATACCGACCTTTCGGCATTTCATTCCATCCAAGTTTTCAAAGGAGTTTTGAATAAACAATGTTTTTCCCATCCTAGAGTTTCATATAAACTCACTTATACTTCTACATAGAGTGGCAAAATAGTTTTTTTTTATAAACTTTTAAAAAGGTTTTCCAAATCATTTCCAATTTTCCATAGCAAAATACTTTTAACCCAAAACTTGGGTGGATCGTAATCTCACCCAGAGGTTTTCATAGAAGGTTTTTGAGTAAAAACAAATATTCCCATTTTGAAATTATTGCAACTACTAACACCTCCATATAGGGTGCCTCATATTTTTGTGAAATCTTTTCGAAATAGGGTTTTAGTGGTACACACCACTTAAATCACTCAGCTCTTTATAAGTAAAACATGTGAATCAAAATAGATGTATATAGATGCAAGCTCAGAGAAGTAGCTTGCCTTGCTCCACAAAGTGATACTGATCTGATCTTCTGGTTCGATAAACTCTCCCTCCTTGATAACTTCGGCAACGTTCTCGTCTAAACGTTAAACAAGCAATACAAACAATCACTACACTAACTCAATCAACATCACAACATTTCAATCTCAAATGCTATAAATAGGCACTGCGTATATCAAGCAACACCATTTGGTTTCAATTTAATTGAATTAATCTTTATTTAATTGTTTTCAAACTAAGGCAGAACCTAGTTGTACACCACTTAATTCACCATTTATTCTATGTTGGTCACAAAAATTCAAACTAAAATTCTATGGGTAGCTACTGATGTGTAGAAGACAACCCAATTGGATTGAGGTCATTTGGAGTTATCAAACTCCCTACACAATCGCTTTAATCCAGAAACTTATTACTCAAGTTTTAGCTACCATTTAATTTATGTTGCTTCAGAAATTAAATCCTTTTAGGGGTGACTAACCTTGGCTAAATGTGATCTAACAAAATTGGTTTCAAGTCATTTGGACTAACAGAGCTCCAGAAACAATTAATTTGGTGTAATAAACCTTCTGTGGCATTTTTATTAATACACTTTTATTATTTATCTAAATGAGATAAAACCAAGTTTGTTGGTTGAAAAATTTCATAAGCTTTCCAGAACATTTTGACTTGATTTATTTGGATTTATAGAACTCGAGATATTGAATTTCAAAGTTCATACCAGTACTGAAATCCTTCTGGAATTTAAATTAGAGAATCTAATTGATTTGGATAATGTTGAGAAATATGACATGTGGGGCCTACACGTCAGTGACTCAACGGAAAACTGTTCCCGCGCTGGAAAAGTTTAAAACGCTGACGGGTGGGTCCCGCTTGTCGGTGTCTTAACGAGACGAAGCGGTACGCTACCGTTGGATTTAAATCCAACGGCGCAGGATCTATCCTTCCTCGACTGCCGGAGTACGACGGAGCCGTGGCTCCGGCGACGGCGAGGTGGGTCGGAGGCTCACCTAGAGGGCTCTGAAGACGGTGGAGATGATGCAGAGAGACGGCGGAGGTTCGAGGAAGGTCGTGGAGGCACTGGAGCTTGCTGAAACTGGACGGAGCGTCGGCGGTGAGCTTCCCTCCTTCCGCGGCACGTCCCGAACTCCGGTGAGGTCTCGGCGATGCGTCTGTGCACGAAACAACGGAAAAAAGGCGAGTGAGGACGCGGTGATGATGGGGAAGATGGTCTCGGGCAGAGGACAGAGAGGGGAGGGTGGCATGGGTCTGCCATGCTCGACACCGACCTTGGCCTGCGGCGACGCATGGCCGAGCTTGAACACGGCCGCTGCTACGGCTTGCTCGCCCTTCTGGCGATGCTTGAGAGCGAGTGGAGTGAGGGAGAAGTGGTGGAGAGGTGTGGGGAGAAGAGGTGGTGCGGGGTGGTTTTTATAGCGGAGGAGCTTGCGGTGCTCCATGGCACGGTGGTGCGGAGGGGGTAAGAGAGGTGCGGGGTCCAGATGGAGTTGTCTGGGAGGTTGCGGTGAGCTAGGGGATTCTGCAAGGGCGGTCGGGTGGTCAGGGGGAGCAGAGGTGGCGCGGCGTGCTTCGGTGCCGTGTGCTGCCCGCCATGGCGAGCGGCAAGCACGGGCGCGTGCACTGGAGGCGGGTAGGGTGTGGTTGGGTTCACCGCAGGGGCTGCGGCGCTCGTGTACGGTGCAGTGGAGCTGGGGAAACAGGTGGGGCAAGGGGGAGCAGCGTGGAGGCGTGCGGTGCTCTCCGCTGTGCTCGGCGTGGCCACGCTGCACGGCGCGTTCTGGCACGGCCGGCGCACACGCGAAAGGGGGCCTCTGCGGCGCTTGAGTCACTTCGAGCAGGAGCAGAGGAAGGTGTGTGGTGCGGTGGACACGGCGTGGCGTCGCGTTGAGGTGGCGTCTGCCTCCTCCACGGAGGTGACCCGAGCGGCAGCGCCATGGGCGGCGTGGCGTGGAGCTTCGGGCACACCACCCTGAGGTCAACTAGCACGTCGCTCTCGTCCTCCCTCGAGTGAGAGAGAGAAGTGGAGGGAGTGGGAGGTGCTGGGCTGCGCGATTGCGCCGAATTGAGCCCCAAATTGCCGACCAAAAACTCGGATTTGGGGATGAACACCACTGTGCTCACCAAGTGCTCGATGAAACGCGTGAACCAGCTTTTAATTTGAATTTTTCTGATTTATTATCATAATTTGTTTCACATATGTTTATCAAGATTTGTTGTGCTGTTTAGAACTTTATTAGGCCAGTGCAACATAGCACATTTCTTGATTCAGAAAAGATAAAGAAGATATTTGATATTGGATTTGGACTTTTGGAAATATTTATTTGAGAGGTAAGTTGCAAGAATTAAGTGGGAATGATCATACTACCACTCCACTGAAGTTTTGTTTGAAAACAATTTCTCCCTTTGAAATATTTTTGTGTCATATTCTTAATAATCCCCTAAAGGTTAAAGAAGGGATTTTGGAATTTGACAAATTGAAATATCTTTGTAATTTGGGAAAATAGATATTTTGAGGAGGGAGTAATATGATAATGAGATGGTTATTATTGTATCTCATTCCTGGACTTTATGAGATAAAAATAATTGTTAGAGCAAAATAGAGATATAGATAGGGAGGGAGATTAAATAAGACCCTTTTCTTTTAGTTAGTGTTTTTATTGGGAGTGTGTGAATAATCAAGTCACCTCCCAATTGTTGTCAGGGGTGTTTTAATGTTTCAAGCACAGTTGAATAATTAACCACACAAGCAATCAATTTGGCAGGAAATAACAACCAACACTAGACAACCATTTATAAATTCTTAACCAAGTTTTTAATCACTCAGACAAGTGGTGGGGTGGTGATCAAGTATCATCCTGACAAGAATAATGTAGGGAAAAGTTCAACTTCATAATTCGATATTTTTCAAAAGGGTTGCTAAAATATATGGGCAACACACTTCCCACCTTTATTGTTTTCCAAGGAATAAAAGTATTAGTTTAAAATAGGGGCTACCAATACAAGGGGAATAGCGAGGTTGGAGATAGTATATAGATCTCCATATTTTTGGAAACTTATAATTTTGGAAAATACTTTTATTCTCTCAAGGAGTGGGTATTTTGGTTGTTGCTAAACAAAGCATCATTTGAAAATAAGTTGGTCCAAATAAGAGTGGAGGAGATATATGGAATATTTTGTTCTTGTCATGACATGATCACCAAGTTTAATATATTTTTATATTGGTTGGGTCTTGGATTTACTAGTCAAACAACTCAAACAACAAGTCACACCAGTTCAAACATAGCAATGGGAAGGAAAACACAATCATCAGCAAAACATTTCAAAAAGTTTTTGTTGGTTCTGAATTTTGGGGTCTGGTAAAACTAAGATTTTCTTGGTTCCAAAATTTGGGATGTTACAGTCCTCCTCGTCGTCGTCGTGCTCCTCCTCCTCGTCGTCGTCCTCCTCCTCCTCCTCTGCGGGGGTATCCACGTCCGACGAGGAACGCGGCGAAGGGGTGTCGTCGAGCCCGTAGAAGAGCTCGAGTTGCTCGACTTCGGACGGCGATGGCTCGACGGAATAAGCCGTATCCGAGCCATTGCCGCTCGAGGATGAAGACAGCGGTGCTTGGCCTTCGCCGCCGGACTCCTCGCTAGTGGCGCCGGTACCCCACTCGGCCATGGCGTCGAATAGAATGATATCGACATGCGCCCGCGAGGATGGTTAGATATTGCTGCCAAGCGGCGGCGGTTGCACGCCCACACGAACCGGCGGCGGTTGCCATAACGCGGAGCGATGCGGCGGTTGCCGGCGGCGGTTCGTGCGCCCGCAAGGTGTTCGACAGTTCGCTGTAATTTCGGGCCGTTTGGGGGTGGGCCTTTGGGGAGTACCGCTGTGGGCGGCCTCTAAATGTTGACCGGACACATGTCCGGCACCCCCAAAGGAGGCCCAATTGGGGGTGCCGGACACACATTTGGAGGCCCCCGGTGGAGATGCTCTAAGGTTAGTCTTTACGCATACTCAAGTCGCACCAAAAACAAAAAGTAAATTAGCTGAATGAAATTCTCTGTTGACTCACTGTGTTTTGAAAAGGAGATTTCTACGAAGCCACTTTCAATACTGGAAGCCAACAGTGGCTAATGTAATTGCCGATGCCTACTTAAATTTAATCTTGCTAAGAGTTTATTGCAACAATACTAGCTTCCAATCTGAATTAGTTAAGAGTGTGTGGTGCGTGAAGTATCAATCATCACACTGCTTGAAAACATCTCTGCAACCAAAGCCAAAGGTCTACCTTTTCGTTGATGCAAACCTTGAACAGAATCTTACAAAGCAAATCTCAGCTCAGTACGGATTTCAATTAGGCCCGCGGTCGGTCGGACGCAGCACCCGATCAGTCGCCTACCTTGTCATCCGATCTAACTTAACTGCTGATTTTGGTGTGTTCTATTGTTGCAACAAAAAGTCTACTTGCTCTCTCTCTCTCTCTAAAAAAAACTCTACATGCGTTACATCTTGGGACATTTTTTCTCAAGTATGTTCAAGAACATGCAAAAAGGCACCAACATTTCAAACGCATCCATGCAATATTTGTCCGTGTATACAACAAATCGATATTGCTCGTAGCAAATCAAAATCACCGCAACATATGCTCTATGCAATACGGAACTCGCTCTCTTTACAGAGAGCCCCGAACACTCGATAAAGAGGAAACATACTCGGCAAAGTTTAATTTTTTTATATTATATTTTTTATTTTATTTATCTTATTAATCAACTATAGAAAATTGTAAATATACATAAGTTGGTGATTTTAATTCACAGTCCTCATTTCGAATGTTAAACGAAGGTATAGTTACAAGATGCTAAGAAAAGAGGCTAACTTCGTACAAAGCTTTGTTTCAGTGCTTCATACTGGAGGTTTAACCTCAACGTTGCGAAATTCATGGGAGATAGTCCATTCTGTGAAGAATGTACCATTTTATGTTTGTGTATGGTTGCTAATTTTCATTCCATACATATAATCATATTAGAAGTCCATGTGAAACACATTTAATTACTAACAACTTTTAGATGTTTAATACTCCCTCCTTTTTAATATAAGATGTTTAAGCATTTTTCCACATTTACATGCATACAAATGTATCTAGACACATTTAGTATGCTTGTTCACCCATTTTCGTATGCATGTATATAGTATGTAAAACACCTAAAATATCTTCTACTCAGTCTAAAAATGGTGGGAGTATTAGTTTCCAATGATTCAGCTCTCGAAAATGATACATGATTTTTTTTTAACATTTACAAAGGTTATTTAATTCATATTCATCATTCTAATGTTAAAGCAAGGCTGACTTACAACTTCAACTCAAAAAGAGACCAAAGTATTGACAACCTTTTTTGGTGTATCACATAGGGAGTTTGCATGGAGTATTAAGAAGCATTTCCGTTTGACTATATGCCAATTTTTTTTACTGGTATTCATATTATTTTGTTTGTCCTATTAACCAATTCTCAAAAATGGCAAATAAATATTTTGCATAACAGGTGGTGATTTAATGCAGCATTACTTAAAATTAAAGCTAAAAAGGTTTAGTTACAAGCTTAACTCAAAAGAGGCTTAAATCTTAGTACACTTGGTTTCGGTGCCACGTGTATATAACAAATGGGCTATAAATTCAAGCGGAGTTCATATTTTAGATACTTATATAACTTTCAAAAGTGTACTCTTCGAAATTAAATTTCTACATGCATCATATTTGATTTTACTTGTTACGTAGTGTTTTACGAAAAGCACTTAGCAAAGTCAGTCCTACCACCCGTGTTCCGTCAACCGCCATAAGAATGGACACATGCTCATTTTTATCATGAGATTTTATTGTTTGCATGGTGTTTTTTTTTGGAAAATACTCAGCAAGCTAGATATATCACGGTTGTCTTACTACATCGGTAAAGTTATGTGTATACCGAGTGTCCAACAAAATACACTTGGTAGACACTCGACACTCCGTAAATGCCTTGATTCCGGTGTGATATTTGCCAACGTTCGTAACAACGCGACAACAAGTGTGCACCGTGAAAATGAAATGCAAATGGAAATGTCACATCTGTAACTTTCGTCTGTCCATATTCCAAATTTATATAAAAAAATGAAGATGGCCCAACCCTAAACCCTGTATTATGCTAAAAATAAGTGTGCACGGTGAATACATACCTATACTTATTACAGCTTGTTGCTCTTGTGCATGCAGGAAACCAAAAAAAGCTTTCAGATGCAGCAAACAAACATGATTTATTTCAGAAACGGGAACAACCAACATGATTGTTGTATACCAACCTCGTCGCCTCGGGATCTTTGACAGCGAATCTGGCTCGCCTGGTGCGGTGAAGACAAACTCATTGCCCTGGACACCCATCATCTCAGAGTATGTTTGACTAGCCATAGAGGAGAGTATCATACACTAGTATCATTAATTTATGTTACTAACTCTATTGTGGGTAGTAACATATGTGTGGTATCATATAGTAGTGCATTTATTAGGCTATAGACTCATCTTGTCTTGGAATCCGCTATGTTACGGTATCTATCTATGTTACCACTATCATCTCTTTCATCATTAATTGCAGTAACACGTCAGCATTTTGTCAACATGGCATGCATGATACTATCTATGATACTCCCACTATGGCTAGTCTTACGTGAAGGGCTTCAGTCTCATTTCCATTTGGGGGTCCATGAGTAGAGAAGGAGCACCTGTGTGCATCAGCATGCTGCTGATGGTGTCACGACATAAAAAAATACTACGCGGTCTGGGCAATAATTCATTCTGGTGGAGAACGTCAGTATCAGCACGTCCATCGCCAGACATATATATAAGCACATGAAAGACCACTCATCCACCCAATCTACCCACCTTGTGTCAGAATCACCAACCGCAGCCGCGGCAGAAAATCCCAAGGAATATCGTCAGTCTTTTCCAGACCCCTCCCTGTTGGCTCAACGGAAGACAGACGTAGCTACCCAACTTGCGAGCACTGGCCACACGTACGTGCGGTGCGGGCGCTCCGCCCCGTTCTGGTTGCTTGGTATGTACTGCTGCGAATTAGCTACGGCGCTTGATCTGCAGCGACATGGAAACTGAAAAACATGCATAAATAACCACAACCTACTAGTTGCTGCTACAATAATGGAGTTAGCGAGCGATGTCGGTTGAGCAGAGATGGCACACGGTTGAAGAATACACGTATAACAAGCACGGTGTGAACACCGTACAACATCTATGCGTATATGTCCGCCAAAACAAAAGAAAAGTTACAAACATGTAAAACGTGGGAAATGGCGAGATCGACCTATTCGTCAAAGGAATTCAAATGGTCAATTGACAAAATTCGTGTAAAAATGGTGCGTATTTCGGTCCTAAATTTAGAAGTTACAGTCGACGAATTCGAAACCGATCAAAATAATGAAACCTACTAATCGACGCCCATATATTTTTTATATGTTATCTCGAATCGAAATATAATTGTGTGAATTAGCGAATACCAAATGAGAAGGAGTTTGAAACCGGTGAGGCAGAAGCAAAACGACATACAACTAAATCTAAGTCAACTAATTTAGAACGGAGGGAGTACATAATAACTCCGATAACCAACGCACGCTCCCTGTACCACGCGAGAGCATGGTATCACGAAAACGACCAATTCCCATGAGTTGGTCCAAGTGTGCTTTAGTATTGTGAAACACGTGATACAGTCGGTCAACTAACCAAGTAAAAATATGTATTGCAAAACGAAATCTCGCAGTGAACCAACACACCCAGCTGTCGTGTGCCGGAGCCCGGAGGTAGGAGATGAAGGACGGTCGAGGAGCGGAGGAGGCCGTCTGGCCGTTTGATTTGGCGTTTGAAATCTCGCCCTCGACACAACGAATTTGACAGGACGTTTGTCGGGGAGCATCCACGACAAGGCCGTCTCTTTCCGTCTTGATTTTTACTGGCCGGACGGCGACGACATGGGGGTGGTCCGTGGTCGCCTCTATGAAGTTGACATCCTACGCTAGTAATATTACTTTTAAGCGGAGCGTACAATGGTGCAACAGCTGATGGTCGATCAAACCATCAAGTGGTGTGCTGAAACGATCTAACCATCCGTCGAGCATGCGAGAAGTCAAAAAGGGTCGTCGCTACAAATATCTTGACTACTGATCTACTTGATTGTCCATCATCCTGACTTAACTATATCGTCGAGCAGTGGCGGAGCTTTAGCATCATTGAAGGAGGGGTCAAAATAAATTAGATGACAGTTGAGGGGGCTATTTTGAAATATTTTTTTTGTTTTGTATGGTTAAAATGCTAAATACATAGTACTACTATGGGGGGGGGGGGGGGGCATGGCCCATGTTGGCCTCCACTAAGCTACGCCTGTGTCGTCGAGCATGGTGATTGGCAAGATTCGAGCTCTTCATCACCGGATCAGAGATTAGCTAGGCCCGTGTTGTAATCCTGAATATTTGTATGGTCGGTGACTTCATTAATTTAAATCCGGTCTAAGCTCGAGCCTTCCGTCGAAAAACAATGAGTGGTCACATGGTTTGGAGGCTTGAATAGTGGCTCGTCGTCCATAGAAGCGTGAGAGACTGAAGAAGTCAGTTGTTTAACTTACACCTTCGGCTGGCCATGGAACCCCAAGTGGATCCGCCATATCCAAGCCCAAAACAAAAACCACAAAACAAACAGAGAAAATCATCTGTGCGTTGATTTAGTTTTTCGAAAAGGGGGTTCAAACCCCCATCCTTTGCATCTAAATGATGTACATGACTCTTTTATTATAGTAACAAAAGTCTGATAAAACAAATACATCAGTCGACCTTTGTGGCAACATCTATAAATGATAATGGGGATGATGTTGATAGTGTGTTGACTATTTACCCTATAAACTACAATTGGGTTACTCATACATGGTAGATGGTTATATACAATTGAGCATGAATTCATGAGTTAATCTACCTTGTCGATGTTACCTCTAGTGATGTCTCCTAAGATATCATGATTCAGACAATGGAGTTGTGGGGTTCGATTAGGAATGATATGACGACCCTTCTTTGTATCCATATCAAAGAACTAGGTCTAGATCTTTTTTAAAAAATCCAAGAACTAGCTAGGCCACGCCAAAAAACTATTCCATCCCCTATACATCAAGAACATTCCTTGTGCACCAATCATATCGGTTAGGTTCACGAGTGTGATTGCCAAACTTACATACATATATAAGAACAACAAAGAACCATGGCAATTTTGTCAACACCTGAATTGAATAACTTGTATGTACCGAAATGGCCGTAAAGCTAGCCGGACCCTCGCCAAAAGTAAATTTACTTAATTAATTCCATCTGTGGATGCTAGTCCGCTCCCCGGTTAACAAATCGTAGTGCTTGTTAATCAGCCCCTCCAGTTATTTAGTTTGGATTATCATAAGCTCCTCACTAATCTTGCTGAAAATTAAAGCTCGACATTCTGCTTGAGATCCCAGAGGAGACCAGATGTGGTTGTTGTTTATCGATTGCGAGTGGTAGTTCCCCACGCCACTCCCACTACGGGAATGGCACAATACGCCGACGACTGGATAGTACGCCGACGGCCAAATGTCGGGGCCGTCGGCGTACAAGCCGAGCTAGGGCAGCCGCGCCACCGGCCGTCGGCGTACAAAGGGCCGTCGGCGTAGCCTTATCGGGCCCGACGGCCGCCGTCGGCGTAGGGTAGGCCGTTGGCGTACCCAGGCTCGCCGTGACGGAGCGTTTCGCTGCGCAGATACGCTGACGGCACTGCCGTCGGCGTACATGTGTACTTATACGCCGACGGCGGCCGTCGGCGTATAGATGTTCCTTTTTTTATTTCTCTATATAATATTTATTTATTTATTTCTCTATATAATATTTAATGTAGGTATAATTTATATATAAATAGGATCTATAATTTCCCTCCCAATTTCGGGATCCCACCCGCATAAAATAACGGTTTGAGTTTTCCGGAACCCGACCCTACAACATATACATGTAAAATAAATAAAAATAACACATGTAATATCCACTTACAACATAAATATTAAATATATGGCTTAATTTATCCTGCCCCGTGGTGTGACGGGAACTTTGACTTTTTTCCTACACTTAGAGGTGGAAACTCCCGCTTCAGACGAACCGGATGGAATATTGAGTTTATTTGGGGTAGAATTTGGTTTCCCACCTTCCTATGTGTTGGGGGAAAGATAACCCGGTGTACCCAGGAAAACACGTAAGTAGACCCGCCAGGTAGTAGCCGGGTTATCGATATCGAGATCAATAAGAGAATAGCTGGAAGTAGGTCTTTATCTCCAATGGAGAGTCCGAACCAAGGTAAATCCTTTGTCCCCTCCGTGCAAAACAATCTCCCTAACACCAGTTTCGTCTGGCCCCCAACTCAAAGTTACCCTATGGTAACATATCCTACTCCGGGGTGTGACCGTCTTCACCGACTTCAGTTTCTCTCTAGCGAGAGGTGAAAACTCCTGTTTCAGACGAACAGGATGGAACATTGTGTTTATTTGGGGTAGACTTTGGTTTCCCATCTTCCTATGGCCTAACCTAACACAGCAAAGCCAAAAAGTCCACTTGCCTACCCCCTTTCGACGGAGTTCAAGGGGGTAGACGAAAATGTTAGGGTTTCCCAGCGGATTCGGGGTTTCGCCGAAGCGGGGCATCGGAGCGTCGGAACCCCACCAAAACCTAGGTTGTGCCATGACATATGTATACATGTGTGATATGTGTTCTAAATGTCCATTATCCTACTCTGGGGTGTGACCGTCTTCACCGACTTCACTTTCTCTCTAGTGAGTTTCTGCACTTAGAGGTGAAAACTCCTGTTTCGGACGAACCGGATGGAACATTTTGTTTATTTGGGGTAGACTTTGGTTTCCCACCTTCCTATGGCCTAACCTAACACATCCAAGGCAAAAAGTCCACTTGCCTACCTGTAACATCCCAAAGTTTGGAACTAAGAAAAACTTAGTTTTACCAGACCCAAAATTCAGAACCAACAAAAACTTTTGAAATGTTTTCACTAATGATTGTGTTTTCCTTCCCATTGCTATGTTGACCTTGTGTGACTTGTTGTTTAAGTTGTTTGACTAGTAAATATAAGACCCAACCAATATAAAAATGTATTTAACTTTGGTGATCATGTCATGACAAGAAAAATATTCCATGTATCTTTTCCATTCTTATTTTGGCCAACTCCATTTCAATGATACTTGGTTTAGCAACAACCAAAACTAATACCCATTATTTGAGAAAGTAAAAGTATTTCCAAAACTATGTGTTCCCACAAATGTGGAGATCTATATGCTATCTCCTATCTATCTTTTAAACTGGATATTTTGCCTTTGTATGCAACTCCCATTTTATAAGCTTTGATTATCATTACATTTTAAAAAGAACACAAGTGGGAAAATATATTACCCCACATATTTTGTCTTGCTCAAAAACCTTTTCAAAAATACAAAGGTGGAGTTGAGATAGTTTTAAACATCATCTTGTCATAATTAAGTGTGATCATTTTTATAAGATAGTATTGTTAATTATGTAAATGGTGGTGTGATTAATCCATGTGGTTTGAATTGTGTGGACTTGGTTGTGGTGTTGATCTTGTTGTGATTGTTTGCTTATTGGACTTATGATTGTATTGATTGTTAATTCTTGTTTTATTGTTTGCTTGGGTGAATAATTACACCAATATACTTGAGTGTTAAGTTGAAAACCCACTGGTCACAAATTTGGAATGTGTCTTGAATTTAAAGCAAACTCCTCAAATTATTCAACAAATAGAAATTAAGATCATGAATTAAAAGAAATGATCTTAATAAATTATTTTCCCTACTTAGCTATCTATTTCCTTCAAACAAATATTTTCTCTATGGAAATAAAAACTAGTTGAAGTTAATATATTTGTCAAGTAAGTTCCAAGAGTTCAAAAATAATATTTGAACTTGCTTTAAAATTTCTAAAGGATTATAAAATTACATTCAAGAAAAATGCCTTATTTAAACCCTATGAACAAAAGTTGTTCAAAACATTTTATTTTGACTCCCCAATTTTTGTGGAGCTTCTACATGCATATGGGAGGCTACATGAATTTTATAAAAATTTTTATAAAATGTTTAGGTACCCCAAATAAATCCCCACAATGCCACTGGTTTTAAAGGAAAAAATAAAAGAAGCAGACAGGGACTTGTTTGTGATGGAAAAACATGTGCCAGGGGGCTATCTGCGAAATCTTCATCTTCTCTGTAGCTCCAGTGCGCGCATGGCACGGAGCCGTGCTCCCCGCGCCCATGTCGACACCGCTCGCCGGACCCCCCCCCTCTCCCTTGTCCCCTGCGAGGTGGATAAGTGGGCACCGCGCCGCCCCCTTTGCTCCTCTGCTCCCCCTCACTCCCCTGCCTCTCCCTCTCTCTCACTTCTTCCACGAGCTCCCCACCCTAGCGCCACGGCCGTCGTTGCCGCCGTCGATTCAAGCCTCCCCGTCCAAATCGAAGAGCACCAGAAGCTTCCCCGCGTCCGGTTCTCCCTCCACGCCGAAGGAATCGAGCTGGGAAGCCCGGGATCGCCGTTGCCGTCTGTATCCTCTTCCTCTCCGGCCGCCGCCTTGTCGGCAAGCTCACGGGTGACACGGTCCTCCATTCCCCGCCATTTTCGTGTCTCTGTGCTCCCCTCATCGCGCTCTACCTCACGAGCATCCCCTTTTCTTTTTAGGGTCACCGGAGCCGCCGCGCCGTCCTCGCCGTGTTCCCCCGCCGTCTCGCGCCTCTGTTCTTGTCGAGAGGAGGAAGAAGGCCTCCATATCGCTTCGCAATGGGCCGGCCCAGCACTGTGCTGCCTGGACCCAGCCAGATCTGGCCCATTCCTTATTTTTCTAGTAGATCCAATATCCATTTCTATTTCTTGTTTAAATTGCAGTATAGCTTTAATTCGATTGTGGTAAATCTGTGCATAGGTTTTGAGTGATTTAAATTTTGTAGTGTTCTTATATGTTTTCTTAAACATCCAGAACTGGCTGTTTGCAAAAATATATTTTTAGTTGTTGGCTAGATTAAATCTAGTAAAAAGTATCTTTTTCACTAAATATTTAATATATAGAGTTTTATAACTCCAAAATTTGCAAACTAAAATTCTATGGATAGCCTGAAGTGATACCTTTCCAGATCTGTTGGCCTTGTATCCAAATGAAGTCTAAAACAAAAGTTCTATTCATTCTTGAAAACACACCAGTGGCTCTTTGGTGATTTTTGTAGATTTTTGTGAGATGATTTTTGGAGTAAATCCAGTTGGCTTGTCTTCTATATATGTAGGAGAACATAACCCTAGCTTGGTTTGAATTTAGGACTCACTGATTGACTGTGGTGCTAATTATAAGGTTTAGGCCTTTTCTGCCTATTTTTATTAGGACTTTATTAATTGTTGTGTTATAATTTTATTGTTATAAATGTATTTCCTAGCATGTGTAGGGTGGTAGTCCACTGCTGTGACATGTTCCCTTATTTCTACTAGCATGTTAGGAGAGCTATTTGTGAGTCATGTGCTTGTTAGGGTTTTATTCCCTATATAGCTTTCTCCTAGTAATTAGGAATTTGTTAAGCTTGTTTATTTTGATATGAGAATATTGTGTGTGATTAACATGTATGTCTTGCTGGTTAATGATTGTTGTGGTACTGTTTCTTGCATGTTATTATTGTTTAGCAGGTTATAATATGTTAGTACTGTTAGTGGTATTTGTTAGACATGTTGGTATGAGTAAAATGTTCACCTTGCTTGATGAACTTGATTATCTTAAGTTGAGTACTAGCTTAGGTATCTTGTTATGTGTCCACCCTAACTTGGTGTGATGTATTCATTTACAGAGATTATTTGGTGACTTAACTTTTGTCTGAAGTATTTCCTGTTTAGAGAAAATAGTTGTTAAGTACCTTTAGTAGAAGATGTCTTGGTGCTCTATGTTTTTAGCATGTGTTTGGTGTTATACTCCTGTGAGTATAATGCCCTTGTAAATGTAGATCTTAGTTTGTTGCTTGATTAAATTAGTACTATGTTTTTGGTATGATTCCTTGTTTGTATACCACTTGTGGTTTGGTTGCTTATTGTGTGTTGTTTTATTTTCATGTTTGCGACGCTAGATATAAATGCTACCGGAGTGGTATTTGGAGAGGATTTATTGAAGAGGAAGCAGAGTTTATTTCTTTGATCAGTAAGCAGAAGTCCAGGGACATTATGCTGGAATCAGGCAAGCTACTCTCTGAGGTTGCATTTATATACATCTATTTTGGTTCACATGTTTTACTTATAAAGAGCATAAGTGATTTATGTGGTGTTTGCCACAAAAGCTATGATTTTGAAAACCCTTTTCCAAAAAAATAAGTATATTATTTTGACACCCTATCTGGAGATATTAGCTGGAAATTCTTTTCCAAACTAAAGGATGGGAAAAATATTGTTTACTCAAAACTCGTTTGAAAATACTTGTGTGGTTATGAAATGCCGAGATGTCGGTGTTGAAGTGGAGAAATGGAGAATGGGGATGTTTATGAAAAATGCACATTGTGTCTTTGTACTATGACGACCAGCCGATAATCTGTGCGACCACATTTACCCACATATGGGAAAGGGCGTAGTCATATAGTTTGCTCATATTAGTATGGGATGCCTCAACAACGGGGATGACCCCGTTCCATGAGGGGATGGTTTGGTGACCTACCCCTGACCTGGGTCCTCTTAAGAGAAGTCTGCCAACAGAGTTGGTATGAGTGTATTGGAGAAAGAGTATTGAAGGGTTCGCTCGCCAAGCAGAACTACGAGTCCTCACACTTAGATTCCGACGGGCTGGGTTAAGTGTGTTGGAAAGTTTCGTAGCGGTAGGGTCCTATACTAGCATGAGCAAAGGACAGGCTATGGTCGGTGACTCAACTACACATACACCTTGTATAGCGGGACGTGGCTGACACGATGAGTTGCCGGATGGATGCGGGAAAAGCGTGCTACCTCTGCAGAGGGTAAAACTATTCGAATAGCCGAGTCCTCGGATATGGACAGTTGGGAGGCTGTCCTCTGACCATGTGCAAGTTTTGGAAAGTTTTGAGGATTGAAACTAAAATGGAGATGTGTTGTATCTGCAACTATACCGACGGGCTGGTATGAGTTTGCAGGGGATAAATGGCCATGAAGGGCTATGGTTGGAAAATGAGGAGTTTTGGGAAATAAAACCTGGTGATGAATTTCGGGAAAACATTTTTTAAGAGACCTCTCATCTTCTCCAATAAAAATATATTTTCGGGAAAAAGTTTTAAAAGGACTTCTTACAAAGACAGGGTTATGGGAAAAGATCTAAAAGCCTTCTTTTCTTTTTCAATAAAGATATTGAGATTTCAAAACAAAGTTTATTCAAACAAAAGTCTATCCTTCCCTTTTCAACAAGGATATAGAGTTTTCAAAGCAAAAGAAGTTTTATTTAAACAATAAAAAGAGTAGTGCATGCTCATTTCGGGGTAGTTTGCGAGTACATTCAAATGTACTCATATTGGTTTCTTCCCTGGCTATTGTCTTAGCCAGATTTCGAAGAAGAGCAGTTCGAAGAAGAAGACTTCAATAACGTCGATGCGAACTAGGGCGCTTCCCAGTCAACTGCCTGTAGGGTTGGCAAATGACTTGGGCTCCACGTGGTTTTGGTGATTTCCGCCGCAAGTACCTGATGGAGTTATGACTTCAATCAAGTAAGTAATATCCTTCGGTAATTATGGGTGTTCTGTGATACCAATTCGAGTTATGTGCAACAACAGACTGATCATGGGATTGTTGCCGGAAACATAACGAGTATCTCGGATAGCTAATCCGGGGTCCTCACACTACCCCCTTTCGACGGAGTTCAAGGGGGTAGACGAAAACGTTAGGGTTTTCCTAGCGGATTCGGGGTTTCGCCGAAGCGGGGCATCGGAGCGTCAGAACCCCACCAAAACCTAGGTTGTGCCATGCCATATGTATACAAGTGTGATATGTGTTCTAAATGTCCATTATCCTACTCCGGGGTGTGACCTTCTTCACCGACTTCACTTTCTCTCTAGTGAGTTTCTGCACTTAGAGGTGAAAACTCCTGTTTCAGACGAACCGGATGGAACATTGTGTTTATTTGGGGTAGACTTTGGTTTCCCACCTTCCTACGGCCTAACCTAACACAGCCAAGCCAAAAAGTCCACTTGCCTACCCCCTTTCGACGAAGTTCAAGGGGGTAGACGAAAACGTTAGGGTTTCCCAGCGGATTCGGGGTTTCGCCGAAGCGGGGCATCAGAGCGTCGGAACCCCACCAAAACCTAGGTTGTGCCATGCCATATGTAACAAGTGTGATATGGGTTCTAAATGTCCATTATCCTACTCCGGGGTGTGACCGTCTTCACCGACTTCACTTTCTCTCTAGTGAGTTTCTGCACTTAGAGGTGAAAAATCCTGTTTCGGACGAACCGGATGGAACATTGTGTTTATTTGGGGTAGACTTTGGTTTCCCACCTTCCTACGGCCTAACCTAACACAGCCAAGCCAAAAAGTCAACTTGCCTACCCCATTCGACGGAGTTCAAGGGGGTAGACGAAAACGTTAGGGTTTCCCAGCGGATTCGGGGTTTCGCCGAAGCGGGGCATCGGAACGTCGGAACCCCACCAAAACCTAGGTTGTGCCATGCCATATGTATACAAGTGTGATATGTGTTCTAAATGTCCATTATCCTACTCCGGGGTGTGACCGTCTTCACCGACTTCACTTTCTCTCTAGTGAGTTTCTGCACTTAGAGGTGAAAACTCCTGTTTCGGACGAACCGGATGGAACATTGTGTTTATTTGGGGTAGACTTTGGTTTCCCACCTTCCTATGACCTAACCTAAGACAGCCAAGCCAAAAAGTCCACTTGCCTACCCCCTTTCGACGGAGTTCAAGGGGGTAGACGAAAACGTTAGGGTTTTCCCAGCGGATTCGCGGTTTCGCCGAAGCGGGGCATCGGAGCGTCGGAACCCCACCAAAACCTAGGTTGTGCCATGCCATATGTATACAAGTGTGATATGTGTTCTAAATGTCCATTATCCTACTCCGGGGTGTGACCATCTTCACCGACTTCACTTTTTCTCTAGTGAGTTTCTGCACTTAGAGGTGAAAACTCCTGTTTCGGACGAACCGGATGGAACATTGTGTTTATTTGGGGTAGACTTTGGTTTTCCACCTTCCTATGGCCTAACCTAACAAAGCCAAGCCAAAAAGTCCACTTGCCTACCCCCTTTCGACGGAGTTCCAGGGGTAGACGAAAACGTTAGGGTTTTCCCAGCGGATTCGGGGTTTTCGCCGAAGCGGGGCATCGGAGCGTCGAAACCCCACAAAAACCTAGGTTGTGCCATGCCATATATATACAAGTGTGTTGTGTGTTCTAAATGTCCATTATCCTACTCCGGGGTGTGACCGTCTTCACCGACTTCACTTTCTCTCTAGTGAGTTTCTGCACTTAGAGGTGGAAACTCCTGTTTCGGACGAACTAGATGGAACATTCTGTTTGTTTGGGGTAGACTTTTGTTTCCCACCTTCCTACGGCCTAACCTAACACAGCCAAGCCAAAAAGTCCACTTGCCTACCCCCTTTCAACGGAGTTCAAGGGGGGTAGACGAAAACGTTAGGGTTTTCCAGCGGATTCGGGGTTTTCGCCGAAGCGGGGCATCGGAGCGTCGAAACCCCACCAAAACCTAGGTTGTGCCATGCCATATGTATACAAGTCTGTTGTGTGTTCTAAATGTCCATTATCCTACTCCGGGGTGTGACCGTCTTCACCGACTTCATTTTCTCTCTAGTGAGTTTCCGCACTTAGAGGTGGAAACTCCTGTTTCGGACGAACCAGATGGAACATTGTGTTTATTTGGGGTAGACTTTGGTTTCCCACCTTCCTACGGCCTAACCTAACACAGCCAAGCCAAAAAGTCCACTTGCCTACCCCTTTCAACGGAGTTCAAGGGGGTAGACGAAAACGTTAGGGTTTTCCAGCGGATTCGGGGTTTTCGCCGAAGCGGGGCATCGAAGCATCGAAACCCCACCAAAACCTAGGTTGTGCCATGCCATATGTATACAAGTGTGTTGTGTGTTCTAAATGTCCATTATCCTACTCCGGGGTGTGACCGTCTTCACCGACTTCACTTTCTCTCTAGTGAGTTTCTGCACTTAGAGGTGGAAACTCCTGTTTCGGACGAACCGGATGGAACATTGTGTTTATTTGGGTAGACTTTGGTTTCCCACCTTCCTACGGCCTAACCTAACACAGCCAAGCCAAAAAGTCCACTTGCCTACGCCCTTTCGACGGAGTTCAAGGGGGTAGACGAAAACGTTAGGGTTTTTCCAGCGGATTCGGGGTTTCGTCGAAGCGGGGCATCGGAGCATCCAATTATCACACAATGTAGACCATAATTTATGGATAATACATCGATATTAGGAATTTTCTCTGTTTTTACCTTATTTCGCCTATTTAAATGACTTTATGCCTATTTTCCGAAAGTAATCAAATTTTGAACTACAAGTGTGTGATAGTTTGCTCTAATTTTTTTGCAAAATTCATTTTAAGATACACCAATAATGGTTATATCACAGAACCGTCGATAGTTTTGAAAAATGCGACCCCTTTCGATGAATAGACACAACGTCCATTTTGATCATTTTTTGAACAAAATAAAAGAAAACGTGAAAAAATACTCCGAAAATGAAAATATTTGGCATGGAGTCTTTATATGTGTACTAGTTGCTAAGAAAAATGATAAACTTGAGTTTGGATAAAAGTTTCAAAAAACTTCTTCACAAAAAGGTCAACCATCTATGAACATGTAGAAGTTTCGAGTCAAATGACCTTGATATGATCATTCCCATGGTGTAGGTTATGATAATGTGCCCATATTTGACACATAGGTGTGTATCTTGGTATGACAAACAATGTGGTAGAACTAATTTTTTTCAAAATATTTTTAGAAATATCATTTCCATTTTTTAAGTGCGAAAAATGACTTTCTTTATGAAGCAAGTACCAAAAATATGTTTCAAAAAGGCACCATCTTATTTCCACAAAGATTAGTACATATTTGATGGATAATCTCATATTTACCAAGCGTTTTGTGAAACTGCAGTGAGAAGAATCATGCAATCCACGTAAATCTAAACGATTCAATCTGAAGCGTTGAGAACAAACACACAATCCACATCATTCGGAATGCTTCAATCTGATTGGCTGGGACCATTTTCACACGGATCACCATCCTCCATCGTCGGATCCAGCAGGATCCAACGGCCTACTCTTCTTCCCCTTCTCTCCATTCTCCACCTCTCTCATTATCTTCTCTTTTCTTTTCTCTTTAATTCATGTCCACTCACCTCACCTGCTCCTTATCCCCTCACCACCTCTCCTTATCCACTCGTGTCCCGACGAGCTCGTTCTCCTCTTCCTCGCATCCTCGCCGGCACGCCTGATACGTCTCCAACGTATCCATAATTTCTGCTGTTCCATGCTTATATTATACCATTTGCTACATGTTTTATATACACTTCGTATCACTTTTATGCATTTTCTGGGACTAACCTATTAACAAGATGCCACAGTGCCAGTTCCCTGTTTTCTGCTGTTTTTGGTTTCAGAAAGTTACTTCTGGAAATATTCTCGGAATTGCACGAAACAAAAGGCCAGTCCCTATTTTTCCAGCACGTACACGGAGTCCGAAGGAGAGACGAAGAGCCACGAGGTGGCCAAACCACACTGGCGCGGCTGGGCCCACAGCCGCGCCAGGTGGTTTGGGCCCCTCGGGGGTCCGCCGACATCGCCCCTTCGCCTATTTATTCCCCGAGACGCGAAAACCCTAAAACACCGAGCCTTTCATCCAGAACATATTCGCTGCCGCCGCCGTCGTCAACCCTAACTCGGGGGGTTCTGAAGCTCTTCCCGGCACCCTGCCGGAGAGGGGAATCATCACCGGAGGGCTCTACATCGCCATGCCCGCCTCCGGAGTGATGCGTGAGTAGTTCATCCTTGGACTATGGGTCCATAGCAGTAGCTAGATGGTTGTCTTCTCCACTTGTGCCATCATGTTTAGATCTTGTGAGCTGCCTATCATGATCAAGATCATCTTATTGTAATGCTACATGTTGTGTTTGCTGGGATCTGACTTATATTGATACCTATGTGGAGCTGAATATTATATTATCATGTCTATGTCATTTGTGATCTTGCATGCTCTCCGTTACTTGTTGAAGCCTTGGCCACGTGAATACTTGTAACTCCAAGAGGGGGTATTTATGCATGATAGTTGGGTTCAACCTCTATTTAACCTGGGATAGTGACAGCAAGTTCTAAGGTTGTAGATGTGTTGTTGCCACTAGGGGTAAAACAGCAATGCTTTATTCAAGGATGAATGTATTGTTTACATTACGCACATTACTTAATGCAATTGTCTGTTGCTTGCAACTTAATACTGGAAGGGGTACGGATGTTAACCGGAAAGTGGACTATTTAGGCATAGATGCATGCTGGATAGCGGTCTATGTACTTTGTCGTAATGCCCAAATGAATCTCATAGTAGACACCACAGCTCACACATGCATGTTATATGCACTTATCAATTGTCAATTGCCCAGCTGTAATTTGTTTACCCAGCATGTTAGTTATCTTATTGGAGAGACACCACTAGTGAACTGTGGACCCCGGTCCATTCTTTTACATCTGAAATACAATCTACTGCAATCATTGTTCTCTACTGTTTTATGCAAACAAACATCATTTCCATTCGATACGTTTAACCCTTTGTTTTCAGCAAGCCGGTGAGATTGACAACCTCACTGTTAAGTTGGGGCAAAGTAATTTGATTGTGTTGTGCAGGTTCCACGTTGGCACCGGAATCCCTGGTGTTGCGCCGCACTACACTCCTTCACCAACACCTTCGAAGCAAACCTCGTTTTCCTACTGGTCGATTAAACCTTGGTTTCATACTGAGGGAAAACTTACTGCTGCACTCATCATACCTTCCTCTTGGGGTTCCCAACTGACGTGTGACGTACAAGCATTGTTTCTGGCACTATTAACCTAGAGCCACCAACACGTTTTCTGGCGCCGTTGCCGGGGAAAACCGAATTGCTTCTGCAAGGGGAGTCTCTCACACCCAATCTCTTTACTTTGTTATTTGTCTTGCTTAGTTTATTTTTATTTAGTTTGTTTGCTTCTTTATCAAAAACACAAAAAAATTAGTTACTTGTTTAATTCAGTTTATTTTGTTTTTCAAAATGAGTACTCCTGAGAACACTAAGTTGTGTGACTTCACTAGCACAAACAACAATGATTTCATATGCACTCCTATTGCTCCACCTGCTTCTACAGCAGAATTTTATGAAATTAAACCTGCTCTATTAAATCTTGTTATGAAAGAGCAATTTTCTGGTGTTAGTACTGATGATGCTGCTGCCCATCTTAATAACTTTGTTGAACTTTGTGAAATGCAAAAGTATAAGGATATGGATGGGGATATTATAAAACTGAAACTTTTTCCTTTCTCCTTGAGAGGAAGAGCTAAAGAATGGTTGCTTTCTTTGCCTAGAAATAGTATTAATTCTTGGACAAAATGCAAAGATGCTTTCATAGGGAAATATTATCCTCCTGCTAAGATTATATCCTTGAGAAGTAGCATTATGAATTTTAAACAACTTGATAATGAACATGTTGCTCAAGCTTGGGAAAGAATGAAATCTTTGGTGAAGAATTGTCCCACTCATGGACTGACTACTTGGATGATCATCCAAACCTTTTATGCAGGATTAAATTTTTCCTCAAGGAACTTATTGGATTCAGCCTCTGGAGGAACCTTTATGTCCATCACTTTAGGTGCAGCAACAAAGCTACTTGATGATATGATGATCAACTATTCCGAATGGCACACCGAAAGAGCTCCTCAAGGTAAGAAGGTAAATTCTGTTGAAGAAACCTCCTCTTTGAGTGATAAGATTGATGCTATTATGTCTATGCTTGTGAATGGTAGATCTCATGTTGATCCTAATAATGTTCCTTTAGCTTCATTGGTTGCTCAAGAAGAGCATGTTGATGTAAACTTCATTAAAAACAACAACTTCAACAACAATGCTTATAGGAATAATTTTGGTAGCAACAATTATAAGCCTTATCCTTCAAATGGTTATGGCAATTCTTATGGTAATTCCTACAGCAACAATAGAAGTGTGTCCTCTGATCTTGAAGCTATGCTTAAAGAATTTATTAGCACACAAAAAGCTTTCAATAAAACTGTTGAGGAAAAGTTTGAAAAAATTGATGATCTTGTCTCTAAAGTTGATAGTCTTGCTCATGATGTTGAAATTCTAAAACTGAAAGTTATGCCTAATGAAGTTAAAGATATAAGTCATTTGCTACAGCAAATGCCATCCAAGTTCGAATTGATAATAATATTAGGATGTTGGCTGAATTGCATGCTAGGTGGGAAAAAGAGGAAGAACTTGAAAAAGAGAATAGTATAGTTAGAGTTTGTACTATCACCACCACTAGTAATGCTAATGTTTCACATGCTAGTAAACCTCCTACTATTGATGGTAATGTTATTGGTGTTGTAATGTCTCTACTACTTCTGCAAGCGTTTGAAATTGCCTAAAACTGCTGAAACTTTTTCTGATAAAAGTGCTGAAATTTTTCAAACTATTGGAGACAATGGTTCCACCACCATTGACAATAATGATTTTGATTTTGATGATTGTAACATCTCTGAAGTTATTATGTTCTTGCAAAAATTAGCTAGAAGTCCCAATGCTAGCACTATTAATTTGGCTTTTACAAAGCATATTACAAATGCTCTTTTGCAAGCTAGGGAGGAGAAGTTGAAACTTAAAGCTTCTATTCCTAGGAAATTAGAAGATGGTTGGGAACCCATCATTAAGGTAAAGGTGAATGATTTTTATTGCAATGCCTTGTGTGATCTTGGTGCAAGTGTTTCAGTTTTGCCCAAGAAGCTTTATGATATTCTTGATTTGCCACCTTTGGAACATTGTTATTTGGATGTTTTTCTCGCTGATAATGCTATGAAGAAACCTTTGGGGCGAGTTAATGATGTTTTTATTACGTAAAAATAACCTTGTCCCCGTTGATTTTATTGTTATGGATATTGAATGCAATGCATCTTGTCCTATTGTTTTGGGAAGACCTTTTCTTCGAACTGTTGGTGCCATCATTGATATGAAAGAAGGTAATATAAGGTACCAATTTCCTCTCAAGAAAGGTATGGAACACTTCCCTAGGAAGAGAATGAAGTTACCTTTTGACTCTATTGTTAGAGCAAGTTATGATGTTGATGCTTCTTCTCTTGACAACACTTGATTTTCACTTTCTGCGCCTAGCTGAAAGGCGTTAAAGAAAAGCGCTTATGGGAGACAACCCATCGTTTTTATTTGCTGTTATTTTTGTTTTCTTTGAGTCAAGGAGTTTTGTTACTTCTGTAGCAACTCCTTTGTATCTTTATTTTATCGCAATGTTGTGCCAAGTAAAGTTCTATATTGAAAGTTGATGCAAGATTTGGATTTCTGCGCAGTGACAGATTTTTAGCTGTCACGGATTTGAGCTTATCTCCCTGTAGAAAATTCAAAAAATTCTGAGAAAAATCACGCATATTCCTGAGATATGTACGCAACTTTCATTATTTTAGGCCAGATCCATCTGAGCAACTTAAGTGCCTCGAAAAAATTCGTCATTCCAGACTGTTCTGTTTTTGACAGATTCTGCCTTTTGTTTTGCATTCGCTCTTTTACTGTGTTTGTGTGGATTTCTTTGCTCCACAAAGCATTGGTGGCTGTAGCTAATGTCCAGAAGCTTTGGGATTGATTGTATCATTACAGAATATGAGAATTTTTGATTATGCACTAACCCTCTAATGAGAACTGTCTTGAGTTTGGTGTGAAGGAAGTTTTCAAGGATCAAGCGAGAAGGGTGATATTATGTGATCAAGAAGAGTGAAAAGCCTAAGCTTGGGGATGCCCCCGTGGTTCATCCCAACCATATTCAGAGAGACTCAAGCGTCTAAGCTTGGGGATGCCCAAGGCATCCCCTTCTTCATCAACAAACTTATCAGGTCATCTCTAGTGAAACTATATTTTAATTCTTTCACATCTTATGCGCTTTACTTGGAGCGTCTGTGTGTTTTTATTTTTGTTTTTGTTTGAATAAATTCGGATCCTAGCAATCCTTGTGTGGGAGAGAGACACGCTCCGCTTTTTCATGTGAATACTCATGTTCTTCACTTATATTTGTTGAGTATTCTTAACTAGCTACTGCAGTGCTTTTAGCTCCTGTTTTTCATGCATCTCTTCGAGCTGTTAGCACTTGTTTATAAATACTCTCTTGCTGCATTATATTATCATTTGGAGAGTTTATGTTTAAATAAATTATTGGTGTTTGTTTGGAAGAAAGAAAATGCTACATGTAGTAGTTGGTATTGGAAAAGACATATGCATTCTTGTAGATCATTGTCTTGTTTTGATTTGATGCTTTGCAATTGTTTTGAGCTCTCAAGTAGATCATGTTTAAGCTCTTGCATCATGTAGTTAAAGCCTAGTAGTGGAGAACTACCGTAGAGCTTGTTGAGACTTGGGATGCATATTTGTTCTCTCTAAGGTCTAGATATTTTCTGGTAAAATGTTTGAGCAACAAGGAAGACAGTGTAGAGTCTTATAATACTTGCAATATGTTTTTATGTGATTCTTGCTGTACCGGTTTATACTTGTGTTTGCTTCAAACAACCTTGCTAGCCTAAACTCTGTACTGAGAGGGAATGCTTCTCGTGCATCCAAAACTTGAGCCAAAACCCATGCCATTTGTGTCCACCATACCTACCTACTATGTGGTATTTCCTGCCATTCCAAGTAAATATTTCATGTGCTACCTTTAAACTATTCAAAACTTTATTACTCCTTATTTGTGTCAATGTTTTATAGCTCATGAGGAAGTATGTGGTGTTTTATCTTTCAATCTTGTCATTTACTTCTGACAGACTTTCACCAATGGACTAGTGGCATATACATCCGCTTATCCAATAATTTGCAAAAAGAGCTGGCAACGGGGTGCCCAGCCCCAATTAATTACAACTTTCATTAATAATTCTCTTCACATGTTTTGCCCTGATTTATCAGTAAGCAACTTAATTTTGCAATAGACACTCCTCCATGGTATGTGAATGTTGGAAGGCACCCGAGGATTCGGTTAGCCATGGCTTGTGTAAGCAAAAGGTTGGGAGGAGTGTCATCTATAAAGAAACTAAAATACATGTGTAAACAAAAGAGAAGAGGGATGATCTACCTTGCTGGTAGAATAACGTCCTTCATGGGAGCCGCTCTTTGAAAGTCTGGTTGACAAGGGGGTTAGAGTGCCCACTACCATTCGTTGACAACAACAAACACCTCTCAAATACTTATTTTGTGCTCTCTATATGCTTTCGAAAACTTAAAAAGCTCTAGCACATGATTTAATCCCTGCTTCCCTCTGCGAAGGGCCTATCTTTTACTTTATGTTGAGTCAGTTTACCTACTCCTTTCTATCTTAGAAGCAAACACTTGTGTCAACTTTGTGTGCATTGATTCTTACATATTTACTTATTGCACTTGTTATATTGCTTTATGTTGACAACTATCCATGAGATATACATGTTACAAGTTGAAAGCAAATGCTGAAACTTAATCATCCTTTGTGTTGCTTCAATGCCTTTTACTTTGAATCTATTGCTTTATGAGTTACCTCTTATGCAAAACTTTTTGATGCTTGTCTTGAAAGTACTATTCATGAAAAGTTTTTGCTTATATGATTCATTGTTTACTCTTTATCTATTTGTTAGCAAACTATAGATCATTGCTTTGAGTCACTTCATTCATGACATGAGCCTTGCAATATATTGATCAAGATTGTGTGAAAGCATGTCTCCTCAGAAATTATTTGTTGTTATCGTTTTACCTACTCGAGGACGAGTAGAACTAAGCTTGGGGATGCTTGATACGTCTCCAACGTATCCATAATTTCTGCTGTTCCATGCTTATATTATACCATTTGCTACATGTTTTATATACACTTCGTATCACTTTTATGCATTTTCTGGGACTAACCTATTAACAAGATGCCACAGTGCCAGTTCCCTGTTTTCTGCTGTTTTTGGTTTCAGAAAGTTACTTCTGGAAATATTCTCGGAATTGCACGAAACAAAAGGCCAGTCCCTATTTTTCCAGCACGTACACGGAGTCCGAAGGAGAGACGAAGAGCCACGAGGTGGCCAAACCACCTGGCGCGGCTGGGCCCAGCCGCGCCAGGTGGTTTGGGCCCCTCGGGGGTCCGCCGACATCGCCCCTTCGCCTATTTATTCCCCGAGACGCGAAAACCCTAAAACACCGAGCCTTTCATCCAGAACATATTCGCTGCCGCCGCCGTCGTCAACCCTAACTCGGGGGGTTCTGAAGCTCTTCCCGGCACCCTGCCGGAGAGGGGAATCATCACCGGAGGGCTCTACATCGCCATGCCCGCCTCCGGAGTGATGCGTGAGTAGTTCATCCTTGGACTATGGGTCCATAGCAGTAGCTAGATGGTTGTCTTCTCCACTTGTGCCATCATGTTTAGATCTTGTGAGCTGCCTATCATGATCAAGATCATCTTATTGTAATGCTACATGTTGTGTTTGCTGGGATCTGACTTATATTGATACCTATGTGGAGCTGAATATTATATTATCATGTCTATGTCATTTGTGATCTTGCATGCTCTCCGTTACTTGTTGAAGCCTTGGCCACGTGAATACTTGTAACTCCAAGAGGGGGTATTTATGCATGATAGTTGGGTTCAACCTCTATTTAACCTGGGATAGTGACAGCAAGTTCTAAGGTTGTAGATGTGTTGTTGCCACTAGGGGTAAAACAGCAATGCTTTATTCAAGGATGAATGTATTGTTTACATTACGCACATTACTTAATGCAATTGTCTGTTGCTTGCAACTTAATACTGGAAGGGGTACGGATGTTAACCGGAAAGTGGACTATTTAGGCATAGATGCATGCTGGATAGCGGTCTATGTACTTTGTCGTAATGCCCAAATGAATCTCATAGTAGACACCACAGCTCACACATGCATGTTATATGCACTTATCAATTGTCAATTGCCCAGCTGTAATTTGTTTACCCAGCATGTTAGTTATCTTATTGGAGAGACACCACTAGTGAACTGTGGACCCCGGTCCATTCTTTTACATCTGAAATACAATCTACTGCAATCATTGTTCTCTACTGTTTTATGCAAACAAACATCATTTCCATTCGATACGTTTAACCCTTTGTTTTCAGCAAGCCGGTGAGATTGACAACCTCACTGTTAAGTTGGGGCAAAGTAATTTGATTGTGTTGTGCAGGTTCCACGTTGGCACCGGAATCCCTGGTGTTGCGCCGCACTACACTCCTCACCAACACCTTCGAAGCAAACCTCGTTTTCCTACTGGTCGATTAAACCTTGGTTTCATACTGAGGGAAAACTTACTGCTGCACTCATCATACCTTCCTCTTGGGGTTCCCAACTGACGTGTGACGTACAAGCAATTGTTTCTGGCACTATTAACCTAGAGCCACCAACGCCTCCCGCCCTGGCCCGCGCGGCCGCACCTCACCGCCGCCGCCCTCCACCTGCTTCAGCCCCGACGAGCCCGTTCGACCGGTTGCGCTCCGTGGCCAGCCACGCGCCAACGTTGCTCGGAGACGTGGCCGGGCTGCGCGCCGTGTGGCCGCTCCGTCCACCGCCGATGACCGCGTCGGGTGAGACCAGCCCGAGCTCGTCCAGCGCTGCAGCTCCTCTTCCCGCATGTTGCCTCCCGTCCGCGGCGTCGCCGACCGCATGGTGCGCGCCGGGTACGCCCCGGAGCTCGCCACGCCTCTCCCCTGTATCAACCGCGGCAACGGCGGCGCCCTCGACCTCCGCGAGCACCAGCAGGGCCATGGGCAGCGGCGCAAGGGCGGCATCTGGCGGCGCCGAGTGCACGCGCCAAGATGTATGTGTCCGCCGGGTCCAGCGCCGCCGTCCTCCACGCGTCGGACACTGGGGCGAGCCATGAGCACGCCGCCGTCACAACGTACCGAGCTCGTCCCCACCGAGGGGCGGCGAGGATTTTTTTTGTGACAGGAGGCCCCTCTACGCCGACGGCAATGCTAACCGCCCAGATACGAGCAGAATCGCCACACGTGGCACGCAGACGCCGACGGCAGTGCCGTCGGCGTATGCTGGGCAGACGGAGACAGACGGATGCCGTCTTGTGGGTCCCACCGCAGCGTACGCCGACGGTTATTGTTCTACGCCAACGGGCTGCTACGCCGACGGAGATACGCCGACGGCAAACGTGCCTACGCCGACGGCTTCCGGCCGTCGGCGTATCGTGTGTTTCCGTAGTGATCCGGCCGGACGTCCTCAAGCTTAGCCCATTAGGCAATCGTGTGACATATGTTTCCACTACTGGCTAGAGCTTAGCTCCTTTTTGTAGCATCACTAGTTCTGCAATCCAACTTTTGATTTTAATTAATTCCCCCTCCTCCGCTCCTAATCTTAACTCTAATCACTTTATGCCCATCGTTAACCACCGACTCACCCTAATCAACTCTCCCCGTCTACTATATATAATACTTGCATGTTGATCATGGTGGCCTTTAGTATAAGATTTATACATGTTTCACACTTTGAATCCTCATCCGACACTTCGATAGATATTCATCGATGTACTTGAAATATGCACCTATATTAACAATTATTGAGCTCAAAATTATAACTCTGTTAATACCTTTAATTAGGTACATGAAAGACACACCATAACCAAATGCAAGGAATGTTAGTTTGTGAGAAAGATGGCAGTATCTCACTTTGCCATTTGCTTTAGGTTAAATAATGTAGAGGCCCTTTTATGGGTAATACCTTCTCATTGGCTTTTGTTTTTTCGTTACCACATAGTGTGGCACTACGGCTAGATGATAATGTAGCGTGTGCATAGCATCTCAATACCTTTGCAACTACGTATGACACCATTGTGGTCGACCATATATAATTTAAAGGTTCAAAGTAGCAATTTTCTTAATTAGTCTCTCTCAAGCACCACTAATTATGGGGGTCAATTTGAGAAAACTTAATGCTTGTTTGGTTTCCATCCCTTGAGGGTCAAAGTTTGTGTAAAGTCCATTTTGAACCTTGAACTTGCAATGGTTGGCTAAATTGAACCCTAAACTTCAAATCCCGAAGCTGGCACAACAAACTTATCAGCCCCGGTCAATCTCAACCCCAGCCTTGTTTGGCAGTCTAGGAAAGCGGCGATACTGACCGGGATAACTTGCTACTCTGATTGACAGTATGGACCTCCGCTGGCTGTGCCGATCTCCGACAGTGTGCCGTCGTCGACCGTTCCTTTTGCTCCAACGATCCCTGGGTTACTTCAGGACAAGCTGAAGGTCTAACATTTTTGCAAGTCTTTTGGAGCTGACGAACGAGCCCGGAGCCCCCTCCCACCCTCCATTGACCACGCCGGTGTTGGCATCGCCATTGAGAGAAGCTCGTCCTCGACAATCTGTGTTTCCAACTCCAACTCGAGCAAGCAAAGGACCAGGTTTCAATATACACCGCGATTCGTAAGTTTGGTGCGCCAACTTCTAAGAATGAAGTTTAGGGTTCAATTTAGCCAACAACTACGAGTTCAAGGTTCATATTGGACTTCACTCTCAAAGTTTATGTTACAAAATATGTGAAAGTCTTGGTAAAACTCGGAACATAGTTGGATTTTGCACCATACTTGGTAAGACGTTGAACAGCAAAGGCTCCAGAATAATATTTTGGCTTGGTTTCCAATTCCATGCGCTATATTTGGGCACAAAACGCTGCTCTAGTGCACTAAGTACACACGCATCGACTGGTGGAGATGTCATTAGCACCAACCTTGTAGTTGGTTGACTTGTTTTCGCAGCATGCCAAGCTAGCTAAGTGACCAGCAATGTCAACCCCCACTAAGTAGACTAACATATCTAACTAGCTCGTTGAGCCGCCCACACTTACCTATGATAAGATGACTTCAGTGCTAGCTTGACAAACAGACGCCAGATTACAGTAACTAGCTACAACACTATGGATAAAGTAAGCACTTAGACTGCAGACTTGGGCAAATTTTATGTCCAGTTATACGTCTAACTGTATATGATATCTTCGGATCAAATCAGGTTAAATTTGCAGCTGAAGTTGTCTCTACCATGTTAGGCCGGGGCTCAGATGATATAGTTAATTCGTAACTGGCTCCCTAGAAATGGACACAATCTGTCTGGGGCGCCGTTGGAGCTACCCTTAGATCATATAGGTCATCACACTTGGACTGAACTTAGATGTTAGATCATCTAGGCCATCTCGTTGCTTGTCACAAAAGCTCATGCAATTGATGTAGGTTGCAGTGACTAAAACCTGGGATAATTGGGTTGCCGACGAAATCAGGGCATTCAAATATTTCAGAAAACATAAAACTGAGGTCATAGATGTTTCACCCATAAAAGATACTTACATTTTGAATAATCTCTACATAAACATATGATAAACATAATCCCAAACATGCTGAAACACTGGAAATAGTAACATAAACAAGACTTCCACGTTCATATCCTTCTTAACTTACTATTCTCAGACTGGAAATAGCAAGACAGATACTCCCATGTTCATCAAACCAACAGAAATAAAATATATTTATTAGGATTCCATGTGTACTAATAGGAGGAACGCCAATCATTAGAGATGTTATTCTGCAGGGTGATCTTATCCTTCAGAGCTCAAGCTCTTGCGGCTTCTTCAGGTGTAGAGGGACTAGCAGTAGAACATGAGCCTTTTCAGCTCATCTTTTACCTCTGGAAGTTGCTTCGTCACACCAGATGGAGCTGCACTGCCGGATACCTCCGATGCCACATCCGAGCCTAGGGTTTGGTAGAATCGAGCTCGGAACGCGAGCTTATGAGCATAGTATGCAGGAGGAGCTGTGAAAGCACAAGTAAAATAATTTAGAACGTGGAACAGCAGTTACAAAGATCACCAACGTAGTCCGGAAAACTGAATTTAAGTATATGCCGGGAGAGTAGTACGGTTTGTAATATTTCTTGTCAAACTCTTCTCTTAGTTAATAGAATGAGGCAAAGCTTGTGCCTCCATTAAAAAAAATCACCAAAGTTGCACAAGATGATACCCGTAACTAGCTAGTGTTTAATTGTTTTAAACTCATGTCATAACTTCACAAAGTTTATATCTTTATGGAATTACGGAACTAATGCTAATTGCAAAAGACAACATGGAATTAGATTCAAAGTCTCTCTCTAGGACGAGACAGAGCTGACAGACAAGAGTGGCATACCAGTCGACACAGAGCGAGTGCAGCTTGCATACCTGAGAATGCATAACAGAGAAAAACTTCAGCGTAATGAATTGTATTTTTGAATACAAACAAACAATGGCGGGTAAGAGCATTCTTACGTGTAACATAGGTTGTTTGTAAGAGACTGCAGAGCGTCGGCAGTGAACTTATTGTCATCTCGCAGGATGTGGTAATGCGTAGGACGGCTTGTTCCCTACATTTGTATGGTTCCACCATTCGCTAAGATGATATCATAAAAAATTAATAAAAACAAGTACATGCAAGGTTCCAGTAACATTACCTTAATCCCAGCATGGCTGCATAGGAAGAAATCAAACTCTGTTGGGTGGCATATCTCCGTGTCAACCACTGTGCCTGAAATTTTACAGACATATGTGAGTTAAAATCATTTCGTCCAAATCAAACAAACTTCAGATATTTGCCATTGTGCTTCCTGAAATAACCTGGAAGAACATTGCCACTCCTATCCTGATTGTAATCACTTGGGAACAGTCTTGTATGATGTCTCTTCTGCACAACTATGAATGTAATTGGTGCCTTCTCGTCGTATAACGACTTCCATGCCTGAACAAAGGGATTGTGATTAATGAGTTGTGTTACTAATAGGTCGAGACACCAACATAGTGGTCATCAAATTAGTAGGCACCTTTTCTATCTCAGGAATTTCCTTCTCCAAAACCTGCCTGAACTGTCCCTCGCTTACACCATCCCTAGCAATGAAATGAAAGTATAAGTGTGTTTATTGGCATGATGATCAACAAATCCAAATCAGAACAAGTCAGAAATTATGAACCTATAGAATATCAGCTGTTGTGGCTTCTTCCCAGATTCCCTACGGAATGAATCCAGGAGTTTCCTGAAAAAAAAGAGAGTAAACAACTACCATATGCACATTTAAAATTTAGGCGCACCTCATAAGGATCTTACGTAACAGTAGCCTTAAGTCCTTGGATGAGCTCTTCGCGGTGACCTTGTGCGTGAACTTCGCCATGATACTTGGTTACCTCAGGCCAGTCTTGGGAGGCAACAACCTAATGGGAATCCCATAGAAAATAAAATGTGAAGAAAATAAACTAGGATATTTACTTTCTACTTACCGAAGAAAATATATCTTACAGAAGCAATGGAAGGGGCTGAATCATCTAGAGCATTAGGATGAGTAACATCGGCACCAAATATAATCGTTGGCTTGTTTGAAACAACTGTAAACTTGCTGGTATATCGGCAAATACCGCGTTCCTCCCCCCACACTGTGAAGATGGTAAATCATTTCAATATGGAATAAAAAGCTACGTTAAACGAAAATTTAATACTTCCTCCGATCCGGAAAAACAGTCGGAGGCTGTACACAGGACTTGAACTGTGTACGTTGTTTAGTCACGAACGATTTTACGGATCGGAGGGAGTAGTTTTAATTGAGTTTACCTTGGCATTGATCTTAAGAGCAACATTTGCAAAACACTGAGGAGCTGACTTCAAGATATTTTTTCGTAGACACCACTGGGACATCACACCGATGTCTGTTTCACATATCCGTTTAATTTCACCTATGGTATAAAATTACATCAGGCATGAGAAATGCCATAATCAAATCAGTAAAAGAATTAAGTTTGTGATAAGAAATATAACCATATAGGCTGCCATTTTTATCTGGCAACAGAGCAAGTAGGAGGTCAATCTTGTGAGCCTTCCGCTCTTGCTGACATATGCTACGGAGATTGCCTTCAACTTGATCAGGACGAACAGAGAATATTTTAGGTTTTCCATGTTGGAAGTTCTGCAAATAAGTGAAAATAATGAGTATTTCAAGACACTTTGGGTCGGAACACAATCAAAGGATAAGAATAAAAATTACCAGTCCAGTAGTGCGGCACATGTCACTTAGCTTGTGGCAGAACTGCTGAGCGTCTTCCAGAGACAAATTATGGCAAAAGTTTACACATATCCAGTTAACAACGTTGGCACCATTTACGACTTTCTGCATGTCAAAGTGAAATACTTAGATTTCAAAATAAATATATGCAATACCAACCATACTCTCAGTATCAGTATCGAAAACCATGAGAAAATAACATGAAAGCAATGTGAATTTCTCAGCAAAAAACAAGGAAAATTTGTGAGTTATTTGGACGAAAATGCAGTCGGAGCTGCTATTTCAATGAATAGTAGTAGAGTAGTACAAGTGTACAGAGTACAGCCGCTAAATTAACCTCTATAGTTACAGCAAAACAAAGCAAAAGACCCAAAAAGATCAGTCAGGTTCGCGTGGTCGCTGCATCAGGCTTAGGGCACGCGGGCGGCCAGCAGCGTGCCACAGAGTTGCTTCTTCAACCACCCTAGCGTATATGTCTTGCAAGTTGCAGGCATGCGACTGGAAAGTCCGAGCATTCCGCTCTTTCCATAACGTCCACCAAATTAATTTCCTTCCTGCTGTTGGGACAGCAGGAGGTATCCTTGTTGGGGTTGATTCGAATTTTTTTGAAGTATTAGCTTGGGACATTAAAGCTTTCTCGGTTGCATGTTTGCTTAAAAATAAAGTAGACAGCAAGATATGGAGACATATCTCAGTCTATGGATCGCCATACGATGAGGGTAAAGAAGATTTTATCTCTGAATTGCACCAACTTTTCGTTGATAACACCTACCCTACCCTCATTAGTGGAGATTTTAATTTGGTTAGATGTGCAAAAGATAAAAGTAATGGAGTTGTCAACCAGAAATGGTGTGACAAGTTCAATACTTGGATTAATCTTTGGGGTTTGTTAGAAGTGAGATTATCGAACAGGAAATACACCTGGGCAAATAATCAAGCAAACTTGATTATGTCAGTGATTGACAGAATCTTTTGCAACACAGAACTTCAGAGCTTGTTTCCCCTTGCGAGGGCTCAAGCTCTATCTAGAGTAGGCAGCGACCATACACCCATCATTTGGGATTCAGGAGTGGACTACATTTCTCAACCTCCCCCTTACAGGTTTGAGAAATGGTGGCTACTGAGAGAGGATTTCTTAGGTTTAGTTACCACTTCCTGGCAGGCGCCCACAAAAGGAAAAACTGCCATTGATATTTGGCAAGAAAAAGTTAGAAGGTTTAGGGGCTCCTCTAAAGGATGGAGCCGTAATATCGAATCTGAGCTAAGACGCCTTAAAACAGATTTGATGGGAGAATACGATGAGTTAGATCTTAAAGCCGAGGCCGAAGATCTTTCTGAGATAGAGCACAAAAGAATGAAAGAGATTAGTAAAGAGATGCAGAGCCTTTGGTTAAAAGAAGAAACTAAAGCTAGGCAAAGATCTAGGGATCGCGATATATTAGAGGGAGATAGGAACACGGCTTATTTTCATGCGGTGGCTAACCAACGCAGAAGGAAAACCATGATCTTATCTTTAGATGGTCCCGAGGGACCAACCTCAGATATACAAGAAATGCTAGACATTGCCTCCTCTTTTTACAAAAACCTTTTCTGCTCGACAGAAAAATCTGGTTTCTCTCTTGGGGATAATTTCTTTAACCCTAACGAGCTCATTTCGGATGAGCAAAATAAGGGCATGGAATCACCTTTCTCCGAGGAGGAGATCAAAAATGCTGTCTTTAGCTCTTACTCAGACGGTGCGCCTGGCCCTGACGGCCTTTCTTTCATGTTCTACCAAAAAATTTGGGACATAATTAAGACTGATATCTTAGCACTGTTCCAGGACTTTTATGATGGGAAGTTAGACCTGTTTAGGCTTAACTTTGCTGTCTTAACTCGGATCCCAAAGGAGGTAGATGCTTCGTCGATGAAAAAGTTCAGACCCATTAGCCGACTGAACTGCATTTTTAAAATTTTCACCAAAGTGATCACCACCCGTTTTGGTGCCATTTTGGACTTCGTAGTTGCTCCGAATCAGACGGCCTTTATTAAGGGGCGTTACATCTTAGAAAGTGTTGTAACTGCCCACGAGGTTTTGCACTCCGTCCATCACGGGAAGGAAGAGGGTGTAGTTCTGAAACTGGATTATGAAAAAGCTTTTGATAAAGTTGATCTAGATTTTCTAGACGATCTTCTTGCTAAGAGAGGCTTCGGTCCTAGGGTTAGGAAGTGGATTAGTCTAGCCATAAGAGGAGGTTCTGTGGCAGTCAAGATTAACAACACTCAAGGGAATTTTTTCGCTACAACTAAAGGTTTAAGACAGGGAGACCCCATGTCCCCCATTCTTTCCAATTTTGTCGTCGATGTGTTTACAAAAATGCTTGTTAGGAGTGCTTCCCTTAATCTCATTAAAGGGCTCTGTCCACAGTTATGCCCAGGTGGTGTCATCAGCCTGCAATATGCTGATGACACCATCCTGTTTTTAGAAAACAACGTCGACACAGCTAAGAACATGAAAACTATCCTCACCTGTTCGGATGCGCATTAATTACAGTAAGAGTGAGCTTGTCCCCATCAATCTTTGCGAAGATGATGTGAATAAACTCAAGGATATTTTTAATTGTGCTGTGGGTGCTTTCCCTATCAAATACTTAGGGATTCCCCTCCATCATGATAAGCTTAGGCGTGAGGACTTACAACCTTTAATCGATAAGATCCATAAAAGGATTGCGGGCTGGAGAGGGAAACTTCTCTCTTATGCAGCGAGAGTCGCTTTGATTAGATCTTGTCTAGCCAGTATCCCTGCCTACCTTCTCTCCTTTTTTAAATTTCCTAAATGGGCGCTTGAGTTGATCAACTCACAGATGTCCCATTGTCTTTGGAATGACACTAAGGAAAAAAGGAAGCTTCATTTGGCTAACTGGGAACTAGTCTGTATGCCTAAAGAGTTTGGAGGCTTAGGAATTCCTTGCCTTAGAGACGTCAACATTTGTCTCTTAGCATCTTGGATTAAAAGATATTTCGGAGCAGGGGATAAAATTTGGAAGACCATAGTAGATGCTAAATACAAAACATCCAACCCGAATGACTTCTGTAGTACAACCATGAATACTTCCAGATTTTGGAAGGGATTCATGTGGGCCGCTGGTGCAGTAAAATTTGGATATAGATGGAATGTTGGAGATGGTACCAAAATCCGCTTCTGGGAGGACACCTGGTTCGGAGTCTCTCCCCTTTGTGTCCAATTTTGGGACCTTTATTGTGTTTGCAATGAGACCATGGTCGCGATTAATAAAGTGTGGGATGGGCTAAACCTTAAGCTCACTTTTAGAAGAAATTTTAGTCCTGCCCTGCTGCAAAGATGGTATGAACTAGAGCAGATTGCTAATAGTGTGAGCCTGTCCGCGGACTGTGACTCCATTATTTGGGCCTATGACTCCAAGGGAGTCTACTCCACTAGCTCCATCTATAAAAATTTTAGTTTCCGAGGCGTGACACAGGTTTATAAACCTGCAATCTGGTCTCTGATTATTCCACCCAGAGTTCAGATTTTTCTTTGGCTGCTTTCTAACAATAAACTCATGACTCGTGATAATCTTCTTAAACGCAAAATGCATAAACCTATTGATTGTGTCTTTTGCAAAGAATTGGAAACGATAGATCATTTGTTTTTCGAATGCATCGTCTCTAAGGAAATTTGGAACTCTGTCTCATCTTTTATGAGTTTTGATATAGGATCCTGCTACATGTCAATAGCTAAATTTTGGCTTTCAAATAAAAAGCATGCTGCTACTAATGCTATTAGCGCTGCGGTGCTTTGGGGCATTTGGAAGTCGCGTAATGCCTTGATTTTTGACAACCAAACTTGGCTGTGCATGAAACAGGTCTGGGAGCTGATACTCAGAACCATCAGGAAATGGAGGCTGCTGTTCAAGCCCTTCATGCTGGGGATGATAGACAGCTTCGAGCAAATGATCGTGGGGAAACTGAAGGAACTCCCAGCTCTACCGTGGGGGTGAAGATGGGGATGAGCTCCCTCATCGCTTCTCTCCCACCTACGAAGCCAGGTGTGACGGCCCCTGCCACGCCACCATGCTACCAGCAGATGTTCGCGCAATCGCCCATCACTCCTGCTGGCGCGAAGGCCTGGGGGAAACCCCTGCTCCCTGAAGACTCACTGCCGTCGCTGGAGATCAGGTCGAAACTGCTGACCATCGTCGAGCGCTGCAACGCTTCACGCAAACCTGCTGCCTGAAGAAAAGTGAAGTTCCCAGCAAGGCGAGAAGAATGTTTCCGTTCTGTTATGTTTTAGTCGATAGACTTAGCCTTTCAAAACTTATCTGTAATGAGAAAGCGAGACAAAATGCTCCCCCTCTGGGCCTAGTTTTTTCTGCTGGACTGCTCTTAGAGCTGAAGTTATTTTCGTCTGTTGCTGTAAACTTGAACTCGGATGGTTTCGTTCTTGGCAATGGAACTGGGGCTCCCCGTTAGTGATCCTTTATATCTAAAAAATTAACTGAATCAGGGATGTCCAGTCCTTGCGCAGATTCTTGGGGAGAATTTGTGAGTTATGGCATGCAAAGAGGTTCGTAAGATGTTGCCCTCTATAGCGCAATTCAAGCATGCAAACAATACTAGTTGTACTTCTAAAAAATGCTCTCTCTGGTGTATTGGGAATGTTTGAATTACTCGTACATACCTTGCCTATCATGTTCCACGCCCCATTGTTAGGGACGCACTGGTTAGAACCAGAACCATAGTACTTCAGCTACAACAAGGAAAACCAGCGAGTTAATTAAAGAAGTACCACAAAATGGAAAATAACAGAACTTCAAATATGGAAGTATGGTTACCACTGGAGGAGGTAGAACTCTAGCCTGAACAGAAGTTGGATTGTAGTCAACTTCGATACCAAATTCATTTGCGCGTTTGGCGCTATTGTAGTTGTTGTTTTGGACGGTCTGAAGCAAAAGGAGACACATGATTAGTGAAAGTTCAAAATGAGCTTGCTCACGCTTTTATTTGAAACAAGATTACATATAACAAACAGAATAAGAAAGTACTCTGCGAATCGATGTCTCACGCTGATCTGGACGCTTGCAGGTTATTGCCAGCATATTAGTAACCTGACTTTCATCCAGCTTCTTTTGGTACCGCTGTCCCAAAACTATTGCAAACCTGAAGTGCAGTTAAAAGTGTATTACAACATATATGCAGGGTAAAGGGGTATAGAACATCTGAAATGCAAATAGAAGTGTATAAACATGCAGATGGCGAAAATATGTAGAGGACATGGAATATATATATATGGAAGTGCATAGGTGACATTGATGTGGAAGGTTTATCGAAAATTTGAAGTCGGTTTGCACAAACCTCCATTGGAAGATAGTTTGGTTTCTGCTCTGTACCAACTTGTAGGCATGGGAGAAAATCGTAGCGTAGTTGCAGCTTGTAGTTTTCTCTAAAATAGTCCTTCACAGTTTTGGATTCGCCAGTTGATGATTCGAACCTAGGAGTTTTGGCATCCACACAAAACAATTATGAGAATAAGTGATGCTAGAGGATTTATAGCGCTACTGGTACTGAATAGGATAATTAGTTCAACATTAAGGAAAAGGGTGAGCTCCTACCTCAAATCTCT
Organism: Poa pratensis; assembly: GCA_947311845.1. Classification (NCBI taxonomy): domain Eukaryota; kingdom Viridiplantae; phylum Streptophyta; class Magnoliopsida; order Poales; family Poaceae; genus Poa; species Poa pratensis. The sequence goes on along the minus strand of CAMZMU010000107.1, from coordinate 106,302,088 downwards.
GGTAGACTGCTTTGTCAAGCCGGAAATGCGGTATTTCCTGCGGGCCTCTCCTCGGTGCGTGACTTCAACCCTCACTCCCCTGAGGGCCTTCTTAATCTGCAGACTCATGAAACGTTAAACCGTGAACTACGTTCCTGCAGCAGATACCTGACGCGGTACAGTTGATAAGGAAGCAAAATATGTGTACCTTCACATAATCGAAACCAGTAATACCATTAAGAACACCATTTCTGTTCAGAATGTCTCCAACAAACTCAATCAGCGGCTTAGCTTCAATAAAAGCAGTCGAAGACACGTCTGCAATTAAAAAATGTGCAGTATATTTTTTGGTAAGGCAGCGACAATAGCTCTGAGTAAAGCGGGGTAGATGAGTAATTCTCAGCCTACGACTGGTGACACAAGAAACTGCAGAGGAGGTGTTAAGCAGCAACCTTCTTTCCTCTCATTACTAAAACTAGTAGTATCTTCAATAATGTATCTAAATTTAAACTCTTTTATTTTCTGGAGATACAGATCAAGTATTCAACACTTGCATCCTAGTTCAAAAACCATTGGAAACCAAAGTACTCCTGTCCTGACACAAAAATTTAGCTATATTTTCCATCATTCATTCAAGCACCATGGCCTGGCTGCACTTTTGAACATGTTGCAAGTAAGTCGAAATAAAGTGTAAGAAGCACATCTAACTGACCTATGTTGAGAGACAATCCACCCTGGGTAGGTCTAATACTCTGGTAGAACCCCGCCCATCCTTCAATACCCAGGCCTAGTTTGGTGGGCTTCTCAGTCTTCCACGAGAAGAAGGACCGGGCCTACCTTGACGTAACTGCATAAAGGTAGACAGAAACAGTAAGTCCTATTGGAAATCAAGAAAGTGAAGTAATAGAACTAAAAAGGCAAGGCTAGTTGTTACTCCATGTCGTTGCGTTCGTTGAGCATGATGTCCCCTAACACGATGTCGAGCACCTGCAGCGCTTGCGCTGGTATGTCTGTCGAGATCCCAGCCATGAGCATCTGCAGCTGCTGCAGGCTGACCAAGTTGGTGTGCCTGATTGTCACCTTATACTTCTTTTCCCTCCTGCAAACATGGGACATATGATCAAATGATCTTTTCGTATAAAACTCCATGTTTGTGTTTGATGCAGTGTTGAGGTAAAGGTGATGCACTCCTATCTGAGTTTACCTTGGCCCAGATGGACCTAACTTGTTGTCAGACAAGGTGACCTCGAACTCCTTGGTGTTGAACGGCAGCTCGCCGCGGTGTACAGGGTCTTGCGGCCGTCATAAGCGGGAAGGCGACCACCGAGGCTGGTGTGCTGGTGCTCGGACACAAGACTGGACATGACAACTCGGTAAGCGCTTGGCAGGGTCGGCTCCGGCGAGATGGCCACCTGAAAACAAGAAGCACATAAAACATGTCGACGGCAGTGATCAGTGCAAGCCTTGGAAGAAAGTACAGATGAATGGAGCTGGTGCTGGATGATGGAGAAGAGCATACGTCGTATTGGTGCAGGCCCTTGTCGACGAGGCCAACAAAGAAGTGGTTGGCCCTCACCACGCACGACCTCCCGGCGGCACCGAACCCGGGGCGCGCCGGGAACGTCGGCTCGGCACGGCTGATGTCCAGCGCCTTGAACTGATCCCGGATCTTGGCCGCCTCGGCGGCGTAGCGGTCCGAGAGAGGTGGCCCCGTGGCTTGGTGTAGATTCGGGACGGGTGGGTTCTGGCCTCCTCCTCCTCTGCCGCCGTAGTTGCTGCCACCCTGCTGATACCCACCACGGCCGCCGCCGTAGTCGTTGCCGCCCTGCTGATATCCACCACGGCCTCGGCCTCGTCCGCCGCGTCCGCCATCGCCACCGCCTCCATAGCCACCACGGCCGCCTCCGTAATCGTCGCCACCCTGATTATACCCACCACGGCCGCGGCCGTACTCATTGCCGCCCTGCTGATAGCCACCACGGCCTCGGCCGCCGCCATCGCCATCCCCTTCGTAGCCGCGGCCGCCTTGGTAGCCACGTCCTCGGCCACGGCCACCACCGCCGCCGTCTTCTTGGTAACCCTGGTGGCCACCACGTCCTCGACCCCCACCGCCGCCATCGCCTCCTCCCTGATGGTACCCATCTCCTTGATAGTTGCCACGTCCACAGCCGCCACCATCACCGTACCGGCGGCCGCGGCCAGCGCCGCCATCACCATTGCCGCGGCCACCGTAGTACTCCCCACCGCCGCGGCCACCATACCCGCCCCGAGCGGCGTTGAGGTTCACCCCTCCCCTGCCCCGTCCACCTCCTCGACTCGCCATGGCGTCTCACGAAGCGCACGCGCGTAGTAGATCGATTACGGCCGCCACGCACGAAGCAACCCACGCGTGCGCCAACTGACTCTCTGCCAGCCCGCTGAAACGAAGCCGACCTTTATGTAGGGTTTTGGCGACACTTCATTCTAGATCATTCGATCCTTCATGATAAGCTAACAAATACACGGATAAAATCCTTTAAAAACGCAAAAAATCAGGTGCAGTTATGGCCGGGGAGATAATCAGATATTTGCTTCCAAACATGAAACTTAATATCCGCATGTTTCCGAACAGAAAATATTGCTTGCCACCGTAATAGTAAAAAATAAAGATTTTTGCTCTGTTTCTGGTGTTTGTTTTCGATTTCAGCAACAGACGTTTTTCCGTCCGTCCGATGCGCTTGAAGATTCGTGCGCGTCCTTCCACGTTGCTGCGTCCGGCGCTCGCGCGTGTCGACGTCGCGGGCGGGTCCGTTTCGTCGGGTTGGGTTCTCCTACCAGGTTTCTCCCGCCCGTACCGGTTATCAGCTAAGCGGTGGTTTTTTTTTTTTTGAATTTCTTTTCATTCTGAGCTCGCTACTGTTCGTCGAAGAGAGAGAGAGAGAGAGAGGGGGACGAGGGGCGGTGGAACAGAGGAGGCGATTCCCCATCGCTCTGTGCCACGGCCCTTCGCCATGCCGGAGATCCGCGGAGGTTGGAGGCGTCGCCGCCGGCGGGGAAGGTTTGCTTCGTTCTTCGCTGATTCCTGCGTTTTATTCTGTCGCGGTGGCTCTGTTTTCGTTTTCTGTCGGAGGCGGATGTATGCGGCGGCAGCGGCGGTGTTGGATCCCGTCGGTCAGCGACGTTCTGAACTCATGGAGCTCTCCGTCGGGGCGCGGCCTATTCGCTGATTTCCTGCCTTAATTTCTATCGATGTGGCTCCCTGTCGGAGGCAGATGCACGCGGCGGCGGCGGCGATGGTGTTGGATCCCGTCTGGCAGCGGCGTTCTGAATTCACGGAGCTCTCCGTCGGGGGCGCAACAAGCGTGTGTAGGTGTTCTGTATGGGGTGGTGAATGGGATTTATGTTAGTTTGCATGATTCCCCTTTTGATGCTTATACTACAAATTCGTCGCCGTTGTTTTGTATGTCGTTGCTGCCGTGAATGTGTTTGTGCGTCTGGGCGGATGTGGACCATAGGTGTCTCTAGTTCATGGGGTTCAGTTCATGGGGTAGTGTGTGATTTTACTTGCTAGCCTTGTCTGAATCCATATGTAGGTGGTGCTCTGAACCCACATGTGGTTATCCAATCTATGTTGTCAGAACTATAACGACTTTCATTTTCGAGCTTGGAAATGTTTGACCCCTGCAAAATGCTTGACTGAATTTTTTTTTGACCCTGCAAATGTTGGATAACGACCTTCATTTTTTAGCTGGATTATGTTTGTGTGTTTCAGATGTTTTGAGTAGCTAGAGGTTTGCTTGTGTCATTTTTGCATCAGTGTTTTTTTGGATCCCATATGTGACTATGTTGCTTGGAGGAATTTACTGTAACTTAGCATTGTTGTTTTTTGTAGTACTAGGAGGAGAATTAATAACCACACGTGGTAAACCGATAGATTGCTTAATTTGTAGGAGTTTTTAGCTTGCAGCATTATTCTGCTATAGTAGAGATTTTAGCTTGCAGCACTATTCTGTTATAGTAGATGTTGAGTCTAATCAGTTCTTATGTTGCATAGATCGGAACGCGTATCCACTGATTATGGCGGTGATACTTATGATGGGTACAGCCTTTCAAGTGATTACGACGTGAGTTTTCCCTATGTCACTGTAATATCATTTGCTTTTTCGCAATAGACCATACGTGGTTATGTGATAATCATCGGAAGCCATCCTATTTGATTTTTGTTATGGTTTTTTCAGGTAACAGCCCATGAAATTAGAGACCCAGCCTTAGATGATGCTTTTTTTGGTTTCTTCATGAAGAAGGTTTGTTTTAGGCCTTTTTTATCGTAAAACGCGTTCATTGGGGCGTGGCTTTTTGTGTCATGTAGTAACTCATTTATTTCTTGTAGGCTATCAATAGTTTGAAGAGTAATTTCTCAGACTTTTGCTAGGATACAATTGGACCCAACGAGGTTAGCACTTCATGTCTCCACCTTTTGTTTTTCTTTTCAGTTGTTGTTTTTGGTTCTTTTTTGGTTAAACTGTTTGTTTACGGTTGTTTGTAGGCTAAGAAGAGTAAAACAGATGGTGTTGATAAGAGTGTTTTTACTAGATATGGGTGCAAGTATTTCATGCAGATATTGAAGAATCTGACACCACAGCAAAGATCAATAATCAAGAAATTTGGTTTTGGGTGTCTCCTTTTGTTTGACTGTTGTCACATATCATCAGCCTTTTGCAGATGGGTTGCTGACTGCATTGATCCCCATTGCTCCCAGATGACAGTATGTGGGAAGTCTATTAAAATATCAAAGGAAACCTTTCATGTTGTCCTAGGCTTGCCCATAGGTGGGCTACAGATTCCACTAGATTGTGATGATGGCAGGGCTTTTATTCTTTCACATTTCAGTTTATCAGAGGTTCATCATGTTACTTTCTTTGGGACAAAGCTGAGCAGCAATGACCCGTTAAGCGAGCTTGATGTATTTGTGTGTTTTATGGCCGTCGCTATATCTTGTTTTCTCTGCCCCGACATCAGTCATTCTATCAGCTGGAAGTATCTCTCAGTACTCAAGGATCCTGCTGCAGCTAGAGGCTATGATTTCAGTCAGAGTGTTTACGCCCACTATCTTAACAGTATTCATGAGTTTAGCTCATTTGGCAATTTGAAAGGAAGAAGGATGAAGGCTCCTATGGGGTGCAACTATGTGCCAGTGGTGAGTGTTGCATGTTTCTCCTCTCTTTTTGTTTGTTCTTTTCTTCTTATGGTCTGTTCACGGTCCATTTTTTTCTTAGGTGCGATACCTTGATTGTTTGGACTTTGGCAATATGAATGTTGCGCTCAGTCATCCCAGGGTTCTTGTTTGGAGGGGGGATATGATTAATACATTTTCACAACTTGATCGGAAAGGTGGACGACAGTTTGGGAAGAAACAGCTGAAGTAAACATGGCCACCAGGGCAAAATCTGAATGTAATGCTCTTGTTTTGTTCTTTTCAAAAATATAACGGTTGTTATATCTTCGTTTTGTTTTTTGGTTTGTTTTTTTTCGTGTGCTCTCTGATGAATTTTTTGTCGTGATATCTGATGCAGGGCTTGTCGGCTTCTTATGCAATTGGGCTCCCTAGACTATCTCCTGTTCCCTCTCCATTATCTATTGACTTCAGGAACAAAGTTCGAGACCAGTGTGTTAGTGACGAGGTTATACTCTGCGGGTACCCAGCGTAAGGGTACCTGGTGCACGTGATGATCAAAGAAGCCCAAAGATTAATCGAAGACCACGAAGGAAGGCCCAAGACGAAGAGTGCTTTCCAAGTTAGATCCAGTTATAGTCGGTTAAGACTTTCCATACATGTAATTTTGGTCGGTTATGTTTCCCGAGACCCAGCCTCCTATATAAAGGCTAGGAGGGTGATCGATCAAGGACAAGCAATCCATAGCCACCAAAACCCCGACGAGATCAGCAACTCGCCGGACCCTTGTAACCTTCATATTCATACCATCAAATACAGACAGGCAGGAAGTAGGGGTTTTACCTCACTCGAGGGCCCTGAACCTGGGTAAGTCCAGCTTGTCAGCCGTCGATTCCACTAACACTACGCGTTCTCTACCACACAATCAAACCTAGGTATAGAAACCATGGGACTTGCCGAGGGCACACCTCGACAATTGGCGCTGTATGTGGGAATAGGTAGTGTTGGGCTCACGGTTTCGCCGGTTTCATCATCAAGCGGCCACTCGCCGATCGCATCTGCACAAGGTAACTCACCTGCTACATCATCAAACGGCAAATCGCCGATCACGGCTGCATACGGCAACTCGCCGACAAGATCGACTAGCATCAACTCAAGAGGCGATCACTCGCCAATCTCTCCAAGGAGGCTCACGCCGCACTCGATGGAAGCTCAACAAGCCTTTGCCGGACTCGAATCAGGTTTGGATATTACAGTTGGAGAATTTAACTTCTTTGTCGATAAAGATGGTGTGTAGGACCTGTTAGATGCACTCGACATGGAGACGCTCGACATGGAGACACTCGACGACGTTTCGACTGCAACACCATCCATCTTGGCGGTGACGTCATCACAGATCGTTCCGATCCAATCGCCAAGCGACTCTGCAACATCCATGAACTCGCAGGAATTCCGCGACGAGGTAGCCAAAAGACTTGGGAGAAGCGAGATCGAATATGCGTACCACCCAAACAACTCAACCAAGCCACTCGACAACATCGTCGAGTGCAACAACTTCATGAGGAGCGAGGAGGACATAGACGACAACATATACCTTGCCGATCTCAACGGCCCAGAAATCCGTGCCAGCCACGAGATATTCGCCTGCGACGCAGACAGCCTGGACAAAGCACTCGAGGACCTACTCGATTGCAGCAGAAACCCCAGCAAACAAAGCAACTCCAACATGAGCCTGGACGACGACGCCGAATCCATAATGCGCGTCAACAGCACGTGGACAGAAGATCGGGTGATACCTTATCAGGTCTACACCGCGAGTACCGCAGAAACGTCAACAGCTACAGCATGTCGTCGACCTAAAGAATACCCTTGCACAGTCACTATACCTGACGGAACAACCATGTTAACCATCACTGCAGAGATGGCAGAAAAAGTGAGCAAAGTAATCGAAAGCTGCACAATGCTACCAGCAAACGCAACCCCAGAAGAGGTATTGACCTTGCAGTACTTCCAGCGGCAAGAGTCAATACGGTTGAAGAACTACAGAGCAGTACTCGAAGAACGCAAAAAGCAGGCCAGCATATCAAGTGCTCGGCGAAGAGCATTATCTGTAAGTTCAACAAGCAGAAACGACCCCGCAAACAGGTCGCGAGTCATAAACCTCGGAGACGCAGATCGTGCAGCGGTCACTCGAAACCTGGATCCAGCCTTTATGGCAGTCGACGCGGAAGGAGTCCCCATACCTACTGAGCCAGCCGGGGCGTTGATGACGCTAGGCACCTATCTCAGAACAATCGAACCTCCTGCAGGAGACCCTAAGAGGGATCAGCACCTCCAACTGTACAAGCAACTGGCGATAGCAGCAAAAGCCATACAGCCACCACAAGCAACTCCAAGGAGAGTGATACGTCCAAAACGTATCTACTTTCCCGAACACTTTTGCTATTGTTTTACCTCTAACTTGTGTGTTTTGAATACAACTAATGCGGACTAACGCTGTTTTCAGCAGAATTGCCCTGGTGTCTTGTTTTTGTGCAGAAAGTCAACTTTCGGGAAAAACACCAGAAAAGATCGCAAACCTCCTATTTTACCAGAAGACTCACGGAGCCAGAAGGGGAGGCGAGATGGGCCACGAGTGGCCCAAACCACATGGTGGCGCGGGGGCCCAGCCGCGCCAGCCTATGAGGAGGCGACTCGGCACCTCCCCGAGTCCCTTTCGACTACTTAACCCTTCTGACCTAAAACGCGGGGGGTCGTCCACTTCATCCAGAAACATCACCGTACGCCGCCACCATCGCGAAACCTATTTCGGGGACCAGAAACTCCGTTCTGGCACTCCGCCGGGACGGGGAATTGGAGGAGATCATCGCCATCATCATCACCGACGCTTCTCCATCGACCATCCATGTTTCCCCCATCCATGTGTGAGTAATTCCCTGCTGTAGGCTGAGGGGGATGGTAGGGATTGGATGAGATTGTTCATGTAATAAGCTATAAGATCATTAGGGCATGGTGCCTAGTATCCGTTGTTAGTACTTATTGATGTTGTTGCAACTTGTTGAGCTTAATGCTTGTCACTAGGGCCCGAGTGCCATGATTTCAGATCTGAACATGTTATTGTTTCATAATGATATGCACTGTTTATTGATCATACCTGCAAGTTGTATACACATATTGTTGTCCGGAACCCCGGTCCCAAAGTGACAATAATTGGGACAGCCGAGGGGAATGGCTGCGATGTGAGGATCACATGTGTTCACGGCGTGTTAATGCTTTGCTCCGGTACTTTATTAAAAGGAGTACCTTAATTACCAGTAGATTCCCTTGAGGCCCGGCTGCCACCGGCTGGTAGGACAGAAGATGTTGTACAAGTTTCTCATTGCGAGCACGTACGACTATATACGGAACACATGCCTATGTTTACTTAGTACTTGGATGCTTTATCATTATTATCTGCAATGCCTATGTCTTGATTATTATATGAGCTATCTTATCCATGCAGCGCCCGTTCATCCATCCCTATGCCTACAGTGTTTTAATCCTACTGTTTACTGCAATCACTACTGCTGTCTCTATTTACTGCTGCTATTATTTCACCGCTACTACTGCTATAAAACTGTTGCTACTGATAATCTGTGTCGAGCAAGACTATTCACAGGTGCAGCTGAATTGACAACTCCGCTGTTAAGGCTCTCAAGTATTCTTTGGCTCCCCTTGTGTCGAATCAATAAATTGGGTTTTACTTCCCTCGAAGACTGTTGCGATCCCCTATACTTGTGGGTCATCAAGACTATTTTCTGGCGCCGTTGCCGGGGAGCATAGCTTTATTTGTGAGTTCACTTGTGATCTATATTGCTCGCTGAAATTTATTCATCATGGGTAAAGCTCGTGATGAGAGGGTCCGTGTATTGCCATCCACTACAAGAAAAGGTACGACACTTAGTACCTCTGCTGCTCTTGACTCACCATCTGTATTGAGTCAACTTGTTACACCACCACAATCTTCACGTGTTGGTACTACTGCTGAATCTGAAATTGCCTCTGATAATGTTGATGATGCTTCTACTGTGATTGATGAGAATATTTCATTAGGTCCACTTTTAGATGCTGCTATTGCTAAGTCTAAACAACTTGAAAATACTAGAACACCTAATGGAAGTCCTACTACTCCTGTTTATTCACCTGAGTTAAGGGATTATACTTGTGATGATGATCCTGATGAAACTTATGTGGAACTTGATGATGATTTTATTGATAAATGTAATGCTACTACTGGTGCAAGTAATATGAGAAATTTTCTTGCACAACATGCTGTTAAATACAAGTTGTCACCTGATCCTAAGTTTGCCACTTCTCCTATAAACATTAAAGATAAGGATTATGATTTTTCTCTTGATTTATCTCATATATCTATTGTTGAGAAAACTCCTTTTTGTGGCACTAAGAGTGAAAGTGCTGTAGAGCACATGAATGAGCTCTCTACTTTGAGTGGCTTATTTTCTGATGATATTAAGAAGCGTAGCTATTTTGTTGCTAAGATTTTTCCTTTCTCATTAAAAGATGATGCTAAAGCTTGGTATAACAACTTGTCTCCTGGTTCTATTACTAGTCCTACTGGTTTGCTTGATGTTTTCTTTCAGAAATATTTCCCTGCTAGTGCTCAACATGATGCTTTGCAGAGAATTTATAACTTTGACCAGGAAGATGAAGAGAAACTTCCAGAGGCATGGACAAGGTTTTGCTCTCTTATCAGAGCTCGGCCTGGACATGATTTGGAAAAGCATGATCTACTTGATATATTTTACAGTGGACTAACTATTGAATCTAGAGCATATCTGGATAGTTGTGCTAGTTGTGTTTTCAGGAAAAGAACCCCTGAAGAAGCTGAAGAATTATTGGCTAAAATCAGCCAGAATTATGATGATTGGACTCTACCTGCGCCGACCCCCACACCTACACCGACACCAATATCAAAGAAGAGGGGAGGTATGATTGAATTGAATGATGAAACAATGAGGGAGGCCAAGAAGACTCTCATTGAGAAGGGTATTAAATCTGAAGATGTGAAGAACCTTCCACCTATTGAAGATTTGTGTAAGCCAATTCCTCATCCATCCATAATTGAGGTTCACTCTCTCCACAGGTTCGATGAAGGAGATATTCCCTACTCTAAACCACCTGATCAATGCTTAGATGAATTTGATAATTATGTTATTAAGCAAGATAATTTTAATATGAGAGTAGAGAATCATTTGCATGAAAACTCTCTAGCTATTAGTAAGTTGCATGATATTGTGGAGAGAACCTCCAATGATGTTAAGATGCTTATTAAACATTTCCATATGGTTCAAACTCAAATTGATCAACTCACTAAAGTGCAACAAGACATGTTAGCCAATGCTTCTAAGAAAAATTAAAACCTGTCTATGTTAGCACTAGAAGTGGAGCTCATACTCAGGATCCTTTATATCCTGAGGGACATCCTAAAAGAATTGAACAAGATTCTCAACTAGCTGAAAATCCAGTTTCTCCTTCTAAGAAAAAGAAGAAGAAGAAACATAAAAATGTTGTAGAATCCTCTGAAACTGTTAATGATCCTAATAGTATATCTATCTCTGATGCTGAAACTGAAAGTGGTAATGAACTTGATAGTGATAAGGATAAAAATGATGCTCTTGATAAAGAAGTTAGTGAAAAGGAACCTGAAAAGCATACTAAAAACACAAAGTACACTAAGGAAGACTTCATTGCTAAGAAACATGGTAATGAAAGGGAACCTTGGGTTCAAAAGCAAATGCCTTTTCCAACTAAGAAACTAAAATCAAAGGAAGAAGAACATTATAATAAATTTTGTGAATGGATGAAACCCTTGTTCTTGCAAATTCCTTTGACTGATGCTATTAAATTGCCTCCTTACTCAAAGTATATGAAAGATATTGTTTCTAACAAGAGGAAAATTCCTAATGAGGAAATTTCTACTATGCTTGCTAATTATTCTTTCAATGGCAAGGTTCCTAAGAAGCTTGGAGATCCAGGTATACCAACCATCCCTTGCTCCATCAAGAATAATTATGTTAGAACTGCTTTATGTGATTTGGGAGCAGGAGTTAGTGTTATGCCTTTTTCTCTTATAAGAGACTCTATCTTGATAAATTGATACCTACTGATATATCTTTGCAAATGGCTGATAAATCTACTGCTGTTCCTGTTGGCATTTGTGAGGATGTCCCTGTTCAAGTGGCTAACAATTGTTTAATTTTGACTGATTTTGTTGTTCTTGAAATGCCTGAAGATGATAATATGTCTATTATTCTTGGAAGACCTTTTCTAAATACTGCAGGTGCTGTTATTGATTGCAATAAAGGAAAAGTAACTTTCAATGTTAATGATAAAGAACATACTGTTTATTTCCCCAAGAAAGTTGACAAGATTTATGGAGTCAATACCATCTCCAATTTTAAAACTATCAAAGTGGGAAGTATTGATTGCCCTATATATGATCATCAAGAAGGATATCAAAACATTATGATTGGATCCATATCAATACAATACAAGGTAACATGAGTGTTTCATGATGTTTAAATCATTTGTGTCATGTAAATTTATTTGGTGCCAAGACTTGATCAACCTTGTTATCAAATGTATTTGCATACATGAAAGAGCTAAACAGCATTTCTTTCTTCAACTTTGTTTTACCTCCTGTAGTGATAATTAGGTTGCAAAAGTTTAGTTGTTTTGAATTTTAAAAATAATTTTTCTGCCCAAGTTTTATTAATTTAAATATCCAGATTTCATGCAAATTGAAAGTTTTCAAAATCTGTAAAAATTATACCATTGGTCCTATTTTTCAAAGAGCATCGTGGGAGTGCCTGGTGCTGACCAAGGGGACCCACCATGGGGCAAACCACATGGTGGCGCGGCTGCCCCTTGGCCGCGCCAGCCACTGAGGTGGGGCACCCTTGGCCCTCCAGCAGTTCCCCCACCTACCACTTCTTCCTCTTGCATCACTCAGCTCGTTTTTCTCTCTCACACTCGAGTTTTTGCTGTTCTTCCTCGCGATTTCGATCTCTTTGTTCAGCCCATCTCAGCTGCTGAGATTTGGGGCAATTGCTCTCAGGTATGTGACTCCTCCATGTATCCAAGTAGAATTTTGTTTAGTAAAGTATACCTTGAGTATTTTGCTGCTGTAGGTGACTTGTTAAGTGAGTATGCATGCTTGTTCTATGTTGATATATCAGTTTTGATGCATGTTTAGTCCTCTAGCAAGTCCATATAGTAGTTCCCCTCATTTGTATGCTTCAAAGATAATTTTTATGATATGTGTCAAAAATTTCAGAGGATGGAGGGAAATGAACACCAACTAAATCAATATGAATTGGTGGTTCCTGAGGTCATGGGGATCCATCGTGAAGAAGGAGTGTTCCATCCTGCTATCCATGCTTGGAATTCATGAGAAGTTCGGGGATCTTGCGTGATTTTCGTACTCTTGTCTCTAATACAGGATTGAGTGATTTTGTAGAGGGAGAACCCTACCAATATGCAAAGCTAACTGTGTCTGTGGTGCAGGACTTTAGATTTGATTGGTCTTCACCTAACCCTATGGTTCACTATAAAATTTACAACAAAAGTGTCCACTTGCCTTTTGATGCTTTTTGTGCAGCAATTAGGGTGCCGCAATGGGGATCACGAGGGAAGATACATGGGCAACCCAAGCATTTGACGGACCTATACGAGGTAATATGTCAAGGAAGAACCTACTCAGATGAAAGTGGTAAAATTCGAAGTATTCAATTTCCATGCATTCGATATTTTGCTTACTTCATCACGAGGTGTGTACTTGCTAGGAAGACTGCAAATAAATTATCCATTCCTGATTTAGCTTTCCTAGCAGCAGCCTTGCAACATGATAAGAGTTATAATTTGGGTGCCTTGATAGCCTTTCGCATTGCTGCCAATCGCGAGAAAGGTGGATTTTGTGGAGGACTCATTGCTTCTCGTTTATTAGCTATGCATGGTGTAGTAGCTCTCCCTAATGATTTGCAGCTTCCTTTAGAGAGGCTCGATTTTGCTTCCATGGGGAGGCATGGCTTTGTTACTAGTTGGTCTACTTTGAATAATCTATCTTATGAGGTGCCTTTTGCCAAGAAGGTGAGGTGGAAAATGGTTAAATCTGAGCGAATAGTCGCTTTGCCTGCACCACGTTTGTTTGATCTTGGTTTCAGGAATGTTTGGTCAGTCACCGAGGATGAATTCGATGCATACTTGAGGGAACATGCCCTGCACACAGAGGATGATGGAGAATGGGCGGACGAGGACTCCACTCAGTTTTCCGGGACTGGGGGCTCGCGCCCCTATCCTGGGGATGCTGGACCCTCTGCCTCATCTTCCTCAGCGGAGCCGGATGTTGAGCACGCCCAGTATGACCCGCCGGCTTGGAGTTCCTACCCGCGTTATTATTAGCCTCCACTTAGGCCAAAAGCCTAAGCTTGGGGGGAGGTATATCGACATCTCACTCATTTACATATCATATCTTGTCGATACTTTGTATATCCATGTTGCAGTTTTCTTTCTTTCTTTTTAATTGTTTACCTTTTATTGCTGCATTCCAAAACACAAAAAGACCAAAAATATTTCTGTTGTTTCTCTTCATTTGTTTCTTAAGTTTCAGTATTAGTTTGCTTAGTTTTAAAATTCGGTTTGTTATTCAAAAATCCAAAAATATTTTGCTTTATTGTTTGTTTCTTTTTGCTCTTGTTTCAAAAACTCGAAAACCCAAAAATATTTGTTGTTTCTTTTTGGTTTTGTATAGTGTTTTCAGAGTTGGACAGCCATCCGTGACTCCGATGGAGCTTGGTTTTCATTCTTATCATTCGAAGCAACACAAGTGAAAAAGCAATAAGGATGATCTACAACAACTTGAGTTGGGGTGAGAGGCTGGTATGAACTCTATTTGTTTTCATTTTTGTACATATACTCATCTATGTGAGCATGCTTAGTTGGTTCATGTGAGGTATATGTCATTTAGTGGATGCTTAGTAGTTCTTGTTCTCTCATGATCGGTCCCAATTTATTAATAGTGGTAGCATGTTATGTTGATGTTTGCTTGCATTGTTCTATTCATAGAGGGTATGACATTGTGGTATCCTCCTCTGAATAATTCATTCGAATTGACTTGGCACATGCTCATGCATGCGTATGACTGAAAAACAAAAGTCAATTAAGCCTTGATGATTTATTTTGACTCAGAGTTCTTGTATCACTTTTATGTCTCAATTAATTTCATTTTGTCGCAAGCATGATTATGACGGTTATTGCTCTCTTGATTGTCGCTTCCCAGTCTATTGCTAGCCTTCACTTGTACTGAGCGGGAATGCTGCTCGTGCTTCCAAAACCATGAAAACCAAGTTATTCCAAAGTGTCCACCATAAATACCTATGCATGGCATTTCGAACCATTCAAGTAAATTTTCATGTGCTACCTTTAAAACCTTCAAAGTACTTCTCAATTTGTGTCAATGTTTTATAGCTCATGAGGAAGTATGTGGTGTTTTATCTTTCAATCTTGTCATTCAGACTTTCACCAATGGACTAGTGGCATATACATCCGCTTATCCAATAATTTTGCAAAAAGAGCTGGCAACGGGGTGCCCAGTCCCAATTAATTATAACTTTCATCAATAATTCTCTTCACATGTTTTGCCCTGATTTATCAGTAAGCAACTTAATTTGCAAATAGACACTCCTCCATGGTATGTGAATGTTGGAAGGCACCCGAGGATTCGGTTAGCCATGGCTTGTGCAAGCAAAGGTTGGGGGGAGTGTCACCCATAATGAAACTAAAATACATGTGTAAACAAAAGAGAAGAGGGATGATCTACCTTGCTGGTAGAAATAACGTCCTTCATGGGAGCCGCTCTTGAAAGTCTGGTTGACAAGGGGGTTAGAGTACCCACTACCATTCGTTGACAACAACAAACACTTCCCAAAACAATTTTGCTTCTGTTTTAAAAATAAAAAGCTCTAGCACATGATAATCCCTGCTTCCCTCTGCGAAGGGCCAATCTTTTACTTTCATGTTGAGTCACCATCCTTTCTTTGAGCACTTTCTCGAGAGCATAGTTGTCATTCTTAGTGTAATGTGCTTGTCCCAGAATGTGGTTAACTGTGATATAACTTTGATGCTTTTATCTTTGATATCTTTGATTCTAGTCTTCCCATGAACTTCAGAGGTGCCTGGGCATTTATGTTTTGCTGTACAAAAACGGGCAAGCGAGATACCATCTTATCATATCCTATTATGAGCATTACAATCTTGTGAATTAATATGTTTCATGTTTGTCGCTATTAGTATGTTGGTATCTTTTCATAGTTTACATGCCTATTGAGTGACATTATTTGCATTTGCCTCATCTTGAATTGCCTAAGCATTTGTTCATATAGTGAGAATATATGCATCATATGAAGCAAATGTGTTCGTGAAAGTCTTTTATCGCACTCAGTTGTTAACTGAATTGCTTGAGGACAAGCAATAAGCTAAGCTTGGGGGGAGTTGATACGTCCAAAACGTATCTACTTTCCCGAACACTTTTGCTATTGTTTTACCTCTAACTTGTGTGTTTTGAATACAACTAATGCGGACTAACGCTGTTTTCAGCAGAATTGCCCTGGTGTCTTGTTTTTGTGCAGAAAGTCAACTTTCGGGAAAAACACCAGAAAAGATCGCAAACCTCCTATTTTACCAGAAGACTCACGGAGCCAGAAGGGGAGGCGGAGATGGGCCACGAGTGGCCCAAACCACATGGTGGCGCGGGCCCAGGGCCGCGCCAGCCATGAGGAGGGCGACTCGGCACCTCCCCGAGTCCCCCTTTCGACTACTTAACCCTCTCTGACCTAAAACGCGGGGGGTCGTCCACTTCATCCAGAAACATCACCGTACGCCGCCACCATCGCGAAACCTATTTCGGGGACCAGAAACTCCGTTCTGGCACTCCGCCGGGACGGGGAATTGGAGGAGATCATCGCCATCATCATCACCGACGCTTCTCCATCGACCATCCATGTTTCCCCCATCCATGTGTGAGTAATTCCCTGCTGTAGGCTGAGGGGGATGGTAGGGATTGGATGAGATTGTTCATGTAATAAGTATAAGATCATTAGGGCATGGTGCCTAGTATCCGTTGTTAGTACTTATTGATGTTGTTGCAACTTGTTGAGCTTAATGCTTGTCACTAGGGCCCGAGTGCCATGATTTCAGATCTGAACATGTTATTGTTTCATAATGATATGCACTGTTTATTGATCATACCTGCAAGTTGTATACACATATTGTTGTCCGGAACCCCGGTCCCAAAGTGACAATAATTGGGACAGCCGAGGGGAATGGCTGCGATGTGAGGATCACATGTGTTCACGGCGTGTTAATGCTTTGCTCCGGTACTTTATTAAAAGGAGTACCTTAATTACCAGTAGATTCCCTTGAGGCCCGGCTGCCACCGGCTGGTAGGACAGAAGATGTTGTACAAGTTTCTCATTGCGAGCACGTACGACTATATACGGAACACATGCCTATGTTTACTTAGTACTTGGATGCTTTATCATTATTATCTGCAATGCCTATGTCTTGATTATTATATGAGCTATCTTATCCATGCAGCGCCCGTTCATCCATCCCTATGCCTACAGTGTTTTAATCCTACTGTTTACTGCAATCACTACTGCTGTCTCTATTTACTGCTGCTATTATTTCACCGCTACTACTGCTATAAAACTGTTGCTACTGATAATCTGTGTCGAGCAAGACTATTCACAGGTGCAGCTGAATTGACAACTCCGCTGTTAAGGCTCTCAAGTATTCTTTGGCTCCCCTTGTGTCGAATCAATAAATTGGGTTTTACTTCCCTCGAAGACTGTTGCGATCCCCTATACTTGTGGCCACTCGAGAAGATCATACAGCAGCAGCTCAGACTCGGAAGCAGAAATCGGACCCTATGGAGCGCTATGCTTCACTCGACGAATCCGGGAGGCTCGTATGCCAAAGAAGTTCTCGCTAGCTTCCACGCCCAAATTCAACTGCAAACAAGAGCCATCAGGCTGGCTAGAAGATTACAGGCTAGCAGTCGGATGTCAGCGCGGCACCACAACCACAGCTATGCAGTACATACAACTCCTGATGGAGGGGACAGCTCGCGATTGGCTCAAATCGCTAGCCGAATCATACTACGATTCGTGGGAACACTTCAGAGACGATTTCATCAAGTACTTCGAACCTCTATGCGAGCGCCCCAAAACTTTCGAGGAACTTCGAACCTGTAAGCAAAAGTCAGATGAATCTCTGAGATCGTACATACGGCGATGGACCACCATCCGCAACTCAGTAGGCAACGTATCAGAAGATAGGGCAATCGATGCCTTCAAAAATGGACATTGGAGAGAAGACTTCAAAGAGACGCTTGGTCGAGAAAATCCAAGGTCAATGGCGGCACTCATGGTACTCGCAACAAAGTGGGCGGATGGAGAAGACTCCGTACGAGGCACTCGACCCGCTTCTTCACATGAAAACCACGAGAGTGGCAGTCGGGACCGCAGAGATAGCTACAGAGACGATCGAAGGCGCAAACGCAAACATCGTTATCACGATGATGATCATCCAAGCTTCATCGCAGCAGGCTTTGTCCAACCACAGGACAACCGCGACCGGGCTGACAGACGACCCGACGATCACCGTGACACCGTGACAATCGAGACCATCATACAGATGATCGCCGTGATAATCGAGACCATCGCACAGATGATCGCCGCGACAGTCGAGATCGCTACGGAGACGACAGACGTGACAACCGCGATAGCTACAAGAGGCCAGAATGGCGCAGGCGAGCAGATAAAGAGCCTGAGCACTCAGTCGAAGAAAGGATGGACGATTATTGCAGATTTCATCTGTACAAAGGGGACGACGGTAAGCTTTGCTCTAACCACTCGCTGAGAAATTGCAGGGAATTCGATCAACTTGCGATTGAACACATACTGCGACTGCAAAGAGATGGGCGCGCACCTCCTCAACTGACGCAGACTCCATCGACTGCGCCACAAGCACAGCCTGTTCAGGCATATCCAGCGCCGTAGCAAGTACAACAAGCACAGGTATATTCCGTACCACCGCAAACACAGCCTACTCAGGTGTATTCTGCACCAACACAAGCGCAACCGACGCCAGTATACATGGTACTAGCACAACGCGTTACGGGGACACAAATGACAGCAGCCGTACACCAGATGCAGCAAGGAGATGAGCAGAAATATCCCGTAACACGCGGGCAGATGAACATGATCCAGCGAGGACGTCCATCCAATAGAGAGCAAAAGTTACACACTCGACACGTCAATATGGCGGTCATGGCACCCCCAGCTATCACAGATTTTTTGAAAGGATCAGAAACTCCGATTATCTTCAATCGAGAGGACCATCCACCCGCAGTATATCGTCCAGGGCACGCAGCCTTGGTACTCGACGCTCAAATCGGAGGCTACGCCATGACCAAGGTCTTCATGGACGGAGGTAGCGGCCTCAACATAATCTTTGCAGATATGCTGCACAGAATGAACAAATCAGTCGAAAACCTGCCAAAGTCCACAAGTACCTTCCACGGTATCGTCTCAGGCAAAGCAGTACTCCCACAAGGCACAATACAACTCGATGTTACGTTTGGAGATCCTACTCACTTCAGAACAGAGTCAATTGAGTTCGAAGTAGTCGACTGGAAGTCACAATACCATGCAATACTCGAGCGCCCCACTTTCGCTCGATTCATGGCCGTCCCACACTACGCCTACCTCAAGCTCAAAATGCCTGGACCAAAAGGAGTCATCACAGTCAACGGGAGCTTTCAAAGGTCAGATTCATGTGACCGTGACTTCAGCAAAATCTCCGAGATGTACGGGATGGAGCAATCACTCGCCGAGCTCGAGATCTCCAACGACCGCACGCTGCTGCCAGAACGCAAAAGGATGGCAATCGACGAAGAACTCAAGGCCATCGACGACACGATGAAGCACCAGGAGCACACGACTGAACCCTCAAAGACAGTCAACGTGTCGTCGAGTCACACTAGTGCATAGAAGGGCGCATTTGCGTCGGTTCTATGCATAGATATGTAATAGCGCATAATGTCGGAAGAACCAGCAGGTTTCAGACGCACTCTTTTCCCTTACCAGGGTACCTAAGGGAACTGGAAGGTTTTTAATGAGTCGGCTTGCTGGTCGAACACGTATTTGGAATAAAGATACATGTTCCTCCATATTTCTCATATATACCTTTTATTATTTACCCCACTCAAACACTCGGGGGATGGAGCATAAAAACATAGGCATCAAAACTCTAACTCAAATACTTGCAAACACAAGATTTGCACCCCACTCGATAGACTCGGGGGCTGAATACACCAAACATTGAAGGCAAAACAACCCCCCTCGACACACTCGGTGGCTGGGTTAAACAGAAAACCCAACCCCACTCGACAGACTCGGGGGCTGGGTCAAGCAAAAAACCCAACCCCCCTCGACACACTCGGGGGTTGGGTCAAACAGAAAACCCAACCCCACTCGACAGACTCGGGGGCTGGGTTAAACAGAAAACCCAAACCCCACTCGGTAGACTCAGGGGCTGGGTCAAACAGAAAACCCAACCCCACTCGACAGACTCGGGGGCTGGGTCAAACAGAAATACACAAATCCACTCGATAAACTCGGGGGCTGTCATAAATATACACATAAAATTATTTCGCCACATATACAAGAATGCATATTTACACTCGGGGGCTGCCCCGATTACACAAAAAGTTTACAGGCGGCAGAAAACTAAGTTTCTGGCTCATCCTTCATATCCAACACAGGGCCAAAAAGCTGTTCCTTGCAGCGGTCGATGAAGTTTTCAGCAGCAGAATGCGTCTCGATCAGATGTGTTTGGGATATGAGTGTGCCAATCGCAGGAGGGCGAATCGCAAAATCTGGCTTGCGGCTGCGGATGTGAGCCATAGTAGCATTGGACCCAAGAACTACAAGCTGCATCAAAGACCCTTTGACTGAATCTGCCACTCGAAAAATGTCAATCAAAGGAAACAACCCTTGTGGTTGAGGCCCTGACGGGAAGAGCGCGCAATTCAAGCGAGTGAAGATACGCCTGCACATCTCGAGTACTTGGGCGTTTCGCCATACTCGATCCTTCAAAGTAACAAGAGTGCGAGCGTGCACCTTGTCCAAATAAAGATGCTGCTTGCCAGTAGTTGGTAGTTCAACAGCATTATCAAGGAGTCGATTGACCCTCCTATCTTCCTGCTTGAAATCAGGCACAAAACCTGCAAAAGACCAAAGTTACTGGTCCAAGGCATAACGCAAAATATACAAACTTTTTAGCAAAACTGGTGTCATAAACTCACACTCGAGTTGCCTGTTTATGCTGTCCATCTCGCCAAGAACATAATCCTCGCGCAGGGTAGCAAAACTCGGCTTGGAACGCAGCAGCTCTAATTCACCTCGAGTACTCTTGAGCTCTTGCTCTAGTTCACTCACTCGATTCTTCGCAAGAGCGAGTGCCCTCGTGTCATTCCTTGCTTGACCAGATGTTCGAGTTCGGACACGAGATGGAGAAGGTCCACCAGACTCGCATTCTTGTGGCTGGTTCATAAACCATAATATTCAGACACACAGACACATGAAGTTGCAAAATACAGGCGGTTCAGCAAATTTCATTCAAGACAAAGCACCCAAAAGAGTATACTAGCATAAATAGCAAAAGCATACATGCCGAGTTTGAGTAATCAAATTACAGAGCAAGATAGTTCCTAAGCCTGCGAGACAGATTCTGCCCTATTTTTACGCGACTGAGCTCTAACAGTTTCGGCTCGGCGCTCCATAGTCTGGACGCAGAGCTCGCTCAGTCGCGTAGCTGGCTCGGTTACACCCCTGAATGATAGTGGCTTTCCATCATGCTTTTTCGGGTAGTCCGATAAAGCAGTGTTGAAGTCAGCCTCTACACCGTTGCCTAGCAAAAGCTTGAGGGTGTACTCCGAGGCGCGTACCGTGAGTTCGCGGGCAAAATCCGCCACAATCAACGATCCTTCGCCAAAAGCTGCAACAAGTCCTTCAGCAGTCGAAGGAGCGGTGGCTGAAGGACACATCCCCGCGTGCAAATTGCCAAGGGTACTGGTCACAGTAGCCAGATCGCCTTTTGTCTTGGACAGCACAAACTCGAGTTTCATGAAAGCATTATCGAGTGACAATGGGTCACTCGACGGCTCACTGGAAGTCGATGCGCCTTCAGACCCTTCAAAATTCAAAAACAGAAGCTATGAGCAAAAACTACTAAAAGGATCAAAGAGCTATCAAACGCTAAAATCAGATCACTCACCTCTGGCAGCACGGACCATAGACAGCACACGAGCAGCAAAATCATTCTCGCGGCGAGTGGATGCGTCCTGGGCGTCAGCTATTGCTTTCTTGGAGTCAGTCTCCTGGGCAGATAACTTGGCCTCCAGGTTCTTTACCTGCTTCTCCAGGCCCTCCACCTTGTCCTCAATCGACTTCTTATTGCCTGCAAGGTTCACAAACATTTCCGATTAAATGTCATAACCACAAAAGAAGAGCAAAGTTTAGCATAAGCAAAAAGGCTTACTCGCAAGCTCACTCGAAGCAGACTGCAGGGAGTCTCTCTCCTGTTCCACCCGAACAATGGTCTGAACCCAAGTAGCCATGGCGGCATACATAGGCTGAAACAAAATACTCATGGTATCATCGAGTGCAGAAACAAAAAAATTCAAGCATGGGTAGGGCCAAACACACTCACGTGATCAGTCCAAGAGGTGGACTTGGAAGAAGAGGCCACGGCATCCGCAACTGGGCAGCTTTCTCCTTGTCCAAATCAGCAGCCATCATCCAAGTGGTGTCCTTGGCCGCTTCAGGAGTAGTGCCTTGTGCTGCTTCTGGAGGGACGGATGGCTGCACCACAATCGACGTATCCGCGACTGGAGGTGGAGATGGCGATTTGCCACTGGCATCATAAAGCAAAGACACGGTCAATCAAAAAGCAAAACCCATAAAGGCCCGACCACAAATAAAGGAATATATCATAAAGCAAACCTTGGCTCTTTCTCCTCATCTGAATCAGGATCGTCACCAAGGGCGAAAACACCCAGTCGAGAGGTGCTACCCGAGGTAGCAGGAGGACGAGAAGCCAGAGGGGAGACAGTCAAAGGATGGCTTTTAGCGGGAGAAAGGGTACCCGAATTACCGGTATCCCTCTGCTCATCCTCTGTACTCGAAGACTCCGGAAGATCCAAACGCTGGCGCTTTGGCTTGCGAGTGACTTGCTCATCATCAGATTCGACTACAGCATCCGCCACAACTTGCTCCACCTCCTCCCCTGTGTCTTCTGCAAGATTATCCTGGGGAGTCGAGTGAGCAGAGGATGAGCAGAGGGATACCTCCTGTGCCGCCGTCTCCGGAGTAGGCCTAGCTTCGGGTAGAGGAGGAAGAGAGGCAACAGTCGAGTGACCCTGTGACAGAAGCACAATTCATAATCATAGGAACGAAAGCAAAAAGGACGCAAAAGCAAATGGTGAAGCATAAAAACAACAAAAAGAAGCACTCACTGCGGGTAAGGCCTTGTCTGGCCCGTAGGGGACGTGCGCGAAGTTGAAGTTGATTTTTTCAGAAGCTTTGATACTCGTGACCTTCTTCACGTGAGCACTCAGCTCCTTCTCTGTCAACTCCACGGCACTCATCCTGCTGGCGTCGAGTGGACCCTCATACTGCCACATCGGGTGGGCACAAAGGCGCATGGGCCACACTCGCATCTTCATAAACGTGCTGATTAACTGAACACCAGGAACAGTCTTCAGCAGCTTGCTAATTTCACTCAGCAGAGGAGAGGCTTCCTTCGCCTCAGCAGCAGAAATTGGGTGGTCCCAGGCTGCCGTCTTCTGAGGTGGCTTCTCAGTCGAAATTAGCAAGCTGCTGAAGACGAGGCTTCCTTCGCCTCAGCAGCAGAAATTGGGTGGTCCCAGGCTGCCATCTTCTGAGGTGGCTTCTCAGTCGAAAAAGCTGGGAGTATCACCTGGTCGACTGGCACGTAGAACCACTTGGTCCTCCAGCCCTGTGCGGAGTCGACTGCCTTCAAACTGAAGTAGTGCGAATCGTTTCGCACTTGGACAGCAAATCCGCCCACCGGGCACGGACGCTTGGCACGGCAGTTGTGGCGCACTGTGAAGATGTGTTTCCACAGAGCCCAGCTGGGGGACACCCCCAAAAAGCACTCGCACAGCGCCATGAAGCAGGTGATGTGCATAATGCTGTTTGGGGTGAGATCATGGAGCTGTACGCCATAGGTGTACAGCAGCCCACGCACAAAGTCATGGAGAGGAAGAGCGAAGCCACGGGGGAGAAACTCAGCAAAGCATACGCGCTCACCGGCGCGCGGGTCAGGACGTACCTCCAAGCCTGGGGCACGTGCGGCCAGCTGATCAGATGGGGGCAGCCAACCTTTCTGACGATAGTAGTCAGAAAGGGTGTCTTCGGTGACGCAGGACCTGGTCCAGTCACCGGGGATCTTCAGCAGAGTCTCGACAGGTCCGTCCGCCGCCGCCAGATCCTTCCCCTTGCCCGTCGCGTCAGCGGCGGACGAGGCCACGGCCGCAGCACGCTTGCTCTTCTTGGGTGCCATCGCAAACGGAGTGGAGAACGAGGAGCTCGTAACGCAGAACAATGGGGGGCGGTGCGTGAACAAGAAGATGAGCAAAGGAGAACGAATGGCAAGTAAATCAGAATCTTGCGCAAAAACTGCTATTTACCGCACCACGCAAAATTCATCATAACCGTCCGTGCAAACATGCATAGCATCTGGCTGTACACGTGGCGAACGCAGAGAGCAACCGTCGCATCCCACGCCGCCCACTACGCGCAAAACCCTAGGAGGTTATGATGGCGCGGCGAAAAATACGCCACGTCCGGTCAAATCAAAGCTGAAACGACGTCCTCTGCGGTCAAAACTTTGAGCATTGGGCCCACACAGACACGTCTTGTCAAAACGGCGAGCGCACGCCTAAGATATCACGAATGACGTCAGGTGTGAAGATAGCATACACAATCGACACAGGTTTCAAGACTACAATCGACACAGGTTTCAAGACTACAATCGACACATGATTCAAGACTGCAATCGACAAAGGATTCGACTGGCAAAAGTACTCCCATGGGAGTATATCAAAAATTTCTCGTGCTTAATCGAAAAGAAACAAAGTTATTGAGATTATCCTCTACTTCAAATAAAATAAAGCATAATATCGGGGGCTACTCCCATGGGAGCGCTGTCGCGCTGCCATAGATTTTAAAAGCAAAATATTTCGATTGACAAAAGCAGTATAGAAGGATGATTTGAGATTGTCCTCTATTGCAAGACAATAAACCACAATCTCGGGGGCTACTCCCATGGGAGCGCAGTCGCGCTCCCATAGTTTTCGAAAAAAAAGGGTAAGAAACTCACTCGATAACAGACTCGACTAAATGCATTAAATACTTCACAAATCAAAGAATCATACTTCATAAATCCCCGGACTATGCCAATCGCAGATGTTTTGGATGCTGCATACGCAAATGCAAAGGTAAGACCCGCCGATTAATCGAGCTGGGCCGAGGGACGCTCCAACAGTGTTTTCCCTTGAGTTTTTCTGTGTCAACAGACATGATGAAAATCCTGACGGACGCGTTAGGTATCAAAAGTTAAACTGCAGAACGAGTCAGTAAGACCTACAACGGCCTGAGTCGAGTCTGTCCAGTATGTTCCAGGTTCGAGTCCGGGGACTCGAATTTGATTGAAGGCAAGTATGGTTTCGCCCGAATGTGCGGTTAACTGAGCTCGATTTTTGAGTGAATCAGGCCTACTAAGTCAATATCCCTAGGCAAAAGTTTCAAAAGTGTTCCAGGTTCGAGTCGGGGACTCGAATCTGATTGAAGGCTAGTATGGTGTCGCCCGAATGTGCGGTTAACTGAGCTTGATTTTCGAGTGAATCAGGCCTACTAAGTCAATATCCCTAGGCAAAAGTTTCAAAAATGTTCCAGGTTCGAGTCCGGGGACTCGAATCTGATTGAAGGCTAGTATGGTGTCGCCCGAATGTGCGGTTAACTGAGCTCGATTTTCGAGTGAATCAGGCCTACTAAGTCAATATCCCTAGGCAAAAGTTTCAAAAGTGTTCCAGGTTCGACGAGTCCGGGGACTCAAATCTGATTGAAGGCTAGTATGGTTTCGCCCGAATGTGCGGTTAACTGAGCTCGATTTTTGATTGAATCAGGCCTACTAAGTCAATATCCCTAGGCAAAAGTTTCAAAAGTGTTCCAGGTTCGAGTCCGGGGACTCGAATCTGATTGAAGGCTAGTATGGTGTCGCCCGAATGTGCGGTTAACTGAGCTCGATTTTCGAGTGAATCAGGCCTACTAAGTCAATATCCCTAGGCAAAAGTTTCAAAAGTGTTCCAGGTTCGAGTCCGGGGACTAGAATCTGATTGAAGGCCAGTATGGTCTCGCCCGAATGTGCGGTTAACTGAGCTCGATTTTCAAGTGAATCAGGCCTACTAAGTCATAATCCCTAGGCAAAAGCTTTTCGACTGTGTTCTAGGCTCGAGTCCGGGGACTCGAGTCTGACTGAAGACTAGTAAGGTTTCACCCGAATGCGCGGTTAACTGAGCTCGATTTTCGAGTGAATCAGGCCTACTATGTCAATATCCCTTGGTTTGAATACAAATACAATCGAAACAAAAATTAAGACTAGAAAAACTACATCGGATCAGGAGTACAAGAGCAAAGACTATGACATGCACGATGAAGTGAGCACATGCTCGATTCTTCGAGTCAAGCAAGTACTCGGGGGCTAATGACGAGGTTATACTCTGCGGGTACCCCAGCGTAAGGGTACCTGGTGCACGTGATGATCAAAGAAGCCCAAAGATTAATCGAAGACCACGAAGGAAGGCCCAAGACGAAGAGTGCTTTCCAAGTTAGATCCAGTTATAGTCGGTTAAGACTTTCCATACATGTAATCTTGGTCGGTTATGTTTCCCGAGACCCAGCCTCCTATATAAAGGCTGGGAGGATGATCGATCAAGGACAAGCAATCCATAGCCACCAAAACCCCGACGAGATCAGCAACTCGCCGGACCCTTGTAACCTTCATATTCATACCATCAAATACAGACAGACAGGAAGTAGGGGTTTTACCTCACTCGAGGGCCCTGAACCTGGGTAAATCCAGCTTGTCAGCCATCGATTCCACTAACACTACGCGTTCTCTACCACACAATCAACCCTAGGTACAACAGCCATGGGACTTGCCGAGGGCACACCTCGACAGTTAGCTCACTCCAGCCCGATGTATGATTTCTTACGTGATCTTATTTTGTTTCCTCTTTTTCTTATACAATTTTGATCATCTCCTTGGTAGGTTTTCATATCAAATTTGATTTAAGGTTAGTTCCAACATTTTTATTTTTTTCTCACTAACTTGTAGGTAGTTGATGGTATTCTCAATATTGGTGATAAGTTTCTTTCTACCAAGTCTGCAACCAGTAAAAGAAAACTTGAAGATTTAGGTAGCAGCGTGCTTGATTTCGTATGCAAGTCGACTCATATCAACGGCAGAGCCTCTGTCTATCATCATGCACCTGGCAAGAACACTCGTCTACCTGATGAGAACACTTGCAACCAGGAAATGAAAACTCCTACAGTTGAGTCTGAATTTTTTCAGCAAAAGTAAACTACCACTCTCCAGGAAGCTGCAAAACTTGCTGCATCTGCATCGTACAGAAGCCCTGAACCAGGTTACTTGAGTTTTCTTTTTTTGTTTGTAAAATACCTCACCTAATATGTGAACTTCTCTTTTCAGCCATGGTATGAGTATTTAGCATCATTTATTTTGTTTCTCATCCATCCTTTTGTGTTTTCTGCAGTCACACCCTCTGATTGCATTATAACCAAAGTTGTGGATGGTCGTACTCATTCGACAAGTAACCTTTCCCTTCTCTTTTAGCTTTGCATCATAACAAAGTTGTACATTTTCTTTAGTGGTATTCATTTTCTGTCGTGTTTGTCATATTTTCTATGTAGCCCCTGGTATGCTCCCGCTTAAGAAGGTGAAGGCTAGGAACTGTAAACTATCAGCGCAGAAGATGCAGAAAATATGTTCAACCATAACTCTTGTCCAACCCAATCAAAAGTAAATATCCCACTTATACATCTCCCTGATTCTCCTTGCGTGCAGGTTTGTTTGTTTCTTATGTTCACATATCGTTCATTTTTCTGTTTTAGGGTTTTTGTTTGATAGATGTGTCTTTTTACTCGGTTGTTTTTCATGTAACACAGCGTGCAACTGAAGGTTTCAAGTTGAATAGATCGAATGGTGCTCAGAAAAATGGATCAAAACAATTTCCGATACTAATCGCAGAATTTCCTCCGGACCCCTCTTTGGTAAGTGATGCTTGTTATATTTGTTTATCTTTTTGTCAGAGTTTGTGTTTGATTTCATACATCATATGTTTTGCACCTTACATGGCATGTGCTATTTTTGTGTTTTGTTTTTACAATGCAGGATGTGAATGATGGCGGAGTTCGTACCGTTGGTTCAAATGATATACATAAGAGAAGTGTTGTGTTGTCAAAGAAGGCAGACACCATTTACAACAACATGATAGTCCCCAAACAGCTTGGAGCGAAAGGTGTCTCGACTTTCCAACATAACGCACCTGATTCTCAAGTTGAAGGAACTTCCAAGAATGCACAGGATGTCCCTAGAAACAAATTATACCCCAAGTATAAGTGTGTCAACTGGCTTGTCACTGGGCAGAATCCACCTCTACAGAGTAATGAAAGGTTCCCTGTATCTGAAGAAGAAATTATCAACTACACAGCTATTGTGGAACTTGCACACAGTCCTATCAAGAAGTGAGTTTATGTGCTTTATTGTTTTTTGTATTTTGGCAGTCTCTATGCATGGTAGTGTAGGTATCGTTTTTATAAATTCTTTGTTACCTTATTATTTTGTTTTTTTCCAGGAACCTGGTGTTGATTACCTGAAGGTGCATTGTAGTTATCAGTCCTTGGGATTGTCTTTCATGCCTAACTAGCAGGGTGGCCCGCGCAATTGCGCGGCTAGACTATCTATCGGTGTATATGTTGTTATCACATTTATTGTCTAACAGCTACAAATTATTTAGAAAAAATATATAATAGCTATAAAATATATACTTTAATTTAAGTTTAGTGCAGATTTATTTTGAGGTTTATTATCCCTTTAGACTTTTTTCTTCCAGTTTAGCTGTAAATTACCGTGGCTTTAACATTTTTTTAGTTTATTTTTTATAATGTCGTTGGGTCCGACAAAATATTTTGCCGATTCATGTAGATATATTTGTATCTCTTTTTTCTTATTTGTTTCAATTTCCTCATCTTTATGAGTGAAAATTTATTTATGAATGAAAATCTCAGCATGGATGAAAAATCCCAATCGTCTTCTCTACCACAGCTGTACCCAATCCATTGAACATACCCAATAATAATCCCCTTTTTCCAATGTATGCTAGGCCATTTTGTTTGAGGTGATTCTGGACCAAGTCGTGGATGTGCTTCACCCGCGGATATGGATTTGTCCGCCGGCGAGGCTGCATCTTGCCGCCACTCATTTGGAAAGGTACCGCGCTGTGGCTTTCAAGGTCAGTGCGGCCTGCACCGTGCGGGACGCGGAAATCGCCAGGTACTCCTCGATTCTTCTCGCCCTTGCATCCCGACGGTTTTCTTTTTTGCGATTGATTGCTAGCACACTCCTTCCAGTCATCAACGAAGCATGCAGGAAGCCAGAACGCATCTACCACATTTATGCAATTCATCCGATCTGTCTTTTTTATTTACCTGTTATCACCCGATCCAAAATCATTTTGTCTAACTGGGACGCTGCCGCAAGTGAGGATGTGGAGTGAAGAAAGTACTGCAGCCTGGCGGCGCAGCTATCGTTGTCGCCTGTCGCTCCTGCAGCTACTCAGTCCGCATTCGTCAGGCTTCGCTTCTCCAGCTCCCCCCGCACGGCTGCTTCCTATTTCTATTTATTTCCCAAATTTTTATTTCAGGGTGATCCATAATTTAGGCATTTATTTTACGCTTTGACATAATTTCAGCTGCAATGGAATTGTCATTGGGAAATAGAACAGTAGCAATATAGCCAGATCATCTGATTGCGTTTGCGTCGTTTAGCTTTGAGCAGAAGCAGCCACTGGTAAATCGATCATCCTATCACCATCCCACATCTAAATTTTATCCCAGATGAGAAATAATGTGGTGCAATCTGCAGGCAATCTTTATGATTGTTAGATTTGAAAGAAAAGATAAAATCTTTATGCTTTAGCCATTATCTGCGATAGACGATATAAGAGTTTCGGCTTTTTGTATTATTCGTCAGAGAGATGTTAGCTGTTGATTGGTTGTTATGTATGTCTATAGCTTGGGAGAGGCGAGGAGAGGAGAAGATTTGGGCTCTTCCTTCATATGGACCAGCTCAAATGTATTTTTGGTACGTTGGCATTTGTTGTTCTATATCTGCAAAATTACAAAATAAGTAAGAGGCATGCTGATAGAAAAATTGTATGGTAAAGTATTCATTCACCTTTGTAACTGGCACATTCAATTTGTCTGTTTCCTGTTTGAACATGTTATCCACGTCACTATCCATCAAATCATGTTCAACACATTGCAGATTCATGAAGATTATAATTATTTTTCTATAAAAAATGCAACAGGTACATTTAAATGGATAAATGTATCATTACCTATTCTCAAGATTTTGCCATCAAGCAGAAATGTTCCTTTTTACCGCTTAGTTTTGCATACCAAGAGTGAGATTTTTATTGTTTATCTTGAATCAAAAGATAAGTCCTCATCCACACAATTATTGTATGACCTTTGTAATTTCTTGGGATTTTCCATCGAAAAGAGACCAGCAACTCAGCAAGAATGGGACTGATGTATTGAGCATTCTTTTGGCCTCTTCATCATATAAAGTGCAACTTGTAGTAGCTGTGTGATCACTAATCTGGAGCGGAATGAGGTACCTAACATGGCATAATTAATAGTGTTAAAAATATGATAGTAAACTGTGATGTTCAAATTAGTAGAATATTCTTACCGTGCTGTAACACCTTCTGAAGATCTGTTGCAGTAGTTGCAATAATACTATTATATTCTTTGGTGGCAGTTTTGTTACATACTTCGCATGACATGTACCGCCACTCAATATTTGCGTCTATTCGATTAACTGTAGCTATTATTGTGAAACCAAAGTCCTAAAAGTTAATTTCAAAATGTCTCTTCAAAGAATATGCTATTAACAAAAAAATAATATGTAAATGCTTTATAGGTCTTGGAGGCTTGTACGGTAATATATCTTAAGAAGAGTTCTGATGCATTACCTGGTCTGTTGGGTTGTCATGCCTAATCCTGTAAGTTCTTGTAATGCTCCCCTCCAATGTGCCTTGAGTACTTTTATCTATGTCAACCATTTGTGGTAAAGTTTCTTCCGTCGAATGACTACACATAAGGGAGAAATATTTCAATTACTAATTCAAGATATGTTCTGGTTTCTAATTCCACAATTAACTAATTATGTTTCATAACTGTCAAGAAGTTCCCAAGTCTCGGGTATATCTAGATTTGTATATAACCTGGCTGTGCTTGTTGACTCTAGGGACAAAATATTTAATGAAAAACTAATCACTTAGCTTTCTTGTCTGAAAATAATAGAATGTATTGTAACACTATTTGACTTACCATGGAATTTTTGCACCATTGTTGAGGTAACAATAACAACCGTTCGACTGGCTATTACATCCTCACTTAAATGATGAGCTAATCTGCCCCATAATTTTACTCTGATTTTATTGCCCCTGCAGTTTTCATCTACGGCAGTGTATTTATTGGAATTAATATCTTTAATTGAATAAAATAGTCTTTGTTGTTGAACAGAAAGTGGTGGCATTGATATTCACTTACTCTCATATCTTAATTTTCAATCTCGCGCATATTTGTAGTTGTGTTCCTCTTTGTTATGTTTGAATCTATCGGCTTAATGGGTAAGTAATCCAATGACATCTGCAAATTAAAGAGAGTGATCAATCATTTATATTCCAAACAAATATATAAACATATGTATGAAAAGTCAAAGATTACCACTTAGAAGTCAGAAGTACGACTATCAACTTAACCGAGCATTGTTTCTTTCTTTCTTTCCGTTCTTGTAGGGTATACTTGGTAGCGAACTGAAATTAGTAATCTTGAATCTTATCCGATGCTCCCTTGACCTCCTATATTTTTGTATTGTATGCAAAGTAATTTCAATTTCATTGCTGACTGGGTGATATGTTGTAGATTCTATAACTTTGAAGTTGTACAAAATTCTCATTGATCTTTGATCTCTATGTGTCTGTCATATTCTTCCATATTGTAGTGTGGACTGTATCGCCTTTCAAAACAGAAGGAAAAAAATCTTAGTAAAAGTATAGACAATATAAGAAATTCATTTTTTAAATATGTAACTTGTTTGTCCTGTCGGTGCTTATAAGTTCATCGGTCGAAGGGTTGATTAAATCTCATATTCCTATTACCTTAACTTTGATATTACATGTTTGTCCCCTTGTGGTAAGCTCAGTTACGTTCTTGTACGCCATAGAGTTGTTACCTACAAAACAGTTTTACAAATTAATAGTTACTCCGAAGATCATATGAAAATTGATACTGTAATGTGTAAACAGTAATCAAACTAATTATTAATATTGCACGGTGAAAACAGGTTGCCGGGAATCCATCAAGACTTTGTTTGTTCATTGATAATACACGTATGATTTTCTTTTGAAATAAGTGATCTATCTAACAAATAATTCGCGTGAAAGCAGGTTGTTCATAAGAAAACTGCATGTTGGAGGGGAAGATCTAACACAAAGATTGCAGTGGTCTACCAGAAGATTGGATCAGTTGTTGCCTGAAGTTGATGCCGTACGTGCTTTTGATCTGTTGGCGTCCTGCTGCCCTTCCGTGACATTGATTTGACGATGAAAGCGAGAGTCATTGGGTAGATCTACCGCGCGGCGCCTCCCTGTCGTGTGCCTTCAATTGCCGGCGTCCGGTACTTGATGCCTTGATGGAACGATTCCCGAGTCCGTACGTGTTAATGATGGAGATTTGTCTGTGCTTTCCAAAACTGATGTGCGTGATTGTTGTACGTGTTTGTAGCGTGTTGACGCTGGTCATTTATCCGTCTATACTTTCCAAAAATTATGTGCGTGATGGTTGCACGTAACATGCTATAATCTCCACCGTTTATACATCTTAGCATTAGCGTGACAAATCTTAACCGTTGGTTGTTTGTTGTTTTAATAATATAATAGATGGTGAAGTTGATAACTTCAACATACCCTGTTTTTGTCGCTTGCTTTTTGAAGAACGGCATCCCATCATTTCTGGGAGGCATTATTTTTTCCCCCATATTGGTGTAAGTATAACTCAGTTAGTGTCTTTTATGTTGTGTGAAAAGCTTGCTCCAATCACATTTTTATATCAACTGGTAGGTTTCTGGTTATCCTTTTTTCTCATCTTGTTGCGTTATCTAGGATGCCATTCTCAAGTATGCTGGTAATAATCAAGAAGTCATTGTTCGAAAAGCTTTTGAGGGTGCAACCAAAGCTAGCAAGGGTAGAAATCTTGGTCATAGAGATAATACGGTAACATGTTCTTCAGTCTTTTCTCTGGTTTTTTATGAGATATCACAATCAGTAGTGTGTATCTTTTATTATTTATTTGCTTTTCTATTTCAGTTGCTCTTCCCAATTGTGAATAATGGGCATTGGTTCGGTTTTGCTGTCAACTTCAAGTTTAAGGTGTTTGCATTCTTGGACTCATTACTTGATCAGAATTCCTCATTCCACCTAGCAACGAAGAATCGTTTGGTTAGAGAATTCTGCTTTCTATTCATATTTGTTCTTGTAAATTTTATCCGTTCATTTTTCTTGGTATGAGTTTTGTTTAATTTTTGCTCTGAAGTTTTTGTATTTTTTGTTGTTTTATTTCAGATAGATAACTTTATACATTTGTGGGAAGTTATCATCAGTGAGCAACACAATTTCTGGGATTTTGGAGCACTATATCCAGATGTACCTAAGCAAAACCCGGGGTAGGACTCTCTATCAGATTTTTGCATTCTTACATTATTGCTGACACTATATATCTTCTGTTTTTGTTCTTATTACTCTTTGTTCCTTTTATTTTGTTTGTGGCTCACAGTAGCAAAGATTGCGGAATTTTTGTGATGAAGCTCATGGAAACATGGAAGCCTGACGTTGATACTCGCACTATCTTTTCGCGCCATGATATTCTCAATCTTAGGATCCTGTATGCGAACATGATTGACTTCAACAACCAGAAATGCACAGACATGAGATTGGTCACTGATTTTTATGCAGCGGTATACGTTTTTAGTCTTGCATCCTTTGTTGTAGTATGTCTTGTGGTAGATTTCATTTTTCCCATTCAGTAGTATGTCTCTTACTTTTTGTATGGTTTTGTTCGCAGGGCTGATGATGACCGTGTGTATTGGGATGGGGATGGGGATGGGGGTGATACATGATGATCTCTTTGTCATTCTGGAGCCAAGTTGTTTTCGTCACCGAACATCAAATGCACTGGGCAATGGTTGATTTTTTCTGTTTGCCCTTGGGTGGCACAAAAATATCATAGCGTACGCGTGTGTGTGTAAGACTTTTTCTTTCAAGTGGTTTGTAGCACTCTTTGTTCTCAGGATGTTTTTTGTCGCAATTGAATCATGCAGTGTGTCTTTTCCGTGTATTAAGTTTTGTGATGGTATCAGTTTTCAGTCTGGAAGTCGGAGAAGTCGATTTCCTACTCGTCGGGAAGAGTCGGGAAGTCAGGAAGAGTCGGTTTGCTACTCGTCGGGAAGTCGGGAAGAGTCGGGAAGTCGGGAAGAGTTGGTTTGCTAGTCGTCGGGAAGTCGGGAAGAGTCGGGAAGTCGGGAAGAGTCGGGAAGTCTGGAAGTCAGTCGTCTCGGTTACTCAGTTAAGTCAGTCTTATCGGGATGTCAGTTATCTCATTGTTTCAGTGTATGAGTGCTCATATGATGCAGCATTTTTATCATGTTTTATCTTTATTTCATATTGAATCTGGACCATCTGCAACAATGCACACACATCTAGGCATCCTTGTTTTGGACCTACATATATATGCAAACATCCTTGTCTTCTCCGTGTAGTAAGCATGTTTTTGGTTGCAAGAATTTAATTTGTTACAACTGGTAGTTCGATATATAGCATACAACTAAAGCCAGTAGATTCTTTTTCTTCTACATGATATCATTCATGATAGTTACAACCAGTAGTACAAAACGGAACATTCAAAAAACGCATTGATGTTTATAGGCCATCCGGACCGATCTGGTTTAGCACATCTCCTTGGTCTTGCACGGGCACGGAGGCATGTTCTTCAGTGCATGGCTGATTTTCATTGTTCTTCTTCTGGCTTTTTTTCGTTGATGGTGGTCTTTTTGCTCTTGTACTGGTCTTGGAAGGCGCTGCTGAATCTGTGGCTTGTGTTCCTGCGAGTTTATCAAAGTGGCATTGTGTAATTGTTAGAAACCTTTTTTCAATATCTTTTAAAATTATCAGTTATAAACATGCACTCACCTGAATCATCATTCTTCTTTTTCCGTGCGTGTTTTAGAGGTCGGAAGTTGAACTGTTCATCCAGTCTTGTGCATTTCTTTCAGGTGTGACCATATTCTCTACAATGGCCGCATTTGTAGAATTTTCCTACCTTTAGAGCTTCAGCAATTGTCATCAGCCTTGGCCTACCCTTTGTGTTGGCATCATCAGGGTCTAGTAGTTCTACTGTCGATATATCATCGTCCCCGACACCAGGGTTTGCAAAGTTTGCTATTGTTCTTGTTTCATCTGCTTTCTTTTTCGCTTCTTCTTGAAGCTCTAGCTCAATGTCCTCAAGACCTTTGTCTACTGTGTCTATCTCTTTCTGCAAGTATTCGTACTTCCTTGGATGCGTGACTGATACGTCTCCAACGTATCTATAATTTCTTATGTTCCATGCTAGTTTTATACCAATAGCTACATGTTTTATTCACACTTCATAGCATTTTTATGCATTTTCTGGGACTAACCTATTAACAAGATGGCACAGTGCCAGTTCCTGCTTTCTGCTGTTTTTGGTTTCAGAAAAGCTGTTCTGGAAATATCCTCGGAATTGGACGAAACAAAATCCCAGATGCCTATTTTTCCGACACGTACACGAAGTCCAAAGGAGAGACGAAGGGGGGCAGCAGGGCGCCATCCCCATACCGTGGCGCGGGTGGGCCCCCTGCCGCGCCACCCTATGGGGAGCGGGCCCCGCGCCTCCACCGACGTTGCCCCTTCGCCTATTTATTCCCCCAGATGCGAAAACCCTAAAACACCGAGCCATTATTCCAGAAAACATCCTCTGCCGCCGCCGCCGTCAACCCTAACTCGGGGGGTTCAGAAGTTCTCCTCCGGCACCCTGCCGGAGAGGGGAATCATCACCGGAGGGCTCTACATCGCCATGCCTGCCTCCGGAGTGATGCGTTAGTAGTTCATCCCTGGACTACGGGTCCATACAGTAGCTAGATGGTTGTCTTCTCCTTTTGTGCCATCCTGTTTAGATCTTGTGAGCTGCCTATCATGATCAAGATCATATTATTGTAATGCTACATGTTGTGTTTGATCTATCAGATATGTGTTGTTTATGATCTTGCATGCTCTCTGTTATTAGTGTAGGCTCTGGCCAAGTTTATGCTTGTAACTCCAAGAGGGAGTATTTATGCTAGATAGTAGGTTCATGCCTCCATTTAATCTAGGACAGTGACAAAAAGTTCTAAGGTTGTGGATGTGCTGTTGCTACTAGGGATAAAACAGCAATGCTTTGTCTAAGGACATTAGTGTTGTTTACATTATGCACCATACTTAATGCAATTGTCTGTTGCTTCCAACTTAATACTGGAAGGGGTGCGGATGCTAACCTGAAGGTGGACTATTTAGACACAGATGCATGCTGGATGGCGGTCTGTGTACTTTGTCGTAATGTCCAAGTAAATCTCATAGTGATCATCTTGACATGTCTGTGCATTGTTATGCCCTCTCTATTTGTCAATTGCCCAACTGTAATTTGTTCACCCAGCATGTTAGTATTTTATTATGGAGAGACACCACTAGTGAACTGTGGACCCCGGTCCATTCTTTTACATCTGAAATACAACCTACTGCAATCATTGTTCTTTTACATTCTGTGCAAGCAAACATCATTTTCCACACTATACGTCTAATCCTTTGTTTTCAGCAAGCCGGTGAGATTGACACCCTCACTGTTTCGTTGGGGCAAAGTAGTTTGGTTGTGTTGTGTGCAGGTTCCAAGTCGACGAGTCAGACCTCCCCTTCAACTCCACTTTTTCTGACGCCGCTGACACCTTCAGAGCAACGTCGATCTCCTACTGGTTCAATAACCTTGGTTTCATACTGAGGGAAAACTTGCTGCTGCACTCATCATACCTTCCTCTTGGGGTTCCCAACGGACATGTGACTTTACACGCATCAAGCACTTTTTCTGGCGCCGTTACAGGGAGGCCGAATTGCTCCTGCAAGGGGAGTCTCTCACGCCAATCACTTTACTTTGTTTTTGTCTTGCTTTATTTTTATTTTGTCTTGTTTACTTTCTTTATATCAAAAATACAAAAAAATTAGTTACTTGTTTTACTTTTATTATTTCGGCCTAGTTTTTATTTTTGCTAAAATGAGTACTCT
Source organism: Poa pratensis (assembly GCA_947311845.1). Lineage (NCBI taxonomy): Eukaryota > Viridiplantae > Streptophyta > Magnoliopsida > Poales > Poaceae > Poa > Poa pratensis. The sequence continues at coordinate 106,265,057 of CAMZMU010000107.1, read as the reverse complement.
GAGAACACCAAGTTGTGTGACTTCACTAGCACAAATAATAATGATTTCATATGCACTCCTATTGCTCCACCTGCTTCTAAAGCAGACTTTTATGAAATTAAACCTGCTCTATTAAATCTTGTTATGAAAGAGCAATTTTTGGTGTTAGTACTGATGATGCTGCTGCCCATCTTAATAATTTTGTTGAACTTTGTGAGATGCAAAAGTATAAGGATATAGATGGGGATATTGTAAAACTGAAACTATTTCCTTTCTCCTTGAGAGGAAGAGCTAAAGAATGGTTGCTATCTTTGCCTAGAAATAGTATTGATTCATGGACAAAATGCAAAGATGCTTTCATTGGAAAATATTATCCTCCTGCTAAAATTATATCTTTGAGAAGTAGCATTATGAATTTCAAGCAATTTGATAATGAACATGTTGCCCAAGCATGGGAGAGAATGAAATCTATGGTAAAGAATTGCCCTACCCATGGACTGACTGCTTGGATGATCATCCAAACCTTTTATGCAGGATTAAATTTTTCCTCAAGGAATTTGCTGGATTCGGCTGCTGGAGGGACATTTATGTCCATCACTTTAGGTGCAGCAACAAAACTTCTTGATGATATGATGATCAACTACTCCGAATGGCACACTGAAAGGGCTCCTCAAGGTAAGAAGGTAAATTCTGTTGAAGAAACCTCTTCCTTGAGTGAAAAGATTGATATTATTATGTCTATGCTTGTGAGTGGTAAATCTCATGTTGATCCTAATAATGTTCCTTTAGCTTCATTGGTTGCTCAAGAAGAGCATGTTGATGTGAACTTCATTAAAAATAATAATTTCAACAACAATGCCTATAGGAATAATTTTGGCAATAACAACTATAAGCCATATCCTTCTAATAATGGTAGTGGTTATGGTAATTCTTATGGTAGATCTGGTTTGCCTAGTGAGGAAAGGATGCTAGAAATTGAAAGGGCTACTAAGAGCTATATGCAATCACAGTTCGAGCAAAATCAATTGTTCACTAAAACAATGAATGAACAATCTACCATGTTGAAAAGCATAGGGCATCAACTTGAGAATTTGAATAGGGAAATTTCTGGTTTGCAAACTAAGCTTTCAAATGCTGAAAACCGAATTTCATCCATGTCTGAATCACAAGCCTCTTTAATTAATAAAATGGCTGCTAAACCTGAAGATAATGATAACAAAAAATTTGCTACAGCAAATGCCATCCAAGTTAAAATTGACAACAATATTAGGATGTTGGCTGAATTGCATGCTAGGTGGGAATGAGAAGCTGAAATTGATAGAAAGAATAGTATAGCTCGAGTTTGTACTATTACCACCACTAGTAATGCTGAAGCTTCACATGTTGATAAACCTCCTACTATCAATGGTAATGTTATTGATGTTGACAATGTTTCCACTTCCACTACAAAGCGTGCAAAATTGCCGAAAAACTGCTGAAACTGTTTCTGATAAAAGTGCTGAAATTTTTCGAAGTATTGGAGGCAATGGTCCCATTACTTTTGATCATAATGATTTTGATTTTGATAGTTGTAACATCTCTGAAGTTATTAAGTTCTTGCAAAAGCTAGCTAGAAGTCCTAATGCTAGTGCTATAAACATGGCCTTTACAAAACATATTACAAATGCTCTCATAAAAGCTAGGGAAGAGAAATTAAAACTTGAAGCTTCTATCCCTAGGAAGTTGGAAGATGGTTGGGAGCCCATCATTAAAATGAAGGTGAATGATTTTGATTGTAATGCTTTATGTGATCTTGGTGCAAGTATTTCTGTTATGCCTAAGAAACTTTATGATATGCTTGACTTGCCACCTTTGGAATGCTGTTATTTGGATGTTCATCTTGCTGATAACTCTATGAAGAAACCTTTGGGGAGAATTGACAATGTTCATATTACGGTTAACAATAACCTTGTCCCCGTTGATTTTTTGTTTTGGATATTGAATGCAATGCATCTTGTCCTATTGTTTTGGGAAGACCCTTTCTTCGAACCGTTGGTGCTATCATTGATATGAAAGAGGGGAATATTAAGTATCAATTTCCTCTCAAGAAAGGTATGGAACACTTCCCTAGAAAGAGAATGAAGATGCCTTTTGATTCTATTATTAGAACAAATTATGATGTTGATGCTTCTTCTCTTGAGAACACTTGATTTTCACTTTCTGCGCCTAGCTGAAAGGCGTTAAAGAAAAGCGCTTATGGGAGACAACCCACCTTTTTATTTTCTGTCATTTTATTTTATTTTGAGTCAAGGTGTTGATTACTTCTGTAGCAACTCCTTTGTATCTTTATTTTATTGCATTGTTGTGCCAAGTAAAGTCTCTAGTTGAAAGTTGTTGCTAAAATTGGATTTCTGCACAGTGACGGATTTTTGCTGTCCACCGTTTTGAGCTGTATGCGCTACAGAAAATTCTAAAACTTCTGAAAAAAATCATGCATGATCCTTATATATGTACGCAACTTTCATTAGTTTGGGTTTCTTCCATCTGAGCAAGTTAAGTGCTTCGAAAAAATTCGTCTTTCCAGACTATTCTGTTTTTGACAGATTCTGCCTTTTATTTTGCATTGCCTCTTTTACTATGTTTGATTGGATTTCTTTGCTCCATTAAACATCAGTGGCTGTAGGTAATGTCCAGAAGCTTTGGTAATGATTGTGTCACAGTAGAATATGAGAATTTTTGATTATGCACTAACCCTCTAATGAGTTACTTAAGTTTGGTGTGACGGAAGTTTTCAAGGAGTAAGAGAGAAGGATGATATGATGTGATCAAGAAGAGTGAAAAGCCTAATTTGGGGATGCCCCCGTGTGTCATCCCTGCAATATTCAAGAAGACTCAAGCGTCTAAGCTTGGGGATGCCCAAAGCATCCCCTTCTTCATCAACAATTTATCAGGTCATCTCTAGTGAAACTATATTTTAATTCTTCCACATTTTATGTATTTTACTTGGAGCGTCTGTTTTCTTTTATTTTTTGTTGTTTTTATTTTTCTGAATAAAGTTGGATCCTAGCATTCTTGTGTGGGAGAGAGACACGCTCCGCTTTTTCATGTGAATACTCATATTCTTCACTTATATCTTTGAGTATTCTTATCTAGCTACTGTATGTTTTTAGCTCCTGTTTTTCATGCATCTCTTTTAGAGCTGTTAATTCTTGTGGAGTAGTACTCTCTTGTTTCATTTGTAAATCATTTGGAGAGTTTTTGTTTAGTTGATTGGTTGATGTGTTGGTTCAAAAAATGCTGCATGTGGTAGTGGTATGTTATATTTACTAATTGGAGGCACCATAGAAGGCTCCACGTTAATTCTGGAGTTTAGCAAACTTGATCCATTGGATTAAATTATTATTAATTTTCAACCGTAGGATTAACCGCGAGACTCCACGCCTCATCTATGGCATATCTCCTCATAGGTCGCGAGTTCGATTCTGCGCACCTGCCGCACGTCGACTGCTCCTCCTGTTATTTTCCGATCGAGTTAAAGATATACGAGTAGTTATGACCTTTGAATTCACGATCCGATCGGAAACGACCCTCAAGTTTCCCTGCAGACGTGCCCTCATAGGTCTTTGTCGCTGCTTTGCCTGTCAGCATACGCATCCCTCTCTACCTAGCTCGCCGTGAACGTCGAACGTACAACTATGGATGCCACCGTCAGCTGAAATCAACAGTTTTGTTCAATCATGGCCACCAGGTCGAGAAGTCCCTTGGTGCTCATGTGGGCTGTGTGGAAGGTCTCCGCTCGATCCATTGCTCTGCGTTGTGCCGCAGCAAAAACAAAAAGGTTAATAAGTTCCTGCAAGTTTGTCGCCTATTTGCAGGGCCATGCATCGATCAGTGAATCAAGCAGAAGAAAAAACGCGATCATGCTAGCATGCACTTCCAAATTTAAATCAGGTGCTATGGCATGTCAGATCTAGATTAACTTTGTCTTCTGACATTCTTAATACAGTCAATATTTTATTACAGCCACATGTCAGATCTAATCCAGTTTTTTGGTCATGCATACGGTATATTTCTCCAAATTGCCAACTAGCTGCTACTATCGATGGACAAGTTCCAAGGTACGCCTAATTCAGCGGTACTTCTACTTTAATCATTTTTTTCTTATACATCTACTCAGTTGGAGAGTAGCTTTCAAGTATATATATAGGATACATATTCGCGGCAAGCCTATTCATGCATCCGCATGTTGGAAGAAACTGATTCGAGTTTTAAATTATGTATAGATAAACCAACTTAGTACTGACAGATTTCTTTACCGCTTGCCTTGGACTAACAAGGAGTAGGTAAAAAAATACTCCAAGCTCAAATTGTATATGTAATAAAACACAGTTGCACCATCAGTTAAATCCCGGTGACAATAATCATGCATGATTGAAAACACGAAGTAATACACATAATTCATTATTCCTTAAGGATTTAGATCATTTTTACTGATTAGTAGACAAAAGTACTAACCCATGCCGTGTACGCAAATTGGATAAGAAAATATTGCAAAAAAAAAATTAAACTGCACAAAACATAATTTGCCGTGATAGTTTCCTCGAAAAATATAATTTGTCATGATCTTACTAATTATACGATTTGTAAATGAAGAAGGTCACCTATTCCCAATTCACGTGAGGCTTTTGCTGAGAGCAGAGTAGATCCACAAAAACTATACATGTAGAATTAAAGATTCATATTAGAAATATTTATGAGCTCACGCTTACATATTCAAGCACTTTTTTCTGGCCACATTTTAAATCACGTACGGAAATATGGTACGGAACATAATTTGTCATGATCGCTAATATTTCAGGTTTACAATTTAGAAATTATAAGAAGATAGACTATTTCCATTTCGAGAGCCTTTGAAATTGGTTGTTAAATTTTATCGTTAAGAGCAGAGTAGATCCCATAAAGCCTATACATGTAGAATTAAATACTTGTGTTTTGACGCTTAGATGGTCAAGCACAATCTTACGCCATACATGAAATTCTTATTTATAATTTGGTTAATATAGTGTTTGGCTCATGTTCCAACCATGTATAAAGACGGTAATTAATGTGTTTGTAAACTAACTAAACACCAAGACATACATACTCCGTAGTGATATATTGGGTGATTTGCATGATTATGGGATGGACAATTGAGTGATTATTAACATGTTGGTGTTGCTCCTTACTAGCATGGTCTTTATGGCTTTCATGACTATTCATGTATATATTTGTTCAGAACCGGACTTCTTCTGAGAGTCCTATTATATCTCTTTGGTACTACTTTTTGCCTCACTAAATATTTTTTGTTACGAGGCTCTGCTTATGGCATTGTAAACTGTAGAGCGGGGCATCACCGCATCATGGATGTTTCAATGACGGTTTATTTCAACTGTGATACGGCAGCACTCCACTAGGCTTCTTCTCCCCCGTATGTTATTTTTCATGCTCATTTTTTATTGATACGTTAAAGGCTATTGACATCTAGGAATTACTTGATTTATTTCTTTGTGGTCCATTTTTGTCTTCAAAATTTATTTGTTCATCAGTTTGATGTTATATAGTTGGTCATTTATAAAGCAGGTAGAATTTTGTACTGATTCATATCCATTGATTCATCTATGCTTATAGCTTCTTTTAATTAATGTGTATTACCATATTTTTATTGCTTAACGGCTAGAGGCAAGATTCCAAGTGATTTCCAATAAAAAACATATAACTTATTTTTCTTCATAATATATTATATATGATTGATTATTATGATTTATGAACATTTTTTTTGAACATTAATAGATCAATACTATTATACCATACAAAACTATTGTACTATACAAAAAATCCACATAATAACTAACTTTTTTCAAAACGAACATAATAACTAACCAAAGAAACAAAATCCTAAATTTATTAGTAACAATTGTTATCTACACATTTTAATAATATTTCATGCACATTTTAATAACCTTTCAAAATGACATCCCTAAAGCTTTTTCCTTCTATATTTCATCCCTAGCCCGTGCTGGTGCACGGGTTGACGACTAGTAGTAATAACTTGCATAGTCTTGTAGATCATTGAACTTTGATGACTTGATTCTTTGCAAATGTTTTGAGGTATTTAGATGGTAAAACTTGCTGGTTAATTAAGTTAAAATTATTAGTGGATAGTTGTCTTTAAGCTTGTACCGTACTACAAACTCTATTTAAATTGTTGAAGGAGTAGTTGGACTTGATAGCTTTCCATGTCTAAAAGTGATTCGTAATAACTAAGTTGTGCTGAAGGTCGAGGGATCTAACGGGGTACTTGTGCCGCCGTGAACGGCCCTTCTTGGAGTAAACTTTAATCATGTTCTTAATGTTGAACCTGCTAGATGTTTGCAATAAGCTTGTGAGTTCTTTTTTACTAATGTTGAGCTACGGTTTTTGGCACTTCCACCATCCATATTTGCTAGCCTCTTCGGTGATGTGCATTGCCTTCTGCTCACATTGAGAGTTGTGCATACTTCGCCAGTACATCCAAACCCGTGGGAGAACTTTCTCTTGTTCTCCTACACATAAACCCATACATCTTCCTCAAAACAGCCACCATACCTACCTACTACAACATTTCCATAGCTGTTCCAAGATATATTGCCATGCAACTTCCATCTTACATTACATGACTTGATGTCATTTATCATATACATATTGCTTTGCAGGATTCTATACAGCTGATGTGCGGTTTACCCATGTTACGCTAGATCATTGCATATTCTGCTACACTGGCAGAGGCATACAGTTTCATACATCATGTTTTAGTTCGTTGTGAGTTATTTGTAACAAAAAGTGTGTTGTCATATTAGAGTGTTGCCCCTGAAGTAAAAAGAGCCATGGAGGCCATCGAAAAGAGAAACAGAAAAAGAAAAAATAGAAAAAAAGAAAAAAAGAAAAAAAAGAATAAAGAAAAAGGGGGCAACATTACTATCCTTTATCAACACTTGTGCTCATGTTGAAGCACCTGCATTATTCATAGTCATCATTTGTGCTCATGTTTAGCACCTATACTCCATGTGAGAGAGTTTTCATGTTTTACTAGTATAACTATGTGGGGAATTTACACTATAGAACTTGGCTTGTATATTCCAATGATGAGATTCCTCAAAAATGATCTAGGTCTTCATGAGCAACCAAGTTGGATGCACCCCCACTAGTTCCATTGGATAGCTTTCATACACATATAGCTCTATGTGCATCCGTTCCATGGCAATCACTACTCCTTACATAGCTTCGATTATAAGACTTCCTCTTGTCTAATGATCACTTATAGCTTTGTGAGACTTTCTTCCTTTGGCCTTCCAAACCCCCATTAATGTTCTTTTAGCCATAACATCCTGGTGCCAAAACCAAATGCTTACGCTCACCGGTTGAGTAGACTTCGAAACAGTTGATTCATGATGTTCATGTTTATTTTTACTTGGCTGAATCCTCCTTTGTTGTGAAAGATTACTTGATGCTTGAAATTGAAGGATAGAACTCCTACATTGGATACTTAACACATCTTTAATGAACCTTGTACGATTTCATGTCTTTAAAGCAATCATTCATGAAAACTTTTAGCTTGTTTAACTAACTTGTTTTGTTGTCTCTTATATCAATTATAGACTTTTGCTTTGAATGATTTGATATCAGCTTATATGCTTTACAATATTATTGATCAAGATTATGTTGGTAGCATGTCACTTCAGAAATTATTGTTGTTATCGTTTACCTACTCGAGGACGAGTAGAACTAAGCTTGGGGATGCTTGATACGTCTCCAACGTATCTATAATTTCTTATGTTCCATGCTAGTTTTATACCAATAGCTACATGTTTTATTCACACTTCAGAGCATTTTTATGCATTTTCTGGGACTAACCTATTAATAAGATGCCACGTGCCAGTTCATGTTTTCTGCAGTTTTTGGTTTCAGAAAAGCTGTTTTAGAAATATCCTCGGAATTGGACGAAACAAAATCCCAGATGCCTATTTTTCCGACACGTACACGAAGTCCGAAGGAGAGACGAAGGGGGGCAGCAGGACACCGTCCCCATATCATGGCGCGGGTGCCCCCCCCGCCGCGCCACCCTATGGGGAGCGGGCCCCGCGCCTCCACCGACGTTGCCCCTTCGCCTATTTATTCCCTCAGACGCGAAAATCCTAAAACACCGAGCCATTATTCTAGAAAACATCCTCTGCCGCCGCCGCCGTCAACCCTAACTCGGGGGGTTCAGAAGTTCTCCTCCGGCACCCTGCCGGAGAGGGGAATCTATAACACCCCAGGTCTGACGGTGCTACCACACATCTATATTACAAGCATATTTTAGAAAACTCTAAAATCGGACAATATTATGTTTGTTTAACAGGACATCCACGACAGGCATTTTATACATATTGGACGAATTGAGATCACATATTCAAGGGAACACTTTAAAGATAACGATCAAGCGAGAGTATATAACATATTCATATCCGAGCGACCAAAGGCTCACAACTAGCCATTTCAAAATACACAAACAAGAAGCATTGGACAAACTAGTAATAAGCTATCACAACTAAACTTGTCCACTAGGCTTTATTATATAGCATTTGTGATCAAGTGATGTGTAGGTGCGCTACTCCCGTCTCCCATGCAAAAGTCATTTACTTATTACCTGAAAACCAAATGAAAAGCAAGAATGAGTATGAAAATACTCAGCAAGTACAATTGCAGCCATATGAACGATTAAACATAGCACGAACTGATAACATCACTGTCAATGAAAGTATGGAACCGAATATTTGAATATGTCCTCCGGACTAGCCCACGAGCTGACAGTTCTCACCGAACTTTATCGGAGTAGCCACTCGGAACAGTCACTCACCGAACGGACATGAAGAATAGCCATCGGACTAGCTCACAAGCAACGGTTCTCACCGAACTTTATCGGAACTAGCCGCTTGTGAACAGTTTCTCACCGAGTTAGCTATGAAAGTAAGAAGTGTGATATCGCTGAACAAGAATAGGAAACCAGAACCGAATAGGACTGAACTGAACATTATATAAGAAAATTCCCACTCAATGAGAACAATCAATCGAACAATCACACACATAAAGAACAATGGTTCGTCATGCACTTGCCTTAACCTCGACGTTCAACAGAAGAATTATTATCGGCACCAGAAATCCTCACACCTGTTGATAAAACCAATCTCAGAAATACTAGGCACGACAAGGTAACAACATAGTTTAACTCGTGTCCGGCGCCAGATGTTCTACCCAGTTAATTATCAGGAAGACAGCATGTATTTGTACTGATAAACAGAGCAGGCTTCAAACATGAATAATCACCGGATGAAATTGCAATATATCTAACGATAATAGCTGCTGGTTTAAGCACGTACCAAAATCCTACATGAGACAGACTACTTACAAGAGGCCACGATGTGCAAGCTACCAGATTTAGCCAGGAAACAGAAGTAATCAGAACCTGCTAGTCTCAACTTGTACTCAGATTGGGGAAACGAGCCCAGCAGGAATAATGGATCTACACGTGTGGAGGCATAGCAGATTTACTTGATTCAAATATTAGCCTCAACATGATAAGCTAATAGATCTACCCATACCAAAGATTTCTAGACTGAAATGACGTACACCGGTGGAATCATGCCCAGATCGACTCAACTAGCTCGTTGGGAAGAAAATGAATGAATTAAATGCAAGACCAGCTAAGAGGAATCGAACCTATCCAACTAGGAGCAACGTCTCCAACGACAGACGGCCTTCAGGACGGCAGGGCGGCACTCCGGCAAGGCTCCGGCCGGCTGCCAGCGGATGCACACGAACTTGATGTTGCGGCGGCGCTGGCGGCGAATGAACTAGGGCAGGGACATCTAGTGGGGAATAGAGAGCCGGCTGGTCTGGAGTCTGGACTAGGTATAAATACATATCTCGTTTCTTTTCTTTTAGATAAGGTCTGGACTTACAAGCTAAGGAAAATAACTATTGGTCTTGATATAAAGAATTCCCCATGGTATGTCAGTACTCGGAATTGAACAGTCATGTAGTGGACCAACGTTATAAAAGTCAATCTTGGTCAAATACCTTTCGTCTTTGTCTAATATATGTTTTAAAAGTATGGGGTATTATAGAATCATCACCGGAGGGCTCTACATCGCCATGCCTGCCTCCGGAGTGATGCGTGAGTAGTTCATCTCTGGACTACGGGTCCATACAGTAGCTAGATGGTTGTATTCTCCTTTTGTGTCATCATGTTTAGATCTTGTGAGCTGCCTATCATGATCAAGATCATATTATTGTAATGCTACATGTTGTGTTTGTTGGGATCCGATGGATATTGAATACTATGTCAAGTTGATTATTGATCTATCATATATGTGTTGTTTATGATCTTGCATGCTCTCCGTTATTAGTGTAGGCTCTGGCCAAGTTTATGCTTGTAACTCCAAGAGGGAGTATTTATGCTAGATAGTAGGTTCATGCCTCCATTTAATCTGGGACAGTGATAGAAAGTTCTAAGCTTGTGGATGTGCTGTTGCTACTAGGGGTAAAACGGCAATGCTTTGTCTAAGGACATTAGTGTTGTTTACATTATGCACCATACTTAATGCAATTGTCTGTTGCTTGCAACTTAATACTGGAAGGGGTGCGGATGCTAACCTGAAGGTGGACTATTTAGATACAGATGCATGCTGGATGGCGGTCTGTGTACTTTGTCGTAATGCCCAAGTAAATCTCATAGTGATCATCTTGACATGTCTGTGCATTGTTATGCCCCTCTCTATTTGTCAATTGCCCAACTGTAATTTGTTCACCTAGCATGTTAGTATTTTATTATGGAGAGACACCACTAGTGAACTGTGGACCCCGGTCCATTCTTTTACATCTAAAATACAACCAACTGCAATCATTGTTCTTTTACATTCTCTGCAAGCAAACATCATTTTCCACACTATACGTCTAATCCTTTGTTTTCAGCAAGCCGGTGAGGTTGACACCCTCACTGTTTCGTTGGGGCAAATTAGTTTGGTTGTGTTGTGTGCAGGTTCCAAGTCGACGAGTCAGACCTCCCCTTCAACTCCACTTTTTTGACGCCGCCGACACCTTCAAAGCAACGTCGATCTCCTACTGGTTCGATAACCTTGGTTTCATACTGAGGGAAAACTTGCTGCTGCACTCATCATACCTTCCTCTTGGGGTTCCCAATGGACGTGTGACTTTACACGCATCAGTGACCCCTTTTGTAGCTGACGTGACCATTCTTCATGCAAGCACATTGTATCGGAGTGTATCACTATCAGCGAGTTTTGGTGGTATAGGTAATGGATTCACTCTCTTATTTGCTTTGCGCCATCTGTCAATTATGTACTTGTCCGATATTTTATCGATGTCTAAGTGCAACATCACCTTTAGAATGTGAGAGCAAACTAACCCATCTTTTTCAAACTTGCAGCAGATGCAGTGGTATTCTTCACTCTCCAAGTCAACCTCTACAACATAAGTTCTTGCCCTGTGCTCTTTGATGGGATAATTTGGCGCCTGAAACACCAGGTACAGCTGTCCTGGCTCCTCTTCTTTCAGCCGCAGTCTTGTGACATCAGTTAGATTTTTTTGAAATCTCCTGAATATGGATAGGTTATATAGATCGTGCGCCTGCATTTCTATGTAGTATTTAGTTAACATCTTCTCAGTTGGCACTTTCTTGTGTATTGCATTGTGGTCACACTCATCCTATCTGGAATGAATCGTGTCCATGATTCTCTGATATTCTCGGAGAAAACTTGTCATGTTGTACTGTGCACCAACACCTCTCTTGAACAGGGAGTTCATCCCCTCACTCCTTGCTGTTGTTTGCAAGAAGGGGAAGAAATCTTTCTTGAAGTAAACAGGCACCCACCTTTTCCTGCTGTTCCATATGACTTGGAAGAATTCAATGTGTTCTACTTTAAAATCTGCTATCATTTGTTGCCACAGTGTCTCAAACTCTAGCTCGATTAGTGAGTTGTCGACCACATCTTGAAACTCTTCAAATTGCCCTTCATTAAGTTGGAATGTTCTTCCAACCTTCTGTTCTGTTTTGCTTTTCACATGATACACACATCATTTGTGAACTGTCAGTGGAAACACGGCCTTGATTGCAACTGCCATAGCTCTGTCTTGATCAGTAATGATTGTTTGGGGGTGTTTCCCTCCCATTGCATAAATGAATTCTCTGAATACCCACTTGAAAGTTTCAGCACACTCATTAACCACTAGAGCACATGCAAATAGGTAGGTGTGTCCATGTTGAGAAACACCTACTATTGGAGCGAATGGGAGGTTATACTTGTTTGTAAGAAATGTTGTGTCAAAACTAATGCAGTCACCACATTTTTCATAGAAGCTCCTTGATTTTGCATCTGCCCAAAACACGCTCTTCACCTTGTTGTTCTTATCTACCTGGAATGAGTAGTAAAAACTCCCATTTTCGGACCGTTTCTTTTTGAAGTAGTGCACAACTTGCATGACATCACTGTTCTTCAGTTCTCTGTTGATTATTGTCCCATAATTAATCACCTTTTTCCTGTTATACGGTGTGTGTTTTGGGCCGCCTCGCAGATACGACAACACCGATACTATCTTGCTTGTAGTTATGTTTGCTTGTCGTAGTGACCTTATCATTGTTTTTTCTTCATCTGTCATGTAGATGTGCGACCTGAAGAATCTGCTTTGGGGGCTTAGAGCATGGTTATGGTCTAGACAGAGGTTCGTTATACGCCAGACCCCATTTTTCTCAGCTATAACCATTTCAACTTTGCATTTTGTTCTATCAATAACTGTTGTCTGCCTCTGCACTGGAACCTGCTCTCTTTCCTGTGGTGTATTCGATCCATATTTGTTGCACTTCATTGTGACTCTTATGACCTCTCTATTTCTTTTTCTGTTGTTAGTCCTGCCAGTTGAAACTATAGCAGTTGAGAATCCAGCTGCAAATGCATATTCGTTGAAGAAGTTCTGAGCTTTCTCTCGTGTTTCGAAATGCAGCCCTGTTTCTGGTATCTGATCTTTGTCAATTGAGTTGTCATTTTGTCCCTGTGAGTTTTGTTCTTCGTTCTCAATGAAGTTTTCAACATCTTCCTCACATATCTCTTTTTCTTCTTCACAATCCTTCTGTGCTTCCCCCTGCTGTTCTGACCTCTTAGCTTTTTCTGTATCATCAGTCTGTGGTTCTTGTTCCATTGAATTAGGCTGATCTGCATCTGTTTGTACATTCTCCTGTGTCAAAAGTAATTGTTACAAAGTTTTTATTCAAATTTTAACTTGTTATTTTTCCATTCTCTTTCATAGTTTTAATCAAGATCAGAAGTATACCTCATCAAACTCCATGTCCCTAAATAAGATATCTGCCCATGGATCATAGTCCCAAGTCTCATGTGGTCCAGTGCCACTTCACGCCTGTAAGAAATTCTCACTCTCCTGCATAATAGCATATTGTTAACCTATTTTTTGTTTTTTATTAATTTTCTTTGGTTTCCTCAATAAGAAAATAGAGGCATATAATATATATAAAACAAACACCTCTATGTATGTTTCGGTACTTCTGTTTATCTGCCCAACAATGCTTTGCGAGCAACTTGTTGAAACTCCATGACCATCCGGTTGCTCCATCTGCATTTATCATTTTTATTTATGTTAGTACAACATATATTTTGTAGTATTTTTTCAGAACAATTATTACTGACGAAACTAATAACCTGTATGGTAGAGAGAGCACTGTTTGAGGAATATGATGTATCATATTTCCCTTCCAGCAACTCTGTGAATGAAAAGCCATATCCATGCATTATTTTTGATAGATGGGATGTTAATTTTTCATGTCTTGAACTCTGTTTTAATGACTATATTAAAATAGTATTATAATGTGTTTTTACATGGTACCTGCAAGAACACGTCGGTGCATCTGAATGTTTTGTAGTTTTTGCTCCCATCCCTGAATTCATCATGTATATCCTGCAAAAAATATTAGATAGTCAATCTTTTAGTATCTGTATTTACTCTCATATTTCTATCACAGCTCTATTCTCTCTCTCTCAATTTCTTGCATCTATTTTTATATCTCAGCCTCTCTCTCTGGGTTAATCTCTCTCTCTCTTAGTGTTCTCTATCTACAGGTTTTCTAGTCTCTCTCTCTCATCTTGTTTCAGTCTTAGTGTCTCAGTTTATTCAGTCGTCTAATCTGTCTCTTTATTCTCTCTCTCTTATGATTTATTTTTGTCAGTGTTTCAGGTTTTCAGTGTTTCAGATTTTTGCTCTTTAATTGTCTCAGTCTCTCTCTCTCTCTCTTATGATTCAGTTTTGTCAGTGTTTCAGTTTTTCAGTGTTTCAGATTTTGCTCTTTAATTGTCTCAGTTTATCAGTTTAGTTAGTCGTCTCAGTTTCTCAGTTAAGTCAGTCTTCTCAGTGTATCAGTTTTTGCTCAGTGATGTTTAATTGTCTCAGTGACTAAGTTATCTCATTGTTTCATTGTCTCTATTTCCTTTTGTGATGGTATTGAATGTCAGTTTAGTCAGTTATCTCATTGATTCATTGTCTGAGTGCTCATATGATGCAGCATTTTTATCATTTATCTATTTCTCTATCTCAGTTTAGTGATAGTTTTGTGATGGTAGTCAATGTCTCATTTACTGTTTTGTGATGGTATCATTTTTCAGTTTGGAAGTCGGAGAAGTCGGCTTGCTAATCGTCTGGAAGTCGGGAAGAGTCGGGAAGTCGGGAAGAGAGTCGGCTTGCTACTCGTCGGGAAGTCGGAAAGAGTCGGAAGTCGGGAAGTCGGGGTAGTCAGGAAGTGAGGCGTCTCAGTCTGTAAGTTAAGTCAGTATTCTCAGTTAATCATTTTTTGAATCTGGACCATCTGCAACAATGCACACACATCTAGGCATCCTTGTTTTGGACCTATATATATATGCAAAAATCCTTTCTATTCCAGAACAAACACACCGTTTCCTCTCTTGTTTCGTCGCACAGCTCACAATCGATCAGTTTTTGAGGGGGTGGGGATTGGAGCCTCGGCTCCTCATTTGTGTTTTTCAGACGTGTAGTTAGAGTCCATCACTTTTTGCTTAGTTATTGATCTTTGTTGCCAATTTTTTTCTAGATGGTTTGTGATAGGTGCAGATCAACAGAGGGTCGGTGTGACTTAAGTCTCAGCCTGAGGAGCCCATTTTATGTGAACCTTACAGGGGATTTTGACAAGTTTTGTGTAAGTTTTCGATCCGTTTTTGTAATGTTTTTTCATCACATCATTGTTCATATTAATCGTCACATCTCATATATCTACAATGTTCTGTGTGCTAGGTTGTACCATGCCATGTCCGAAAATCGTTTAATCAGGGAACTGGGAACATTGTAGATGTCGCAACACCTGATGGTCACCAGTATCGCTTTGACATCAAGAAGAAATCAGGACAACCCACATGGCTTTTTGGTTATGGGTACAAGATATTCATTTGTCAGTTTGGCATGCGCGGAGGACACAAGATTTTGTTCAACATGCAGGATATGCCAGAGACAATACCAATATCGCCTGAAGGAGCTAACGGGGAACAATTATCAGGTATCATTTGTCGGTCTCTTTTGGTTTATGCGTTGAAAAATATATGTTCTTAATAAGCTTTCTCGAATGGATTCTCTCTATTTTATGGGCTTTTTCGTTTTTGTTTTTGAAGCTCTATATCCTCAAACTATGGCCCCTGGAGGTACTGATTTTCACCTGACCGAGGAACAGTTTAACCGATATAACGCCATCGTGCAGTGGTCTGGTGATGTAGACTGTGTGTATCTACATTGCTTTTCTTCCTCCGACATCGAGCTAAACTTCATGGTAATTTTAACTGGCCATATTTTCTCTGTTTTTTCCTAGAGCTTTGTAGTATGCCTCATTCTAAGTTCTTTGCACACTGTATTTTCTTGCAGAGGATTCCGAAGATCATATCCGAAGCTCTGAACCTGGGTGATTCTGGTGAAGCTTTTATGTCTTTACATGGTGGGATGATAATTCAAGCTGAGTACGCTATATGCGCTGACGGGAGAACAAGATTCACATCTGGCTGGGATTTTTTGTTAGAACAAGCAACTTTGCAGCCGGATTACTTGTGTTGATCATTTTTAAGAGCAATGGAATCCAGCCAGTGAGCATGGTTTTCCACGTGCTGTAGGGGATGTCTCCATCACTCACCTGAACACTTTCAGGTTTTCGACTTGTTATGTTGTCCCTTCACTTGTTTTTCATCAAATGTTATCCCTTTTTAGTTTCACTTCATGGGTAGTCAGCGCTCACATCATGCATGTATGAATAAATGGAAATCGTTATTAGTTCATCAGTGTGTTTTCAGTGTATCATATATGTATGAATAAAATGGGCAATGAAAATCGTCTTTCTGTGTCATTTTATCTACAATAATGTTTGTTTTGTGTTGAACCATATGTATGTTTCAGTACCGTTTGTATAGTTTCAGTTCAAAATGCATGAACTTTTTTTCAGAGATTTTCTGAACTTGTGTGCTAGTAGGAAGATTGCAGTCAGATGAATTTGTCAACATGTCCTTTTTTTTTTGCTATTTTTAACTGACCATATAGTAATGATTTGGAAGGATTGACTATGTAGTTGACATGCTCTGTATGAATTCACTAAAATGGACTAGATCTGCTAGTTTTTGTAATGCAGGAGAACAGTAAAACAAAGCTGCAAAAACATCTGTTAATTCATCATTTTCCTCCTCATTAGTTGACATGCTCTTATCAGAATATTCACCTAGGTGGTTTGGGGGTTTGAGTTATCTCTAGACTGTAGGACTGGTGTGTGATCACCTCGCTGGGTGATTCAAACAAGGAAGCTTGAGGAGTCCCCTGCTGTTGTCAGTACGGTCAGTACTTCCATTGTCTGGTGGCTTAGGTTGTAGATCCATGGAGATCGATGAAGAATCGCCAGTCTTTCTGGTGTTTTTGCTTGTCTCTGCTACTCCGTGGGGATGGATCTGTGTGTTTTCTTGACGAAGAAGAAGAAGGTCGTCAAAATGGGCCTGTTTTTCTGTTCGCGTGTTGGGCCTTTTTTGCTCTGTGCGTGTTGGGCCTTCTTTTTCATTTTCAGACTGAGAAAGCTGATTCTCTCTTCTTTTTTTCTTGGGTCGGAGCGGATTTTGAATTTTGGACCCGTTAGCGCGCGGGAAGGAAAGCGCGGGATTTTTTTCGTCTTTGTTCCGGGTTGGTGTAACGTGGCGACGTGGCAACGCGTGGTTGACCGAAAAAACGTTTGTGCCCCAAATCGAAATCAGACGTCTGATGAATAGACAGTCCCAAAATAAATGAAAATTAAAAGGAATGTGAAGCACAGGAGTTCTAGTACGTACGACGGCGGGGATGCAATGGGACTCAAATCGTATAGGGGCAGAGCTAATCAGATGTCGTGTCTTTGTAGATGCAATGATGCATGCACGTGTGACATGCAGACGATGCTGAATACAAATGTAACTACAAACACAAACATGTTTTAGATTAGAAGATTGAGATGTTACAAAGTTTGTAACCCCAAATATTCATATTCATTTCTATTGGACAGAATCAGCAGATGAGCGGATCTGTACGGTCGAGGAGGGGATATGTGCTTGAGGTGTCGAGAGAGCTGGGTGGCGGATGGCTCCTGGAACGGGGCGATGCAGCAAGCCAGGGACAGAGTTTAATGGCGGGGGCTCTTGGCGACTGCAATACTTCCCGCATGCCCTGAGTTGTCATCCCTCCCGTCTGCTCAGTGCTGACGATGGCACCCTGTTGACAGCGGTGCAGACGAAACTGCTGGAGCGGAATAATTCTGTTCCCTGGTAACAAGTGTCGCTGGAACCTGTTGCATTGCTCGAAAGCTTCCGATCATTTTTTTTCTATAAAGGGCTTTATTAATTAAAAGTGTAAGTATTACACCCGGTCTCTGCATAACAAATGTACACAGCCGCAATCCAACGGGTAGAGTAAAAGAAGTGCGACAATAGACGAGTTACAATCATCAGGAATATGTAAAACGCCTATAACATGGCGAACTCATCAGCCTATGGAGGTCCAATCCGGCGATCAAGTGGCCACCCATGTTGTGATAAAATGTCCCTTGCCACCTCCTCCAAGCGCGCACACGCCTCCGTAAAGAGGTGTCGATGGTCCACACGCTGTAAGGTGGACCACATACAGAGAGTACTTGTGCATCGGTAGAGTACCTGCAAAAGAAAAACATTTTTGTCATTTAAAACCTTGTCATTTCTACAAAGCCAAAGCGACCAAATAACAAGCAATCGCTCCCATCCTAATAACCGTTCTAAGCTTCGTATCTATCCCATGTAACCAGTTGCCAAAAATATTTGCAACCGACTTGGGTGGATATAAGTTAGATGCTATTTGGATAGATGACCATATAGAATGAGCAAAATCGCACTCGAAGAATAAGTGTTTTATTGTCTCTTGTTTTGAACAAATCATACACTTGGTACTCCCATGCCAATTTCGTTTGACAAGGTTATCTTTGTTAAAATGACACCCTTACAAAGATACCACGAAATCACTTTTATCTTAAGTGGGATCTTCATTTGCCATATTTTTTTATTATCGACGACTGGAATATCAGAAAGCGCAAGCGCCCTATACATGGAGTCTACTGAGAATTTTCCATTCCCGCATAGATTCCATCGGAATTCATCGGAACCTGAGTAAGTTGGACAGAAGCCAACCGTGCCAACAAGGCATTCCAAGAAGTTAATCTTGCACCGAGTAAATCACATCTGAACGTCACATTGGGGGGCGAACAGTGCATAACAGTGGCTATAGTGTCCCCTTTGTGACGTACGATATCGTATAGGGCCGGATATTGCTCCCGGAGGGTGGTATTACCTAACCATTTATCCTCCCAGAATCTAATTTCCGTACCATTCTTGATATTTAATACACCAAAGCGAAATAAAGGCTTCTTAGTCGCCATCAGTCCGGCCCAAAAGTGGGAGTCACTAGGTTTCCACACCACCTGTGATACCGCTTTCGTGCCAATGTATTTTCTTTTAAGGAGTGTTTGCCAGATGTCATCTTCGGTTAGCAACTTAAACAACCATTTCCCTAGGAGGGCTGAATTCTTAATGCCGAGATCATGAATACCCAGCCCTCCCTGGTCCTTTGGTCGACAAACAACATCCCATTTAGCCAGTCGATATTTCTTTTTCTCACCATCCCCTTGCCAAAAGAATCTTGATCAGAAATAATCCAATTTATGCAAGACCCTTTTGGTAACGGGAAGAAAGATATCATATACAGCACCATATTTGTTAGTACCGAATTAATGAGAACCAATCTTCCACCCAGAGATATAAATTTTTCTTTCCAACTAGCCAGCCTTGCTTGCAAACGTTTCTCGACGTGTCTCCATTCCGCATTTGTCAGCTTCCTATAATGGATTGGGATCCCCAAATACATTATAGGAAATTGACCATGCTCACAACCGAATATATCAGCATACTGAGCAGCAGCTTCCTGCGCATCGCCGAAGCAAAACAATTCGCTCTTATGGAAATTGATCTTTAATCTCGACAATTGTTCGAAAGCTGACAATATCAATTTCAGGTTCAAAGCCTTATCTAGATCATGTTCCATAAAGAGAATTGTATCGTCCACACATTGAAGAATAGGAAGTCCCCCATCGACAAGATGAGGAACAACACCTTCAATTTGGCCGTCCGTCTTAGCCCGTTCAATCATGATGGTCAACATATCGGCCACTATATTAAATAGTATAGGCGACAGTGGATCACCTTGTCTCAAGCCCTTTTTTGTTTGGAAGTAGTGGCCAACGTCATCATTGACTTTTATCGCCACACTTCCTCCCTCAACAAAATTGCGGATCCAATCACACCACATATCCGAAAACCCTTTCATCCTTAGGGTTTGCAGCAAGAATGGCCACTTAACTTTGTCATAAGCCTTTTTAAAGTCGATTTTAAAAATAACCCCATTAAGTTTCTTCGTGTGCATTTCATGTACAGTCTCGTGTAAAACCACGACCCCGTCAAGGATGTTCCTCCTTTGCATAAAAGAAGTTTGGGTAGGCTTTACCACATGGTCTGCTACAGAATTCAACCTAATGGTCGCTACTTTTGTAAAGATCTTGAAGCTAACATTCAGGAGGCAAATAGGCCGATACTGTTGTATCCTTTCGGCCCCTTGAACCTTAGGTAACAAGATGATTTCCCAAAATTAAGGCGGAAAAGTTCGAGTTGTCCAGCATGTAAACAGCCGAATAACTCTAACAACTCGGGCTTGATTGTTTCCCAAAAATGCTGATAAAATTCAGCAGGGAATCCATCAGGCACGGGTGCCTTATTATGTTCCATTTGGAAAACCGCCTTGCTTATCTCTTCTTCAGTGAAGGGTGCGATGAGCAAGTTATTTTCCTCCGGAGTTACTTGGGTAATATCATCTGTTCGTGTCTCATCAAGAGAAAAGTTACCTTCCTCCGGAGCTCCGAACAGACCTTTATAGTAGTCGGTAATAAAAACTTTGAGGTTGTCCTGACCCTCAATCAGGCCCCTTGGTGAAGGGAGTGAATGAGTTTCCTCCTATGTCTGCCATTAGCAACATTGTGGAAGTATCTCGTATTCGAATCCCCCTGCAAAATGAATTGTGCCTTAGATCTTTGGTACCATTTAAGCTCTTCTTCCCTCAACATCCGGCCCACCTGCTCATTCGAGTGCCGTTTTAGATCACTCTCATTTGCTGATAAGGGACGCGATTCTGTGAGTTTATCGAGCTCTTCAATAATGGAACACAAACACTCTTTTTCTTTTTTAAGCATGCCGGTTGTGTGCCGAGCCCATTCACGTAGGAATTTACGCTTTGCGCATCTTTCCATTCCATCGTTAATAGCATTGTTGCCCACAACCGTTGAAAAGCTTCCGATCATGGTACTGTAAAACAGATCGCAAGCAGACCGGCGGTAAGGTCGAAATGGTGGCATTCAAACTTTTTCTGGCCGGTCCGCGGCTGAGCCAAAATTTAATTCCAGTAATGACCCTGCAGAATTTTCGTGTGGGTCTGACATGCAAATAAGTGCATTTCCTTCTATCTGCTTTACCCAGTCACCCAGACTAGGGTGGAATCGAGCCGAGCCGAGCCGGCTCGAGGCTCGGCTCGACCTGGCTCGGTAAAACTCGAGCCGAGCCTGGCTCGGCTTGCTGCTATTTTATTTTCCTAAATCCGGCTCGCGGCTCGGCTCGGTAGGCACGAGGCTCGGCTCGATGGGCTTGCGAGCCTGTGCCCGAAATTTTTATATTCGCCTCCCTACTGGTTCCCTGACGCGCGTAATGATGCGATTCCCTTCCTCCCGACCTTGACCTATCGCTCGAGGTAGAGATACGCCGGCGGCGGACCTGTCGCTCGAGGTAGAGATACGTCTGGCGGCGGCGCCACCACCGACGACGGCCGCCACCATCTCCTAGCCCTGCTCCCTCCATCTCCCAATCCTCCCATACGCCCCTACCCAGCTCCTCCCGAATTGATTCCTCTAAAACAAGCGCGTGCCGTGCATCTGAAGTCAACGACTGCCGCCGTCCGTTCGCGGCCGTCTGTCAAGGGTAGAACGCAGCCCGCAGCAGCAGCTGGCTCAGGCTTTGCTCCTCATCGGCTCTTGTAGTCTTGTGGCTGCTCCTTCCTCCTGTCCTCGTGTGAATTTTGTTCGTACATGTTGAAGCGGAATAGCCGAGTCCTGTTCGCCTTCATCCGTTGTACTCCCTCCGTTCCTAAATGTAAGGTGTATAGTTTTCTGCAAGGAAATTAAGATATGGGTATTTGACATGCGATGGACTCATTTTCTTCTAGAAAAAATCGGGAGATATGAGTTCCTAACAGACACATATTGAAAACAATACACCCTATAAGTTAGGATTCATTTTTGGATGTATAAATTGTTCATAAATCGCATTATACCATATATTTTGGAATTTTTCTGAAAAAACTATACACCTTACATCAAGGAACGGAGGGAGTAGTACTAGTTGGATTGAAGCATACTGTACCAAGAAAAATCTAGTCTCTACTATTTGTATGCACCGATGCATGTGTATATAGTTAGACTTTCTCTCCTCCACCGATGTTCAGTTTTTGCCTGTAATTATGAATTGTTAGATTTTTAGGAAATATTTTGTCAACTTTTTTAATTTCATCGAGCCTTCGATCCGGCTTGCGAGCTTCATCGAGCCGGCTTGTCGAGCCTCGAGCCTTGCACAACAGGTTTAGCCTTGGCTTGTCCGACCTTCGAGCCGAGCCGAGGCCAAGCCGAGCCTTGTCGAGCCCGAGCCAAGCCTCAAGTCTCGAGCTTTGTGTCCACCCCTAACCCAGACCCAGGGACTTGAGTACGTAACCTCTTGCGTGGCGGCCATGCAGATCGGCCAAGTCTGGGACGGCGTAGAGGTTTTTTTTTTTTTTTGATAATGCACATACTTGTATTCATATGCAAAGGATTACAACATCCAGACAAGCAAGTACACGGAGAATCAGAGAGATCCGAGGCCAGCACACCTCGCAACCACCGTCTTCAACCTCTAGAACGACCACCAGACGAGCCCCACGACGCCGAGACGACGAAGAGCACCGCCGTGAAGGTCGATCACCCGTGGAGCAGTAGAGCCCCTAGCCACGAGGCGTTGATGAGCCGCATCTGTCGCCGCCTCCGAGGACCGACTTGGGAACGCCAAGGATGCATCGGCCAGGGGAGGCCCCCGAGCTCAGCCTGCTCCAGATCCGGGGGCCACGCCCCGGATCCTCCACCATCTTGCCACGCAGCAGAGGCGCCGCCTTGGAACCTCCCTCTCCTGCCGCCACGATCCCCGCGCCCGGATCTGGCCCAGACGAACGGAGCGAAGGAACTCCACCGAGTTCCCGGCTCCCGGAAGTCGCGCGTGAGACGGTGGTGCTCCACAGAGCACCACCGCCGGAGGAGAGCCACGCCGACAGCAAAACCACGACCAGCACCACCGCGCCTCCTCCGAAGCACCACTGGCCGGCCACCACGCGAGACCTACCCTATATACACGCCGTGAGACGGGCTTCCCCACCCTCCCGCTGCCGGAGCAGCTGACGGAGGTGAAGGAACCCGCGCCTCACCGGCGGAGAAGGTGGAAACGACGGCGACGACGGCTAGATCCCAAAAATCGCCTCTCTCGCACTGTAGCGATAAAGAGAAGGGGGAGCGGCCTTCTACGTTTCGGAGAGGTACGGCGGTAGAGGTTGACTGAACGGTGGTGGACACCCTTACGAGTTATGGCCCAAGGATTCATTGTTACTGTGTGGATGCTACCTCGCATTGCTGTCATATGGATCCTTCACTTTCTCCTACGCATGTCTCAATTTGTAGGATGTCTGACATGCCATAAAGCGGAATACAAATGGCATTATGATGAGTTGATTGCACGAAACTATCATAACCGTGGTAAGTTTCGTAAATCTACCTTATCGGCTGAATCACAAACTTTGCTTAATGTGTGTGCGCCACTTTCCTTGATTTTTTTAAGGTTACGTATCGGTTTTAAAAAGAGAGGCTAAGCGCCTTACAACGCGTTTATGCCCATGCGTCAAAAACGCCAATCCACGGTCGCGAACCCTTTACCTGCCTACGGGTTCTAAGCTACCCCTAAACATTCTCGCTGCCCGCCAGAGGTCGGCCTCGGCCTCCACCATACTATACTAATAGCAGTCCCTAATGAAGGCTTGTGTCCTTCGAAGACAACTTCGTTCCTATGCCTCCACAAGCTCTAGCAGATCAAGTTGATCGCCGTCCACAAGTCCTTCTCATCTCGACCTCCCGGAATCTTGGCTGGTAACCAATCCACAAGACGAGCATCGTGGGTAGGGACCCGCCACCCACCCACCTGCTCAGGAAGGAGTGCCAAACCTCTCTAGAGAGGACATAACCGGGGAAAGGTGATCTATGTCTTCTCCCACTTGGTCGCACAGCAGGCAGGCGGTCGGTCTAGGCAGCCCTCTCCGCACTAAGTGGTCTGCAGTCCAAACCATGTTCTTCAATGCCAGCCTGCATTTGTTGGGCGCTAGGAGCACCAATTCTGTTGTGCGCCCACCAACCTATTTTGACCTCAAAGAGGGCTCTGTAAGCCGATCGAGTTGAGTACTTGTGGTTGTCCTCCCAATTCCACCTGAATTCATCCACGATCCCTTTTGTCGGGGGGAAATCTGCCACTTTCCTTGATAGCAAAGGTGAAATTAAGCCTGGCACTTTTCTTTCGAAAGAAAACTAACCAAGCACTTCCAGATCAATGGGTATTGGGTAGTCTTCACCAATTGTGAATGGAATCGTAGCATTTGGCATATATGTTTATTTCAAATTGCTAGAAAATGCTACGAATCATAGGACACATGGCTCGATCGAACATTATCACACCCACGGAGCCACGGAGGTGTATTTAGTTGTGATAATTCTTGAGCGTGAGAAGCAAACGAGAATGGTCTGGAGAGCCAAATCTTAGGGCCGCATCCAAATATTTTAGCCGACGAGTCAAACAATATGGTCTCGGTCTGCCCCTATTTGGACTATGATAGTTTCTTAGTATTGACTCCATAAGCAGATCAGCGCTATGGAGGCCGAGCTACACGTAACTCTTTACAGAAAAAGATTGAAAAATCATATTTTAGAGTTCAAAAAATCTGAAGCAAATCTTGAAAGTAGATGATGCTGTATTCCACCGGCATGTAAAATCTCAACTAGAAATATGTTTATTTTGGGCTGTAAAAAATTGACAAAAATTGAATTTGAAAGTCAAATTTCAAGTCTACAAAATTTGACAGCTTTTGTTACTTTTGTAGCCTAGAATATAAATTATTTTGGTTCAGATTGTGTATGGTGGTAGGATGCACTATTATCTACATCCAAGACTTTAATTGAACTTCAAAATGTAGTTTTTGAATTTCTAAAAAACAAATAATACATGTAGCTTGGTCTCAGTTTTGACTTTCCGCTCCATAGGTTTAAAGAAAATTACCACATTTCTTATATTTTTTGGAACAAAAATAAATACTCGGGCAAACTGGTAAATCGCTTACTATCATTTGGGCATTACTGCATGTTAAGCTCACATCGCCGTACACTCCTTGGCCACTCTAAACAAAGTCTGGTGAAATGGTTGGGCAACAAATATTTTGGCCGACGAGCAAAACGGTATGGTGAAATGGTTGGGCAACAAATATGTTGGCAGTCCGGTGGAAGGTAACCACCCAGGTTTAAACTCTGGACTTGCAATACCCGGATTTCTTTTTGATTTATTACCCTAATGTTGGAAATATAAGCAATTTATCAGTTGATCTAATTCGTGAATACGGTAAAAAAAATAAGACTAGAATAATCAGAATTGAACTAATCATGTGATCTACTAAAACCAGAAAAAAACAGAACGAATTTAGAGCAACTAATAGAAGCAAAAAATCTAGCAGAATCTCAAACAAGAAGATTAAGAACACATATTGTGCCGTAGCAGCGGAACCGTTGGTTTCCCGTTATCGTCCATGTCGTCGATGAAGAGGTGCAGATGTCGGGGAAGAAGTCGTCGTTGGTGAAGAATAGAAGCCAGTAGTCTGATGCGTGTAAAGTCACACGTCAGTTGGGAACCCCAAGAGGAAGGTATGATGAGTGCAGCAGCAAGTTTTTCCTCAGTATGAAACCAAGGTTATCGAACCAGTAGGAGATCGAAGTTGCTTCGAAGGTGTCAACGGCGTCAGAAAAAGTGTGGTGATGAAGGGAGGTCTGACTCGTCGACTTGGAACCTGCGCACAACAATCAAACTATTTTGCCCCAACGAAACAGTGAGGTGTCAACCTCACCGGCTTGCTGAAAACAAAGGATTAGACGTATAGTGTGGAAAATGATGTTTGCATGCAGAGAATGTAAAACAACAATGATTACAGTAGGTTTATTTCAGATGTAAAAGAATGGACCGGGGTCCACAGTTCACCAGTGGTGTCTCTCCATAATAAAATACTAACATGCTGGGTAAACAAATTACAGTTGGGCAATTGACAAATAGAGAGGGCATAACAATGCACAGACATGTCATGATGATCACTATGAGATTTACTTGGCATTACGACAAAGTACACAGACCGCCATCCAGCATGCACTGTGTCTAAATAGTCCATCTCAGGTTAGCATCCGCACCTCTTTCAGTATTAAGTTGCAAGCAACAGACAATTG